>CM061141.1:0-732500 GCA_030789695.1 Scilla litardierei | reverse complement strand
ATATCTGTCCCCCAAATCTTTATATTTGCACTCAAGTCCCTCAAAAGTTACTATTTAACCTTAATAGTCCCTCTCACTAACTATCTGTTAAAATCTTAACGGAAATGAGAATTTTCCGTTAGTATTTAACCTTAATGTGTCTTCAAGTCCCTCAAAAGTTAGTATTTAACCTTAATAGTTATTTAAATTTTGAGCGTTAACCTTAATAGTCTCTTAATTTAACGGAATATTCCCATTTCCGTTAAGATTTTAACAGATAGTTAGTGAGAAGGACTATTAAGGTTAAATACTAACTTTTGAGGGACTTGAGGGCAAATATGAAGATCTGAGGGACCGATATCAAAATACGCAAGATTTAAGGGACAAATATGCTAAAAACCCTTTATTTTTAGTTTTTGCAACTGCAGCTTGACTATCATAATGGATAGACACATGTGACTCCGATTTTTCACAAATGGGCAGATCACGAAGAAGATTCTTTGCCAAATAATTCAGGTAGTTTCTAAATATGTATAATAAATCTAACTTTTTAGAACTAAAATAGCTTGGACATTGAGATGATTTGTTTTAAAATTTAAATACAGGAGAGTAGGTCACAAGAAGTAAAATTATTGCTACAAAAGAATAAAATGAAGCACGAGATGAGAGCTTTTGCGGCGACTTAGCATGAAACTTATACGTGCAATGATTGCGATGAAGTAGCATATATATGTTTGATGCCACACTTGGATGAAGAAGTTGATTCTAGAAATGATGATACATCTGATGAGGTAGAAAACCTTCTCATAAAGATCATCTTATTTTGCATCAAAGTCTATATGAAAAAGTTGAGAAGCTAGAATTTATGGCGAAGATGTCAAAATAAAAAATTGGATTTACTTTACATGCATAATGGTGTGGAAGATTTACTTATTGAATTTGAAAATGATCAACATATAATTAAACAAGTTATTAAATAATTTAACAAAGATCGCCACGGCTTGGTTCGCTGGGCAAGGGAGGCTTGGTTTAACGAAGTACACCAAGGATGGGGTGGAGGACGGTGGTGCTAAAGGCAGTCGGCAAGGCGGTAGACGGCATTGAAGGCGGGCCTGAACCTAAAGACAGGCGTATCCAATCTGACTGATCAGTCCACTGGGGCACGCCATGATTGTGATTGTTTCCATTGTTGATGTTTCAGATGTCGATGAGTGGCAGGGGGGAGCTGTTGTTATCTTCTATGATGGTTTTGGTCACATAACAACCTTGGCCGAATTTTCCTCGTACAGTTTCAGGACTTCCAACATCGGTAGGAAAACTTCAGTGACTGCTCTCTGCGAAACATCATATGATGCATGATATGTCCAAGAGATGCATGCAAGCTTGTATACCACAATCATAACTCATAAGCGAAAACATTAATTTCTGTTCCACATATATGAAAATATCAAGTTTGGCGGATAGCCGGTGACACATACCACTCATGGCCAATGTATAACGTAGATAAAATTTTCAATCTCTGTACAAATTGAGTAGATTTTCTAACTTTATTATATAATATAATATATAGAACACTTCTTTGACTTCAAAACTTATGCATGAACCTGAATAGGAAACATGAAGAGAAAAAAACCAAGTATGTGAAAAGGGAGATATATTTTAAAACCCCAACATGATTACAACACCATTGCAGATCACTGCACTAATACAAGCATCATCCAAGCCTTTTGCTGCATGTACTGATGAACCCCCCGCGCAAACCATACAGAATCATTGCATCCATTGCATTGAGCAACCAGCCAGCGTGTGCACAGCAGCAGAAATAAAAGGGGACCATTCAACTGCAACCAAAGGCCTTGATGGAGCGATGGAACCGCAAACCAAGCCAACCCGCATGAGCTGCAGTGTTCATGCATAAATTGATGTGTACAAAGTTCCCAGAATGAGCACCGAATCATGATAACCAACACCTGGGGCATTGGTTATATAATGCAGATAACCTTGTCAGTACATGGATGTTGATAACCAGATGATGAATATACGAGTGCATTCATTTTCCTGGTGAAGTGAATCTCCATCGGTCTCTTTTTCGGCTCGGACCTTTTCCGTCCTTGGGAGAGGAAGCTTTCCCAACCACAGCCGCCTGCCGCATCATCTCTGCAATCAACGAAGCAGTATTTTAACTCGTCTCTATTATAACCAAGCAGTCTTTTATGCAGCTATTATAAAACAAGCCAAAGAAATTAAATACCAAGCTCCCGATCCAGCTCTTCTTTCCACTTCCGATGCCTCTCAGAAAAAGTTGCGCTGTCTCAATGACATGTTTTATAAGATAAACAGAAATTAAAATACATGAAGAATTTGGTGCTTGGTAATGAAAATAAAACTAAGTGTAACTGATGGATCAATGTCCTCGTTGTCAGTTTAAAGCAGACTAGAAAGCATCGGAAAACCAATGTATTGTGTTCAACAAACCTTGGACTGCTGCATGGCTCTTGTTTAGTGTATTGCAGAAGTTCTCCCCACTCGTTATGCTGGGGAGACCTAATTTCTTTCAGAATTCGACTGTTCTCCACTTCAGCACATGAGAATCGCCTGCTGCTACTCGGGCTTATGCTGTTATTCACAATATCACCATGTGACGCAGCAGGCATTCCACTCACCACCTTATTAGGAGATGGCTTGCTCTTGGGTGGCAATTTTGCACCGTTCTCAACTTTTTCCTTGCACATATTCCCCAGACCAGGAGACCCGCCCAAGGCATTAGAAGTGTTGAAAAATTCTTCATACAGGGGTGTCTGGAGCTTCTTCAGATCAAGTGCCTGACAGTGCATTATGTACTTGATCATTAATAGGAAAAAAGTGATGGGTATCAAATGGCTAGTCATTAGTGTTTGCTGACCTTTTCATCAAGAAAAGCTCTTATCTTAGTCTCGGTGGCTTCTTCATGCTCACAAACTGCATCACAAGGGAATGTGAAGTCATTTTCCCCTTTTCCAGCACCATTGGCTGCTTGACAGAAGTCATCCAGGTCCATTCGATGTTCTGGACTCATGTCAAACTTGCATGACCAGTCATCAAAGGGCTCCGACATTGGATTAAAGCTCTGAAGTTAGACACAAAATTGTATATCAACAATTATTTTAAGAAGCTCATCTGTTTAACGATAGATTGGAAATTTTGACCCATCATAGGCATTTTCACAATTTATGGTTTTCAAGGAGGGTTTTTCGTAATTTCAAGTTTAGGATTATTTTGCAATTTTGAAATTTCAGTTTATTATTTATATGTGGCTAGAGGGATTAGAGAGTGTGTGTCGAATCGTATTGAATCTTGAGAGATAAACTCTTTTGTGCGAGGTTGCGGCTTCGCCTCGACTAGAAGCTTGGGAGAGCGGTCCACCTCTCAAATGTGGCCAAGGGAGAGTGAGTTACTCTCGAACTCAACCTATCTTTGTATTTCTTTTATTTTCAGTGTATATCATTTTGCCCAAATCTTCTCTTTAAACACTAAAAATCCCACCCCTTTCTATTAAAAACCCCACCTTTCCACCCAAAACCTTATTTTCTACATCAAACCCCTAACGGATCCTATCAATTTGGCATTAGAGCATAGATCTTGATGGCAGAAACTTTCAAGGAACGACATCAAGTTTGGTTGGAGCGGATGAGGAAAGAGAGAAATGCGTCGGATGAAAGATGGACGTCGTTTGCAACCGTGATGGTTCAAATATGACAGGAGATAAACCTCCAACTAGCGGAGAAACTTTCGAAGACCATTCGTCAATGTCGCCTGAAACTAGATGGGCTAAAATAGAAAATCCATCCCAAAAATGATCGGACTTCAGATCTAAACCCCGACGGCGACAACTCAGATCAAGATCAAAAGGTGGCACCTTTGGATCCAGGAGGAGGGAAAAGACGTCAACTAGGAGGCTGATTTGCAACCAGGCTTCGAGGATCGGAATAAGGAGGAAGACGACGAGCTCGTCTACAAGCTGGACTCGCCGGTCACCGGGGAGACTGGCCAGAATTGCAGGCTGACCTACAGGACGGCGGCAGCCTGCAGGCAGACCAACAGGCCGGTGGCAGCCTACAAGCCGGCAGACAGGCCATGTCGAGTCTGCAAACTGCCCAACAGGCCAAGCCGAATTTGCAGGTAGGTCTGAAGGCCCGGCACTGCATAGGCTGCTTGCAGGCCTGCAGACCCACATGTTGCAGCCTTATTGGGCCCGTCGTGACCCAACGACACTTCTTGGGGCCCATCATGGCCCGGCAACATTCTTCGAGGCTCACCATGTCCCGCCGATATCTTCAGGGTCGTCATGACTCGGCAACACTTCTATGGGGCCTCGTGACACGGTTTTCAGTCGGACGACCTCCCAAGCTTCAATGTTCGTATTTTGGGCACAGAAGACTTTTCGATGAGCTTGATGATTACAGTAGCTTTCTTCCGGGCTTCGTGGTGGACGGTGGAGATATTTTTTGGGTGGCCCTACGACGACGAAGGAGACACACAAGGTTTCGACGAGGCCAAGAGAGGTCATCGGGTAGGTGAAGGTCTTTTCAAGGGCTATGACAAAGACGGAGGAGACCAATCATATCCATTTAACCCAGGAGGAGGTAGCCAACCCACTTGGTGCGGATGTCCCACGGACTACATGAACCACTTTGAGGACAATGTGGTTTTTCGAGGATAGTGTAATGATAGATCTGAAATCGTGGCTCATCATGGGCGTTTTCGTAATTTTTGGTTTTAGTGTTATTTTTGTAATTTTGTATTTTCAATTTATTATTTATATGTGACTAGGAGGATTAGAGAGGTGTGTCGAATCGTGTTCAATCTTAAAAGAAGAGACTCTTTTGTGGGAGGTTGCGGCTTCGCCTCGAATAAAAGCTTGGGAGAGCGGTCCTCCTCTCGAGCGAGGCCAAGGGAGAATGAGTTCCTCTCGAAAGAACTCAACATATCTTTGTATCTCTTTTAGCTTTAGTTTATATCAATAAAAATCCCACCTTTTTCCCAAATCTTCTCTTTAAACCCTAAAACTCCCACATTTTCACCCACAACCCTAACTTTCGGCATCAAAACCCTAGCGGATCATATCATTTAACTATATAAATTTTGTGGTCAAAAGGTATATTATCAATGCTATGTCATATAAATATAGCATATAAATGGAAGGGATGAGGATTCTTACTGATCCAACCACTGGGAAATCATCTTTATCATCAATTCGACACATGTCATCACTGGTACTAGACTCCCACATTGATTTGCTTCTTACAAGCTTCTCTGGAAATATTGTTGAGCAAGTATCACTGCCATACCCGTTATTTCTAGAGATTCCACAAGTAGTAGAATCCCCATTCATTGGACTGAGGCACAACACGAGTAGAATTTTCTTTTTAAGGTCATAGCTAGGTAGAAACAGTTTCCAGAATCAACACAATTAAGAAAATATTCCTTACGAGTTCCTCATGTGAGCTTTAGAATTTTGAAGCATGCTTGTAGATGGCACGGGTTTGCAAAACTGTAATCAGAGAACAGAAAATGGTTACATAATGGATGAAGGCAAGAAACATGAATATGTCTAAACTAACCACACTTGAAGAGCGATGCAATGGATGGGTGTCTTGATAATCTTGTGCAACAAAGGGATGCTGCATGGCAATATTGAGGGAATAAAAATTAAGTTAAAATTCTTCTGCATTTTGTCTGATTTAAAAAAAATGGGAATCAAATGGAAGTAGTTCTAAAGATTATATAGTTGACAAAGGAAAACATTTTGAAATTAATAGACACCTGCAGCAACTCAGATGCAGTAGGCCTCAAATTCGGTTCCCTGCCAACTATGCCACGTTAGTAACTCAGAAGCTCCAGAAAATAGCAATAGAAATGCGCTGACCACCAAATTGGGTGGCAGATTTAGAAAAGTTACAACTTGAATAGCAGCCAGCCATTTCTGTATGAGATTAAACAAATTGAAAAGCCTATAATTAAGAACCTTTACAACGAGAATTGAGAATGAATAGTTGTATCAGATAAGGTCATACAGGGAATGAGTAGGAAACATGAAAATACTGGAAATGGTTATGGAGCTGTGTGTCCTAAGAAGTATGAAATGAAAAGACTAGTTACTGGTACAAACTTCAAATATTGAACATGGGTATTCTCTTTGGGAAGAGAAGAACACTGTGTATGTATCTATACCTAAATCTATACAATATATAATACAAACCACTAATTGATGAAATTGCAATTAAATATTAGTTACAGCTCGCAGTCAGTTCACAGGTTTGTCTCAAAAAAAAGATAACTAAATGTATACAATATATAACATAAACAACCTTTCGAGGACATTGCACTTGGGTATAAGCTACAGCTCATAGTCAGATCACAGGTTAGTCTCAAAAAAGAACCTAAAAGACTTGTGTAAGTACCATTGACATTGTTTAATGGCATGCTTTAAGTTGTGCAAGGGGCACGCAATTTTCCAATGGAAATTGTGATTGTTTAAATTTATTATTAAATGCAAAATTTATGTCTTTGGAATTTCAGTGGATAACGTTATCGTTGCTTCAAATTCATTTCAAAAATAAAGTCATATGAAAAACATTCAACTTTCGTAAAAGGTCTCAAAGCAGTAAAATTAACACGATTTCTTGCACGTGCAAAGCACTGCCAAAAGCCTAGTTACTCCCTAGAGTATTCGTCCCATGGCAACAATATAATTGAAAATTTATCTGCAATAAGACGACAGAAAAAGAAAAAAAGATTCATGAATATCTACATACTCCTGCAAGCATTTTAAAAGAAAATCATTCGCTTCTGATGTAAGATGCTCTGGAATGGGCGGATGTGATTTTGTTGTCCCAACATGGAACAAAGCTGCAACCTGAATAAAAATTGTATACAAATCAATAATAGAATGTCAATACTTATCATGTCACAGGTGTTGGTATGCATTGTTAGTCCACAAGCTAACAAAACATATTATAAAAATGAAAGTAGAATAAACTAAACTAATTAACCTAACCTCTTGATACTGCTGGCTCCACGGGGGTTTTCCTGTTGCCATCTCAATAACAGTACAACCAACACTCCATATGTCAGCGGAACTGAAAATAAATCCGGAAATGTAAGATAAATCCGAAAATCTTCATATGTTAATAGAAAATTCTGTAAGATTGGCAGGACATGAATTGACCAAAACCATGTCCAGAAACAAGATGAAAAACTCATATTTATGAACACGTATGTAATATTGTTATGTAATGACATACAAATGGAATGTATGAATGAACCTCTGTGTAAGTTTTGACATACTGAATTATTCAAATGACTTCAATCTAACTACAAACAACAATATTTTACTGACTGGTCAAGAGTTTAAGTCACTTGGGCCATTCCATTAAACAGTCATTTAAATGAGAAAATAATTAGAATCATGACTTGCATTAATGATATGCCACTTATCACAACTGACCAAATAAAATAGACAATTTGAGACACTCTTTCGAAGAACTTTCAACCGATGAATAAATTATATAAATCATGAAGTATTGGGCTCATGAAGTCAATATGCCTGGTTAGATGGGTTTTACTGAACAATTATTGTACACGCACCTGAAATATTGGGCATGATTTTGAGAGGAATAAAAACTGCCCATTGTTTTTTTTGGCCATGTTCAAATTACATGTTAGATTTTGGGTTTTCAGAAAAGTCAGACAGTTTGCACGGCTTATGCTTTGACATTTGTAGATTCATCAAGTGTTTCAAATTTATAAATTTACCTTTTTCCCCAAATATTACGATCGTATGACATAAGAAGCTGACATTCATTTCAAAAGCCTTCACAAGGCATTACGATACAAACAAAAATATACAACCAACTTAGGGACACCTTAATAATGAGTCATAGAGGATGTAAATGCTAAAGTACATCAATGTTGAGTATCGATATAATATTAGGTATATAGTGATCTAGATAAATATTATAGATAACTGTTCATTTAATATGTATAAGTATCTGCATGACAGGTTTTGGGCAATTTAATTACAGGTACGGATTTGGCTTTCTTATTTGAAATGAATGTCAACTTCTCAAATCATAAGATCATAAATATTTAGGGAAACGATATAAATTTATATATTTAGGGACATTAATATTTGAGCCCAAAAGAAAGTTCTAGAATGCCCACTAATTTAGAAACTTTTAGACCCCAAGTACTTCACACAAAATATCTATGATCTAGAACCTTACATAAAGGTCTATAATCTAGAATCTTCCATAGAGGTCCTATAATCTGGAACCTTCCATAGATGTCTATATATAGATAGGCATGCTTGCCTTCTTGGTGTGAGTTGAGAAGTGTGTGTGTTGAAGTGGTGTGTGTGTGTAGAAGTGGTTGTGTGCTGAGAAGTGGTGTGTGTGTGTGTGTGTGTGTGTGTGTGTGAAGAAGTACCGATGCAAATGAGAGTCTGTGAGTGAGGTGAAGAAAAATGAGTGACGTGTGTGACTTTGTGGGTGGTGAGAGTGAAAGGAGTGGCGTAAGGTTTGTGTAATATTAGTTCTACACTGCAAAAAAAGTTAATAGTAAGTATTTCACCAATCTGATATCAGAGCCAAGCGCTTTTGGACTAGACTTCTGAAGGTGAAGGGATCCTTTTTTGTCCACTCAAGGAGCAACTGTTTGTGCACAGTCTGAAGCTGTGAAGCTAGTTGGTCTAAAACAAGCTTACTTAATATTGATTGGGTTCATACTAATTCACCATAACGGAATTTAAATCAGTCAGAATTATCAAAAAGTTAAATGAGCGGAATTATAGCACCTGAAAACGTGTATGGAGTCCTACCTTGAAAGACTAGATTTACTAGACATTATCATGGGGGAAGAGGCCACTCCATCTGAAGAAGCAGATGCCACTATACTCAGAAAATGGAAAATCAAGTCGCTAAATCCATGTTTGCGATCAAGACTATCATTGAAGAAGCAATGTTGGAGCACATCAGTTATGCCACCACACCTAAATAAACTTAAGATATTTTAGTTATGCCACCACACCTAAATAAACTTAAGATATTTTAGCCGCTCGATTTTCTCAGAAAAATAATGCCCGCCTCCAATTATTAGCAAATAAACTTATGTCACTAAAGCAAGAGAATATGATGATTATTTTTACAGAAGTAAAATATATTTGTCGAGAGATTTTGGAGTTAGATCCTGAATCCCAAATCTTCAAGGCAAGGATGTGCAAAAAAATATTTCATGGATTAAGGCATGAGTACACAAGTATTATTACAACTATCCAAGGTATGGCTATCGAACCAACTTTGGTACAGTTAGAAAATATCTTAGCTGATCAGAAAGCTTTAGCCAAACAAATGACTGGACCTTTTGTGAAGCCAGAGAAGCAGGCCTTATTTAACGAAAGCAGAAATCGCCACTGAAAGACTCCATCGAGGCGTCAGCCGTAAGTCGAAGGGGCCACCCTCGCAACTGAACGACCTTCACTTCGTCTTGGGTCTTAAGTCAAAGGGACTGCGTCCCTCGCCTTTGAAAGACTCTATCGAGGCGTCGGCCGTAAGTCTAAGCAGCCGCCCTCGCAACTGAACGACCTCCACCACGTCTTCGGTCGTAAGTCAAAGGGACTGTATCCCTCGCCTCCGAAAGACTCCATCGAGGCGTCAGTCGTAAGTCGAAGGTGCCACCTTCGCAACTGAACGACCTCCACCACGTCTTCGGTCGTAAGTCGAAGGGGCTACGTCCCTCGCCACCGAAAGACTCCATCGAGACGTCAGCCGTAAGTCGAAGGGGCCACCCTCGCAACTGTACGACCTCCACTTCGTCTTCAGACATAAGTCAAAGGGACTACGTCCATTGCCACCGAAAGACTCCATCTAAGTCGAAGGGGCCGCCCTCGCAACTGAACGACATCCACTTCATCTTCGGCCGTAAGTCGAAGGGACTGCATCCCTCGCCTTTGAAAGACTCCATCGAGGCGTTAGCAATAGGTCGAAGGGGAAACCCCCTTCGCCACTGAACGACCTCCACTACGTCTTCGGTCATAAAAGGGACTACGTCCCTCGCCACCGAAAAACTCTATCGAGGCATCAGCCGTTAGTCGAAGAAGTCACCCTCGCAACTGAACGACATACACTTCGTCTTCGGTCATAAGTCGAAGGGACTACTACGTCCCTCGCCATCGATAAACTCCATCGAGACATCAGCCGTAAGTCAAAGGGACCACCCTCGCAACTGAACGACCTCTACTTCGTCTTTGGTCATAAGTCGAAGGGACTGCGTCCCTCACCTCCGAAAGACTCCATCGAGGCATCAGCCATAAGTCGAAGGGGCCACCCCCGCCACTGAACGACCTCCACTCGGTCATCGACTGTAAGACGACGGAACTTTACCCCTCGCAACCGAACGACATTTCTTTACCCGACTGATCGACCAGAATTTTTTCCTTCTCTCAACTAAACACATCACCCGACCTCAACCATCTTAATCGGTTGAACTCTGGTGATGTGGGCCATTGTTGAGTATATGGGCCCGGCCCATTATGCAGGTAAGTAAATTCTACCAGTTCGATACCAACTTCGTCATGGGTCCGGCCCACGAAGGGGGAAGGTGGAATCTGCCCGATAAGCGAGGCCCACTGTGAGTGGCGCGCCACGGCCCAATAGCCCCGAAGCCCACTAAAGAGGATGAGCCATGACCAAGTCAAAAAGGCAAATCAGTTTGTCATAAGACTTGGTCAAAACCCCCTCATAAATGGTCCACTTCCATAGCCATGATGAGAAGAGTAAATTGGCAAGAATAAAGGGGGAGTTACACTCTCCTGGTCACAAAATGAGGCAATTAATGGCCACAAAAAGGGGAATAAGGTTACAGGTCAAAAGAGGACAATAAATATATCCTGAACCAAGGAGAGAAGGGGGCCAATTCTCTTACAACGACATCTCCAAAATATGGCTAAGTACCACACTAAATATACCCTCATCTCCTTCTCCATCATCTTCCTCTTAACAAGCTCCTTATGTTTTCATCTGATGGTGACTAACTTGAGCGTCAGAGGGAGATCGGTCGGGCCTCAACCCCGATCCTTTAACGATCTTCTCATTATGCAGGATCACAGAGGTATCGCGAAGCTAGTGGAATGTCCATCCGTGGAGCCCGAACCTAGCACTCTCGACCCGGAGACGTTCGTTCACGGGTCCCATCTCTGGGCCGACGAAGGATCGGTCCAACAGAAGCGTCCTCGTCAACTCAACAACTGTATCGGTCATTTTTGACCTTAACAATAAGGCAATTCAAAAAAGTCCTCAAATGTAATATAGATATAGAATAATAGGTATCATATGACGATGGAGGCCTAGTCTCATATATCAAGAAACAAAAGTGGTGAAGTACAAACCCCACATGGGCTTGTACTTGTTGTATCGTCCACTTTTTTGTGTCTTGGTATATGAGGCTAAGCCTACATTGTCATATGATACCCATTATTCTCATATATATATATATATATATATATATATATATATATATATATATATCCCTCTCTCTTCTCGACCACGATCTCCCATCACGCATCCCTCCGGCCAGTGGCGGAGCCAGGAATTCAGTGAAGGTGGCAAAGTATTTAAACTCACATAAATTAAATAATAAAATAAATAATTTAAAAAAGATCTATAGAAATTTCATTGAATAATGATCATCATGAAGTAATATATGTGTTTGTATTTTGTGCCTTCAAAAAAAATGATCCCAAAACATTCATCTTTCTGCTTCTTCCACTAGCATTGTCCACGACGTGTTTTCATGCCTTAAAATCGCTTGATAATCACGTCATTGCTGTACTACCAAAAATGTCACTTTCAATGTATGTAATCAAGCAATTGTTCATCCATTCATCCCCCATTCGGTTTTGTAAGCGATTCTTCACTATATGCAAAGCAGAAAATGCTCGCTTAACTGTAGCTGTTGCAACTGGCAAGATTAAGGATAATGTTATCAGTAAATAAACAAGCGGATATACTACATCTCTCTTTGTCTCCACCACCATTTTCTTTGCAAGATCGTCAACACCATTCATTTCCAAGAAATCATCACTGCCACGCACATCAAGAATGTAAGTCTTTAACTGATCGGAGAGCATCATAAGATCCAACTCTGAGAAATCAACTGGATAAAATTGAGCAAGACGAACTAAACTCTCTATGTTGAAGGCTGCGAATGAGTTGCTTGGGTTTAAACATGACATGCAAAGAAGCAACTCGCTGTTTACTTCATCAAATCGATCGTTAAGCACAGAAAATTGTAGATCAATGACCGTGTAAACAACTCATTCCGATAGTGACGAAGATTTGTCATTGCTTCTGCATTACGTCGTGCTCGTCCTCGAGCTACAAATGCAATATCCATTTGAGGCATAGTGATATCGAATTTTGCACAAAACAAAGAAACTTCTTGAAGAAGTAGCTCCCACCCAGTTTCTCTCATCGTCTGTAACCGTTGCTTGGATATCTTGACTAGGTTGATTGTATTCACTATATCTTGATCTTTTCGCTGCACAGATTTTGCCATTTCATTTGTATTTCCCAATATATTCTTCCTCAGATGTAAACCCAAGACAAAATCAAAATCTTGCAACGAGCCTAGTAAGAAAAATGCTTCACCATTTGCCTCTTGATTTTGACCATCTGCTGCCACAAGTTCAAGCACATCAATAACAGATGGGAACATGATAATCAAATTTACAATTGTACCATAATGTGATCCCCAACGTGTTTCACATGGTCGTTTCATGCTAGTCTCTTGATTTAATCCTTTACCACTTGAAAGTTCACTTTCCACGAGCTCAACAATCCTAGACATGTGCTTTATTCGAAGTGCATCTCGACGTTTGCATGATGCCCCAACAATATTGACAACACTAGAAACCATATTGAAAAGTAAATCAATTTGGTTATGATTTTTAGCAACATGAATAAGTGCTAACTGAAGTTGATGTGCAAAGCAATGAATATAGTAGGCAGACCGATTCTCCTTCAAAATGAGTGTCTTCAGTCCATTAGATACACCTTGCATATTGCTTGCCCCATCGTATCCTTGCCCTCTCAACCTCATAATATTCAATCCCAACTTTGAGAATAATGCTTCAAGAGCCATCTTCAATGAAATTGATGTCGCTTCAAGAACATGTATTACCCCTACAAATCTCTCAATCACACATCCTCTCTCGTCCACATAACGCAAAACAACTGCAATTTGTTCTTTAATTGAGATATCACGAGATTCATCAATCAACACGACAAATAATGCATCTCCAATATCTTCAAGAATTACATTTATGGTCTCAGCTGCTGCTGCTTCAGCAAAATCTTTTTGAATATCAGGTGAAGTCAACTTGAGGTTGTTTGGAGCATTGTGAAGAACAACACTTTTAATAGATTCATTCTGTCTGGCAGTGTGTTCCAAAAGTTCAAGAAAGTTTCCTTGATTGTGTGACCCTTGTGATTCATCATGACCGCGGAAAGCTAATCCCTGGCGTAAAAGGAAACATATACAATCAATAGATGCGATTAAGCGAATCTTATACTCTGTTTTCTCCTGCTCGGTATGTCTTTCAAAAAATGATTGAATATGACACTCTTGCTTCAACAAGGCTTCACTCTTTCTATAAGCTTGATTGTGAGAACTATTAACCCCTCCAACATATGCTTGCAATTTTTCAAGTTTCTTCCAATTTGTAAAACCTTCAACTGTAAAAGCATCGTCACCACCTCCTACATGAGATTTAAATAGATAGCAATATAGGCAAAATGCATCATCCTTTGCTACGCTATACTCCTACCAGCTTCCATACTTAGTAAACCAATCCTCATTAAAACGACACAACGTTTTTTCGAACTCTCGTTGTGGAAATTTGAACTTCCTTGGTTGAAAAGGTCCCTTTTGTAGATATGCCCTACGAACTATATCTTGATCATTCGGATGGTAATCAGATATTTGAGCTCGGAGTCCAGGATCTGATTCAAGATTAGCTACGCCATCTATGCGACTTATCTTTGATCGGGGTTGTACTTCGTCAGCAGTGTTCAATTCTAAAGTTGGCAGCTTTCGTCTGGTGACAAACTTATCCATTACTGGAAGACATAAGACAATTCGATGGATAATTAGTTTTTACTAAAAATAAACAAGTAACTTAATTCATTATATCTCACCAAAAATCATGTTTAGTGCTCATCCAAACAACGAACATAAATTAACTTTGGATCAAACCACATTAGATAAACTAAAGAGATGGTAATCTGATGAGTTGTTTAAAAATCAGTAAATCACATTTTTTGTAACGACTTATGGTTATGATTCAGGAAGTCCACATGACGAATCCAAGCATTGTAAACTGATTTCGTAACAAAGTATAATGCCAATTCATTGGTATAGTAACATGAACCATAAGAAAATATATACATGTACCATGCCCAAAATCAGTGGTACATCAACCTAATCACAGTGACAACATCTCCCTTATTTTATTATTTTATTTTATTTATGTTCTTTTTTTCAAATTACTAAAAATCCATGAGCCAAGTAATATCCGACATTAATCCAACAAAACCAAGATTCTGCAAACCCATGTGAGAAATCCAAATTTTTGAGCATCTGTTATCATCAATCAATTAAAAACTATAATTTAAAATTATTTCCAAAAAATCGCAAATGGGATCTTACCTCGTTGCGTGGAGAGCGTGTGTTCATGTGCTTTGTCGGAGGCGGCGTCGAGCGTGTTTAGTTGCTTCGTTGGAGGCGGCGCCGAGCGTGTTCAGTTGCTTCGTCGGAGGCCGCGGCTCGGGGAGTTGGGCGGACGAAGAACGGCCAAAGGGCGTATAGGGGGCGACGGGGGGGGCAACTCTCGGGGGACCAGGGGATTCATCGTTTAGGGTTTTTTTTTGCAGCTGGGGGGAAACTTTACCGATTCGATCACGGGCTCTTGCCTCTGGTAGGCTCTGCACGTGAGGGGGGGAGATATTGAGGGGGATAGCTCACGTGAGCAGGGCAGAGTTTTATCGGGAATTTGAGGGGGCAGCTCACGTGAGGGGAGGGAGAAAAAAATCGGGAATTTTAGGCCCCATTGTCCCTACGTGGCTTCGCCACTGCCTCCGGCTTCTCCACCCGCTTCCAGCATCTCTATCCATTCTCTCCCATTATTTCTCATTTAATCACTTGCTTTCATTATATTTTAAAACCCCCTAGGCCATCGATGTCCGATCACCTCTCTCTCTCTCATCTATCGCTCTGAGACTCTCACCCATTTCCCCCTCTTAGATCTGAACTTTAGCATCAACAATCCTAGCGAGGTGGTGAGGCCTCGAATCGTTGCCGATTTCTTAACTCCTTTTTCAGTAGTCAAGTATGTTTCCTATTATTTTTTTGGCCTCGCTAAACTCAATCGATAATTGAATTGATTGTTTTGGGATTTAAAATTCTTGGGTTTATAAGGGTACTAGTAATTACTCGTGCCCATAGGGCACGGTTTATTTAATGGCTGAGTTCCCCCACACCCACATACAAATTTCAAGTTCCCCAAAATTTCAAGTTTTCCCCCAAATTTAAGTTTCCCCCCAAAATGTAAGTCCCCCCAAAAATTGTCATTGCCACCTATGGCAAACTTGTCACGTAGGACAAAGCTTTGTCCGAGTAGGATAAGATTCAAAATCTTCATCCTTTATAGAATAGATGTGTATATGTATATACATATGTATGTGTACATATGTATATGTACATATGTATGTGTACATATGTACATGAGTATATGTATATGTGTATATGTACATATGTGTATATGTAAGTATATAGTTATAACCCGTGCCCGCGGGCACAGTGCATTTAAGATTTTTTTTCCGCGAAATCTTTGTCCCCCAAAAAATATTTCTACAGCCAAAATTTAGCGGGCGCCTTCGGCGCGGATAGGTTGGTTAGACCTCTGCTTGACACCCAAAAAACTCAACCCGCCTCTTTGAATGCACATTCGCTATATTTTTTTGGGTCTCATTTTTTTGGGTCATTTTTGAATGAAGAGTATTAAGTGATGATGATGCCAATTTCAATAAGAAAAGCTTTTGTATTCTCCCAACAAATTTTCTCCCAACCCAAAAAATTTTCCCCCCAAAACTTGATGTGACATTGTCACATAGGACAAAGTTCAAAAACAGCTCTCAATTGTAATATAGATTTCAGTTTTCGTCTCTATTGGGCTTTCAGCTATTCCATTTGGAGATGTTTTGTCCTTTGGCTTGCTCTTGGGGGTTTTGATTTGCTTCCTTAGGGATCTTTAGCTGCTGTTTGGGGATCTCAGTTTGTTTCCCTTGGCTGGTTTTGCCCTTTGAATTGTATTCGGGCTGATTCTTTAATTTTTGGTTATGGAATTTTGTTTGTAGTTGATGGTTGATTCCAGGCTACCCCTGTTATGTTCGATTGATTTGTTTAGGAAAAGTTGGGTCGTTGCTACCTTGTAATGCTCTGTTTAGTTCTGATTTTGATTATTTATTGCTACTACCGTGCACTATAAAGAGCTACCTAGCTACAATGAATTTGAGTCACTGTTATCCCTGTTATAGAAGTGGTGTTATATTAATGTATGTGTTTTTCATGATCCAATAAGGGAAGCAGGGTTATACTAATGTATCATGTTTTCCACTCTTCAATAATGGAAGCGATGTTATTTACTATAGCATCCACGAATATATAACCACAACGCATGTGATCTTGTTTATACTCAAATTGCATATGTACCATCATCAGACATGAGCTCAACATTAGAATATGAGCATCATACTGTTAACGTTATAATTAGTAATACAAACTTGGTATTTACCTTACTTGGGCACTTTGTATTTGTTCATTACCATTTATCACCATTCACGCTTTTAATAATGTTACATATACCATTTATGTTGCAATATCTATATTACATTTGACAACTGTTAGAGCTGACTAGGACAAAAGGATTGATAGAAAACCGGCTTGGATTTAATCTTGAGGAATGAATGGTAGAGATGAGATTTTGTGGAAACTTTGAAGTGGAAAACATTTCTAGGGAAATGAAAGTTTCTGAGGAAATGAAACTTTTTGGGGATTGAAAGTTTCTGGGGAATAGCAAAGTGCATGCAATTAATGCATTTGAGAAAAAAAATTTAACTTGCACTTAATACTGCAGATCGAATGATCTCTCCCTCAATGCGGGTCCACCGTCTCTTCGACGCATGAGACAACAAGATGAGAATAGTTTCCCACACTGAAGGCGCCGGCCAAATTTTTTTAACGCTAATTTTGTTGTTCCGCGCTGAAAACGCCCGTGCGCCAAATTTTTTTACGCTAATTTGTTATTCCGCGACGAAGGCGCCGGCGGCGCTAAATTTTGTTGTTCCGCGTCGAAGTCGCCCACGCCGAATTTGGTGTTGCGCCAGAGGCACCCGCTAAATTTTTTACGCTAATTTGTTGTTCCACGCCGAATGCACCCGCGACGAATTTGTTGTTTTACGCCGAATTTGTTGTTCCGTAAATTTTTTACGCTAATTTGGTGTTCAACGACGTAGGCGTCTGCGCCGAATTTGTTGTTCCGTGTCGACGACGCCGAAGGTGCCTACTAAATTTTTTACGCTAATTTGTTGTTCCGCGCCGAAGTGTTCTCGCCGAATTTGTTGTTACGCGGATTGTTATTCTGCGCACGCCGGCACCGAATTTGTTGTTTTACGTCGTATTTGTTGTTCCATGTCGAAGGCGTCTGCGCCGAATTTGTGGTTCCGCGTAAAAGGCACCGGCTAAATTTTTTTACGCTAATTTGTTGTTCCACGCCGAATTTGTTATTCCATGTCAAAGGCGCCCGTGCCGCTAAATATTTTTACGCTAATTTGTTGTTCCGTGCAATTTTGGCTGTGGAAATAATTTTTTGGATCACAAAGATTTCGTGACAAAGATTTTGCGGGGAAAATCTTAAATGAACCGTGCCTGCGGGCACAGGTTATGACTAGTCTATTATATAATTGACGGTGTTTTTTAAATTCTAGGGCTGACTAGTACAAGATAAAGAGTGTTTGGGATTTGATCTTGGAAAATGGAAGATTGAGATGAAGCTTTAAAACCATGAATGTGAGCGTTGAAATTTGGTCCAATTTTAAAATTTGATCCAACTTTGAAATGAAGAGGGTTTTGAAACCATGAATGTGAGCTTTGAAATTTGGTCCAGCTTTAAAAGCAGCCAGCGAACCATTTCGTGCGGACGACGCCCGTGAAATTTTTTACACTAATTTGTTGTTCTGCATCAAAGGCGCACGCGCCGAATTTATTGTTCTACGTGAATTTGTTGTTCCGCGCCGAAGGCGTCGACGCCGAAATTGTTGTTCTACGTGAATTTGTTGTTTCGCGCCGCACCGAATTTGTTGTTCCGTGCCGAAGGCGCATGTGCCGCTAAATATTTTTACGCTAATTTATTTTTTAAAATTTTAATAATTTATTGGGGAACAAAAATTTCGCGGGGAAAAATCTTAAAAGAACCATGCCCACGAGCACGGGTTTTTTCGCTAATTTGTTGTTCCGCACCGAAGGCGTCCGTACCGAATTTGTTGTTCCGTGTTGAATGCACCTACGTCGAATTTGTTGTTCCACACCGAAGGCGCCTGTGCAGCTAAATATTTTTATGCTAATTTGTTGCTCTTTTAAATTTTAATAATTTTTTGGGAAGCAAAGATTTCGCGGGGAAATCTTTAAATGAACCATGCCCGCAGGCACAGGTTTTTTACGCTAATTTATAGTTTCGTGCCAAAGGCGCCAAATTTGTTTTTCTACTCTAATTTGTTGTTCCGGTCCAAAGACCACATGCCGAATTTGTTGTTCCGTATCAAAGACACCTGCGTCAAATTTGTTGTTGCAGGCCTAAGGCGCCCGTGCTGCTAAATATGTTTATGCTAATTTGTTATTCTTTTAAATTTTAATAATTTTTGGTGAACAAATATTTCGTAGGGGGAATCTTGAATGAACCGTGCCCGCGGGCACTGGGTTTTTACGTCAATTTGTTGTTCCGCGCCGAAGGAGCCCGCGCCGAATTTATTGTTCTGTGTCGAAGGCACCTGCGCCGAATTTGTTGTTCCGTGCCGAAGGCGCCCATGCCAAATTCGCCCGTGCCGCTAAATATTTTTATGCTAATTTGTTATTCTTTTAAATTTTAATAATTTTTTGGGGTACAAAGATTTCGCAGGGGAAATCTTAAATGAACCATGCCCGCGGGCATGGGTTATGACTAGTATATCGTTATATTGCATTATATATGCTTGTTATGTCGTATATGATTCATGCTGCTATTTTATCAAACCTTTCATGTTTTATGTTATGTTATTTTTATTTAGAAAGCTTACATAAGCAATACCTTATTGCCAGATATTTCTTTAATGTTTTGTTATTGTTTTTCTTGGTAATACCCATCAAGTACGTACATAGATTCCCAAAAGATTTTTCTTGTATGTCAAGCCCCCTCAATAGAACAAACATCATTACGAAAGTGTATTACCCTGGTTCATTTTCATACTTTCACATCATTATACTTGTTAGTCTTTGCATGATGCCCTTCTTATCATACTTTTTATTGTTCTTACTTGTTAATCTTGGACTGTATTGGTCATTATTGTAGTTGCTTATTATTCGTTACAAAATAAACGCTTAACGTATTTTAGTCAAAAGGTGAATCCCAATTAATCTTAAATACATGCAAGCTTGTCACTTTCCTAGTCCCCTTAGCGAGAGACAAGCGGATACACGATCAACCCTAGAATGGCTTGAAAACCCCAAACAAATGATTTAACATGGTGCATAAAGTCTATACGTAAAACCCACAAACTTTATAGCGATGTATTTAAAAGTAATAAACTAAAAGAGGGGGGTCAATTCTTACAAGCTATGCCCACTCTGAACAATTACTTCGGGTGCCATCCAATATGGAGTGCCTTTCATTGATTTGGCTGCGGTCATGGTTGCCTGAGTACAAATAGAAATACACAAGAATGCATGAGAGATTGGGTAAATAAATGTCAGATAACCGTTGTTCCATTTTATTAAGCAGCAGCAGAAAAATCAAACATTTCATATTTCTTATGTTTCATAGTAAGTCAACTCGGCCATATTCCATATGTTTGTTAAGTAGCATAATAGAGTTATAAAACTCACAACAATACTAGATGGCAAAAGGAGAAAGTACTATCCTACATCCTTACCAGCTTAGCAACCTGCTTGGATGCGCCAAAGTCTGCAAGTTTAATGCAGCCTTTGTTATCAACAAGAATGTTGGCCCCCTAAAATTTGATAACCACAATATTAGTAAGAAAGACGAAAGATATAATTCGCCAATGTAAATTAAAACTGAAAGGGAATAATCCAACCTTTATATCCCTGTGCATAATTTTATTGTGATGGAGATATTCGAGGCCTTGCAAAAGCTGTTTAGTGTACATCCTTATAACCTATATATGGAAACAATAAGAAATTATAGCATGCATTAGAAAATTTCCACATCAGGTAAAAAAGTAGTTACTTACGGCCTCGGGGAAGGAGCCGAATTTCCCAAGCAATGATGAGATTGATCCACCGGAAACAAACTCCAGCAATATATTTAAGGTATTATCTTCTATTGCAGTCCCCAAGTATCTCTAATGAAGAGCCCAAACAGACAAAAGATCAGCCATTTCTTCAAAAACGTATAATTTAAAGAAAATTGCAAAGGCACTCACAACAATATTAGGATGAGAAAGGTTTTTGAGAAGCTTTACTTCCTCCTCCAGCTCTCTTACATGAGCCTGTCACACACAATTAACTACTAAAACAAGAAACTCACAAAAAAATAAAAAAGAAATGGCAATAAATGGCAAAATAGAGAAGGGATTTGATAAAATAAAAGGAGATAAAGATTCTAACTTTGGCTTTCTCTTTTGACGCACTGTTTGCCCCGATCAAAACCTGCAAAGTTGAACACTTCATCAAATTCCTTACTACTAATCTAAAACCTCCAATAAAAAAGAAAATCGTCAGAGAAAAAAGGCGAATAAGAAAATTCACCTGTTTAACAGCAATGAGTTCTCCAGAATCCAGATTCATGCCCATATAAACATGCCCGAAAGCGCCGCATCCGATCAACTCCCCCTTTCGCCATCGAACCGGAGGGGCATCGTCTTCAGCGATCGGTCGAGTAATCGTACCAGAAGCAGGCGGCGACGGCGACGGGAGTTTGGGAAGAAACCCTAATCCTAACCCGAGGCCGACCCTGGATTTCCTCAAGCAAGATCCGATCTTTTCAGTGAATCCGCCTGTTGAAGGAGCGTCGTCGGGATTAGGAAAAGGTCGGAAGACGAGGGATCTGCGAACAGATCCCAAGAAATCGCTCATTCCTCTATATCGCTCTCCCCCCGCCTCTCTCCCCTCAATTGTTCTTCGAATTGGATCGGTCGTTTTGAACGAATTCTTCGTTTAGTCTTCGGATGAATTTAGGGTTCAGTGTGAGTGTGAAGAGCGAGAGAGATGGGATGGATCAAATTAGATTCTCCCTCTTCATCCCTTTTTCAAATGTTCTGCGCTGTAATGACGAAAATACTCTTATTGGACCGTTACGCTTGAAACATGTATTTTTTATTTGTATTTTGGGGATACATCAAAAAGGATAACATGTATTGAAAATCAATCAATGAGAAAAGGATGATCTTGGGGAGGAAAAAAAGTCAAAAATTATAAAATATTAAGAAAATCAGCCAACATTAATATGATTTTGGAAAATCGATCAACTTTCTTCACTCCAAAAGTGACTGAGCGTTGTTTGGTATTATTTCGTTTTGGTCGTGATTGCCAACCGGACCAAATTGCTAGTGACGGGTCCCCCACGTTTGGCCCTAGTTGCCAACCGCGGCCAAAATCTATTCCAGCCATAAAAGCAAACTGCAGCTGAGCACCTCTCTTGAATGCTGCACTCCATCATGCTCTTCCTCTTCGTTGGCGGTCCTCCCTCTCTCGAACGCTGCTCTGCTGCTCCATGAATTCGACTCTCGAGCTCTCACCTGCCCCCGTGGTCGTCGAATCCAATACCAACACCCCCCGGACGATAAGGTCTCTCACGACGTGATTAAGTTTTGGGACGCAGATTTCAATCTCATCTTGGTAAGCTCTTGATCGGTCTTTTTCCTGAGTTGTTTGGTTTAGATTTTAATTTTGATTATTATTTTTAATAAATTGGGTGTTAGGGTTAAAGATTAGATGAGCTTATTTGTAATTGTGTTAATAAGTTGGAGTTTAGTTGTTGGTGGAATTTCAAGGGTTTCATACTATCATATTATTATGGTAATAGAAATATTTGAGATATCAATTTCGGATGCTTAGTTAAAGATTATGATTGTTAGTTTATATATTAATTATGATGATAAGTCTCAGAGCATATGTTTAGTATTGTTCAAGGTTGTTTGCAAATTATAAGTTTGCATCTCATGGAGGAGGTGGGTTCCGTATCTGACGCGGTCTTGTATGATGAAGCTCACGGTTGTTTTGCACATCTTCATCCTGGGCAGTTATGAATAATCTTTGTGATACGAAAGGCATAGATTTTCATTAGTCTTGCATGAAGAAAGTAAATTTTCACATTACCTGGTTGCAGATGGATATTATTTTAGTTGTGGATCACATGAGCAGACATTCCGCAAGAGATGTAGATGAGCTTGTGATGCAGTATATTGAAATGGTCAGGTTACCCGTATGTGCTAGGTTGAAGTAGATAAGGTTGGACTGAGCACTTTTTACAACGTTGGTGGAGAGATGGAGGCCGAAGACCAATACATTCCATCTACGCCGAGGTGAGATGGCGATCACGCTGCAGGACGCGGCAATCATCACGATCCTACCTATTACGGGATCCTTGTATGGAGAGGTGAAAGAAGTAGCAATTAAGAAGATTTGATGGGGCGGCTCCTTGGATAGGCATCCTCAAAAAACCAAGAAGCCATGTGAAGCTTAGTTGGCTGCAAGAAAATTTTATGGATTTTCCTGCAGGAGCCACCGCAGTGCGGATTCAACAATATGCAAGGGCCTACATTCTACATTTGATCGGAACCTTATTAATTCCAAATCCAAGCTAAGAATCGGTGCACCTCCGTTGGGTAAAGAAACTGCAGAATTTAGGTGGCGTTGGAGGCTATTCATGAGGAAGTGTTGTGCTTGTACACATGTACACAGAGTTAAGCAAGATGGCACGAAGTGAAACAAGCTCAAAAGATTGGCAACCATTTTAGGCACGGCATATGAGGCTTTTTAGCCTGCTTGAATTGGTGTTGGTCCGATGCATGAAAGAGTTGGGCTGGACTAGCAAAAGAAAGCTTACACATGGTATACACATGGGGGATGTGGCCCACGATAGGAATGTTTGGTCTTGATAAAGCCCAAGTGTAGTGACCCTGTGTTATGAGGAATAAACACTAGAGGGGGGGGGGTGAATAGTGTTTTATAGAATTATAAGGAATTTACGCCAAATAAAACCCTAATTAACCAACAAATGCGGAATGAAAGAAATGATCAACAACACAAGGAACAATGCAAAGCAAACATGCAATGTACCCTGGTTCGATGCCACCCAAGTCTCGCCGACTTGTTCCCGGTGCCTTAATCCAGCAACACACGGATCTTCTCCGGATACTCTAGTAAAACCACTAGAGCTTTCCTTTAGCCCACTTGCGGAAACCCCACAAGTGCAATCAACCTACAATCGATGTCCGTGTATCCCACAACCCGGGAACACGCAAAGACCTTAATCCCACAACCTGGGACTAAGCACACTCTCATAAATCGAGAGCAAAACCTAATCTTGACTCCCACAACTTGGGATCAAGCCAACCCTCTCAACAACCGAGAGTATACAACAATTTATATGTATATAGAATGAAATGTAAAGCTCTTACCACAAAATCCTATGCCTTGAGAAATACTTACCAATTTAGGGTAAGAGTGGATTTTGAGGAAGTAGTTAGCACCAAACCCTAGCTCCACCAAGATGGACATCAATAGATGGCTAGGGTGAAGTTGATGACTTGGATTCAAGCTCTTAGCTTGAGTAGCTCACAAAGAATGAGAATCTCTCTTGAGGAATTAGGGCTCAAAGAGTAAGGGAGATATTCTTGTGAGATGAGAGAGCTTAGAAATGGAGTTGAATGGATCTTCTCTTGGATGTGAAAATGTCTCTAATTTCAGCCTTGGATATCTGGTTTGAAGCAACTCAAACTTATATAGGAAGAGATAAAATGGTCACAAAAATCGTGGCATTAAATGCCCAACGGATCAATTTTTGAAGCTGCTTAATCGGTCTAAGAAGGATCACTGACCGATTAGTTTTGCAACTAGTCGGTCGGTGAACCTTCTTGGACCGACTAGAAGGTTGACATCAAAGATAGTGAAATACGGAAGAAGAAGAACTAGTCGGTCTAAGAAGAAACATCAACCGACTAGTTTGACAACTAGTTGGTCGGTGAGCTTTATTAGACCGACTAAGTAGTTGACAGCAAAGAAGTCGAATTTCACTAGGAGAACTAGTCGGTCTGAGAAGGATTCCCAACCGACTAGTTGAACAACTAGTCGGTCGGAGAACCTTCTTGGACCGACTAATTGGTCAACAAATAGGCTTGAATTTATTAGGATAACTAGTCGGTCTGAGAAGGATTTCCAACCGACTAGATCGTCATCTAGTCGGTCGGTGAACCTTCTTGGACCGACTAGTTGATCAACAATGAATGTGCTGAAAAAAGTAAGGATGGCTAGTCGGTTCAAGAAGGATTTCCAACCGACTAGATCGCCATCTAGTCGGTTGGTTCTTCTACTTGAACTAACTAAGAAGCATGAAGCCATGAAAAGAAGCGATAAGCCACGGGAAACTTTCTAATGGCTTCTAAGGCAATCCTAGAGATAAGATATGATAGTTATGAAGATTTCTAGGCAAGTACTACTCAAGACTTAACATTCTATGAGATGAATCTAGAAGACAATATAAATAACATGACGAACCGTCTTCAAAGCTTCAACATGAAGATTCTGAATCCCTCGACTTCAATAATACTCCTTGAGCTTCAACGAAGCTCCAGGCACAACGATCACGCGTTCTCAGGAAGTCTTGGGACGTCGCTTGAGATGTACAAAGTAATTTGGCGACGATCTCCATCATTCTTCATGGTCTTGAGTCTTTTAGTTGTATGTCTTGAATGTCTCCAAGCACAAAGTCTTTGATCCTCAAGGTGTACTTTGAAGCTTTTGAATCATCCATTCCTATCTTCTCTTTGGATTGAATCTTCATTCATTTGTTGATGCCATTGGCTTGGTTTGAGGTAGCCTTTGAGTTCTTCAAGCCAATGCTTCACCTTTGTTGATCTACCAAGTCCTCCACTTGAATCAACACATGTAGTCACTTTTGATCTTCTTGAATATAATTGGTAACTTTTTAGCTAACTCCAAACACATGAGTTAATCACAATGATTTGTGTTTGACCATCATCAAAATCAAGGTGGTGAGTCTAATACTCAACATTCTCCCCCTTTTTGATGATGACAAACCAAATATAAACAAAACAAATAATTGTGCACTAAATATACTTACTCCCCCTGCAATGATGCCAATCAAGTTAATATCAATAATCAATAGCATCATTCAGCAGTTAATAGTGTGTGTATCACATGAGGTTGTGTATATATCGCATGAATGACCAGAAATAATATGCGTACACAATACAAATCATATAGGTGATACACATCATAAACATGAGCATGATTACCAATATATATATATATAATGTAATCAATATAAACCAAGGTAATCACCAATGCTCCCCCTGAATCATATACATGAACGATCATACATAAAGTCTATATGATTCAAGTTATTGTTTAACACTCAACATTTAATAAGCACATCCTTTGTTTATTTCTCTCACCCTTTGGCATTATCCAAAAGACATGGGGGGGTAAATAAACAACAAAAGCAAAAATAGAGTGGAAAACTAAAAGGTATATCTAATGTAAACTAGAAATTTAAAACAAGATATCAAAAAAAAAAGATATCAATTGCAAGAGCAAATATCCAACAACAACTCAACTACCCTCAATTATCACAAGAAGATAAGCAATATGTGATAAAAGATTACAATAGATACTAATTGTAAAGAGTAGTGTGAGCAGTGTTAGAAAAGTGACAATAGCATAATTAGCAGTAGCTAATAGTTATAAATATGATAAAGAATAAGGATAACAATGCAAAAATCATGACATCACTTGTGAAAGAAAAACAAGTGATCAAATAGTGTCAAAAGCACAAACAAACTCAATTATCACAAAATTTATAACATTAAGTATAATGTGATAGACTGTTCTTGAGCAAGGGCATGACATATGACATGAACATGATTAAATATATAATGGTGGAATCAAAATCATCACAATGACATAGATCAACAAATAATATCAATAAACTGAGATCTAAGTCAAGCATAAAAAATGCAACAAACATGACTATGGAAATTTTTAACCATGTGTACAAAGTTATGCGATGAAATAATAACTCAAAATAAATTCTAATGGCATGTGCTGAGCTCCACAAAGCATCTCCAAAAGTAAGCATACCAAATCTAAGTGAAGTGTGCGATGTGGGCATACACAAATATTTATATCATGCAAAAGTGTTATGCCAAATAGGGATAAAAACATCATAAAACGTATGGCATACACAATTCTAGCACACTAGGATACTAATTGAAACAATGTTCAAAACAACCATATGATAGTACTAGCATGCATTCCAGAATAGATATTAATATAATGAGTCAATGATAAGCATGGAATGCCGAGCATAAGGAAGATAAGCACTATATCATAAGCTCAAAAACTAGCATCAAGCAAGAGCATGTAAAGATGATATCCAATATAAATAGGGAGCAAGAGAGATGATTTGTAACCAAGCAAGATTGAAGGCACTACAAGTTCCATGCTTTCAGGTTTACTCTTGTGTTGTTGAGGGTTCTTGAGGGTGCGAGCCTGATAGAGGGAGCCGATTTAGACATTCTAATAGAAGGAGAGCGAGCCAAATGCTGCAAGCTGTCTCGAGAGTAGCAAATTACAATTGGCTCGTGACGCATGCCCACACGACAGGCTGAGATATATATGCAATTCTGCCAAACTTTCCACATGCATTGGCATTTGGTAGGTTCATCCTGGTCTCAGTGGGGAGACAAAAGGGCACACACACATATATTCAAACGCACGAGTCTTCAAAACGATACAAAAAGAAAAAAAGAGAGGAATATTGTGTAGTACGTAGTGCTCTTCCCTTCGTCACTAAGATTTCTCTGTTTCGCTTTTCAGCTTTTGCCCAACGTTCTTGTTTCCCACTTTAATATAAATCTCCTGATATTTTAATATATTGCTACCTTAATCTTCCTTGTATAAATAAGCTTCCATCTCTTTTGCCCAATGTTCGTCTCATCCCGTTCTCTTCCCCCCTCTCCAAATTAACTCTTAGTCGAAATCATATCGGCCTTAGCTATATGGAGTTGATCAAGTGCGCTCCCACTGCATCAAGAAAGGTGTGGAACATCCTCAAGCTCGCCTTCTTCATGATGAAGAATGTGATTGCGTCGAAGCGCAAGCTTTTATTGGATGTTAACCTCCTGATGAAGAGGGGCAAGCTCCTCAGCAAGTCACTGCGGAGTACTCTCATTGTCCACCACCAGCAGCAGCAGCAGTCGAGTGGCGGTGGAGCTACACCAAATGGGCATGTCTGCGGCCCGGACGAATACGAGTTCTCCTGCAGCAACACCCCCAATCCTGGATTCTTACCCGTGAATTCCAGGCGCAGGCACGGTTATTTCCCCTGCATAGGTGCCCCTCCAGTACTCGATGAGCTGGATGGAATTCAGTGCTCGCCGCAGATCACATACAATACGACTCCGATATCAAGCGATTCGCTGGCAGAAGATGGTGATGGATTGAGCAGCGAAGTGGACAGCAAGGCAGAGGAGTTCATCAACAAGTTCTATCAGCAACTGCTCGCCCAGGGACATATCAATGCCATCCTCTAAAATTGATTAATGAGGATGAACATGAGAAAATGTCGGCTCAGTAATTTGATACGTAGTTAGTTTAGATATATACATGCACGCATGCCGTACAGAAATGAGCTCTACGTACTACGTTACTATATGCGGTTTATATGACATACAAGCTGTATCGAAGATGATTAATTAGCTTATTGCTTTGTTTATCCAAAAAGAGGTCCAAACGAACGCCATCAGATTGAAATAAGTAACTACAAACTCAAAGATCAAAAAAACCAGCTACTTTAGTCTCATGTTACCATATGATGTAGCTGATGTACCAGCTGAAATTCAAGCATTTATGGTTCCTACTTGCTCTTTCCAAAAAAAAAAAAAAATTGAAACACTGAGGTCCCTCCAGTCATTTGCTACAAGATATAAAAAGATACGTTACATTGAATTGGTTGAGATCTTTCCATATCAATGCAATAGAGCGAGCACAATTTGCACCACAGAATTTTCTTACTTTACCTACATATAAAGTATAAAGTGGAATTGTATAATCATAAGTTACTATTAGAGTATTCACCAATTCAAATTTAGTCTTATTCAAATATCAATATGCTTGTTGTTTTTCACACCTGAAAATAATGTTGAGTTGAAAGGCATGATTTCATAGCACATGCATCTTAATTTAGTGCTGGGTGAATGTGACATGGTGTGGACAAATCATTCACTTTTCAGAGAGATAACAAGAAGGTTAGTGATTAGGTCCATAACATCGAGCCTCTAGCTTTGGCGTACGCTCGAACGACAGAACCCACGCATGCATGCAGTAGGAATAGTTCTCTCATGTCATTCAAACAGAAACCAAAGTCATCAATTTTGATTACAAGACCCCAAACCAACGCCCACTTAATGGGTCGGTTACGTACACTTTTGATATTAAGACTCTCTTTGGCGATCTATACAAAAAATATCTTAAAAGCTAAGCAAGGAACAAAGTTGTTAAATTGCATGAGAGCCCTACACTTGTACCAATAAATCTTTCGTCAAGGTGGAAACCACATGCATCGATCCAACAGGTAACTGCAGAAAAAGCTAGCTAGCAGCCCTTTAAAAGTGAATGCTAGACTATATATTCTTCTTCCCTCCTTTATATGTGGTTCTAGATAACAGTACTGCAAGCTAGTGTTAAAATAGGAACATTACTGCCTTGTTTGGCAACAGTAATGAGTTTTCAAAATTGGCTTTGGTAGAGTTTGGGACTCAATTCTAGGCCCCCCTCTCTATGCCCTAATTCATAGTGAATTAGTTGCCTTAATTCATAGTGATCTTGGGGATTTGAAAAGCAATATAACTAGAGGTGGTAAGAAATTCTATATCACATTTGTAGATGACTTCTCTAGATACACTGAAGTATATTTGCTTAGATCTAAAGATGAAGCTTTTGATATGTTTTTGAAGTATAAGACTAAAGTAGAAAATCAACTTAATAAGAAAATAAAAAGGGTTAGATCAGATAGAGGAGGAGAGTTTACATCTTTTAATGAGTATTGTGAAGAACATGGGATTATTCATGAGAATACACCTCCTTATTCACCTGAATCAAATGACATAGCAGAAAGGAAAAATAGGACTTTAAAAGAGATGATGAATGCATTGCTAATTAGTTCAGGTGCACCTCTTAATCTATGGGGAGAAGCTATTCTCTCTGCATGTCATATTCAGAATAGAATTCCCTATAATAAATTAGGTAAGACACCTTATGAACTTTGGGTAGGTCATTCTTCAAACCTTAGTTATCTCAAAGTGTGGGGGTGCTTAGCTAAAGTTCTTTTACCTGAACCTAAGAAAAGAAAGTTAGGTCCTAAAACCTTTGATTGCATGTTTATTGGATATGCTCAAAATAGTGCTTCATATATATTCCTAGTTATTAAAAGTGAGCAAAACATCATGGAGCCTAACACTATTGTTGAAACCAAGAATGCTGATTTCTTTGAGCATATATTTCCAATGAAAATGGATAATGTTAGGCTGACTTCTGCACCTCATTCATCGCACACTTCTGATGTTCATTCACATGATAATGATGATGAGATAGAAGTAAGAAGGAGTAAAAGAGTGAGGAGTGAGACTAATCTAGGTGATGGCTTTTTTACCTTTCTTATTGATGATGATCCTCTTACATACCATGAAGCCATCACATCTCCTGATGCCACTTTTTGGAAAGACGCAATCAACAGTGAACTAGAATCTATTATGTCAAATCACACATGGGAACTTGTTACATTGCCCCCAGGAGCTAAAACTATTGGTTGCAAGTGGATATTTAAAAGGAAGCTAAAACCTGATGGCTCTATTGACAAGTTCAAAGCTAGATTTGGAGCTTGTTTTAAACCATTTATCAACAAAAGAACTCTGTGAAATAAAGTGCAGATCCCACCAACATTGGGGATGCTATTGGGAAGTAATTATATTAACATATAGTCAATTACAAATTTTGTTAATATCTGATCCATCATATTAGTAGTTAGCATTAATAAATATGCAACTAAAAGATGTATACCAAATTGATTACTGTGTTCAACTTTGACAGATTCATGATTGGTACAACAGATATCTCTTGTATATTTGATATATCACGGTTATCTTTGTATAAAATATGAAAGGTATAATGTGTATAAGATCTACTAATTAATTGGCCTTGACTGGAAACTTACAAGTTTGTTATACAAGGTTTTCCTCTGTAACATACAAGTATTCCATTGATATACCTTGAATGAAATATTATTTCTTTAGGTCATGTTTATACTTTATGTTTTAAGCCTGATTACAACCAACTATAGTTTACTTTTCCTTACTAATATAAACAGCCACATGTGTTTCATACAAGCACTAGAAAATCTAATAAAGCCAGTATTTAAAAAAATAAAAGCGATTTAGATAAATAGTTAGAATAACCTATAACCATTTACATCTTATGTCTGCAGGTACCGATTCTCGCACTCGAGCACCCCTACCTCCAACCTCGCCTTACTACGACGATCCCGATAACCGTAAGTCACAGTAAATTCTTTAGAAATCTAGATAGTGTACTTAATGGAAACACCGCATGCTCAAAGCGTGGATCGGTACCTTAGTTGTTGGACTTCAAACATTGCTCAGGACTGACATTCTCTCTTGAGGTTTCTGCCTTGACTTTTCAACAAGCAAAGATCTTTGGAGTATCGTTAACGCGTATAAACATAGGACTTAACATCTAGTCTCGGAATAGTTATTGACCTGAACAGATTGACATGCTTGACAGAAAGATTGTAACTGGAAATGTGAGAACAGTAAATGACTCGTAAAACTGCAAAGAACGGTAACCTGCACAGACACTTGGGGTTTTTGGGGTAACTTATAATTGCGGAAGTGCGGGAGCGACTAATCCAGACTTTGTTGTCACCGTGCGGGTTCTAGCAACCCATAACAGTGCCGGTGACAACCATCACAGATCACAGATCACAGATTATTGCACAGTACTCAGAGAATTGGTTCGCCCGGGTAGCACCCGCGGCAAGAGTTGGCCTCTTGGTTGCTCACTGTACTTCCCGTTATAAGTCACGAACTAGAATAGGCACAAGTACTCTCACTTTTGCAATTTTCATTGCTAGCGTCATTGCTATCGTCATTACTAGTTGTACTTGCTCGGTCACCTTTACTTTACTTGTCACCCTTGCATGCTTGACTTGATGTACTTTACTTATCGCACTTGCATGCTTGTCTGTCCTTACAGTATCCTTACTTTACTTTCAGCACTTGTTTACCATAGCTTGCTCCATATTTGTGCACTCCTCTTTTTCTATCGCTAGAATTGTTGTGACTTACCTTCTGTTCCATTTATGGCACCAGCAGACGAAGACCTGATCGAGGAGATTACCCCAGAGATCGAGGAGCCTACATTGACCCAAAGGCGGCAGAGTTTTAGTTACTTTTTGTTGGTGTGTGTGTTGTACTGTGTATTTCTTTTTCCGCATTTTCTTTCAGTACTTCCTTTATGTATTTGTGAGAGAGAGTGCTGGTTATTGTTGTACTTTAATTTGGACTGTAATAACATCTGTACGCTGGTTTGTGTATTGTGATACATCTCTGAGCTATGCTGATTTCACTGGTAAACTGCGGAACCTGCGAATAAACCAAATAAGTAACGGGCCCCCGAGAGTGGGTCTTTACAAAAGACATTGATTATTTTGATACATTTGCCCCTGTCACTAGGATAGCTTCTATTCGTGTCTTGGTTGCTTTAGCATCTATTCATAGTCTTGTTATCCATCAAATGGATGTAAAGACTGCATTTTGAATGGAGATTTGGAAGAAGAGATTTATATGGAACAACCTGAAGGTTGTATCACTCCTGTAAATGATCATAAAGTATGCAAACTTGTTAAATCTCTTTATGGTTTAAAACAAGCTCCAAAACAATGGCATGATAAATTTGATTCTGTTTTGCTTTCAAATGGTTATTATATTAATGATGCCGATAAATGTATTTACACAAAGTTTGATAATGGTGTTGGTGTTATTATTTGCTTATATGTTGATGACATGCTTATTCTCGGCACCAACCTAGATGTAGTAAATGCAACTAAGTCATTCTTGTCTTCTAAATTTGATATGAAAGACATGGGTGAAGCTGATGTGATCTTAGTTATTAAGTTAACTAAGACACCTAGTGGGATTATGCTTTCTCAAGAACATTATGTTATTAAAATGCTTGAAAAGTTTGGATATCATGATCAAAAACCTGTAGCTACTCCATATGATGCTAGTTTACGTTTATCCAAAAAATTTGGTGAATCAGTTTCACAAATTAAATATGCTCAGATCATTGGTAGCTTAATGTATTTGATGAATTGTACTCGCCCTGATATTGCATATGCTATTAGTAGATTGAGTCGTTACACTCAAAATCCTAATAGTGATCATTGGAATGATTTGTCAGGAGTAATGAGATACTTGAAAGGAACTCTTGAATATTGATTATATTTTAGTGGTGATCCATCAGTTTTAGAAGGTTTTACTGATGCAAACTGGATCTCTGATTCAGATGAGCTTAAATCCACAAGTGGTTATGTTTTTACACTTGGTGGAGGTGCTATGTCTTGGAAATCATCCAAGCAAACTTGTATTGCTCGGTCTACTATGGAATCCAAGTTTATTGCCTTGGAGAAGGCATGTAGTGAAGCCAAGTGGCTTAAGAACCTTCTTGGTGATCTTCCCATTTGTGAAAAACCGGTACCGTCTGTGTCTATCCATTGTGATAGCCAAGCTACAATTGCAAAAGCCAAAAATAAAGTTTTTAATGGGCAGAGTAGGCATATATGCATAAGACACTCTATTGTGAGGCAGCTGCTTGATCATGTGATAGTATCCCTTGATTATGTGAGGTCAGAGATGAATTTGGCAGATCCTCTGACAAAACCACTAAATAGGAAGTTAGTGGAAAGTACATCGAGGGGAATGTGATTTATACCTAAAACATAGGTCAAGAGTGATGGTAACCCAACCTATGTGATTGATGATCTCATGAAGTAGGTTCATATGGGTAACAACAAGTCACTTGTTGATCGTGAGGAGCACTATCATTATGTTCATGTCCCTTCCTATGGTGTAGATAGTGCTATCGACGATGAGAGAGGGTGAGCATATGACTCTTAATGGAAATCATAGCCCTTGTTGGGTGGTGTGCATAATCGTCGAGCACACTTGATGGGTCCACCTATATGGGTGTGGAAGTGAGGCCGCTTCCTATGCGAATTTGGGTACATTCGCTAGAGCACTCATGAAAATCCAGGTATGGCGCATGGCCGAAACGTGCCAAATCGAAAGAGCAAGCAACTATTCATTGATGATTCAATATGGGTTGTGAGTCAATGTTTTACAATAAAGGAGATTGGTTCATAGAAACTATATGTTTCACCAATTTCTTGTAGAACACACTTCCATTCCATAAGTAATGGTTCATAGACCGAAAGTCACAATTGCTAAGGTATTGAATTGTCGTTTTCGATCTCACGTTTTTTCCTTTTTCCTCATCTTGGATTCTTATTTCCTTACCTCTTGACATTTTGAAATAGTGGGGGATTGTTGGATATTTCTTCATTTCAAAGGAAAAGATAGTCCCACATTGGATGAGAGAAAACTCTTCAATGTGTATATTATAGTCTTCTTGTTAATGGGCTATTGGACTTGTTAATGGGCTAGGACTTGGGGGTAGCTCGCGTACGCATGAGCCCAAGCAAGGGGCGGAGCCCAAACCGGGTTGAGCCGAATGGAAAATCTGGGCGACGGATCCGGAAAACCTTAGCGTGTGTGCGCTGGCGTCGCGCCTGCGCAGTGGGGTTCACGGGTGCGCGCGCGGAGTGCCCGAGTTTTGCGTCAAATTTTTTAGCCCTCTTGTTTGGCAGAATTTGAAAGGCCCATTACGGTTTTAATTTTCCCCAACAGCCATATTCTCTTTTATTGCGCTGACCCAACAGCTATAATCTCATTTAATGGCAGAATTAAATCTTTTTCTTAATTGCGGAATTCCAACAGTTTTTTCTTTTGCCCTATATAAACTCAATTCTGGCAAGGGTTCTTGGCATTGCGAAAACTCAAATCTCATATCATTCTTCCTCAACAAAATTCGAGACCCGAGCAGATCCTCTCCCTCAGCAGATCCTTGTTGCTGCAGACTGCTGCGCCCCCTTGCTCTTCCTCTTCCTCGTCGTTCGAGATCGAAGAACCGTTGCTGCTCGCTGGAGCCTTGTATTGTGAGTGCACACGTACAAGGCCGTTGCCGTTGAATCCTGGAGGGTAGCCGCTTAACCTGCCTTGCACCGAGTTCATACTCTGAGGGACGGAAATATACTCTTAAGGACAGTGCCTAGCACACCTCGGCTCTCCGATAAGTCCTTTCCTTCTTTGATTTTTATCGCACCATCCTATTAAATCTGCACTTTTATTCAACATCAAGATCATCAAAAAATATCCAAGAAGAAGAAAAAAGGTACCAGCTTTGCCTGAAATTCATATGAAAAATTCCCGAAAAAACCGTTATTCCTCATTCTGAAAATTTGTGTTCACAGTTTTGTGCACACGTTTGTAATGTATTGTGTACACACATAAGTGCTTGTATGTACACAGATAAAGTGTAACTGGAACAGAGTCATTTCAGTTTGGCGAAGAAAAGGGGCAAAATGGCCCCACATATACATATTATCTTCAGAAAATAAGTTCGAAAAAAGACAAAGGTAGAGGAGTAGTCTAGACTCTATACATAAACCATGACAACTGGATATATAGGGTTGAACAAAGCGGAAGAAGATTTTGATGAGAGCAATCTCCTACAATACATATACATGCATTGATGGGTCATGAGATCGATCGTGCAAGTCACTCACAGCAGTATGTATGATGGCAATGCAATTGTCCTCCACAACCACAATGCAGAAATTAAGGTGCATTAATTGAGCCGATGAATATGCAGCAGCTTGCGTCCTTCAAGAGGTACCAAGCGATGCTGGAGAGGGGTGTTTAATTAGGAGGAATTCATGTGATTCTTACATGAACAGACCCAACATCAATCAGCTTTTTTCCCCCTGGGTTATGGAGAAATGAAACTGATACAGCACTTGCTCGGACCAATGACAAATCAGCTATTTGTTTGAGCGAACAAGTCCAGCCCAGAGGTCTCACATGAGGCCGCCCGTCTCCTCGTTCAAAACGACACATTCAATGACTAACCGTTAGCTCGTCAATGTCGACAACCCAGCCGAAAAGCAATAAAGCAACATTAAAGCATATTTTCTACACGTTTGTGGCTACTTGTACAAACACGGCAGACAATACAGATGGCAAACTAATTGACAAGAGATTGTTGTAATTGAGAGCTTTTTTCCCCTTATCTTCTTCTTCGATCTCTTATTTGGCTATTAGTTTCCTTGAACCAAACTGCATAACTTGTAATACAAGATGATTGAAGCATTAGTGATTTCTTCAAGCGGACACACACTAAGTTTTGTTTAGAGAAGGACAAGCCGAATGCCAAAAGGGTTGAGCTCAATGGTGTGAAGCGTGTGCGAGCAATTAAGGGCTGAACTAAACCTTCCACAATCTGAAAATGAGCCCCCCCTAAAGTGATTGAGCTCAATGATGCTGGAAAGTTTGTTTATGTTGAGGCGGATATTGGCCATTTTCATACGAACTAATAAGTATGTGGTAAAGAAAATGCCAAGATACGTTAACATACACTAGTATACGTTGATATACACCAGTATATGTTGAAAATAATTAATGGGGGGTATTTTAGTCTTTTCGCAGGGGGTGTGGTATTCTAACAAAGTTTTTAAATTGGGTGGTGTAAATTAAAAGAGATGGTTGACCCAAGCTAGTTAGCCAATTTTCTCCTAGGTTTTGGGTTGAACCAATATAAAATCTTGGTGTAATGTGTGTGTTTATCTTTTGTATGAGTTGTCTTCCATATATAATTATGTTGCGGGTTTCGCAAAGTAAGTCATTGACTTAATTCGTTGCTTCAACGGTCCTAGAGTTTCAAGGGACGGTTGCTTTCTTTATTAATAGTATCAAAAGAGGGCTTAAGAACCCAAGAGATCAGATGATTCTTGTTCAAGGTGGCCGAGTGGCCCGCCGGCCCAGAGCCCGACCCGCCCGGCCCAAAATAAGTATGATAAGCCATGATAAATGAAAATTTGATGTAACATTGATGCTTTGTGTTGTTACTCTCGGATTAAGGGAATGCTGGGTTGGATTTGGCCGAATGCGACCCTAACCCGACCTGTTTGTTTAAGCGGGTCGGGTATCTGGATTTTCCCCATGGATCTGGTCTGTGCTATAAAGGAAGACCGCACTTGCATTTGGATTGCGCCTCGTTTAGGTTAAATTATGATGCAACACTTGCGCGTCCAATTCCCTCACTTTCGCTTTCCCCAACTCTTCTTCTTGCCCCACTCTGCGTCTGCGTCCCCGTCCGGCAATAATCTCCTTCTCTTCGCGTCGCATCAACTACGACGGCGTCCCTCCCAGATATTTCCTCATTCGCGGCTTCGGGCATTCTCATCGTCGTCTCAGGCCACCGTTAAGATTGGCACCATCGAAGACGAAGGCGCTGCTGGTGGTGGCTGCAGTAATAACAATGTTGGCGATGCAAATGACAGCAGCGGCAGCTTCTTTGCTGATGATGGGGCTTCGTGGAAGTCTCTGGGTTTATCTGACCTCCTTTCTCAGTCCCTCTTCTCTGCTTCCATTTACAGCCCCTCCAGAATCCAGGTACGTTTTTTTTTCTCTTCTTCAAAGTGTTTGATGAAATGCCTCTTTGAGTTCCCGTTCATTCTTCTTATGAGAAATCAAACAAACAAACGAAACTTTTGCATTTGTTATAAGTGATTGGTTTTCTTAGGACGTGCCTTCTATATTCTTGACTAAATGCTCTACTCAGATGCTAATCTATTTGCCTGGTTTTTCTTTTACCTAAATTGACGACATTTGATGCGAGTGTAAGGATAATAAAACGATGACATCAGCTTTGTTTACAAATGCATGTGTCAGGTGATAAGCAATTAAAAACAGGCCGGAACATGCTTATATACTCACTAGTCATAACCCGTGACCGCGGGCACGGTTCATTTAAAATTTTCCCCCGCGAAATCTTTTTTCTCCCAAAAAATTATTTTCACAGCCAAAATTGCGCGGAACAACAAATTAGGATAAAAATATTTAGCGACACGGACTACTTCGGTACGGAACAACAAATTCGACGCGGACGCCTTCGACACAGAACAACAAATTAGAGTAAAAAAATCGGCGCGTGCTCTTTAGGCACGGAACAACAATTTAGCGGGGGCCTTCGGCACGGGGGCCTTCGGCGCAGGCGCCTTCGGCGCGCATCTTTGCCCCATGAGTCGAAGAGACGGTGTGCCCCGCGTTGAGGGAGATATCATTCGATCTGCAGCAACATTCGATCTGCAGCATTAAATGCAAGTTTATGTTTTTCTCAGATGCATTAATTGCATGCACTCTGCTATTCCCAAAAAACTTTCATTCCCCATAAAGTTTCATTTCCTCAGAAACTTTCATTACTCATAAAGTTTCATTCCACGTAAACTTTCATTTCCCTAGAAAAGATTTTCCCTTCAAAAATTTTCACAAAGTCTCATCTCAACCATTCAATCCTCAAGATTAAATCCAAGCTGTCTTTCTATCAACCTGCTTGTCCTAGTCAGCTTGCCCTAGTCAGCCCTAGAATCCAAAAACAGTCGTGTTTTAATATATAGATTTCTTTCCAAATGGTTTGGCAAATGGCTACATTCAAGAAGGGAGAATTAGAGACTATGGCTGCATTGTCTAATTGAGCCAAGGCTCTGGCTATAAACATTGTTTATATGTATTATACAACCAGATATGGACTACAACAAGTATCATAAGTTAATGCAGAAGATGATACATCCCATGCCATTAAAAAAACTCAAACACCTTCCTATTACAAGACGACATCAGATCTAATAGCTCCATACGACAACAACTAATTCACTTAGAACTTTATAGGGGAGAGCAAACACCAGCAGCATCCAAGAAACTTCAGCATTGAAGAACAAAAGTCATTAAGGCCTGGCAAATAGAGAAAGGTCAGTGCGAGCTTAATCAAATGTTCTCTTGGCATCAAGCGTAGAAACACCAATGGGGGCAGCTGAGTCAGGAGAAGAAGAGCTTGCTTGAAACTTTGTCCTAACAAAATAGTATCGAAACATCCAGCCTTCCTCTTTCGAGGAGTAGAGAGGAAGCCTGCCTACAAATCAATAAAGTGCAAACTAGAGTCCAACAAGTTAGAGATATTCATCAGAATAATTCTTGTTGAAAGTTCTAGTATTCCTCTCAGTCTACATACCCCCCCCCCAAAAAAAAAAAAATTAATAACCATGTCCCAAAGTAATCTAATATGATGCTTAACATGTTTCTGATGTGAATCGTCGTAGATCGATTCACAATTTAAACGTGAAAAATTAAAAGAGAGGAAAAAGTTTTATATTTTGTTTGATTGAAGAACAAAAGAAACCTAGATAATGATCTTCTTAGAGACAAGATCGATCTCCCCACTTTGGATGAGCGGACCAAAGTTCAAGCACCTTCAACTGACACTTGAGAGTTTTTCTCACAATTCAAGCATAAGGAAAAAGATGACGGCTAGACCTAATATAAAGAAAAAGGAGGGATTTTGGTAGAAGACCAAAATACCTTCCCACTAAGAAAAAGGCCTAAACCGCGCTCCCGTGTCTCCTGCGACGTGTGTAAGCGATGACGCCTCCACTGCCACGTGCTCCATCGGCTGAGGTGGATGCGACGCTAGGTGCGCTCGCATCAATACCCCCCTAAAAGAGCCACCTTGTCCTCAAGGTGGAAATCTGGATACTGCGTCTGGACCACATCATAATCCTCCCAAGTAGCGTCGCAATCTGGTAGCCCTGCCCTGTAGATCAGCACCTCTCTCCGCCGTCCCGCTCCCTGCCGAACCGCCCTCACCTTTAAAGGCTCCAACAACACCTCAATGTTCTCCGTAAGTGTATGGGGAAGCGTGGAGGAAACAGCATGGTCTCCAATCGCCCGCCTCAACTGCGACACGTGAAACACATGGTGAATCGTCGACGTGGCTGGCAGCCTCAACCGGTATGCCACCTGTCCGACCGTGGCCTCCACCTGATATGGACCGAAGTAACGAGCTGCCAGCTTCTCGTTCGGCCTCCTCGCCGTCGATCTCTGCCTGTAGGGACGTAGCTTGAGATAGACCATATCTCCCACCTGGAAGCTAACGTCCCGTCGACGTCCGTCTGCCTGAGCCTTCATCACTTGCTGAGCCCGCAACAGGTGCTTTTGCAGCTCCTCTAACAGCCCTTCCATCTCCTCCATGTACGTCTCCACTCGCGACACAGGAGTCTGGCTGTTCCCAAAGTGCACCAAGGGTGGAGGGTCACGTCCGTACAACAACCTAAAAGGAGTCGTCACTGCTCTCAAATGGTACGATGTGTTGTACCAATACTCCGCCCACACCAACCACCTGTACCACTACCTAGGTGTGTCTGAAGCAAAGCACAAGTACGTCTCCAGACTGCGGTTGACAACCTCCGTCTGACCATCGGTCTGTGGGTGGTAAGCGGTACTCCTCTTCAGGACCGTACTCTGTACCCTAAACAGCTCCCTCCAAAAGATGCTCATGAATACCTTGTCCCTGTCGGACACGATGGACGCCGGTATCCCATGCAACCGTATCACCTCTTTCATGAATGCCGCTGCTACTGATACGGCTGTGTAAGGATGCCTCAAGGGAATGAAGTGGGCATACTTACTCAGCCTATCCACCACCACCATGATCACTGTGTACCCCTCTGAACGTGGTAGCCCGTCGATGAAATCCATGGTAATATCCTCCCACACCCTCTCCGGTAGCACCAATGGCTGTAGCCGCCCAGCTGGAGCCATCGCCATGTACTTGTTACGCTGGCAGACGTCACAAGCTGCAACTAAGCGTGCAATCCCCCTCTGCATCTCTGGCCAGTACACCTCTCTGGCCATCCTCTGATAGGTCTGCTGCACCCCCGAGTGACCCCCCGTCACAGAGCTATGGAACTCCTGGAACAAAATGGGTATGAAGGCCGAGGTCCTCGGCAACACTAACCTCCCCTGGTACAGTAGTCGGCGCCCCTCCAAAGAATATCCTGTCGGGCCTTCCGTCCCACTCTGTAACAGCCCGCGGATCTGCTGCAACTCCACATCACCGTCCGCCTCCTGCAACATGGGCTCTTAGTCCAACCACATGGGCCGCGACAAAGCCCTCAAGTCCACACACTCCTCCCGTCGGGACAAGGCATCCGCATCCTTGTTCTCCAACCCGGGTCGGTACTCTATCTCGAAGCGGTATCCTACCAGCTTGGATAGCCAATGCTGGTGCTCCTCCGTGACTAGCCGCTGCTCGAGAAGGTATTTGAGGCTCCTCTGATCCGTCCTGACTACGAACTCCCGACCCTACAGATAGGGTCTCCACTTCAGTACTGCCAACACTATGGCCATCAACTCCCGCTCATAGACCGATTTCAGCCGTGCCCTAGCTGATAGCACCTGGCTGAAATAGGCTATGGGTCTCCCCTCATGCATGAGCACCGTCCCCAAACCATACCCCGACGCGTCAGTCTCCACCACGAAAGCCTTGCCAAAGTTTGGCAAGGCGAGCACTGGCGCCGTCGTCATCGCCACCTTTAAGGCCTCAAAGGCCTTGGTGGCCTCCTCCTCCAGTGGAACCCATCCTTCTTCAGCTGCTCCGTGAGGGGCCACGCTATAGTGTTGTACCCTTTGACGAACTTCATGTAGTAGCCCGTCAACCCCAAGAAGCCTTGCAGTGCCCGTAGGGTAGTAGGCACCAGCCAATCTAGCATGGCCGCTATCTTCGATCTGTCGGCCGCCACCCCCTCTGCTGACACCACGTGCCCCAGGTACTCCACCCTCGCCTGACCGAAGCTACACTTCTTTCGGTTGGCATATAGATGATGTGCAATCAGTTCCCTGAACACCACCTCCAGGTGGTCAATGTGCTCTCTCATGCTCCTACTGTAGATGAGGATGCCGTCGAAGAAGACTAGGATGAACCGCCGTAAGTAAGGCTGGAAGACCTTGTTCATCAAGGCCTGGAATGTCGAAGGGGCGTTGGTCAAGCCGAACGGCATGACCAGGAACTCGTAGTGTCCCTCATGGGTGTAGAAGGCGGTCTTCGGCACGTCCTCTGGCCGCATCAAGATCTGGTGGTATCCCGCCTTCAGGTCGATATTCGAAAGGATCGCCGCCCCATGCAGCTCGTCAAGCAGCTCGTCGATTACCGGAATAGGAAATTTGTCGGTGACAGTTTCCTTATTCAGTGCCCGCTAATCGACGCAGAATCTCCAACTACCGTCCTTCTTCTTCACCAGTAGTACTGGAGAAGAAAAAAGACTCACATTTGGCTGGATCACTCCAGCCTGCAGCATCTCCCGCACCATCCTCTCTATCTCATCCTTCTGCACGTGCTGGTATCTGTAAGGGCGCACGCTCACCGGTGCTACCCCATCACGCAGTACTATCGCGTGCTCGTGCCCCCTCGCCGGAGGTAGCCCTTGCGGGCTCTGGAAGACCTCCTGGTACTACTCCAACACCGAATCCACCTCCTCTGGAGTCTCCTCCTGCTGCTGCTCCTCTACTGACAACCCCTGAAACTCCACCAAAAACCCCTCTCCCTCATCCCGCAACGCTCGCGTAATGGCCTTGAAGGCCACTACTGAGAAGCAGAGGGTCGGGTCCCCTGTCAGCACCACAGTCTTGCCCCCCTCCTGGAACTCCATCCGTAGAAGCTTCCAGTTCACCTTCATTTCCCCGAGCTTATTCAGCCACTGCACTCCCAATATGACATCCACGTTGCCCAACTCCAGCGGCAAGAAGTCCTCCACTATCTGAAGCCCCTGCAGTGTGAAAAACACCCCCTTGCGGAGCCCCTTACTCTCCTCCATCTTCCCTGTGCCCAGCAACACAATGAACTTCTCTATCGTACTCAACTCTAGGTCGTGACGCTCTACCAACCTCCTCGAGATGAAGTTGTGGGTCGCCCCACTGTCAATCAGTACCGTCACCGTCTGATCCCCCAATGTCCCTGCCAACTTCATGGTATGGTTTGGAGTGAACCCTACCACGGAGTTCAGTGACACCTCCGCAAAGTACATGTGCACATGCTCCTCCTCAGGCTCCGCTGCAATCACAGGCTCCTCCTCAGGGTACTCCTCTTCGTCGGGCACGATCACGATCTGCAGCAACTTGCTCGCACATCGATGACCGGGGGTGAACCTCTCATCACACCTGAAACATAGGCCCGTCGCTCGCCGCGCCCTCATATCAACCTCCGTCATGCGCCTACCAGGTACGGCTGTGCGGACCTCCCCTGCAGCTGGTCTAGGTGGTGCTGGTGCTGCCTGGTTACGCTGGCCCTGCGTCCCCCAAGACCCCCTAATGCGTCTTTCCTCCGCCTGCTTCTCCTCCGCCTTGTGAGCTAGGCGAAGGACATCCTCCAAGCACTAAAGGCTCTGCATCCGTAGCTCCACCCGTATAGAGGGCTTAAGCCCCCTCATAAATAGCCATATCTGCATCTCATCTGTCACACCCCTCACCCTGCTAGACAACAGCTCGAACTTCTCCACGAAGTCGCGTACTGTCCCCTCCTGTCTCAGGGCTGACAGCTGCTCGTAGAAATCCCCCGCCAATGTCTCCTGAAATCTATCCAGGATGTAAGCTGTAAGCTCCTCCCAACTGCGGAATGGGGTCCTCGCTGCCCTCCATCGGTACCACGCCAGGGCCTTGCCCTCGAAGTAGATCCCAATGGCTCGCAACACCTCTGCCTCAGATAACCCCATCACCTGGAAATAGCGCTCTGCTCTGAAAATCCAACCGTCCGGGTCCGTACCCTCAAACGTTGGCATCTTCAGCTTCTGCAGACGCCGATCGGCGTTGATATCCTCCAACTGTCTCATATCTCCTCCATGCCCTCCACCTCTGTCACCCCCTCTCCTATAGCTAGGGCCGTTGATGAACAGAACGTTCGACGAACTACTCGTGAACAAGCTCGGTACATGTTCGTTTACGTTCGTTCGGGAAGCTTAATGAACAAGCTTGAACAGGTTTTAAGAGCTCGGTTAGTAAACGAACAGAGCTTGAATATAACTATGTTCGTTCATTTATGTTCATGACCAAGCTCGTTAAGTGTTTGTGAACAAGCTCGTGAACAAGCTCGCTAAGTGTTCGTGAACAAGCTCGCTAAGTGATGTTCGTGAACAAGCTCGTTAAGTGTTCGTGAATAATCTCGTTAAGTGATGTTCGTGAATAAGCTCGTTAAGTGTTTGTGAACAAGGGCTTGAGTGAATTAAAATTAAAATTAAACACTCACCTCCTCAAATTGAATTAAACACATCCACATCTTCAACTTCCCAGCTTCCCACTCCTAAACTCCCAGGCTCCCAGCTCTCTTTTGGTCCATTGCCATTGTTCGTTTGTTTGTTTGCAAATCTGTTCATGAACAAGATTGATTGTGTGTTCGTTAACACGTTCCCGAACATGTTCACGAACAAGCTCGATAAGTCTTGTTAATGAACAGAACGTTCGTTCGGTAAGCTCGGTTAACGTTCGTTTATGTTCATTTACGTTCGTTCGGTAAGCTTAACAAACAAGCTTGAACATGTTTTTAGAGCTCGGTTAGTAAACGAACAGAGCTTGAACATGGATTTTGTTCATGAACAAAACCAAGTACACTGTTCAAGCTTGTTCAAGCTCGTTCGTCAACAGCCCTACCTATAGCCCTCCGGTGGCCCTCCGTCACCCCCTCCGTGTGGCCCCTCAGGGCACTGGGGCTCCCCCGATATATCCTGGTAGTAGTGCCCCGGATGCCTCTGTGGTGGTGCAAAAGTGGATACTCGCGCTCCTCCGTAAGGCTGGGTAGGCGCTGTCCCGCCCCCAATTCCCCTCCTGTACCCTGCCCAAAGCCCAGGAGGCCCCCAAAAGTCCGTCCGAGGTTCCCCACAGGACTGGGACCTTGTAACGACGCCCCTGGCCTCCAAAACTGATCCGCAGGGGCTCCAATCGCCACTCCCGTAGCCCAGCCGCTTCCACCAGCTCCCCCGGCCTTCCCCGGGCCCATCACGAAGCCCGCCACTCCCCCAAAAGGCCCCATCGTGCTTGCCTGACCCCCTGGGGGTCGCCCGGGCCTGCTGACCCCCTCCCGTGGTCCAGCGGGCCCGTGCGGCCCCAAAAAGGGGCCGCCGCCCCTTCACCGCCCCCGCCTGGGGCTGTCGACCCCCCGGCGGGGGTCGCGACGCCTGCCCGACCCCCCGATGGGGGTCGGCGCTCCTTGGGCACCCCCGAAAAGGGGTGCCGGGCCTTCGGCGAGCCCCATTGGGGTCGCCGGAGGCCGGTCGGTACCGACAGGCCCCGCCCAGGCCTGGAGAGGGCCGTGCGGGCCTGTCGGCCCCCAAACAGGCCCGATAGGGCCTGCGGTTGACACCCTGGGCCCTGTCGCGCCAAACCCTAGCGCGTCGGCTAGGGTTTGAGCCGCCGCCGCCGCAGAAGTCCCCCATTGGCTCGGGGATTCCTGATTTGTTGAATCGACGCGGAATCGCCTTGGATCTCCTCAGTTGCCCTCCCCTTGTCGCGATCCGCCGCCTTCTCCTTGGTCAAATCTTGCAACATTGCCATCATCGCCGAAATTGCAGCCGTGGCGTCCTTCAAACTTTTAAGATCCCTTCCCGAATCCGCGGCTTCCCTTCTCATAATCCGAAGCTCCGTTTGAATGTCCTCTTGGGTGTTTGCGTGATCCTTGATCAAAGCTTCCATCGTTTTCCTCAAACCCTCGATCTCTTGATTGAGATCGTCGCGGAGACCTTGGATCTTCTCGTTCACGGAAGCTCTCGTCCCAGTTGCCATGGAATCGTAGTGCTCTGATACCAATTGATGTGAATCGTCGTAGATCGATTCACAATTTAAACGTGAAAAATTAAAAGAGAGGAAAAAGTTTTATATTTTGCTTGATTGAAGAACAAAAGAAACCTAGATAATGATCTTCTTAGAGACAAGATCGATCTCCCCACTTTGGATGAACGGACCAAAGTTTAAGCACCTTCAAATGACACTTGAGAGTTTTTCTCACAATTCAAGCATAAGGAAAAAGATGACGGCTAGACCTAATATAAAGAAAGAGGAGGGATTTTGGTAGAAGACCAAAATACCCTCCCACTAAGAAAAAGGCCTAAACCGCGCTCCCGCGTCTCCTGCGACGTGCGTAAGTGATGACGCCTCCACTGCCACGTGCTCCATCGGCTGAGGGGGATGCGACGCTAGGTGCGCTAGCATCAGTTTCCTTCCCTAGCAAGTCCACCACAAATGAAGAGAGCATGGCCCACTATGACCTGATAAGTAATTGCCTAAAAAGTCCAAATTATAAATGATACGTTGATTGAGAATGGGTATCGTAAACAACACACAAAGAATGAAACTTTAAAGTTTTTCTTACCAAGGTTTTCAATCGTAAAAAGAATAGTAATAATATTTGAAGATTAAGAATGTGAATTTTAATTGAAAAGCTTAAGAATGCGACTTCTAATTGTCTTGGTAATAAAAAAAGAATAGTAACATCTGCAGATTGAAGATTGAAAAAAATACGAAGCTAGAGTGACCCGAACATTAAAAAACCAAACTCTTTCCCTTATTAAGAATCCTATTAAAAACTTGAACAACTAGAACAAAAATAAGAAAAGATAAAGCATCACCTTTTCTCGATCTTTCTTTGGAAAGAAACTTTCCTCCTCCAACTCCATGAATCCCTTTTAGCAAGGAAACATTTTCTTTCAACTCCATTAAAAATATTTGAAGATTCACCTGAATTGTCCAATGGAGACCAGCCGAAAGCAATTCAATTCATCTATTTCTGATTCATATATTTAAGAATATCAAATATAAATTGCCAATTCAGGTTATCAAAAGCCTTTTTAAAATCTAACTTCAATAAGATGCTCTTTTTTGTTGGAAATGGCACCCGAAAATAATTTCATGAGCTAGAATTAAATAAATCTATCTATGCTAAAGGCAAATTGAGCTTTATCCACTAGCTACTCTATAATAGAATGCAACCTATTAGTCAAATTTTTTATGATAATTAGAGACATAAAGAAGACTAATTGGCCTAGGTTGGGAAACTAGATGAACATCTCTAATCTTAGAGATAAGAACAATTAAAACACAATTTAACTTACCAATATCAACATTTCCCTCAACAAAGCCCTAATCAACCAAAGAACATCATCTTTAATCCATTGACAAATTTTTTAATTAAAAAGGTGGAAAATCATCATGACGAGGAGCCGTATCATTAGCTAAACCAAAACATCCTGAATATGAGAAACTTCATTAGCCAAAGAATTTAAATCAATGTTATTCATTCTAATGAGTAGCTTTGAAATTTAAAAATAGAAATATTGTTTAGAATAAATACATGCCTTAGATTAAGTTATTGGTGATGTTTATATAGTAAAACTTAAGATAAATACAATTAGAAGTATAATTCATATTTGACTTCTTCTTCACCGGTAGTCAAATGAGCCATTTCCATGGGCAAAGAAACATCAGCATGAACATTAGTACTGGGAGGCAGCTTAAAAGAACTAGAATTCTTCTAATGGACCAAACTCCAATCCAAATAAGAATTAGAAACTGCCTTCTCAGAAGAAATATCAGAATTCACTAAGCTTAGTTGAACACCCCTTCCAACCAAGAAGAACAAAGAATTCACTAAGCTTAGTTGAACACCCCTTCCAACCAAGAAGAACAAATACACTAAGACTGAAAGGTCTAGGAAATAACCAAGCGTCACAGTCATATCCCACCAAGCTTAAAATAAGAACCAATGAGGAATTTTTCAAAAGGTTGAAGATAATTCCACAAAGAATTTTGATATCAGAAGTCTTCATTTATCATTAGAGCAACCAAGAGCCCAAGAAGAAATAATCTTACAAAATTTCACGTAAAGAAGAGGATGCTCATCATCATCCAAATCATCAAAAAGATATTCAAAACCAAACATATCCAAATTAACAAAAGTATACACATTAACAAAATTATACAAATTGGAGACCATTGATACGACTAGGGCTTTTTGTGGGGATCAAAGGTAGGGTTTTTATGGCTTGTGGACTACTAATCTAGGGTTTAATAGCGAAGAACAGATCTGAAACTAATATTTAATTGCTGGAAAAATAGATCTAGGGCTAAAACAATTATCTAGCAACTAGGGAATAATCTAGAGCAACTAGGAATAAAATTACCTTGATCAATTCTTCGATAAAAGCCATCCTAGGGCCGGCTGGCCCCTTTATTGGGGGAGGGGTTAATAATTATCTAATTACCCTCTTGCCCTCCCCACTTGTGAGTAATCACAAGTTTGGGACCGGGTCCGAGTTGGACCCAAGTCGTCCCCTCCGATGGTAGACCCACATCCCTTGAGCCGGCCCCCCTTCCTGCCTAGCCGCCGCACCCCTATGAGCCGCATCATTACTCCCCCCCAAAAGTGCCACCTTGTCCTCAAGGTGGAAATCTGGAAACTGGTCGCGGATCACTGAAGCAGCCTCCCAAGTAGCATCGTAGTCGGGCAGGCCCCGCCAACGAATCCTCACCTCCTGAACCCCGCCTGCGGTCTGTCGGATCCCTGTCAACTCCTGAGGCTCCAGGAGCACCTCCATGTCATCTGTCAGAGTGGGTGGGAGAGTGGGTGATAGAGTGTGATTTCCGATGGCTCGTCACAACTGTGAAATGTGGAACACCGGGTGAATGGTCGAAGTGGTGGGCAACTGCAGTCTATAGGCCACCTTTCCGATCTGAGCGGTCACCTCGAAAGGTCCATAGTAACGGGCCGCTAGCTTCTCATTGCTCCGACGAGCCAAGGTCCTCTGCCTGTAAGGCCGAAGCTTCAGGTACACGCGGTCCCCAACCTCAAAGTGCTCATCTCGCCGGTGTGCATCTGCCTTGGTCTTCATGATCGGCTGGGCCCTCAACAAGTGTTTCTTCAATTCCTCCAGGTACTTATCCCGCTCAGTCAAGTGCTCCTCTACCTGGGACACCGGCGTGGCACCTCTGCTGTAATGTATCAACTGTGGAGGGCCACGGCCATAGAGGATCCGGAATGGGATGCTCTGTGCTGCCGAATGGTACGAGGTGTTGTACCAATATTCGGCCCATGCCAACCACCTGGCCTACTGTCTCGGTGACTCGGACGCGAAGCACCTCAGGTATGTCTCCACACTTCTATTCACCACCTCCGTCTGTCCATCTGTCTGCGGGTGATAGGCCGTGCTCCTCCGTAGCTTGGTCCCCTGCACCTTAAATAACTCTTTCCAAAAGCTGCTGATGAATACTTTGTCCCGATCTGATACTATGGAGCCCGGAAACCCGTGCAGTCGAACCACCTCCCTCGTAAAAGCTGCTGCCACCGTAACTGCAGTGTATGGGTGTCTGAGAGGTATAAAGTGGGCGTACTTGCTGAGCCGATCGACTACCACTAATATGGAACTGTACCCCTCTGATCGCGACAACCCCTCAATGAAATCCATACTGATATCCTCCCATACTCGCTCTGGCAAAGCTAATGGCTGTAAAAGTCCCGATGGTGCCATTGCCAAATATTTGTGACGCTGGCACACGTCACATTCCGCTATCCGCTGGGCAATGTCTTTCTTCATCCCAGGCCAGTATAACTCCCTCGCCATCCGCCGGTAAGTCTGCTGTACCCCGGAGTGCCCCCCGATGGCGCTGTCGTGGAACTCCTGAAAGATCATAGGAATGTGGGCGGACCCCCTGGGAATCACCAGCCGGCCGTGGTATAGCAACCTCTGTCCCTCCATGCTGTATCCCTGAAAGTCCGAGGACCCCTGCTGCAGTGCCTCACGGATCCTCGTCAAATCTGCATCAGCCTCTATCTCTCTACTCAAGGGCTCCCAATCCAAGAGGACGGGTGCTGAGATGGACGCGACCTCTGCAATCTCCTCGCGACGCGACAAGGCGTCAGCCGCCTTGTTCTCCAGGCCTGGGCGGTACTGTATCTCGAAGGTAAATTGCACCAGCTTGGAGAGCCACCTCTGATGCTCCTCGGTGACCATACGCTGCTCCAATAAGTACTTCAAACTCCGCTGGTCGGTCCGCACTATGAACTTCCTACCCAACAGGTAGGGCCGTCACTTCTGAATAGCTAGTACAATCGCCATCAGCTCCCTCTCATAAACTGACTTCAGCCTCGCCCGTGCTGACAGTGTCTGGCTAAAGAAAGCAATCGGCCTCTGGTCCTGCATCAACACTGCCCCCAGGCCATACCCTGATGCATCGGTGTCTATCACAAAAGGTCTGCTGAAATCTGGGAGCCCCAAAACTGGCACCGACGTCATCGCCTGCTTCAGGGCCTCAAATGCCCTGGTAGCCTCCTCGCTCCAGTGGAAGTTGTCCTTCTTCAGTTGCTCGGTGAGAGGCCAAGCAATCGTGCTATATCCCTGGACAAACTTCCTGTAATACCCCGTCAAGCCCAAGAAGCCGCGCAGACCCCGTAAGGTGGAGGGTACCGGCTAATCTAACATGGCTGCAATCTTGGTCCTGTCGGCTGCAACTCCCTCTGCTGACACCACGTGGCCTAAGTACTCCACCTGTGGCTGGCCGAACAGACACTTCTTCTTATTCGCACAGAGCTGCTGCTCCTGTAGCTCATGCAATACTGCTCGCAGATGCCCCACGTGCTCCTCCATACTGCGGCTGTACACCAGTATGTCATCAAAGAAGACCAACACAAACCTCCTCAGAAAAGGTCGGAAGACCTTGTTCATCAAAGCCTGGAATGTCGCCGGTGCATTCGTCAAGCCGAACGGCATGACTAGGAACTCATAATTCCCCTCGTGAGTCCTAAACGCAGTCTTTGGCACGTCGGCCGCCCTCATCCGTATCTGGTGGTAACCCGACTTCAGATCAATTTTGGAAAAATATGCTGCCCCGTGGAGTTCATCCAATAGCTCATCAATCACAGGAATAGGGAATTTATCTGCCACTGTTTCCTTATTTAGGGCCCTGTAATCCACACAGAATCTCCAGCTGCCATCCTTCTTCTTCACCAACAGTACCGGGCTAGAAAAAGGGCTAGTGCTCGGTTGGATCACCCCTGCCTGCAGCATCTCCTCCACCAACCGCTCTATCTCATCCTTCTGTACCTGGGGGTACCTGTAAGGCCGCACACTGATGGGAGACACGCCCTCCCTCAAAACGATGGCGTGCTCATGGTCTCTGTGTGGTGGCAGCCCCTGCGGTGTCTGGAAGACCTCCTCAAACTGTGCCAACAGCTGCTCGACCTCCGGTGCTACTGTCTGTGGGGGTCCTCACTCTGTACCGACGCTGTCACTGCCTGTAGCTCCACCAAGTATCCCCCCTGCGGTGTGGATAGCCCTAGACATGGCCTTGTAAGACACCAGGGAACGAGAGAGATTGGGGTCCCCCTGTAACACCACTGTCCTCCCCCCGTGCTGATACTCCATCCTCAACAGCTTCCAGTTAGTCCTGGTCTCCCCGAGGGTCTGTAATCACTTCATCCCCAGGATGACATTTGTACTCCCTAGCTCCAAGGGCAGGAAATCGGCGACGATCTGCTCCCCCTGAACCGCCACAACCATCCCGCGGCAGACACCAGTGCTATGTGTCACCTGTCCCGTGCCGAGCATCACTCCATACCGCCCAGTGCCACTCATCTGCAAACCATGTGCCTCCGCCAGTCTGCTGGAGATGAAGTTGTGGGTGGCCCCACTGTCGATCAAAACTATCACCTCCTGGCTACCCACATGTCCCACCAATTTCATGGTGTGGTTCGGCGTGAATCCCACCACGGAATTGAGGGACACCTCTGCAAGGTCTAAGTGCTGGTGCTCCATCTCCTTCTCATCCTCTCCTGCCTCTAGGGTGATAACCTCGTCCTCTCCCTCCTCATCGCCAGCTATCAGTATCTGGAGAGTCCGAGCGGCGCATCGGTGTCCGGGGGTGAACTTCTCATCACATCTGAAGCACAGGCCCTTCAACCGCTTCTCTCGTATCTCCGCATCTGTCATCCTCCGCACCTGCCCCCACCGCGGGGCTCCTGCCTCCTGTCAGTACCGCTCCCAGCTGCGGCGGTCACCCCCTGGCCTGGGGTGGTCCCTGTAGTAGGTGATGTCCTCTGCCCTGCAGTATCCGCCTGACTCCTGAATGTGGCACCTCCCCACGCCCCGCGGGCCCTCCGCTCTGTCTCCTGGTGATCCTCTACCTTCCTGGCCAGTGTCATCATCCCACGCAGACCCACGGGCTCAAACTGTCTCAGCCCTGACCGCACCGTGGGCTTCAGCCCCTTCATGAAACAGCCCTCCAGAGACTCCTCAGAGACTCCCCGAACTCGGTGGCAGAGCGACTCAAACTTCTTGATGTAATCACCCACGCTCCCCTCCTGCTTCAGCGAGTACAGTCTCTCGAACACGCCGCCAGCCTATCCTCCTCCAAACCGCTCTGTCAAGAGCGTCGTAAACTCAGCCCAGGTCTGAAAAGGCTGCTGCTGATCTGTCCAACGGAACCAGCCCAAAGCCTCGCCCTGCAGGCAGACCCCTATCGCCCGTAGCCAATCCTCTCCTGGGACAGCGGACACCTCCAAGTACCTCTCCACCCGGTAAAGCCAGTCGTCTGGGTCTCCTCCCTTAAAAACAGGCACCTCCAGCTTCCTCAGACGCCTCTCGCCAGCGTATCCACCTCTCTCATGCGGCTGGAAACCTCCCATGTGCTGGTATCACTGTCGCCTGTCTGGAACATAAGCCTCAGCCCGCTCACGGTAGCCTCCCCCTGCTCCCTGCCGCTGCCAGTCTCCCGGAGGGTGCCCAAACTCCGCCTGGTGGCCTCCTGGGGGGTCCTGGTACGCTCTCCAGTCTCCCGTAACTCCCCCAAAGGGTGGGGGCTGAGTCGATGGCCCCCCTGTGATCTGGTGGTGGCCTCCGTTCTGCTGAAATCCTCCGCCAGGTCCTCCAAAAGGCTGAAAACCCCCAAACTGAGCTCCACAGATCTCGGGCGGGCCCCCGGAGGTCGAAAAGTCGTCGAAACAGGCTGTCGGGCCTCCTGGGGGGTCGGTGGGCCCCCCCAGGGGTCCGGTGGGCCTCGGGTCCGCCCCCGGGGGTCGGCCGAGGCCCCCCAGGCCGCCGCCTGGGCCGGCCGGCCCTGGAATTGGGCCGGCTGGCCCCAGGCGGCGGCGGAAAGGCCCGCCGTGGTCGCTGGGGGGGGCGGCAGGTGCGCCCGCCCCTCCCAGCCTGTTAGCGGCCCTCCGCCGCCCCCGCTGGGGTTCGCCGACCCCCATGTGTATTTGGGGGGCCGGCGGCCATGCCGGAGTGGCCGGGGGGTGCCGCTGAGTCGGAAAACCCCCCCGGCCACTTGATCTTCACGGCGCGGCGGTGCGTGGTCTTGGTGGGTCCCCCACGCGTTGTCATCTTGGTCAAAGCCTCCCTCGTCGTCTAGACCCGGATTATCTTCAAAAAAAATTGCCTTTTTACCTTTGTCCTTCGCCAAAGGTGGCTCCTTTTTGCTTGGATCCGCTTTTGGGATAATATGAGCGGTCAACGCCGCTATGGCCTCCGTCAATTCCGAAAGTTTTGCATCTGTTTTCTCTTGATTCTCTTTTATCTCCTTCCGGATCTCCGCGGCCATCTCCGCATCTTCTTTCCTTAGATCGATGAAACCCTTGCTGATTTGGGCTTCAATCCTCTCAACTTTTCCTTCCAAGACTTCAATCCGCTCCGTTGCTCGCGTGTTCGCCATGGATCAACCGCTCTGATACCAATTTGATACGACTAGGGCTTTTTGTGGGGATCAAAGGTAGGGTTTGTATGGCTTGTGGACTACTAATCTAAGGTTTAATAGCGAAGAACAGATCTGAAACTAATATTTAATTGCTGGAAAAATAGATCTAGGGCTAAAACAATTATCTAGCAACTAGGGAATAATCTAGAGCAACTAGGAATAAAATTACCTTGATCAATTCTTTGATAAAAGCCATCCTAGGGCCGGCCGGCCGGCCCCTTTATTGGGGGAGGGGTTAATAATTGTCTAATTACCATCTTGCCCTCCCCACTTGTGAGTAATCACAAGTTTGGGACCGGGTCCGAGTTGGACCCAAGTCGTCGCCTCCGATGGTAGACCCGCATCCCTTGAGCCGGCCCCCCTTCCTGCCTAGCCGCCGCACCCCTATGAGCCGCGTCAACCATCAACATCATCACTAAAAAAACTGATTGTCTTTGCTCACACCCCAACAATCTAAACCGTCAACAGACTCAGAGACATTAGAAGCAATCTAAGGTTCCCAAATTTCAGCATAAGGCATAGATTTTTGTACCCAAGATTTGTCAAACTACTAACCTTCCCTGCCACATCCACCACCAGCATTATTACTTCCACTAAAGCCACCACCCAGCCTTCCTCTATAACCACCTTATCCTCTATAGCCACCATGAAAACATTCTCAAAAGCCACCTCCAAAGTTACCATCACGAGAAGAACTATCCCATTGACTAATATAGGGAGAATCTGATTAGAGCCTTCATAGGAATAACCAACATCAACAAGCACGACACAAATCTTGACTAATTGGTAATTCTCAGGAACCAGTGATGAGAGTATCATGTCTCCCATTAACAGATGCCACATATATCACACCATTCCCAAGCTCTCCTTATCTATAACTTCCACTAAACTCCATAATCCTTTCAAATAGTAGTCTGATGCTTTATCAAGCCAACAAAAAAGAGAAAAAAATAAAATAACTTAATGTTCAACTTCGTCCAACCAACGTCAACATAGAAGCATGAGAAAAATCACATGTACAAACTTGAATCCAGCCAATACCAACAACAAACTCCATCTTAGCTAACTTCTTCACCACATTATCAGACTTGTGACTTATCATAAAATTACATTTGAGGACTGAACAAACTCTTGAATTGTAATTATCATTCATAATCTTACCATGAAGAGCTGCATCTAACTCCTTTACAGAAAATGAACCTCATATCACCGCCACAATGCCCTCTAGAAGAATGAAAGAGACATCTTCCAACATCTTATTAGCAACATAGGCAAACACAAGTTTAGAGAAACTCTCATCTATATTCTTCTTCCTATTATTATAAATCTCATTGAACAGAACCATCAAATTTAGGTTCATCTTACTATGTCCCAAACCATTACAAAAGAAACAAGTGTTAATTTCAATAAAACCCCCAAGGTTTGACCCGTATCTCTAAACCCACCGATGTTTTTTTATCACGAAGCTTCCATACCGTTATTTGTCACATTTGTTTTTTTTCAAATTGGGTTTTTCCTCGTTCTTTACTGTAGCAGTATCTTCCTCCGAATGAAACCAAAAATTAAAAAAAGATAACAAACACATAAACAAGCATAATGTAAATAATAATTTTTAGTTTCATGCATAAGGTGTCGAGAAAGATGGAACTATAAGAAAGAATGATGAAACAGTCAATTTGAAAATTTTGAACCGGGTCCGTTCTTTAATGGCTTTGGGAGCTTTGGGATAAAAACGTAGTAGGTTTAGTAGAACGGGCCAAACAATTGGGATTTTAGTGAAATTAATCCAAGAAACAATGCAAAGAATTAACAACAAAAAATTTACCTTGCAGAAGAAGTCCTAAATGAAGAAGGGAGGTAAGGAGAATGTTTAAGATAATTAGAGACACATCCAGTGTAGCAACTAGCCTCTAGAAAGCCTCCTAAACGAGCTATAATAAAAATAATGGGGCTCACATTCAAGCATCAACATTATGATCCAGATGGTTGGCTTGGTCTTAGCCGTCTAACATGATCATTAGTCGACTAATAGTAAGTGTTAGTCGATTAATCAACGGACAATATCAAAATTGGGTTCTGCATTTATCGACTAACAGGAGGCATTTGTCGACTAATACCATACCGTTGACAAGTATCGGAATATCAGTTGTGTATCTTTGAATGTGTTAGTTGACTAATGAAAAGCATTAATAGACTCATCTCACATGCTGATGTGGAACCACATCGATTTGAGACTAATGAAAAGCATTAATCGACTCATCTCGCATGCTGATGTGGAACCGCATCAATTAATCTCAGAGTCTCTTAACTAAACGCGGGTTTTCAACCACTTCTTGAACAACTACCTAATCAGAGGAATCATCTCGTACACACATAACAAATATGCATATTCCAACCACTTTTGATCAGATTTTCCTTCTAGAAACAGTTAGTTAATAGGTGGTTGGAGGGATGACATGTGTCTAACTGGATTCGTGGATTTATTAAATAAGACAATTGTATTGACCTTAAGAGCTTATATAAATATCCAAGGGTTCTTGTAAAAGAGGTGTGAAGAAAATTAATAAAGTTCTCACCTTTATTTGCCATTTTTCATTTGGTTTTTCTGTCCAGATTTTTTTCAGCTTTTCTTATTTGTTTTTGAGTTCTAATTCATTTTAGTTGGTTCTTTTTTTGAGATTAGCTGTTTTTTCAAAGAATCTCTTGATCCTTGCAGTGGAATTCGTACGCATGGATCCATAATTGAGGAATCACAACCGAGATCCTTAACAAAAAATGATCATAATTTTTACCATGAGCATAATGAATTCCCTTTAAATAAATCTAGCATCATCTTTCCCACCAAATTTCAAGAACGATCGCCAATGTTCCGCATTTTTTCAATCTCTGTGCAACTTCTAGTTAATCTCATCATTAAAAACAGGAAAGAGTTGATGAGAAGAGAGAGAACCCCTTATTTAACAACTTATCAGAAGATGATGATGGAGGTAACAAATCCAGAAATCAAACTTAATAATTATTTTCAAGAAAAATCAGACTTCACTTTTTAGGAGCAAAATATAGAAACCGATCATGAATAGAATGTTAAAAGTATTAAGACCTTGAGATGGCACACGGAAACACTAGAGTGTGTGAATATCATTTTATGATACTTAAATAAAAAGTATAAAGTTTCTGTCTAAGAGTTCAATTAGTATTACCTAAATAAATCTTAATCAACAATTTTATCTTGCAAACAGTAAAAATAAGATAAACTGCGGAAGCTAAAGTATTTGTAAGAGTAAAGCAAGCACAGAAAACAATCGTAAACACAAGATACGTATATTGATTCAGTTACCCCTTGACCTACATCCAGTTTCCAAGTCTCGCTTGGACTTTTCCACCAACCACTTTCAACTAAAAGAAACTTACATCTTAGCACGAACAAGTCTCACCAATTGCAACCAACACCTTACACTTGAGGCAAGCACCAATACATATTTACACTCAATGCTTTCTTCTTACACAGAGGTACAACTTTGAAAGCAAAAATTACAACTACCCTACGTCTTGAAGATGAAACACATATAAGTGAGTGTGGCTAAGGGAATTGGATTTCTACTCTATAGAATGGATATTTAGAAGTGTAGAAACAAAGCTCAAAAGGATGGAGAATGAGAGTTAGAGCTTTTGGGCTATCTTGGGATTTTTCTTTTTTTATCACATTTCATCATTAATCTTATCTAATCAACCTAAGATCTTCTCTATATATAGAGGTAAAAATATTCCTGAGAAAATATCCAAAATAACCATGCCAACGGCCAGAAAACAACTAGCTACGAAAAAACTTCTGCAACGGCTAGTTGCTAATCGACTAGTGTCCAAAAGCAGTCGACTAATTCCAGCTAGACTAGGCAGTACACACTAGTCAATTAGGCTAGTGAGTCCAAAACCACCGTTGGATTAGTCAATTAATTCATGAATTAGTCGTCTAGTCTGTGTACTCTGGTTGACTAATCCTTCTAGTCATTCAGTATCATATTAGTCGATTAGGGGTCAATATTGGACGACTAATACTTGCAGAAATGTGTTGTTTGGCTATGAAATCTAGGTTTTTATGCATGAATTAAATCCCTATTAATTCTAGGTAACATATGATTTTCATGTGTGTGTGAGACATCTTCAAGGCCTTAATATGAATTTCAAGACATGAATAAAATATTACAACAAACATATAAGTATGTCTTCAGTGCCTTGATTTGGTGTAGCTTCACCTAGTCAATCTAGATTTGTAATTTTGCTTTGTCATCCCTTGCTTGAGCAATCAATGTATTGATCTAGTTTGTCTTGTCACACTTAAACAAATTTATTAGACCAAAACATAATATTTGCTCATCATCAAAACATGTATTGGATTCTCCAATACCCAACGCAAAGAAGTTATTGGCCAAATATAATAAAACAAAAACCATGACCCCCTAAGTTTTTGGGTGCATTCTGCTAAGTTGCTTTTCTGTGAGATATAGTATATGCTAATGAAAGCTCTCTTCTATTCACTCCTGATATTTATTTCAACTTTTGTATTGCGTCTCCATATAGTTCTACAAATACAAGGTGGATTGTGTTTTGTCTATCATTTTCATGTTGTTCTCACAATTTAATTTTCTGATTTTCAATTTCTGTGACAATAATCCAAATGCCATATTATGAATTGCAGGCTGCTTCGATACCACATATTCTTACAGGGAATGATGTGGTTATTGCTGCAGAGACCGGTAGTGGTAAAACACACAGCTACATTGTTCCCCTGATCGAGAAATTGTCCCTGCTGCCTGAACACTGTAAGGAAACATATATTAACAAAGAAATTCCTCAAATGCACAAAATATCTTTGGTCCTCTGCCCCAATGTGATGCTATGTGAGCAAGTGGTCCAAATGGCCAATTGTCTACTCAGTGATTCAGGCAAACCATTGCTTACAGTTGCTGCTGTTTGTGGGAGACAGGTAAATTTCTTTCTTCACAAATTTTGTTACAGGTCTTACTATTTTAGTTTGTTCGTCCCATGATTAAAGCATTATGTTTTAATTACAAGACTTCGTATGCAGGGATGGCCTGTAGCTCAGCCTGATATAATCGTCTCAACTCCAGCTGCACTTTTGAATTACCTTTTTGCATTTGATCCTGAAATGAAGCGTCGTTCTGACTTCCTACGGAGTGTAAAATTTGTGGTAATTGATTGTTCTAATATTTCTCATCCTTTAAGTGATAATCATCTAACAGATAATATAATGTGATTATCTTTGGACAATCTTAACATCATTGCCCCATGTAATGATTTTAAATGCCTATTTAATTCTTTGCATAATATACTGTTTCCTTTCATTTATGTAATACACTTTGTAATTGTACCCTTTTCCACCTAATTATGTGTATTCGTTTATTTGCTCCTTGCTTCTCACCTGTCATAATTTGTTTCCAGTGTGTTGTGTTCAATCTTCAGGTAACACTTGCACTTTGATATTTCCATTACAGGTGTTTGATGAGGCAGACATGCTTCTCTGTGGGGGTTTTCAAAACCAAACCATCCGCCTGATACATATGTTACGTTTCGATGAGAAGCTGTTATCTAAAATGGAGAACTCTGCAGAGCATACTTCATTGGATGTAAGTGATGAATCTCATGCGGATTTTGGATTTGAAGATGATGAGACAGAGCACCTTGGAACTGATCATGGGGAGGAAGTGGAAGAAGGGGATGAACTTGAAGCTCCTAAAGTGAAAAGCGAAGTTGGGACTAGCATGAAAAAGGGCTGGAGGAGAGTCCGACAAGTTTATAGGCGTAGCAAGCAGTACATCTTTGTTGCCGCCACCCTTCCTGGAAGCGGCAAGGAAACTGCTGGTGGAGTGTTGAGGCGAATGTTTCCTGATGCCATTTGGATCAGTGGAAACTATCTCCATCGTCATAATCCTAGGCATGCACCTTTTCTCTTGCCACATATAATTACTTACTAACATGGTAAAAATCCATATTTATGGAATGACCATAGTTCTTGATGCAAGTGACACTTGGATTTTGCACTAATATTGTTTGTCCATTTTGTTTATTATGTGCACTATATGCTTTAGAGATGAACTAGCAATACCCGTGCCCCACACGAGCAAGAAAACAGATTTACCAGTAAATCTATACTGCAACATTACATATATGCATCATTGAGTATCATTCACTCACTCACACTGTGTGTGTGCGTGTGTGTGTGTGTGTGGGGACTTACCAGTAAATCTAAACTGTAATATTGCATATGTGCATCACCGAGTATCTCACAGGGGGAGGGGAAGGGGGGTTCCTTGTGCGAAAATTTTGCACCAACCCCCCCTTTTTAAAAATTTATTCAAATTTATTTTTTCATGGTTTAATTCATAATTTATATATCCCAAGCAAAATAATAGGTGAACCCTAGGGGAATTTGACCTTCGATCAAGGCAGTACAAATTTAACAGTTTCTGAACAATAGAATTTTTGTAACATTCAGGGGAAAATTGGAGGGAGGGTATCTTTACTTTTTGTGTGTATGTGTATTAGTATATGTAGATCACGCCTAATGGTTTGGATCTTTAAAACCCCCAAAATTGCTCATTTTTTGTACGGGAGGTTTTTCGCACATGTATGTGTGTGTAGTCCTAGGTGGAGGGTTTTGTCCCCATGTTGCACCCTTTGTCTCATGTGGCAACAAAAGAGTGGTAATGTGCACCCTTTGTCTCATGTGGCAACAAAAGAGGGGGTGCCACGTCACCCCCACATGGATTCCACATGAGATACCCCCAAAACCCAAAAGCCACCCAAAAAATCCCCCACTCAAACAATACCAAAAAACAACCTCATTTTCACACCCCCAATCAAAAAGCCCAAAAACCCCAAGACGATACTCACGCTCACACCAATGCTTTCCATTTGATCCGATTTGGGTCCCGCGTCTTGATTTTGTAGGGTTTTTTGGGGAGGTCCCCGTGCACTTTGTGCACTGGGAATTTCTATTATATATATACTAGTCAAAACACGTGCCCTCGGACACTGTTCATTTAAAATCTTTGTTTCCCCAAAAATTATTTCCCCCTCTAAAATTTTGGAACATATAATATTCGACTTCACAATTTAAAAGAACAAAAATTTAGCGGACGCCTTCATCGCTGGCGCGTTCGCTGACGTGGCTAGATTCAATGAGATCTGATCACATGGGTGATGACGTGGCAGAAATCTCATCCATTCATTCTAACATAAATTAACACGGATAGATCCATTCAAAAATTTGAAGCCCCACATGTTCACTAGAAAAGAAACTGTAACACCTATTTGTTGGTTTTTCCAAACACTCATCTCAACTCTTCTTTTACCAATATTAAATCCTAGCCTTTTTCTATCAACCTCTTTATACATCAGCATGACATCAGCTTGTCCTAGTCAGCAAGGCAATTCAAAAAAGTACTCAATTGTAATATAGATATATATATATATGAGGTTAATTTTGATTCATTCGTATGAGCTAAATATACGGATTCATCCAAGTAAAATTTAAAACTAAGCAACCTAAATGAAAAATCCATTTCGTTGGATGTGATCTAATATGTCTAAACTCCTTATAAGTAAAATTTTAAATATTTTGGATATATTTTACAACATGCCTATGCTATATCATGAGCCATTGCATGATGCAAAAAGTTACATAAGTATTACGGAAAAGCTGAGCATCTCACCGTAACTCGGATAGATATTACTAATTCAGTGAGTGATTAGTTAGTTCGTGTATGATCCTCAAATATGATATTAGGATGCGCTTGTGCGGGTATTGAGATATCTCAAAAGTGCTTCCAGTAGAGATCTAATGTATTCATACTGTGAAAATAATTAGATTACAATGTCCTCGGATGCATATTAAGTAGACAAACATAACATGATATTATATGTTTGTGGGAGGTAACCTCATCTCATGAAAAAGTAAAAACAACCGGTGGACCCTAGATTGAGTGCGAAGCTCGAGTATCGAGCTATGGCGAACATCACTTATAAGTTGGTATAGATTTAGTAATTTGCTTATTGAACTGCAGTTAGTGTTTACTCTTATGAGGCTATATTATGACAATCATGCTGTTGTTCATGTTAGAACAATCCAGATTATTATGAGAAACTATGCATATTAAGGCTAACTATCACATTATTCGAACCAAGATTGGCAAGAAGATGTTTAAGATAAGACATGTCAATTCAACAAAACAGCTGTTCAACATGCTTACCAAGTCTTTTGAAAAGTTAGGAGCCTATTTGTAACAAACTGGACGTGTATGATATTTATGCTCCAGCTTGTTGGAGAGTGTTGGATTATAAATATTGTATTGTGAGAATGTATTTTGTAAAAGAGCAGCACATATATATAATAAGAATATGGAGAAGAAAGGATTGACGAACACTCTAACCTTTCTTCTCAAACTCCTGTATGTTTTACAATGGTAACGCACCAACTATAAACTATTAAAACATATATAAAAATAAAAATATACAATAAATGTTTCAAATATATATAACTCATTTTATCAACACAAATCAATATTTAAAATAAAGTCACATTCTGAAAATATTTATATAAATATTTCACTGTTCATTATATCTGAAATAAACAACCTTGCTAATCTGGAAAAAAAATTCATTAGTGGTGTTTGTTTTGGTTTGGTACTGCTAAGTTGTTCTGATTCTAAGTTAGCTTGATAAGAATTGTTTTTTGTTAATTACTCGAGTTACTTTAATTTGACTTTAGTTGATCCTTATTAATTTAATATTTCATTTATGTTGATAATTCTTATTTGATTATAATTAAAAACATTTGCTCCTTCATAATAGCTCATCCAACTACTACTTTTCCATATGAAATTATCTATATTCCTGTTTCCCTGTCCAAGGTCATTGATTCTTTTACATGTAAAGTTCAACTAAATCATGTCGATCGCTACAATGCAATTCTCAAATACTAAAGCCTACCAAATTCATTGATTATTTGTAATAGTTTGCTTAAATTTGAATTATATTGGAAGCTATATTGTTCATATGGTAGAAAATAAAATGTGAAATATACATTAAACTTAATTGCAATGATTCATTGATACTTTTTATTTTTTTCCTTCTGACACATATCCTAAGCTTGATACTTGAAGTATCTGTGCTTCTTAGTTTTAAACCCATCAGACAATCAAGAAATCATAAACATAAAAGGAAAAGCAGATAGAAAACAAGAAAAAATGTCTCTGAACAAAGCAGAGTTGATTGGAAGGAAAGTAAATATGATGGACAGAGCCAACTGTCGTAGCAGCAACAAAGGCGATGGTGGCAGACGATAGACAACGACGACAGTGGCGGGAGAGGAGGAAGAGGAAGAGGTAGAGAAGCTTACCTGGATTGTTAGGGTTTTGGCATGGTTGTCCCGAACGTGAGTTTTTGCATGAGGAAATTGCAAGTCGTGATAACAAAAAAAAATGATACGATATTTTGGGGTGTTTTCTTGGATCATAGTAACTTGGTTCCTACTAGATTTTTTCATTCTTGGAAATTCTAAATGTCATTATGCTAAAGACAATTTTTTTAAGGAATCTTTTTTTTAACCTTACTCTTGTCCATCAAATGCACCCACATAGGTTATAAGATTTGTTTTTTAGTTATTTAGACTATATATTTTGAGTTGAAGTTTTAGTTTAGATGGTACTTCGGACAAGTACTGGGGTTCATTGGGAAGATGTCAAGGTGTGGCTTTGGTTGGCAGGGGCACATGAGGATTTGTAGGGAGCAAAAGATCCCGGATATCCACCACCTGTTTTTTTAAAGAATTAGAAACTCGACATATGCACATAATGCTCATAAGTCTCATGCAATGTTAAAGGACCATTAGCATTTGTAAGCTGTTTAATGCGAATGTTGGCCTAAATGCAAATCAATTCTCTCAGGACTTTTTGTTTATGCCAGTCTTGGACACCGTTGATTTCGCTCTGGAGCTGTGTAAATTGATTAGAAGTATCATACATGGAAAAAACATGTTATTCCTACTTGCTTGTCGCATGATGGGTCTACTTTTTTATGATTGTTTCATATATGATGGATGAATCTTGAAACAATTTTGGTTGATATTACTCGATTTTATGTGAAGTAATTCACAGACTTTGAACTATTCTTGATTGTGGCTGCTACGATGTGGAAATTGTCTCCAGATTAGAGCAACGATGGGTAGAAGTTACGGCTGATACGCAAGTGGATGCGCTTCTAGATGCTGTTAGATGTAGCCATAAGAGCGAACATGTGATTTCTTATGTCGAGACAGATCGTACCATGGTGTTCACAAATACTGTTGACGCTGCTGAATCGGTGGCTAGAATATTGCAAAGAGTTGGTATTCAATGCCTTTCTTACCACAGGGAAACCTCTTTGGAAGAACGTACAAAGAACCTAACCAAATTCCGGGAAATAGGTGGAGTGCTTGTTTGCACCGATGCTGCTGCTCGTGGTCTGGACATACCGAATGTTACACATGTTATTCAGGTAAGATACTGTTACAGTATTACTCCATGTGTTGCATTGACTTATTCAACTACTGTTTTACTTCTTCAGTAGCTTCAACAGTAAATATGCTTACAGTACCTGAGACTGCTAACCTGACCGAATCTGGTATTTCATAAGTGGATTCCCAATGACAGTACACCTTTGCAGGGCATTGAAAGGGTCAATACTAAGAGGATAATATGTGCTTAAACTAGCAAAATCGAATATATTTTGTAACTGTGTGATGCTAGTGACCTGAATATTCATCATCATGACATGCCAGAGTACAGAATGCACATTATTATTATTATTATTCTTCTTCTTCTTCTTCTTCTTCATGACCTTAAGGTCGCCTATGTATCAAGGATTTTAAAAGGGTACAGGTTCAAATTAATTATTATGAATTAAAGGCATATGACAAGGTAAAAGCATGTGCAGAATGTTAAAGAATAAACTCAAACACAGTTTTTATTGAAATATTAAATGAGAAGTTAAAGGGGCAAGTAGTGGTGCATGATCTTTCAAATAAATGTCTTCTTAAAGTCTAGCTTTTAAATGATGAAGGTTACATGTCTTTTGGAGTTCTCAGGAGTTTTGTAACCAAGGGTTTGATGTTTAGTATTCTGCTTTTATTGCATTAAGAACCTGTTTTGTGTGAAGAGTCTATAAAAGGGATTGTATTCTGTTTTTGAAAGCAAGAGAAGAAAAATATATCTTTGTGATTTAATAGAGAGCAAGTTGTTTGAGTTACTTTTTCTCTTCCTCCAATTTCATTCTGTAGTGCTCACAGAAGTTAGACAAGAAAGAGACGCTTTCAAGACGGAGTATTTGGTGACGTGCTACAAGTCACAACACAATGGTGATATGGTATAAAATATTTATCTTTTGAAGTCTGTAGTTCTAAAGTTTAGGATACATGGATTGTTGAAGGATATGGATAAATATGCTATTACAAAGAGAATATTCCGATAACCATTTCTTGGTTTCACCTTATGCGGTAGAAATGGATAAAATCATTGATATATGGGACCTTTGTCGGAATTCAGCAGAGATCTGTCATGCAGGTCACTTTACTCTTCTGATAGATAGTTTATCTTAATTAAATTGGTTGGTTTCACATTTAATGGTGAATGTTTCCTGCCTGACGATTCTTTCTAGCACTCTGAACTGTTGCAAGACCTAGAATGCACCTTTCTCGTCTACCTTGTTAATTTGAAAAGAGGTAAAGAAAATCATCTGTATGCAAGTAATTCCTTTGCCTTGCATTCCTTCTTGTTTTTAGGCTGATGGGCTGTGTATAGTCAAGCAAATTAGACAAAGTTCCAGCACGCATCAATTGGAAGAATGTTTAACTGTTACATGAATTGTTACATGATGTTGGCATTGTACTAGTGTCAAGACTCTCGGTTCTGAAATAATCATATGGGTTCTCTCTAAGAAAAAAAATTAGATTTGTCTCATGCATGATTTTCTTATTTGCAGTTATTGTTAATTGACATCTCTCTGAGTGAATAAACCCGGATATTTCGTGTTCCCTAATCAAATTAATATTTAGTTTCTGTTTAAGAAAGAGAAGCATTGTTGTTCAGTCGGTGTAACTGATTTCCTAGTGACTTAATTTCTGTTTGTTAAATTAAGGCGGAGTTTGCGACTTCTGCGGTAGACTTTCTGCACAGGATCGGCCGTACAGCTAGAGTAGGTCGGTCTGGAATCGTCACAAGCCTGTATACCAAATCAAACAGAGATCTTGTGACTGCTGTGCGCGAGGCCGGGGATATGGGGCTGCCTGTGGTAAAAAAATTCCTCAATTTCCAACCACTGAAAATTAAACACGCAAATAACAAGAAGTTACTACTGCTATATATTGTGTATACTTCCTACTAATGTACTTGGCACTGCTCAAACATGAATTTCTCTTAGTAGTCCAATTGCATAGAGTTCCTTCTTACTCTTAGCTAAACGTGTATAGTTGGGAAAAAAAATTGTATTGTCATTTGAAGTATTTGACAATGTACAGGAGAATGCATTTAGCAGGAAAAGGAGCTTCAGGAACAAGCTTAAGAAAATAGGTGACTATGAACTGTAGATGCTTTACATGCAGACTCTTTAATGGAAAATTTATTTCACTTCAGTCGATCCATCCCCTTGTATGCGTGCGTGGTTCTGAACTTTGATCTGCATGTGTATCCTTGGCCTCAGGTCGAAGCAGAGCTGATGAAGCGCCAAGAGCTGCAGCATAGCATAGATAGCATGGTGGTAGTTGTCCTCCTTTTCCACATGCTGAGAGTTGCAACTTGGGATGGCCGAGGATTTCCGCAGTCGTCATGAGTCATGACGCAATGCGGTTGTAAGATATGTGAGAAGAATCTTTTATTTATGTATTAGTTTTGCATCATGAAATGCAGTTTATTAAAATTTTCTCGGTGAAAGGAGGAGGTGATCAAGTGCCAAGGAACATTTTAATAGAAAATTTTCAAAGAGCTATACATATGTACTATATCAGAACCTATGCGATGTGTTATGTTAGTGTTTGGCAGGTGCAATTGTACATGCATTATGGATCGCTAGATAAGAATCAAATGTGAATCAGGAATAATTATCACATTTTTATCTCATCCATTACCTCTCGAATAATCAAATGTGCAATTGTACAAGTGCAATTTCATGCGTCACAGTTTGTGCTTTATACTTCCATCAATATCCTTTTTCTACCACTAAACCAAGTTGACAAACGTGTGCCAATAAGGTAGCCGTTTGGCCTTTTATGTTTCCCTTTGCCTAATAAATGTATGCTTCCACTTATTTGACTTGTTTGCACAAGCGTGTGTATATGCATAAGGAAAATTGTGAAATCGTTAAATTTGTGACGCGTGAATGAAAATTGTGAAATCGTTAAATTCCAAATACATGTGAACTCTAGGGACATTTGACCATCGATCCACATGTTATAAAAAGTTTTATTCTTCCAAACCCGTTGAATTAAATTTTTATTAAAAAAATCCGGGTGCAAGTGTCATGGTCGCCACGTCATCGCCTAGTCAGCGCTTGCTTGGCACATGAGTTAGCATTCTCGAGAGTATTCCAATGGCACTCTTGTAAATATTGTGTGTATAATGTTCGTAGGTGTTCACGAGGATTCTTTAATAAGGGAAATTTGTGTAATAACGGAGAAGACTCTAGAGGCTCTGTTCAAGCCATTGGATCAGGGGAAGACTCTAGGAATCCATTGTAAGAGTGCGTCACTTAGAAAAGGAGTCAATGTGATGTCATTTGTAACCAACAGCAAGCAAGTAAATGCAGTAGTTCTTTATTCCAAGTTCGCTCGTCTTCTTGGGTGTCTTGTGAGTTTTGCAACGTGAAGAAGGGTGAGCCAAGTTTTGCATGGGATTGGAAAAGTCAAGTAGGTAAACAATCCGACTATTATGCAAGCACATAAAACAAACGTATCTGTGCTGATAACACGCGTGCGTGGGTCACAGACCGTGTGAAAATTCGCAATTTGATTACCGCGCACAAACGGGAGGTAATAAGTGTGGGATGCTAAGGGGCTGTTCTTTTCCATGAATAGGAAAAATGGAATAGAGGGAAAGGTTGTATTCTCAGGAGAGAGAAAATATAGTTTTGTGTTCTTTTGGATGGAATAGAGTATGGAATGATGGTTTGGAATAGAAAGTGGGGTCCACTTTCTATTCTTGTGTTCTTTTGGGATTGGAGAGTTTGAATGAAAAAGTGGAAAGGAGATGAGTTGGAGGGGGGGAGAGAGAGAGAGAGAGATGAGAGAGTGGGGCCCACCATTCCTAAGGATGCCATTGTATTCCAAGTAAAAAGCTTGGAATACAAAAGTGCGCATCATTACCAAATTGGAATAGCCACGTAGTATTCTATTCCACGCTTAAAAGAACAACCGCTTGGAATACAAATTTGGAATGAGATGAATAGTGCAGGAATAGTGTCCATATTCTCATTCCCGCCGGCCACCATTCTTGGCAATTAGCTTCTCGGGAGGAGATGCGACAAAACTGCAGCCCTTGTTTAATACGGATTTGCTACAGTTGCGCAGCGAGGGAGGGAGTGCTGGGCAGCGTGTAATTACCTGGATCCAGCTTATGGGCAGACAACCCGTGTATTATTGTTTATTTATTTTACAAACATTTCTTCGTACGGCTGGCCCATAGCATCTTGGTGATGTCAGGTGATGTGATGAGGCATGCATAGAGATTCCTGAAACTTGTGATCCTTTTTCTCCTCGTTTCATTTTAGTTGTTACACGTCAAGTTTAACAAGCAAACATGTATGAATAGTTAACATTGTAAGGGCCAATGCCCAAGGGGGTCTTTATATTTAGATTAGAGTAGTAACCAAATACATGGTGCGTGTTTAATTTAAGAGGGGGAGGAGACATAATGAGAGGTGGATGAGGACGGGGAACAACTCCCGATGGGTCACATGGGACATCACGTGCTAAGTCTCCTCTGTTCTTTAGACTGAGATTTTGACAATCCCCCAATCCCCCATGTTTCCCCTTTCCCCTTGGACTCTCTCTCTCTCTCTCTGGGTTGTTATAATAATTTATAAGGATTTATTATTGTAGTAAGCAGGCTACCTGCTGCTGCTTGCTGCTGCTGCTTATTAATAGTGGGCGTCGGGTCATTTTTGTTCTTCAACACTGGTATCAATATCGATTATCTTGGAGGGCGACATGAACTTGTTCAAGCCGATGAAGGTTGCAGGGGCGCTGCTCTTTGTGCTGCTCCCTTCAGTACTCTTCTCCCTCATGATCACTCATACAGACGCTGCTCTCGTAATCACCCTTAATTTCACCCTCCACGCCCCCACTTTCTCCCTCTTCACACACACACTCGCACAATCTCTATACTTCTCTCCTCTGTGAGGTGTTAGTTAATCTATATATGTTACAAGTTACGACAATGATGATCCATGTGCAGACCTCTGCCTTCGCTGTTCATCCTCCAGCCCCAGCCCCAGCCCCTCCAGCTCCTCCTCCTCCAGCTCCAATTAGAGTTGGTGATGCCAAAGGTTGGATTTGAGTTGAGTTGGGTTTAGTTGATGATATGCCAGGCTGATGACGTGTGCATTAATTAATTTGGTGCAGAATGCGAGGGGGTATGCAAAGGACGGTGTGCGGTGCATTCAAGGCCCAATGTGTGCAACAGGGCCTGCGTCGCCTGCTGCACCAAGTGCCGCTGCGTCCCGCCGGGAACATACGGCAACCGGGACCTCTGCGGGGCATGCTACACCCAGTGGCTCACCCACGGCAACCGCCCCAAGTGCCCTTAGCCTCTTACTTCCCTTCTATCCTATTTCTGTGCCTCATGACTAGATTAATCCTGCTCTATCTAAAAGCTAAACAAAATGGTCTAGTGAAGAGTGGCAGCTTTGGAGAAGGAGAAGCACGGTATTGAGGATTTGGTCTTAAATCCTTATATGGTTCCTTGGCGACTTCTTATAAAGCTTGGTAATTGCTCTTCTACTCTTGTGTGTGCTTTAGTTTGTTCTTTCTCTTTTTTGTCGTGCATATTGTTGCCATTGGTTGATCGGTGGAGATCCACAAAGTGATCTTCTGGTGGATGTCTTGCCTGTTTTGTGGTTTGCCGAGCTCAAGATTGTCCGAGCCTATTCATCCGAGCCGTTCTCATCGATCCGGGTCCGACCTCACAGGGAGACGAGGTCATCACAATCGTTATCATTGCTTGTGTTCAATTGTTATCCTTATTTATACTCTTTGGAGCATTTTGGGTGGAGAAATTTCGGTAATTTCTGGATTTTGAGTTGCAGGAAATTTGGCGCACACAAGGTGTTTGACAAATGGCCTCTAATGGAACTTCCACTTTTGTAGTGATCAAGTTTGATGTGGAGAATTTTGATGGTTGTATCAACTTCGCATTATAGCAAGGATAAGAAATGTTCTTATACAACAAGGACTCGATGTTTCTTTGGTATGGAAGACACAGAAGCCGGAAAAGATCAAATATGATGAATGGACTGATCTAGATGAACGGATAGTGAGCACAATACAATTCTATCTCTCGGATGATGAGTTGTACAAAGTTAACGAAAAGAAGTTTGCAAAAGATCCATGGGAGAAGCTTGGGAAGTTTTACATGGGGAAGTCTTTATCAAACAAACTACACTTGAAGAAGCAACTCTATAGATTGAATATTGAAGAAGACAATGATGTGTTGGAACACATGGACATCTTCAATATGATGATTTGTGACCTCTTGAGGTTGGATGTGAATGTTGTTGATGAAGACACGTCAATTTAATTGGTTGTTGAATTCTCTTCCGGACTCTTATGATCACTTTGTTATTGCTTTATTGTTGGGAAAGAGACTCTCACATTTGAAGAGGTGACCCAAGACATGATCTCGAATGCCACACGGAAAAGATCATCCCATTGTGATTCTAATGTTGAAGGTCTCCTAGTCAAAGTGGAATTGAGTGATAAAGGAAGAAGCAACGAAAGAGTCAAAAAGCATGATGTACAATTCCAGGTCTAGGTCAAGGAGTAAGAAAGATGTTGCATGCTTCTATTGCAATGATAAAGGTCAGTTTAAGAGAGATTGCAAAGCGTGGCTAGCGCAAAGAGAGTGAAAGAAGTCGAATAACGAGGATTCGGCTAGTGTGGCTTCTGAAGGTGAAGCGGAACTCCTCTCCGTCTCTCAATGTAGCCCATCTTCCCAGTTGTGGATTTTGATTCTGATTGCTCTAATCACATGTGTCCAACTCGTGAATGGTTTGACACTTATGAGGCCTACGATGGTGGTTCGGTGTTAATGGGAAATAATGCATCGTGTAAGACTATTGGAATGTAGATCATAAAAATCAACATGCATGATGGTGTGGTCTGTACACTGGGTGGAGTTAGACATGTGCCTGCACTCAAGAAGAATCTAGTTTCGTTGGGCTTGCTTGGGGCTAAGGGATGCACTTTCAATGGAAATGATGATATCCTCAAGGTGTATAAAGGTGTCTTGGTACTAACGAAATGTATAAGAGTGGGCAACAATCTTTACAAGCTCAATGGAGACACCATTTTGTGTGGAGCCTCGATCTCTACAATGGAGAAATAGGATGATTGTGATGAATGTATATTGTGGCATATACGGTTGAGACACACGAGGGAGAAGGGCATGTGTGAACTTCACAAGCGAAATTTGTTACAGGGAATGAAAACATGCAAGATCAATCTATGCAAATTTTGTTTGGCAGGCAAACAAATGAAGGTGTCCTTCAATACCATAAAGAAAGAATGCCAAAGCAAATTCGTTCTTGACTACATATACTCCTATGTGTCGGGGTAGAGCCCGGTTATGTAAAAAGGCGAAGCTTCTTAATTTGTGACATTTATTGATGCTTTCTTAAGGAAAGTTTGGGTTTATTTCATGAAGCGCGAGGACTTCATCTATTATTCATATTATAGGCATCAAGAGTAAAATAATCTAAAGTTCATGTGCATTATCACACCGGCCCTTTGGCCGAGTGGTACTTCCCATCCATTGCGGTAGTAGGTCAAGGTTCGACGACATCCTTTGTAAATGAAAAAAATATGTGCATCATCATGTTTTCTAAAAGAAGTTACTTTACGAGCCGACAATTTTGCTCAACGCACATTCCGCTTAATTTTTTTTAAAAATAACGAAACTGCCATTTTTAGAAACCCTGAAATACCCCACCAAAAATTACTCAACTCACATACCAAATTACTCATTGTGCACATCCGTCCCAAAAATTACTCCGTACACATACCAAATTACTCAATGCAATTGGTCAATGCGCACATCCGCGCCAATGCATTTTGCTCAACGCGCACATACACCACTTCTTCTTCTTTTTAAAAATAAGTTGCTTGTATTCTATCTTCTTCTTCTTCTCCGTATTTTTCTCTCTAATTCGTCTGTTCGGTACACTTATCACTTAACTAAAAAAATTAATTAAAGAAACTAATTACACTTAATTGCCTTAATCACCTAATTACACTTCTCCCCTTCCTCAAACCCCCAGCCCCCCTCCCCCTTCCACTCCCTAGCTCTCCCCAGTCCCCGGCCCCCCTCCCCCTCCCCTCCATAGCTCTCCCCAGTCCCCAGCCCCCCTCCATCCTCCCACATACACATCACCCCCTCTGAACGCCCTTCCTCCACAGCCCATCCTAACTATCGCCAGAGCCCCATCCTCATCCTTTAGAGCCCCATCCGCCCCCATCCGCCCCTCCCAATTTATTACCTAATTATCTTACTTAACTAAGTAGGGTTGTGTAATGTGCAGTTAGTTTTAGGGTTTACTTAGTTAACATGCAACATTAATGATGCAAGTGTACTTTAGGAAAAATTAAATGATATGTGAACTTAAGGACATTTTCGATAAGACAACATATGCACTGAGCAAAAACTAAAATTTCAAAATTATACGGCATGCACAATGAGTAAAAAATTAAGCAAAATGGTAGGTTCACAAAGTAACTCCCCTTTTAAACTATTTTTGATAATTAACTCATGTTGCTTAGCAGCGTATAATAATAATTACCGCTCAAATGTTGGGGATTAGCTTCACACACCTATCATTTTACTCGCACGTAGAACCACTTGTTTACAAGTTTGCCATTCAAAATTTACATCTATTTTTATACTCATCTCCTCACTGCTGCCCACACTGACTCCCCCCTATCGACGGGTCTTTAGGGTTTGGAATAGGCGGTGGGGAAGTGGGAGAGTAGGGGGGAGCTAGGGGTGGCAAAATGAGCCCGACCCGACCCGACCCGAACCCGGCATCCTTAACCGAGTATGGGTAGGGGCCAATCCGGGTCAAGTAGGAAACGGGTTGACCCGTGTCATGCACTGTTTTGCACTATGCGTGTATTCTACTGTGTACCCGTGATATTTCTACCTACGATGCGTACGTAGGCATGAAAAAAACGTGGATATCGATGTATGTAACGTAGTGAAAGGGTGATTGGGCCGTAATGCGTGGCTAAGAGACGAGAAAGCGAGATTGAGTGCGGGAGAAGTGTGAAAGACGTCGTGGGTGCAAAACAACAGGAATGTGTTGGACGTGTGTGCGCAATGCATTTATGCATGTGTAGGCATGCCTGAGTATGTGTAGGGAAGCCATGCAAGTGTGAAAGGGGTTAGGAGTCAATGGCAACCCCCGTAAATTTTTAGAAAGGTCAGGGGCAAAACGGTCTTTTTGACCAAAACTGTTGTGCGTACATACTTAAGTGGTCAGTGCATAAAGTAATGGCAAAGTTGTAAATACCTAGAAGTTGAGGGGTATTTTTGGGAGGGAATTATAGTCATTTTAAGTTATGCATGCTTATGGAATAAGCTAATAGAAGTGTGTAGAATTCTCTTTAGAATTCTTTTCTTTTCCTTTCTTTCAACTTCTCTTACCTTCTCCCTCTTCTCTCCACACTTCCACCCAAAGGAGGCCGGCCATACCCTCCCCATTTTCTCCATTTTCTTCAACTCAAAACCCTAATTTATCTCACCAAAAATCAAGAACACAAGTAGGTTGCAAGAGAGAAGAAGACGGAGAAGAACGGAGGAGGAAGAGAGGAAGAAAATCAAGATTTGAGGTAGGAACTCTCTTGGTCTGGAATTCCATCAAAATAAATTTTTGCTAATAAGTTTTTATAGCATGTTTTATCCAATATGTGATGAGGATGTCAATTTTTACATGCTATGGCTCAATTTCACAATTTCCCTTTGAAATTCTTAGCAAAGTCATCTCCTTTTGAAATTCAGAAATCTTGATGTCTGATTTTTCTTTGATTGTGGCTACTGTAGCTCGAATTAGGGTTCGAAAAAATATGAGCGTTTAGATATTAAAGTTCTACCCCAAAATCATATAACTTTTGACATAGTTTCAATTCAGAAATTAGGAGCAATAAATCCATCTTTACAACATGTTTGTTTGATTTTCAGTGTTAACACAATTTAGTAAAATTGGGTGACATCAGTCAATTGTTTGGACTGTTTGCAATTTTCCTGAAAGCTGAAGTATTTGAGTGGTGATATTAATTGTGTATTGTTGCTAAACTTCACTCTATGATTCATGATTATTGTTGTTACTTGGAAGATAGTTTAATTTTGCAAATGGCACGTGTAAATGATATTGTGTTTCTTTGATATGAATTACGCCCGTCAAGTGTTCGCTGAAATGCCTCAATGAAACAAAAGTTAAGAAACAAGTGAAATGGGCATATATATATGTAATATAAGAAATGATGTGAATGTGTAATGTTTTAGGACACGGATGGCACTACATGGAGCGAGAGCCCCAGTAGGAGGCCGGAGGATTCGCTGTGGGCCATGACCATGTAGGCTCCTCTTGACTCATTCAGTAGTTGCCACAGATTGAGAACGGAGTAGATCACGATACACTTGCACGCCGACTGTAACGACTGCTTTTCATGTATCTGGATTTATTATAATATAATATATGTTTTGGTGGATTTCCTCCTCATGTGTGGTTTTCGTCTCCGTAGCTTTCATTTTCGATCGATTCGTCGTATTTTCTCGTTTCTTCCTTAGGATTGTCGATTCCGAAGTATGTCATTCGTGACGGACTTCATAACGGTCGTATCTTACTATTAGATCAAGCCTAGGAGTCTTAGGAATCGATCCCGGGGCCCCGCGCTCCGTATCGGAACTTTTTGTGCTCATTAGCCGGTATAAGAAGGGGTACCGACCGACTAGATGACGATCCAGTCGGTCGGCAATCCTTCTTGGACCGACTAGTTGGCTTTCTAAATTTCTCAGGAGTTACTGTTTATCGTTAGTCGGTCTAAGAACGTTGGTTGACCGACTAGGTTGCAAACTAGTCGGTCGGCAATGCTTCTTTAACCGACTAACTCATCATCTAAATTTTAGTATCAATACTGTTCACTCTTAGTCGGTCTAAGAACGTTCATCGATCGACTAGATGCTAAACTAGTCGGTCAGTATTTGTTCATGGACCGACTAATTCTAAAATCCTATTTTCGTTCAGAAGTTACTGTTTGCACTTAGTCGGTCCGCGTTGGTCGACCGACCGACTAGTTGCCAAACTAGTCGGTCAGTGGTTGCTCTTTGACCGACTAACCTGTGTTAAAACCCTAATTTCTGGGCAACCGCCAGCCCATCCTATTTAAACCCATCCCAAACGTTTTCTTCTTCCTCCACTCGACCCAAAACCCTAAAATCTCCCACATTGAGCCCCCATCTTCCTCCAAGCCCTATTCCTTCATCCCAAGCACTAAATCCATCATCCAAACCATCCATCCACTCTATCTACCTCTCATCTTCCCCAAACCTCCATCAAAACCCCAAAATCCCCAAAATCCCCCAAAACCCTAACTCTCCAAACTTCTCCATTTGTTTCCAGATCTGGTCCTAGGGTTCTCCGGAGTGTTTCTTCCGCCTCCTCTCAGTAAGAAATCGATCCCATGGTGTTTTTATAACCTATTTGTATTTTTATGAAACCCTAATAAAATTTCATGTTGATTGATGATTGTTCCCCCATAACAGCGATTGTAACGACCCGCTTTCGGGGGCCCGTTACTTATTTGATATTTGCGCAGGTCCTGCAGGTTACCAGTGAAAACAAAATAGCCACGATGCAGAGATGTACAAAAATACTCAAATAGTGTCCAATTATTACAACCCGTACTATACAAGATGTCCCAACAATATACATGAAAGAATAAAGTACACAATACTGAAAATAACTCTGTAAGCTGCAGTTGAACTTTGGCGCTATTAGCTCAGGAGCATCTATCTTCATCTGTACGTCGTCTGCGGTGCCACGGAGATGGAACCGTAGGTAAGTCACAACAATTCTAAATATAGAAAAGAAGCAGTGCACAAGTATGACAAAAGTAACTAAGTACGAGCAGACCAGAGTGAGAAGTAAAGGAGCAGCAACTGTACACAGCTGAGTAGTAAAAGTAAACAGAACTGAAAGGAAAGAACGTCTGTACTGTGGTGGTACGAGTGTAAAACATGCTAAGGAAGTGAAACATGCTACTGCTAAAAGTACGATAAGTAAAGTACTGGTGACTGTATAAGTGTAGTAGGTGAAGTGCATGCAATACGTAAAGTAAAGGTGACTGTGATGCGTAAAGTAAAGGTGACTGTGCAAAAATAGCTACACTACGTGACTCAAGTCGGAGAGTATGATATGCAACCATAAAGTTCATCTATTGCCAGGGACCGTTTTGCCGACGCAGGCAGACCTTGTAGTTTTGCTGACGCAGACAGACCTTGTAATTTTGCTGACGCTGGCAGACCTTGTAGTTTTGCCGACGCAGGCAGACCTTGTAGTTTTACTGACGCAGGCAGACCTTGTAGTTTTGCCGACGCAGGCAGACCTTGTAATTTTGTCGACGCAGGCAGACCTTGTAGTTTTGCCTACACAGGCATGCAAGTAGATGAACCCCCGGTCATAGCTCCCACACTCTCTCAAACTATGAGTTACCCCAAAAACCCCAGTGAAGTGTCAAGTGTTCTATGTACATTTCCTTTTCATGATGTTCCACGAGATGTTCCACAAGATATTCCACAAGATATTCCACAAGATGTTCCACATGTTACTAGTACTGCCAAAGCGAACTGAGGATAAAGACAAGTCCAACATCGGGGATACCGATTCCATGCTTCGAGCATGTAGAAGTATTGCTTAGCACACAATTTACCCAAGTTGATGGTTGTGAGTTACAACCACCAAAGTTGAAAGTTGGCAAAGTAATCTGTAGTTGATTACTTCCCTATTAGATTAGGTTTCTAGTTTGGTTCAAGTCAAGTAGCCGTTCGGAGGCTATAGTGGTGTCCTAAGTTCATACGGGTACACTTATCTAATTTTCTAACATTAGAATTAGTCGTGACTTACTGATTTTGAGATTGACGTAGCAAGCCGAAACTGGTTCTAGGGCTTTTACGAACGTTGGTGCACAAGAATTTGTACCTGCAATCACAAGAACACTTGGTTAAAGAACGCGACATTTCTATTTTAATAATTTGGTCGTTTCGATTTTTAAACGGATTGAAACGTAGTCAAAAAGCGTTCTAAATTTTTCTATAGCCTAGTTATAAGGAAAATAATTTTATCGTAGGAGGAAATAATTTTCTGAAGTTTATACTAATTTTTATAATTTTTAACACCTTAAAATCAATTTAAAAACTAATTTTCAATTTGTGACGTAATTATTCAAACATTTCTTCTGGGTGCAATCGGTATCGGAAAGTTACAAATGAACTGTCAAAATGGCCGTTTCGGAGAGTACTTTAACATATATTTTTCCCACATATTAGTGTAAGTGAAAATATCAAGTTACGGATTTTTAAACGAAAATCATGTATTTAATTTTTAGGTTTAAAAATTAATTTTAGAGAAACTAAACGTCGGATTGAGATGAAACTAGCGCCATTGGATCCGAAATATCGTTTCTGATTTTCTGGAGTTATCTGCACATTTTTCTGGCCCCTGTATATTTAGTTATGTATTTAACACTATAAAACCCTATTTATTAATTAACTAAATTACGGAAAATACGAAAATACTTGATTATTACGATATTGCCATCGAGATGAACTGTGCCTCGTTCTCTTTCTCGCCATCGCATGCAGCGGGGCTTTTGTCGACGACGGCGGGCTCGGGGCGCAGCGGGCGGCGCTGCAATCGGTGATGCGGGGTTCTCCGGAGGGGGACAGCGGCGAGGCACCGTGGGGATGCGGCTGTCGGAGTTGCCGTTCGTCGGAGCAGGGGGGGTGTGGAAGCGGAACTGAGAGGGGAGGCGGCGGAGGCGGAGCTCGGAGGGGCTCACGGCGGCTTGGGGCGGAGGCCGACAGGGCAGCGTCGAGATGGCGATGGAGGCGCTGCTGCGGTGGGGTGACGGCGAAGCTAGGCGGCGATCAAGGCCGCCGGAGGGCGGTGCTTCGCGGTCGTCGTGGGCAGCGGAGTAGGGAAGCGGAGGCGAGCGGCTTCGAGGGTTGCTTCGACGTCGGGGTGGTCGAGCTCCGCTAGCCGTAGGTCGGAACGGCGAGCGTGACGGCGGTCCAAGGAGGTGATGGCAGGGTTTGGTCTCGTCGGAGGCCGCTTGTACGGCGACGGGGATTGGCCGATGGGGGGTCGGTGCAAGGTGAAGAGGGGGCAGTTGGCGTTGGCGGAGCTCGAGGAGCGGGGCGGTGATGGCGGAGGCCTCGTGGGCGTCGGAGGCGGCAGTCGGGCCACCGGGGGTAGCGTGAGAGAGAAGAGAGAGAACGGTAGGGAGAGAGAGAGAGTTTAGGGTGAGGTCTGTGTGCGTAGGGGTGCGAACGAAAAGGATGTGCGGGCTTCGAAATGGGTTTGGGCTAAGTTTGAGAGAGGAGAAGCGTGCGTACGGTCCTTGGGGATGGGTTTGTTTGGAGAAGAGAGAGGCTGTGCGTAAGTGTGCCTGGGTAGAGTATTTTGTGAGGAAGGGGGAGATTAGGGAAGTGTTTATATAGGTTAATAAAATTAATTAAATATTAAACCTAATATATACTTAGTCAAACAAATTAGTGGTGTTAGGTGTGTAATCTGACTAATGGGGGAAAGAAAGGAACCACGTGAAAACGTGGGTGGTTGCTGACAAAGATTAGGTAAGGGATTAGGTAAGGGTAAAATGTAATTAAAATCCGTTAATTAGTAATTGGCCAAGGTAAAACGTAATTAGCAAAAATAATTAACGATACGAAATTACGATTTTGCCCCTGGTAGTAAACGTGTCCGAAAAATTACGAAAACATACCCACGGGATCGTATCGTCGCGAGGATCGCGAATACAAGATCCGCTTCAGGGTTTGAGCTACGGAAATACTAGTTTTTGGCCAAAACGTTTAGGAAGCGGGTTTGCGGGTTCTCTATTGATTTGACTTCAGAAAATTACGAAATTAATGTGGGAGGCCCTAAATGATCATAGGATGCTACTGCATAAGTTTGAAAATGTTCTGAAAGTGTTTGAATAGAAAATAAATTCGTCGAATCAAAACAGTAATTTTGGAAGATGGATTTTCACATAAATGTTTTGGGTATTTGAGGAAATCTGCAATTGATGAAATAATTTATAATAAGTCTAGTGTTTCAAAATATTTTTATAAGAATTTTTGAAATCCGTTTAAAACTCCTGATCAACCATTACAAAACACAATTAAAAATGAAATTACTTCAAATATTTAGCTTAAATGTTTTGGAAAAATTCAGGTCGTTACAGCGATCTCCCCGTAGATTAGCATCCGTGTGACGAAGTGGTCGTCATCCCCGGTGCTAGGCAAGTGAAACTTGCCACTTAGGGTTTAGGCCATGTTTTAGGCCATTTGCTTGTTGTAGGCGTAAAAGAGGCTAGGCGACGAAATGATACTCGCCTAGGCGCAAATTGGGGAACTAGCTTGATAACGAAGCTAGTTCCGACATATAGCATGTTGCACAATTACCATGTCATGTTTAAATTCCATTAACGGTACGCAATTTAATTGTCATGTCATTGCATTCTTTAAGTGATCCCGTGATTGCGTAGCATCGCTACAATACTTGTGTTTCCTGGCTCGTGACCAGAAGCGAGCATAATGAGTTGCTAACCCCAACGCTCGATATTGAATTGTGAACTAAGAAACAAGCTCCCGTGCGGGGCAACCCTGGCTCACTTGCTGGGCTCATGTGCAGGGACCCTGGCTTGTTTACGTATGGGATGGGGTAAGGGTTAAGCGGTCATTCAACTAGGGGTCTGCCTGATCAGCAACTGCAGTTGTAAGACGTAAACTCTGGGGTGTGGTAGTGTTTAGTGCCGATCGGTGTGAATGATGAACCATTCAGCTGAAGGACGTAAACATCTACAAACAACAGTGAAACGTGAATTGTGTTTAGTGCCGATCGGTGTGAATGATGAACCATTCAGCTGAAGGGCGTAAACACCTACAAAACAATGTGAATTGATTGAGAATGTTAGTAGCTTGGCTACTCTTGTCTTGTCCCGATAATTGTACTCTTGTACTTGTTGTTCACCGTGTCTTAATTGTGCACTCATGTTATAACTGTCATGTCATGCATACTAAAACTGCTAGGTTGCTAGTTGCCTTACTTTCAGTTTCCTTGCCCAAGTCTTTTAGACTTGCTGATATGTGCCCCTTTACTCTTTTGGGTGACACATGTTAGATCCTGAGCCTGAGTACCTTGTTGAGGACGAGGTGTTTGCTGACGCCGAGCCCGGGCTTGTGTTTGACGGGGAGTACGTGGACACTGGGGACCAGTCCTAGTGTCTTCGTTGTGTTTTACTTTTGTTTAGACAGTTGTTTTGTTATCGGTGCGTAGCACCTATACTTTGTTATGTCGTTGCTTTTGTTGGCCTTGTTCTCGGCCTTTAGACTCTTTCTTTTAGCCTGGTGGCTTTTCTGGATGTTGGACTTGTTTTCATGTTGGACAATTTATGAGATGTGAGATTTTATTTCAGTCTCTCCTTGTATTATTATTGTTGTTCCGTTGTGGTTACATGGACCTGCTTATGTTTTATTTACGCTTATCGGGTTTGGGGCTTCACAGCTCCACTCTCGTGCGGACCTTTTCACGTCTCGCCTCCATTTTAGGGAAGCGGGTCGTGACACCGACACATTTATGGGATCCCATTGCATTGCATTGCATCTCATGTTGCATCATGTGCATCATTGTGCATCATTTTATATATTGTGTGTGAGATGTGTTACATATATGCAATGTATGCGTGATGTGTGTTGTGCATTGTATGTATATTTATATGTTTGTGCCTTGTATGTGTATTTGTGTATGTGATTGTATGAATATTTGTATCAGTATTCGTGCTAACCCCTTTTCTTGCAGCAGCTCGATATTGGACCGCATGTATGATTCCATTACTTAGTTATTTACCTTTTCAATACATTACTTAGTTTACATGCTTTATTCTCTTGCCTTGTAGATTAATAACCTTAGAACGGTGTTCGAAATTCAAGTTGGTTCCTACTGGGGGACGCGTTGACGTGCTCCTCCCTATTTTTCCAGACAGCAGGGATAGCGTGGTTGGAGGTGACTTGGAGTTGGGTTTCAGGAGTAGAATTTGGTGTGAGATATAGCTATGTAGTGTGACCTGGTTGTCTTGGGAGGTGGAGAGTGGCGGTGTTTGTGTAGTGGTGCATTTGGACTATGTATGTAAATGAAAATTTGTTATATAAAATGCGTTGTTGTTGTTCTATGTTATTATGAGTTGTTTGATATTATAGTGGAGCTTCACTTGTACTATCCCAGTATGTACGCAGTGGCCTACTTACACAGTTCTTCTTTCTCTCTCTTTTCCTCTCTCGACACCCTCACTCTTCAGGATACTTGGAAAAAAAAATTAATTTAAATGTCGGGTATTCTGGAGAACTGGGCATGACAACCTGACCCGACCCGAATAAAATCCGGGTTGGGTATGGTTTTGGCATGTCAACACGGATGACCCGAATTCGACCCAGTTTACTTTCTCTATATATAAAAAAATTTATATAATAATTTCAATACACATTTGCAATGAGAGTTGTGTTTATACGATTTGAATTGTTGTTCTCGTCTTTAAAAGGTCTTGTATTCAATTCCATTTACATACAACTTTTTTGTTAATTTTATTACTGTCGTTAATAAAATGGTAACGTTAATTATACTTCCTTGTTGTCATCAGTGCGGTTTAAGCGACGAGCTACTGGAAATTATGCAACACTTAGTAAATTATCGGTGGCTCTTAATAAATAGCTATATATCGAAAAAGGAGCAGTTGTGTATAAGTCAAATCTTCAGCCGACAGGTTAAGCCGAACCCGGCCAGGAAATTTTCCGGGTCATCCGAACCCGACCCGGATTCAATCCAGGTCGGGTCAAATCTGACCCGACCCGAACCCGAACCCACTCGACCCGTTTGCCACCCATAGGGGGAGCACTGGGGGGTCGGAGGATGGGGTGGGAGCGGCGAAGGGAGCTGGGCAGGTCGGATGGTGGGGGCAGAGGAGGGCGGCGGTGGATGGGGCATGGTTGTGTCGTTGGAGGAGGGGGCGACGGAGAGGTTGGGGAGGTCAGAGGAATGGGGCTGGGCTGGGGAGGTTGGTGGAGAGGGTGTCGTTGCCATCCGCCGGACGGTCGGTCGTTTTCTTAACTGCGTACAACAGAGACATTTTCGAAATTTTTGAATGATTATATGCAATCTGTAACTTTGAGTTACAAACTTGTACAGAAATGATATCGTGATTGAGCGCGCGAGCAGAACGGTCGGTGCGCGTAGCAACTCCCCAAGGTCCACCATACCTGGTTGGAAAACATGTGCGATATTTTAATGAAAATGGCTAAATAGCACCGGTCAACGAGTGGTTTTAATTTTTACCACCAAGTTTAAAAACTTTGCTAGAATACCAACCCCTTAAAAAAGAGACTAAAATACCCTTTTCGTTCCCAAACACTAAAATATCATCTACGTCGACGCCGAACTCCGACCACCCCGCTTCGCCGTACTTCAACCACCCCGCATCTACGGCAACGCCTCGCCGTACTCCGACAAAGCCCTATGAGCCAATTTGCGCCAATTTGCGCTAATTTGCGCCAATATGCGCCAATATACGCCACGATACGTGACGTATATTGGCGTATATTGGCGTATATTGGTGCAAATTGGCGCAAATTGGCTCGTAGGGCTTTGTCGGAGTACGGCGAGGCGTTTCCGTATATGTGGGGTGGTCGGAGTACGGCGAAGCGGGGTGGTCGGAGTTCGGCGTCGACATAGAGGGTATTTTCGGCGTTGGGTTCCGACCACCCCGCTTCTCCGTATTCCGACCACCCCACATCTACGGCAACGCCTCGCCGTACTCCGACAAAGCCCTACGAGCCAATTTGCGCCAATTTGCACCAATATGCGCCAATATACGCCACGTATCGTGGCGTATATTGGCGTATATTGGCGCAAATTAGCGCAAATTGGCGCAAATTGGCTCGTAGGGCTTTGTCGGAGTATGGCGAGGCGTTGCCGTAGATGCGGGGTGGTCGGAGTACGGAGAAGCGGGGTGGTCGGAGTTCGGCGTCGACGTAGAGGGAATTTTAGTGTTTGAGAACGAAAATGGTATTTTAGTCTCTTTTTTAAGGGGATGATATTCTAGCAAAGTTTTTAAACTTAATGGTAAAAATTAAAACCACTCGTTGACCGGTGCTATTTAGCCAATTTTCTCACCAAAAGTTCGTTATTTTCGTGTAATTTGCTCTCTTTAACTACAGCATCCGCCACGATCTTCGTTCTCAGGGGAGATTTCATTTTTAATCTCTTCTGCAAATCGGCGGCGGAGGCGGACTTAGGTCGTTACTCTCAGCCGGCGCCAAGATCCAAACTGGGAAAAAAGGAAGAAAAAGAATAAAGAAATGAGAGAATCCGACATAATCTTCGGGGGAGCCGGCGGCAAAACACCGACGTCTCCATATTCTTCAGCTTCTATTTCTCTAAGCACGAGCAGCAGGAGATGGCAGCTGCATCAGCAGCAGGTGAAGCGTCGAGAGCGGTGGCTGGTGATCCTCGGGATCATCCTTCACGCAGTATATATGCTCAGCATCTTCGACATCTACTTCAAGACTCCCATCGTCCACGGCATGGACCCCGTCCCCCAGCGCATCCCCCCTCCCGCCAACCGCCTCGTCCTCATCGTCGGTCCGTACATATGTTAAAAAACAAAAACCCTAATTCTTTCATTGAATTTGATATGCAAAGGTTTGATTTTTGATTGTTGTTTGTGTTTTAGCTGATGGGCTGCGGGCCGATAAGTTCTTTGAGCGGGATTCAGAGGGTAAGTTCAGAGCGCCCTTCCTGAGGAGCGTGATACTCGAGAGAGGGCGGTGGGGGGTTTCCCATGCCCGACCCCCGACCGAGTCCAGGCCTGGCCACGTCTCTATCATCGCTGGCTTCTATGAGGATCCCAGCGCTGTCACTAAAGGATGGAAAGCTAATCCCGTTGAGTTTGATTCCGTTTTCAATCGAAGTCGGCATACATTTTCATACGGCAGTCCAGATATAGTTCCCATCTTCTGCGGTGCTGTTCCTCACACCACCTGGGCTTCATACCCCCACGAATTCGAGGACTTCGCTTCTGGTTTGTAAAATCTACCGAAAACAACATTCATCAAAACTGCTCAATTAGCTGCAATTGAATTGTTTATTTCTGGTTGATCTTTTGTGCAGATGCTTCCTTTTTGGACCAATGGTCTTTTGATCAATTTCATAGCCTATTGAACAGATCATACGATGATCCAAAACTGAGGCAGCTGCTTCTGCAGGATAATCTGGTGGTATTCTTGCACTTACTCGGTTGTGATACGAATGGTCATGCACACCGACCCTACTCGCCCATTTATCTAAATAATGTTAAGATAGTTGATCAAATTGCTGAAAGAGTCTACAATCTAGTTGAAAGCTACTTCAACGACAATCGAACTGCTTATATTTTCACTGCAGATCATGGAATGAGTGACAAAGGTTTGGACGAAGTTGGCATATATTTTTAATTTTTATAATTTTATTTTATTTTATTGAACTTTTGGCCTCATATGAGTTGTTCTGTTTCTTTTGGTATGTTGAGGGTTTTTTCAAGTAAACTTCAGAAGGGCTGATGGTAAGAGTTTTGTGGGCTTCATGTCATTAAAAAAAGAAGCAAAAAAGAAGAACATAACAGTAAACAAAAGGGTAAAACAACAAAAAGAAGAAAGAAAGAAAAATAATGCAGGAAAAGAATGAAGGAAAAGAATAAAGAAAGTCAAGCAAAGAGGTCAAATTTTTGAGATATAATAATGGGTTTTTTCCACATCGACACCCAACACCTTCCTTAATTCCATATTATTACACCCAGTCTTCATATTTTTGTATTAACACTCCAAATCTATTAAGTTAGGGTAAAAAATCCCATCCATTAGTTGCTGTTACTTTTCCGACTAAAAGAGGATGATTTGACTTTAATACCTCATAACTCTTTTGCATCAAGACCCCCAAGTTTTTGTACCATTTCTCTTCCCAACACAAACACATTCAAACACACACATTATGTTCATCCTCTCATCCCCCCCTCATCCCCCCCCCCCCCCCCCCCCCGCGACTCTCTCTTCATACGTTGGGATGTTGATGCGGATGATGATGGGCCGGCCAGGCTCCACATGGTGAAGGTTAAAGCCATGTTCCATTTTGAAGGGAAGAGGATGGAGCTTTGAAGGTGGTTCTTCAATTTGGGCAACCTGCAATTGGATGGCAAAGTTCAGAGAGATTGGCCAAGGGTTGCAAATTGGGTGACATAAATGAGGGACTGAGGATAGAGGGGGAGAGAGATTGAGGCAATTGATTGTTTGGTTTTGGGGTTTAGTTGAGATGAAGGGAAGAGCAAGAGAGATGAAAGAGAACCAAAAGACATGGATGCAGGGTTCCTTGGAGTCCATGGTTGCAAGTTTCAATCCCCTAGTTGTGAAAACAAACGATAAAGGTCAAGGGAATTGTTACTTGTGTACCATTATGGGTGAGTGGGTCCGGGACCCTGTTTTTAGGTAACCGGACCTTATCTTGTAAAGGACCGGTTCCTAAAATTTGGAACTTGAACCTATCCTGTTGGACCATGTACCCGGAATCTACCAAGACACTCTGTTTCCGGGTAGGTTTTGGGTACCTTTAAAAACTTGATTTTTTTGGCATGTATAAAAAATTTCATGACAATATGTAAAAAATGATTTTTTGTGAAATGCTGTGATATCTTCAAGAACTGAAAATATGACATCTTCCACTGAAAATATAAATTCATGTTACAGAAACTTAAAATTGAAGAACACATGTGCACTACTATATGTATTAGAGTAAATAGAACTGATACATCATCACAAGCCTAGTAGTGTAGAACTGACAAAATATTATTGAAACTCCCACTTAAATTTTTAAGAACTTAAAGAACTAACACAACATCATCACAAGCAGGTAAAGTTAAGAGCAAAATGAACTACACGCATACACATGATAAAGATCGCAACATGAACCGAAAAATGAAGCTCCATTAAATCATAGCTAGTGTATAATAAAAAAATCTTCAAGTCAAAACAAACAAACAATAACAAAATTAAATAAATGCACATGAATGCTACACATCATAATATCTGTTGTGATGCTACTATACTCTACAAAAATAAAATGAAATTACTATGAGATTCAAAACTTCGCAATAAGTATCATGGCAGGATTCCAACAAATAAAAACACAAATAAACATCACAAGTATTGCGACCATACAAAGTACAAACTAAGAGTAGGTAATTTTTTTTCAAGATAGGTTCAGGGTACCAGGTCCGGATATCGGTTCCCATGTATAGGGAACCGGAAGCGGTTGACACCGGTTCTTAATTTTCTTACCAGGAACCTGCTAAGAACACGTTAGTATTTACCTGGAACCTACCCGTTCGGATGGTTTCCAATCGGGTATCTGGGTAATCTTTACCAGCGCACACCCCTATGTACATCTACTTCTTCGAAAGTCATCTGCTAACATCGGAGATTTAATTGAAGAAAAACAAGGAAATCATTGAGTGAGATTCAAAGTTGAATTGATTTCACTATCAACTTGTTGGCATCAAATTATTTCAACAGCTAATTAATATTTCCCGATTAGAGGGAGGGAGAGGGAAGGCTAATTATTTGACTAAATGTTTCTGGTTGAAAGGTTAATGATGAGTTTTTGGGCAGAGGTGGATTGGGAAAAGAATAAATGATTTGGTGGAAAATTAATGAAGAATATGACATGTGGGGTATTTTGATCATATTTGCACTAAATAATTTGGGTGGGAGGATATGTAATTATGGAAGATTTTTCAGTGTTGATATAGGAAAAAAAACCCTAAAATAATATATTGTTTCTTGATTTAATAATAAAGATAAGAGCACTGGTGATCTTGTTTGTAAGTAGCATAGAAACACTCTGTAGCAATAGTTTAATCATACAACTCTCTGTCAGTTTTGTTCGATTGGTGAGTGCGTATTGACTTATCAAGGATTAAAGTTAGATTTATACTCTAGCCGTTTTCTTCTATCTCTGTTTGTCTCCTTGGAAAAGTAGATATGTATATTCTTTGTAAAGACAGCTCTCTATAAGACAAAACGAGGTTAGTATTTTCAGTATGTAGCATACAACAGGTCATGGCCAGCTTGTTTCTCCAGTGTTATTGGTCACTGGTCATAACTTAGAATCTATAGAACTTATGATACGTACTGAGGTGAATAGCCATTAGCGAAGTATGTGAAGTAACGTAAAGGAATGTTGTCATTGGTACAATGTGTTGAGTTATTCAGATCACACACTTACATATGTTTACATGGTTCTACTGTCATGCACAATGTTACTTGTTCATGTACCAAAAAAAATTGGCGTTTCGGTATTATGAGAAACACAAGAGCTGAGTCAAGGATATAATATTATACCTTTAATTGGCTTTTTAAACTATATACTATGTTTATGCATTTTAGGCGTGAATTGCTTAAGTGGGAACTATTGTATGCAGTTGCTGACATGTTGTTGTGTTCATACAGGAAGAAAGATTTTTCTTGCTACCGCAAGCTGTGTATGTAAGAGAATTTATCAAATGTATCCGTCATGGAGCATGTAATTTAGCACCTAAACATGCTGAACGCCTTATATGACTAACACCAGAGATAGATTATTGGCTGTCATCACCAAAGATAGATTATTGGCTGTCATAGTCATGATAGGAGACACAGCAATCCCTACTGAAATAATGAACTAGCATATCTCTGTTTGCAAATACATCACAATTGCTGTCTGCTTATATTGTTTATGGAATTTTTCAAGTTTTCAACCTTTCACCTTGTCATATCAGAAAATTGCCTTAAAACTACCAGACATTACATTGTGACATGTTATTCTCTAGCTTTGGATTTTTGTCGTTAATGTTTTGTTTAACTTGTAACATTTTGTAACAAGCACCCTACTTACGTCTTCATATTATAATTTTTTATTGGTAGGCAGTCATGGTGACGGGCATCCTACAAACACGGACACACCACTTGTAGCTTGGGGAGCCGGTATAAAGTTTCCTGGACGACTGGTACACGGTAGCCAATCTGATGATGGGCTTCGTTTTGTTGATGATCACAAGCATCATATGCCCACACCCGTCGATTGGGGCCTTACAGACATTGAAAGAGTGGATGTCAATCAGGCTGATATAGCACCTCTAATGGTTGTACTATGAATTTTTGATCTTCCCACCATGATTTGTTCTTCACCATCTTTCTGAACATTTCTTTAATTATTATTATTTTTAAATTTTTTTGGCAGGCCACTCTTGTTGGTTTGCCGTGCCCTGTTAATTCAGTTGGAAATTTGCCGTTGGGTTACCTTCGATTGAGTAAGGTCAGATTTGCCTTTATGATGTTCACAATGAGAATACATGATTACATACTTCTAGTCTTTTGTTTTTTTTGATGATGCTACATGCTTTGAATCATGTTTATTAAAGTTACTTCAGTTGTATGAATTGAAAAAGATTACAGTTAAGTGTATTTTTGGTCAATGTATATAGTATAAATATCATGAACGTTTCTACATTTCTTATTCTTCTTTGCTAGGCAGATGAAGTTGAAGCTTCCCTGGCAAATACGAAGCAAATCCTTAACCAGTTTCTCCGCAAGTCATGTATCCTATGCAAAAGGTGCCTTCATTTGAAGAGGATGATCATTCTTTTTTTCTTGTTTCATTCTCTTTTACATTTAGAAGAATTAGCGCTATGGTCTTGAATAATATTTATGTCTGACCATCTGTACTGTTTCCTCCAGGACTCCAAGAAAGTTGGGGTATAAGAATAAATTTTCTTATCTAAAGTCTTGCCTCAATCTGACAATATTTATTAATTTGTTTGTCAAAATGAAATTAAATGAATTTACGCTATTTGTCCCATCGATGTTAGAAAGCTTGGAATTGTGTTGCTCTTTTTGTTTGGAATACATATTTAAATTATATTAAGTGATTGCGCTCTGTCAAGAAATAGCAAAATGTTTATCAGTTACCAGTTTACTTCTTTTCTTTTTTGAAAGGTATACTTGTCTTATTTAAAATTATTTCCATATAGTATATTGAAGGACTTATGTAACTGTATACTTGAAGACAAACATGAACATAATATTGAAGGATGGTAAACCTTTTATATTCAGTGTAAATGTGTTTTGGAATTTATTGTTATTTGTGGATGGAGTATACGTGCCTATGGCGGCCTTTAAGAGATAGTAATACCTTAAATAAAATGCTTTATAGCTGCCGATGTTTTTGTTGCACAAGAATATAAGTAGTAACCAAGTACTGAAGCTTTCTCATGGTAGCTGCATTTGATGCTATTGGGATAAGAGCTCTACACTAATACTCTATGTAACTGTGTCTCAGGTCAACTTTGTTGGATCATTTTCTGTGGTAGTATTTTAAGCACATGAGCTGATCCTTTTGTGCACCTGATGCAGGGGCATCTATGGCATTCTTAGGACAATATCCTTCGTGACATTCGGCTGTTGAAATTTTGATATATTACTGAAAGATTCTAAATGATACTGTCAAATTAAATTAATGAAACTTTAAATTTCAAAATCAGAAACTCGCATTAAGTTTATACTTCACCCTATTTTGTCATATTTTGGAGGCAAAGCCACCCATGCGTGGAAAGATTCTTGCAGCATCTCAAGTTATAAAATATTAAAATCTAGCAAAACTGTAGTACATTAATAAGATGTAAATTAATTCGATTAGTCTACTATGCTAGTTTTCTTTAGAAAATAAAAATTCCGTACCATCAGTTCCTTATTTACTATCATAAACACTTTGAAGTTGACTAGACATTTGATAGATCTGCAATTTTGGCCCTTTAGGGGCGGTTTTGTAATTTTTGGATTTTTAAGGGGCTTTTTCATAATTTTCAGTTTTCGGGGTCTTTTTTTGTAATTTTATGTTTTCAGTTTATTATATATAGGGGATTGGGGGATGCATATTTTGAGAGAGAATTATTGAGAGAGGTTGAGAATTCCATCTATCTTCGGGAGAGTGCGGTCGTCCTCTAGAATCGACGACTTGGGAGAGCGGCCCACCTCTTTAACTTGATCACCATCTTGTATCCTTTCTATTTTCAGATATTTGTCAATAAAAACGACTTTTTCTCCAAATCTTCTCTTTCTAGCCCTAAAAATCATTCCTTTACTCTAAAAACCCCACATCTCCAAAAAAACCATATCTTCGTCCATAAAAAAACCCAAGGAAAATCCTAAAAAGCATATTTTTATCCAAAAAACCTAGAAAAATCCTATTAGGTGGTATCAGAGTGTAGATCCTGAGGGCAAAGCGTGGATGTAGCGACAAAGGAAGGCTATGATTTTGTAGAGAAAAAGATTTGATGCCATCATTCAAACCATAGCGCAAATACTACAACTACTCGAATATCGTGGCGGCTAAGCGATCCGACGAGGTCGAAGGCCTTAACCTCGGGCGAAAGATGGCGGCTTTAGAGAGGGAAAAGTGAAAGTGGTGGAACACAAAAAAGATTTGCTATCTGATGCCGACGACTACGACGCTGATAATGAGGATGCCCCCCTGAGGGGTGGAAACCCTAACCGACTTCCCCGGGCTACCGAAGGGCAGCCCGGCCTCTGCAGATGCCATGCAGGCTGCAACAACCCCTGTAGGAGCCCGGCTGGGCCCCTGTAGGGCTGCTACAGCCAGTGCAGGAGGCTGGTAGCCCCCCTTAGGGCCCCGGCAGGCACGACAGGCCCCTGGCGGGCCCCTGACGGCCCACCCGAGAATTGTCAAGTATTGGGAAGATCATCTTGGGCTCCAAGGCGTTTTGGGCGCCGCCTAGTCCTCGGCGATGATTTTCAGCGGCTTCTGGGACCTGAGGATGACATGGAAGATCTTCAAGGGCTCCATGGACCATGGTTTTTTTTCGGACGACCTCCCAAACTTCAGCAATCATATTTTGGTCACGAAGGACTTTCGAAGAGCTTGACAACTATCTGGTTTCCTTCCGAGCTTTGCGATGGACGGAGGACCTTGGATTTCCCTACAATGGCAAATGAGACGCGCAAGGTTTCAGTAAGGCTAAAAGAGGCCTTAGGAAGGCGGCGGTCTTTTCATGAGCCAAGTCAAATGTAGTGGAGATCAATCCTATTCCTTCGACCCAGGAGGAGGCATGCAACCCACTTGGAGCGGATGGCCCACATACTTCATGCATGACCTTGAGGACAAGGTGGCTTTTCGGGAACGGAGTAATGATAGGTGAGTAATTTTGGCCCTTTATGGGCATTTTTGTAATTTTCGGATTTCTAGGGGGCTTTTTCGTAATTTTCAGTTTAGGGGTCTTTTTGTAATTTCATATTTTCAGTTTATTATATATATGGGGCTAGTAGAATTAGGGAGGGAGATGCATATTTTGAGAGAGAATTATTGAGAGAGGTTGAGAATTCTCTCAATCTTTGGGAGAGTTCGGTCGTCCTCTAGAATCGGCGACTTGGGAGAACGATCCACCTCTTTAACGTGTCCACCATCTTGTTTTCTTTATATTTTCAGGTATTTATCAATATAAACGACTTTCCCCCCAAATCTTCTCTTTCTAGCCCTAAAAATCCTTCATTTACCCTAAAAACCACACATTTCCATAAAAAAAAAATCCTATCTTTATCCATCAAAACCATCAAAATCCTAGAAAAACCATAAAAATCATATTTTTATCATTAAAAAACCTAGAAAATCCTATCGACGTCTTAGTTTTTGCAGTAAATAGGGCCACAACTTATCGCAAGTCGGGCATATTTATAACCTTTCCCAAATTCTATGCTCATGACGTCTGGTCAGGTTCGATTTGGGATCCATGTAACACATATTGGATTTGGTTCTGGTAAAAACTACATTAACAAAGGTTCACCAGAATGCACATTTAAATTTATTGGGGATGTCAGATTCGACTATAATTTGTGTTAGCTCAGTATCTTATTTTTCATCCATTATTGACATTTGCTTCATTGAATGTTTGTTGAAAATGATTATGGTTAACATACTTGAACTTTTTGATAACGTAAGAAAATTTACGTACGCTAACACATATAACGTGATGTTTCAAAGCAAGATATGGCATATACCCAAAAAAAATCTATTATAATAGGTTAAGCAATATGTTTCAGTAGACAGCTCGGCTCCAGACCTTTTGCCAAGTTGGGTTTCATCATGTGTCCTGTAACGGGCAAAACACCTGGTTTAGCGGTAGAAACACACCCAACTTGCACCCGAGCAGTGCATATCTTTGTTGCTGAAATTCATTGAAAATTTACCAATACAGGGGTCACATCGACCGTGCGAGTGTGTGAATACCTGAGGAATTTTGGATGATGCATTACTTACTACTTGTGCACTCTCATAAACCGTTAGTGGTTATGCTCTAGGCCAAATATTTAGACCTTTATGTTATGTCATATTTTATTTATAAAATGTTTCTCTTAATGTTATTGTTATATTGCTTGCATGTTTCATTATAATAATGTTTGAATAGCTGTTATATGTTATTCTAAGCATCCCTAGTCATTCATCGTTAAAGGTATGATGAAGACTTAAGACTAGTATGTGTTTGGTTGATAATTATGAGATAATTATATGTATAGTGATACAAATCAAACTTATAGGTACTTGTTGGGAACAAGGTACTGGATAGACTCGCTATGAGATCATTACATGGATCATTGTCATAAATGATCTCATAATAGTTATGTCATAGAATCCTTAGACATGAGATCATCACAGTTTCCTACATAAGGAATGTTATGTTTTGACATAACCAGATGTTATCTTTAATCAGATAATCATAAATGTTATTGTTATGACCAAATATCGGAACGCCTCAACTTCCCCTCCAAGCTCGCCTGACGAGCGACAAGCTCGCTCGTCGTCCATGAAGTCCGCCTCGTCGAACAGGAAGGTCACACTTCACCCACAGCCTCGCCGATTGGTCACATGCTCCACTCTAAGCTCGCCGATCGAGCAATCAGCTTGCTCATCATCCTTCGAGTCCGCCCCCGACCGGGGCGCGAGGGGCGGCCATCGAGACCCTGAGGCATCGCTCTTAGGTAACAAGCTCGGTGCACTCCGGAAGCGACCAAGCGACCCACGAGCGGCCCCTCTCCTCAGACGCGCCTTGGTGTCCCTTCAGCCTATCGAACACGACAAACATCCTTGTATGAGAAGATCACTGGCACTCTCACCACCTGACAGCCTGACAAAACTGCACCTGGTCGTTGCGCCGTCTGACCGTATGACAAAAGCGCACTTGACGCTTTCGGCTCTGACACCCTGACAAAAGCACGCCTGACATGCTCAGATCCGACATCCTCGGTCGAACTTTCAGCAGTCTGACACACCAGCTCAGCCGAACCCAACCGCCTTACTCAGTTATAAATACCCCTCCACTTCCATCGAGAAAGTGGTTGGTTAATCAAATTATACACTCACACACAAGAGCAAATATCGTCCACATATTTGTTCTTCCACTCAAGCTCGTCACGTAAGGTCGACCTAACTCTAGCTTGGCCTACGTGTCCGACCCACATTTCTAAGCCCTAATTCTGACTTAGGCATCGGAGAGGCTAAGGGTTGGAACACAACCCCGCCTTTCTGACAAGCTGCTCTTGGCACAGAAAAGCTCCTCCAGGAAAGCTCCTCCAAGCAGCGAGCCACCGTCGACCAACTCCGGGAGAGCGGTGTACAAGGGGCGACCTTGCAGGATTGATCCCGAGATCATCATCCCAAGTGCGCTCGGCCTCTACATCCCCCCACCACTTGTAAACAGCCACCCCAATCGCCCACTCAATTGTAACCAATGTGCCATTGGTTCCCCATTAAATAATTTTCATTGTCGGGCGGATTTCGACCCGCAACAATTGGCGCCGTCTGTGGGAATCTTAGGGTCACACCTATGTTAAATTCCATACCCGTCAATCCAGTCCCAACCAGGGCAAATCACCCATGGAGGAGTCATACTCACAGAAGGACTCCACCGACGGACTTACTCCCTGAGGGGACGGCTGAGGTCATTCAGGCCTCAGCTCGTGCTTTCCTGCAAAGTTTTGAGGCCTTCGCCAAGATAATGACGGATTTCGATGCGGCCAGAACCGAGGCACCTCCGGGCCCCTCTGAGCCCCGAACTTGAAGCGAAACTTTCGTCCTCATTTCGAAGAAGAAGCGGCCGCTCAGCGGAGAGGGCTCCCCGAAGAAATAGCAGCCCAACAAATGCTCCTTGACGAGGAGGCAGAGGCCGCTCGGTAGTGGCGGCTCGACGAAGAAGCTGCTGTCCAACAAAGATGCCTTGAAGACGAGGCATATGCTGCTCTACAAGCGCGCTTAGATGAAAAAGCGGCCCGTCGACAGCTCCGATTCATTATCGCCGAGCGCGAGAAGCTTCGAAGGGAAAACTATGAGGTCCCGGAGGCGTCGAGTCTACGGCGCAGGTACACGCGTAGTCCGCCGTCAGCGGAGTCCCAGCCACTCAGAAGGAGCCCGCTCCGACAGGCATGCCAATCTCCTGGGCGTGATGATTGACGATGACAAAGCCGCGATCAGAGTAGGAACCCCGAGAGACGGGGAGGGCATGTCTCTGAGCGTCGAGGCGGCTCACCAGGCAGGTCCGATGGTCGGCGTGAGGGCCGAGGCGGGCATCACGACATCCGAAGGTCGCCCGGGCGTCCCCTACCCCGAGGAAGCCAACCCACTGGCCAGATGGGTGATCTCTTCCCTAATACCTCATAGGTTCAAGCTTTCCCGACTTGAGCTCTATGATGGTGCGAGCGATCCCCTCGAGCATGTGCAGAGGTATATAGGGGCAATGGAGATCCAGTGCACAGATGACGTGCTCCTGTGTCGGGCCTTCTAGAACACTTTGAAAATGTCGGCCCTAGAATGATACAATGGTCTGCCCACCTCAACCATCGAATCCTTTGGTGATCTGTCCCACAAGTTATGCCAACAATTCTGGGAGAGGCGGAGAAGGAAGAAACCCGCAGACTATCTATTCTCGATAGTCCAGAAGGAGAGACCATCCGGAAGTCCTTGCATCGCTACCAGGAGGAGAGACTGGGCGTGACAGTTTGTAAAAATGAGCTCGCCATGTCGGCCTTCAAAAAAGGGCTGACTAACCAGAGTCTCCACAAATCTCTCCTCTAAGATCCGTCGGCCGACCTTGATATGCTCGTCATTAGAGCGTAGAAGTTCATGCTGAGCGAGGAGGCTCTGGGAACAAAGAAGGAAGTCGCTAGAACCAGGGCGCCCCGCAATGAGCAACTGCCTAATTTTTGGCCGAGGCAGGAAGACCGACCAAGGGGCCGCAACCAACCGGGCAACCAAAGGCTCGACCCAGATGGCCCTCGATCGCAAGATCGTCCCGGCCTAGTGCGGGAGTTCGCCACTCTCAGAGAGCCCCCACGGGCGGCCCAGAGGCCCGAGAGACTGCATCGGGCCCAATACACACAGCTCAATGCCCCCATGATTAAAGTGCTGGCTACAGCAACGAGGGCCGGATTTCTCCAAGACATGCCTCAGGGGATGAGATCGAACCCATCTACAAGGGATTTGCAAAAGTACTGTCGATATCACCGTGATCACAGTCACGATACCGACGATTGCTTCACTTTGAAGAGAGAGATCGAACGGCTGATTTAAGAGGGGCATCTCCGAGGGTTCGTCGATGGGAGAAGACCGGTTCGAGAAGAGAGAGCGCCCCAGGAAGCACAGAGGCCGAATCCACCCCCGAATGCCGAACAAGACGTCCCTCGTCAGTTGAGGTCGGTCATGCGCATAGATGTGATATGCGGCGGACCGTCTTCGGGTGGTGCCTCATCATTGGCCAAGAAGGCGTATGCTCGACATGTGATGATGACGGACCTTGGCACAAGAGTAAAGAGGAGAAGAGTAGCTCACTCCTATCTCTTTCTCCGACGACGACTTGGAAGGGGTCGAACTACTGCATGACGACGTCATCGTCATCGAAGCTTAGATCAGGACGACCATAATCAGCCGCCTCCTGATCGACACTGGGAGCTCCTGTGACATTCTGTTTATGTCGACAATCGAGAAGATGAGGCTGAAGCAGGCGGATCTGAAGCCTTGTACGGGTCCGATTGTCGACTTCACCAGCCACTCGGTCCCCATTGCCGGAGTCATCACCCTGCCCGTATCTCTAGGGGAGGAGCCAACAGTCATCACTCGCATGATGCAATTTGTTGTCGTCGACGTTGCGTCAGCGTACAACAGCATCATAGGGCGGCCATACATGACCGCTATCGAAGCTCTCCACTCACTGCTACATCAAATGATCAAATTCCAGACTCCGCAGGGGTGGGGCAAGTGCGAGGGAGCCAAAGACTATCCCGGAGTTGCTACGTCGGCTCCACCAAGCACAAAGGGCCCGAGCAAGCCTTATCGGTTGACCTCCTCGACGATCGGGTGGACTTCTGCGACCAACGACGGACTCTGATAGAAGAGGTCGAAGAAGTGCCAATATTGGAGGAGGGCAAAACCGTCTCCATAGGCACGAAGCTCCTGGCCGCTCTAAGGACGAGACTCATTGATCTCTTCATAGAGAATGCTGACATCTTCGCATGGTCGCCCTTGGATATGCACGGAGTCGATCCCGCAGTGATCGCTCACGAGCTGAATGTGGACCCGAAAGCTCGTCCAGTTAGACAGAAGAAGAGGAGCTCTGGAGGAGAGAAGATGCGGGCGACGGGCGAGGAGGTGGAGCGGCTCCTCGAAGCCAAATTTATCAGGGTGGTGAGCTACCCGGAATGGCTCGCCAATGTCCTTATAGTGAAGAAGGCCAGTGGTAAGTGTCGCATGTGCGTCGACTTCACTGACCTCAACAAAGTGTGCCCGAAGGACAGCTTTCCCTTGCTAAGGATCGACCACTTGGTCGACCATGCATCGGGCTACGAACTTCTGAGCTTCATGGATGCTTCTCGGGCTACAATCAAATCCCAATGGCGAAGGTCGACGAAGAGAAGACTTCGTTCATTACCGACAAAGGGACTTTCTGCTACAGAAAGCTGCCATTCGGGTTGAATAATGCTGGGGCGACCTATCATTAATTGGTGGACAAGATCTTCAGCTCTCAGGTCGAGCGGAACCTTGAGTCTACATTGATGATATGCTGGTCAAAATCAAGGAGACCAATGAACACCTCGCCGACCTGCAGGAGACCTTCTAGAAAGTGCGCAGCTACAACTTGAGGCTCAACCCGGCGAAGTGCATCTTTGGCGTTCAATCAGGAAAGTTCCTCGGCTTCATGATTACGAAACGAAGGATCGAGATGAACACCGACAAAATATAAGCCCTCGTCAACATGAGCGAGCCTCGGACAATTAGAGACCTACAGAGGTTGAACGGGAGGATCATCGCACTTGGAAGGTTCCTATCAAAGTTCACCGATAGATCGCTCCCGTTTTTTAGAATCTTGCGGCGGGCTCTCGCCATGGAGAAAGGCACAAGAAAGACAGTCGAATGGGACGACTCCTGTGCCCAAGCATTCGCGGAGCTGTGGGCATACTTACAAAGTCCGCCATTGCTCACAAAGCCGGAGGAGGGTGAGCTGCTCGGCCTATACCTTTCCACAAGTGAAGAATCTGTCAGTTCGGCCCTCGTTAAAGAAGAGAAGGGCATCAGAGGCCGGTCTACTATGCGAGCTGGGTGGTCCGAGATGTGGAGACCCGTTATAGCCCCATAGAGAAGGTCACATATTGCCTCATCCAGACGGAAAGATAGCTCCGGCCGTACTTCCAAGCTCACACCGTCATCTTTACACCAATCTGCCACTCGGGAAAAATTTGAAGAGATTGGAGAGATCGGACAGAATGCTGAACTGGAGCGTCGAACTCAGCGAGTTCGACATCATCTACAAAGACCAAACGGCTATCAAAGGCCAAGCGCTGGCGGACTTCGTGGTGGAATATACCATCGAAGAACTTCCCGAAGATCTATCAGACGCTCGATCAGCCGTAACATGGCAAAGGCCGACAGTAGAAGGCAACCCATCGACGTCCACCCAAGAAGGAGAAGGCAAACTATGGGTCGTCCACGTCGACGGGTCGGTTGCAGGGTCGGAAAGTGGAGCGGGCATCGTCATAGGACTCCTGCCGGGAGCTTGCTGGAGTACGCACAACGCTTCAACTTCTCGGCAACAAACAACGTGGCGGAGTACGAAGCCGCCGTCAATGGGTTGAAACTATGCCGGCGATGTGGGTGACGAATGTGCTGCTGCTAAGCGACTCGAGGCTCGTCATCCAACAAATTCAAGGGAGCTTCGAGGCAAGTGAGGAGCTGATGAAGCGCTATTTAAAGTGCGCCCAGGCCAAACTTCAGAAGTTCAAGAAGGCAGAGGTTCAACATCTGCCTCGATCGAACAACCTCCGAGTCGATGCTTTCTCAAAGCTGGCCTCCTATTCCCCGGCCGAGATCGGGAAGGCCATCTATGTCGAGAACCTGCTGACATCGACCATTGAGGAGGGCGAGCTAATGTGTGTCAGCCAAACGACAACCTGGATGATCCCGATCATGACCTATCGGGAGACGGGAGCCCTGACTGAAGATCGGCTCGAAGCGAAGAAGGTCGAGAGGCGAGCCCTATCATTCGTAATCTTCGACGGTGTACTTTATCGGAAGCGCCACACAAGATACGACATCCTGCCTTACCTGAAGTGCCTGGGACCGGACCAAGCGGAACATGTCATCCGCGAGGTGCACGAATACTTCTGTGAAAACCACTACGGCGGACGCACCATCGCCCACAAAGCAGTGCGTCAAGGGTATTACTGGCCGACCATGCTCCGTGACGCGCTCCAGTATGTCAAGAGGTGCGTAGAATGCTAACAGTTTTGCAAACACACCGCTGCTCCGTCGGCTAACCTGATCCCCATTCTCAGCCCGATCCCGTTCGCCAAGTGGGGCATCGACATCCTCAGACCCTTCCCGATGGCGTCTGGAAGGAGGAAGTTCATCGTCGTCGATTACTTCACCAAATGGATCGAGGCAGAACCATTGGCGCACATCACGTGGAAGGACATGAAGAGCTTCATCTGGAAATCCGTTATATGCCGCTTTGGGGTGCCTCGCTCCATAGTGACAGACAATGGGAGGCAGTTCGACTACGCGGATTTTAGAAGCTTCTGTTCAGAGTGGGGGCATCAAACTCCACTTCGCCTCTGTAGTGCATTCGCAATGCAATGGGATGGCAGAAGCGGCGAACAAATGTATACTGGGTCCCCTGAAGAAGGTCGACGACGCGCTTGGGTCCTGGCTGGACGAGCTACCGGGCATCCTATGGTCGTACAACATAACCTACAAAGCGTCGACCGGTGAGAGTCCATTTATGCTCGTGTTCGGGGCGGAGGCCGTCTTTCCCGTAGAAGTGGGAAATGAGACTCTTCGGCTCAGATACTTCGATGAAGACATCAACGCGGAAGGCCTCGACCTCAACATCGAGCTCATCGACGAAGTAAGAGACCGAGCCCTTACCAACCTCGTCAAGCATAGCCAGAGGATGGCTCGACACTACAACTCCCGAGTGAAGAAACAGAGCTTCAGAGTCGGCGACCTAGTCCTCAGGGACGCGACCTTCAAACCAGAGATCGCTCGTCGAGGGAAGCTCGTAGCAAAATTGGAGGGCAACTATGAAATTATTGACATCACCGGGCCAGCGACTTACATCCTGGCAACCATGGAAGGCGGTGAGCTAGCCCACCCATGGAATGCTGAGCACTTGCTCAGATATTATCAATAACTTTGTAAATGTTAATGAAATTATCTTTTTGTGCATGCTCTCAGATATTGTCTCTCTGTTTAAGAAATTTCGGCTCTCCTCCAAGGTTAAAAGCATCCTCGCAAAGGTCGACCATACACTAGAACGCTTCCACCAACACGAAAGGATGTGATGGATAAGGTCACGGAGCAAGGGTAGACGGCCGAACTATACTCTTGACATCCGACACGATTCCCCCCAGCTCTCGTCTGCCCCAAATGTCGTGGGCACACATAAGGACAAGGCAAAATAAGAGGCAACGCCAAGCCACTATTTTCTACAAAATGGAGTTCGGATAAGTATTTTCATTGATCAAAATGTTCGAAAAATGTACAAGTATTTCCAGAGGCCGACCTTACAAAAATGGTCACCTTGGCCGACCACACCTTGGCCGACACTACAAAAACCCAAAACCTTAAGAACTAAAGAAAAAACAAAAAACAAAGTCCTAAAGCAAGGCCCCGAGACCGGCCCTTAACCCCTACTCCAAAGATCATGCGGCTCCCTGGCCGCCCTCGCCCTGGTCGTCCTCGTCGTGGTTGCCACTGTGGTGCCCTGGGAAGCTACTGCACATGTACTAGAGGGGGGTGAATAGTACTTTTAAATAATAGGGAGAGTTATTCCTAATTATCGTGCAATTAACAAACAACAATGCGGAATAACAACGATCAACAAGAATAAATGCAAACGCAAACAAATGGTTTAATGGGTTCGGATCCACCCAAGTCTCCCCGACTTGTTCCCGGTGATCCTACGTCCCAACCACCCGGATCCCTTCCGGATACTTGAGTTAGAAACCCTAACTCAAGATTTCCAATATGAACACTTGCGAAAACCTCACAAGTGCAATCGACCTACAATCGATGACCGTGACTCCCACAACCCGGGATCACGCAAAACCTCTCACAACCGAGAGTATACAATTCAAATATAACTGAAATGAAATGCTTACCAACAAAATACCTATGCCTTGAGATTTCTTACCAAATTAGGGCAAAGAGGATTTTGATGGAGGAAGAGTCACCAAACCCTAGCTTCAAGAAGATGACCAGCAATGGAAGCCTAGGGATGAGATGGATGACCTAGAAACAAGCCCTTGGCTTGGAAGGCTCACAACCAATGAATCTCTCTTGAGGAATGAGAGTGAGGGAGAGACTCTTGAGAATGAGAGAGCTTGAAGATGAGAGTTGAAAGCTTCTCTTTGAATCAATAGAACTCTGAAATAGCAGCCTTAGATCCTATGAAATAACCCCTCCAGGTATTTAAAGGATCAAGAGAAAATAGAGAGAGAAACGTCGCTTTCAAAACTCCAACGGATCTAAATCTGAAGCAGACTAGTCGGTCAAAGAAGGATCACTGACCGACTAGTTCATCAACTAGTCGGTCGGTGATACAACGTAGACCGACTAACGGTTGAACAGCCAAAAGGTGAAGTTCCAGGCAAAGACAACTAGTCGGTCTAAGAAGACTTGCCGACCGACTAGTTTCTCAACTAGTCGGTCGGTGAATGTTCTTGGACCGACTAACGTGGAAAAGGAATAGGTTGACTTCAAGATGACTTAGTCGGTTTAAGAACAAATGCTGACCGACTAGTTTCTCAACTAGTCGGTCGGTAAACGTTCTTTGACCGACTAACTCGAAACAGTAGCTCAGGCTGAAAATGAGTGAACACAACTAGTCGGTCTAAGAAGGATTACTGACCGACTAAATCGTCATCTAGTCGGTCGGTGACTCTTCTTTGACCGACTAACTGTAGTCAAGGAAAGAGCTGAATTAGAGAAGGCAAACTAGTCGGTTCCAGTAGAGTTGCCGACCGACTAGATCGTCATCTAGTCGGTTGGTGACCCTTCATGAACCAACTAACATGCACTCGAAGCCGAGGGAAAGAGCGATAGGCTTCGGGAAAGTTTCTAATGGCTTCTATGATAATCCTAGCTCTAAGATATGAGCGAAATGAAGATTATAAAGTAAGTCATACTCAAGGCTTAACATTCTAATCTATGAAGCTAGAAGACTATAAAATAAACCTTACGAGCCGTCTTCAAAGCTTCAATCTTCATTCCTCTTGACTTCAATATTGCTCCTTGAGCTTCAACGAAGCTCCAGGCACACGATCACGCATATTGAGAAGTCTTGAGACGACGCTTTTGTTGAACGTGGTATTTTGGCGACGATCTCCATAACTGCGCTCACAAACTGTTAGTTCATGATATATTTATGTTTGCTCATCAACCAAAACCAAATCCGGGGAGTCCAATACTCAACAGCCACCACCCGAGCCTGCATCGCCTACCCCGTGCACTGCCCCCAGCTTGTTGCTCGATTGCCGCCGCTTCTTCCTCAGCCGACGTAGCTACCTCCGCCTCATTATCGTCATTCGAGGCTTGCAGTCTCAAGAAATCAACCTCGACCGAGGGATAAAGGTTCCCCATCCGCTCCTTTATCCTCTGGAGGCACGCCTCCTAGCACTTCGAATAACCCTTCTCCTTCATCACTGCCATTGTCGGGACGAGCTCCGTCGTCCGATAGTGTCGGACCGTTTCCACCTGCTTCGCCTCAAGCTCGGCCTTTTCCGACACCACCAGCGTCTCCAGCTCTGCCGCCCTCTTCTTTTCCTGCTCGAGGACGACCTCAACCTCGACCCTGCGGGCCTCTTCAGTCTGAGCCTTCTTCTCGGATTCCTCCAAACACGCCTCTTGTTTCTGGATCGTCACCCTTTGTGCGGCGTACGACTCCTGCAGCTTTGCTAGCCGGGCCCTGTGCCTCGCCGCACTCTCCTCAGCTGCTTTCTTCACTGCTTCAAGTTCGACCGCCTTTCTCCCTAGTGCGGACTTGGCCTTGTTTATCCCGGCCGTGTGGGGCCGGAGGGAGACCATCATGGCATTCGCCTGCAAAAAAGCAGAGAAGAAGAATAAAGCCCACACTTGAATAAAGAGAGCCGTATCTTAGAAGAGAAGGCCGACTTACCTGCATATTGTGCCAGATGGCCGAGGCGCACAATCTCTCGGCGTCCACGTTCGTCAGGGACACCCGGTCTCTTGGCTGTAGACTATTCTCGGCTAGCCGCGCCGCCACTCCCGCCTCATCGAGAACCGATTCAGCAGCGTCAACCGGATACGACACCGCCAAAGAATCCTCCGTCAACAAAGCCAGGAGCTCGTCTCTCTTCGACTTGAACACCGTGAGCGCTGACTCGCAGCTCGGTGAGCGGGCTTTCCAAGACCGGACGGTGGGTAACCGTAAGGCCAGCGATTTGCGGCCGTCGTTTGACTGATGGAGTTCGACCCGGTCGGAGACCCTTGGGGCGTGACCGTCCGTAGTGGGATCGCGGGGATCGGAGGTCTTTGCTCCCTCTGCGACCCACGGACCTCCTGCTCAGCCCGTGCCTCTTCCTTGGCGTCAACATTAATGGGAATGGGGATAGCCGTGGCGGCCACGTTCTCAGTGGGACGGCCCAAGTCCGTCGCAATTGCCAGAGGACTAGAAGCGGCTGTGGCTCCCGCCACCTTCTGTTTTTTCATCCGCCCAAGCTTCTCCACCTTCGCGGTGGACGGCCCCTCCCGAGCTCTCTTCGGGCCGGCCTTTGCCGCTTGCTTGGCCGAGTGCTCCGTGGCCAATCTCATAAGCTCGTCCATCGGCAGGCTCATCGTTTCACCTGCAAGAAGGAAATAGATCAGGGTGAGCAAATCAGGAGCGAAAATTACAAAGCTCGGATTACAGGCGTGCCAAATGTGCCGGACCAAATGTGCCGGACGATCATTTCTTCCTTGGCAAGATCCTCGAATCTCCTGTCCGCCTCGGGGATTCCTTGCAAGATCTTGGCCCGCTCTACGTCCTCCTCCTCAAGGAGAACCTCCCTGTTCACCTCAGTATTCAGCACGCCCCAGTTCGACCTCAGTACTAGATCCTTCGGCGTCGAGACGAACACGTATCTCTCCTTCCAACCTTTGATCTTCCTCGACAGGCCCAAGACTAGAGGCCGATGTCTCCTCGCCAAAAGATAGAAGTGCAGCCTCAGCCTCTTGGTTTCGAAGAAGTATCGGAATAGGGGCAGGGTCGGACTAATCCCGCTTCCCGCACAAAGGACGATAAAACCCACGATATAACTGATGAAATTCGGCATCAGTTGGAAAAGAGGGAGTTCAAGAAAGTTTAGAATGTGGAGAAGCATGGGAGGAAGAGGGAAGCGGAGTCCTTGGGTGAAGCAAGCGATGTATACTCCGACCTCATAGTCTTTGGGGAAGCACACCCGTTCGGTGGAGGTCGGGAGACGGACTGTGTATGGCGGCCTTATGTATTTCGCGCGGGCCAAGGGTATGAAGGAGGTCGGCGCAACAGATTCTACGCCAGAGATCTCAGCTGGGACATCCCCGGCCTCGGCCATGGTCACGACTGCCCGAGCAGACAATTTGGGCTTCCCTATGACCGGCCCTTTTCTTTTCCTAGGGTCCCTAGGGGCCGCTGACGACAAACCCGTAGAGAGCTCGGTCGCCGGCTTACTCTCAGGTCGGTCCTCCTGACCGATGAAGTCTCCTCCACCCGCTCCTCTGTGTCCGTGGCTGAGCTGTCCGATGCTCCACCACCCCCTATACTAACCTTCTATCTCTCTAGAAGCTGTGGAACGGGAAGAAGTAGGAGAAACCATTTAAGAGACAAGGAAGATACCTAAAAAGAACTCCGACGACAGTCGGAACAGTGAACAAGAACTCCGGCGACGACGGTGGCGGTAGTCGGAAACTTGGAGAAACTTAGAAGAAGAGGAAGTCTCTCGCTGGATCTCCCTCTCCCCTACTTATAACGAGCGTCGGTTCATCTCCGCCGTCGAAGCCTAGCCACGTGGCGCGAATCCGAGTCCCGCTGACGTCTCGACTGCCCCCAACCGTCACATCAGCCACGCATCGCGTCCGGGATGGCTGGGGCGCCTCGATCTTTTCCCGCCTTTCGAATCGAAATGATGGCTGAGAAGTGGTGGGGGGGGGCGCTTCGAATTAATTACCGCCATATCCAAATATTCGGAGCGAAGATCGCCCCCTCCCTTTTCGAACAGATGGAGAGATTGTACGTCATCCGAACTAGGCTTGGGCTTCCGCCTCAAGCTCGAATGACGGGAGCAATTATTATGACCAAAGATCGGAACGCCTCAACTTCACCTCCAAGCTCGCCTGACGAGCGACAAGCTCGCTTATCGTCCATGAAGTCCGCCTCGTCGAACAGGAAGGCCACACTTCACCCCAGCCTCGCCGATTGGTCACATGCTTCCCTCCATGCTCGCCGGTCGTGCAACCAGCTCGCTTATCATCCTCCGAGTCCGCCCCCGACCGGGGCGCGAGGGGCGGCCATCGAGACCCTGGGGCATCGCTATTAGGTAACAAGCTTGGCGCACCTCGGAAGCGACCAAGCGACCCATGAGCGGCCCCTCTCCTCAGACGCGCCTTGGTGTCCCTTCAGCCTATTGAATACGACAAACATCCTTGTACGAGAAGATCATTGGCACTCGCCGTCCGACAGCCTAACAAAAGAGCATCTGGCCGTTGAGCCGTCTGACCGTCTGACAAAAGCGCGCTTGACGCTTTCAACTCTGACACCCTGACAAAAGCACGCCTGACGCGCTCAGATCTGACATCCTCGGTCGAACCTTCAGCAGTCTGACATGCTATCTTAGCACGACTGCTCAGTCGAACCCAACCGCCTTACTCAGCTATAAATACCCCCCACTTCCATCGAGAAAGAGGTTGATTAATCGAATTATAAACTCTCACTCACACACAAGAGCAAATACTGTCCACATATTTGTTCTTCTACTTAAGCTCGCTGCGTAAGGTCCACCTACCTCTAGCTCGGCCTACGTGTCCGACCCACATTTCTAAGCCCTAATTCTGACTTAGGCATCAGAGAGGCTAAGGGTTGGAACCCAACCCCGCCTTTCTGACAAGCTGCTCTTTGCGTAGGAAAGCTCCTCCAAGCAGCGAGCCACCGGCGACCAACTCCAGGAGAGCGGCGTACAAGGGGCGATCTTGCAGGATTGATCCCGAGATCATCATTCCAAGTGCGCTCGGCCTCTACATCCCCTCGCGACTTGTAAATAGCCACCCCAATCACCCACTCAATTGTAACCATCGTGCCCTTGGTTCCCCATTAAACAAATTTCATTGTCGGACGGATTTCGACCCGCAACAATTATGATTGAACATGATGTGAATTGTGCAAAGGAAAATGAATGAACAAGATGGAATTTGTCCCTCTCTTATGAGAGAGATATTTAATGGGCCACTCAATAAGTAGGACTGAGAAATGTATGGTCGAGCTCAAATGAATGCCATTTTATTTTATCAGTCTACTTAGTAATCGAAAAATTAAATGTTTGAACAATATAAGTATGACATTGTCCATGATTTATGTTCAAATAAGATATCGTGTGACAAAAAGATTATGACATGTTATATTAATTAGGTTAATATCGGACTTACGATATTCATATTAATTGGTTAGTCATAATGTCTTGCTAGAGACCTTATGAATTGTGTGCTTTTAATGGGATTAATCCCACTACCAATTTAATATGAGCCTATTGGGTCGCACACAAAGAGCGTAATGGATGTGATAATGTTTAAACGAGATTTCGAATCTGATTTAAATTTCAATATAAGGCGAAATATCTTAACTGTCAGATATTGTATCTCGTTAAGATATTATCCATAAGATATTGCTGCGTAACAAAAACACGTTAAAGAGTTAACAGATAATATATATTGTTAAGATATCCTTAAAGATATCGTTGCGTAACTGAAACGCGTTAAATGGTTAATGTGGGATTCTATATATGATATAGAGATGATTTTCAGTCTTTTTACGCATTCAATCAATCTCTCCGTCTTTGAGAAAAGCAAAGATCGAGAGAGAAACCCTAGTCGCGGAAAAGGGGCTAGCACCCTCGCAATTCCTTTTCGTGACGTTCGCGTGTGGATACTGACAGTGGGTGGTCGTGCGTAGAGCAGCACCTGCAGTCCGACACATTAGAATCGTCGATAAAGGTTAGCAATCTGATCAAATCAAATTTGAAACGCATGGATCTTGGTAGGTTTCTGTTTTTTCACGGCGTATAAACTAGTTATGCATGATAGAAACCCTAACAGAATCCAAAACACTGCGTATAAACTAGTTATGCATGATAGAAATCCTAACCGAATCCTAAGATAAACTAATTCTGTTTGGTTATTATTGCTTGATTACCTTACATAAATAATGTATGCCATAGAATTTAGATTACTCCATTATTTTTTGCTCTGTAGTGAGTCATGTCATTTAGAATATGATTGCAATGCACTTGAATGTTTTTTCCCATAGTTTTTAAGTAATGATTCATTTTTATTCAAATTTGAATCTCCTTTTTTTTCCGACAAAGGAAATTTGAATTGTAATCCGCTTTACCACTGCCTGTAACGGTCCATATGACGTTTTCTTCTAGACTTCAGTGATATTTTCCCTGTTTCCTTAATAAGCTGTGCAGATATAAAACAGTCAAGTTCTCTGCATTTCAAACCATTCAAGCCATTGGGAAATTATTCCTTTATTCTTAGTCATATTGAAGATCTTATAGCTGCAAGAGATTACAAGGCTGCTTTGCAAGCTTCTGAAAATCTCAGGAGCCTCTCCCTAGCAGGCATTCATTATTATCAAACATACGATTGGTATATGTTGATGACCACAGTTACTCTGGGGTACATTGGCTGGATGGTTAATCTTGTTTTACATGTGCTGTATTCTTATGGTGATTTGCCCAAAGGATTTATTTTGAAGAAGAGCCAAGAATTAGCGCATGGAAATACCACAAAGAAAGTAAGATATCAATATCATAGCTTCTGTTTAAGGTTATCCATGTTTTCATTTTTTTACCTCTTCATTACTTGTTTCACTAACTCGTATTTTGTTCACCCACAGATATCATCAACCAAATCTGTTGTCTATTATTATTATTTTTTGGCCATAACCCTTCTTATTCTGTTTTAATGAATTTTGTACTTTACTCTTAAAGTGGAGTGCTGTTTTCTTTAACATCTGAAAGTCACGTTTCTTATTTTGCATTGCTGATTTGAAATTTAAGGCTTATAATTCTTTAAGCAATTTATGATGTGTTTTCACCTTACATGAATCTCCTCTTTCAATCTAACTATATTCAAGGTCACTTTTTGATGGCATTATTTGGTATCCAATATTATTTTTTTAATTAGGGAGGGCTGGCAAGATCCCGAAACTAGCTTGCTTGAATGCAGAGAGGTCCATGGTTCCATATCGATAGTCTAGGCTAGGCTTTGCTTCTAAGGCCAACTGTGTACGGTGTAACAAGCCAGGTCTGGGCCTCAGACTTTAGTGATTATCAGGCTTTAATGTATCAGACAGCGCCACCAGCCATTAAATCACCAACTAATTGTTAAAGACCAAAGCTGCTGCCCATACTAAAACTTCTCCAAGCAAACATGATACGATCCGATAGATCGATCAATTAATTTCAGATTTAAATGAGGAAAAAATATAAAAAGAGGAATTTTTATAGAAATTTCAGCGAAGAACAATAGATAAATTGGGCCTCTTTCGAGACGAAGCCCTATCTCCTAGCTTTGGATGAACGGATCAAAGCCTAAGAACCTTCACAATTGATACCTAGTTGTTCTTCACAAATAAGCAAGCGAAAATAAAAATGACGGCTAGCCCTAATAAATAGAAAAGATGGGATTTACTAATCTAGTCTGAAAAGACTAGAATACCCCTAGATAACTAAATCACCTAAGCCTAAGCACCAAGTGGGACCCGGACGGTGCGTGGCATGCGGTGCGGCGGCTAGGGGGCGTCAGCATCAATACCTCCCCCTAAAAGAGCCACCTTGTCCTCAAGGTGGAGATCTGACTTTGAAGGCCCCCGAGGGAAAACAGAAGCTAGTGTCTCCTGTCAGAACCACTGTGCGACCCTCTCCTGGAATTCCATCCTAAGCTGCTTCCAATTCATCTTCACCTCGCTCAACCCCCTCAGCCACTGCATGCCCAAAATCACATCGATATTGTCCAACTCTAGAGGCAAGAAGTCCTCCACGATCTGCATCCCTTGAAAGGTCAGACTCAGCCCCTTACACATCCCACTGCTCTCCTCCTCACTGTCCCTGAGAGGATCGTTAACGTCTCCAAGGTGCTCATCTGTAACCTATGACGATCCACCAAATGTCGAGAGATGAAGTTGTGGGTGGCCCCACTGTCTATGAGTACCGTCACCGGCGCGTCGTCCAATCGTCTTGACAACTTCATGGTATGGTTCGTGGTTATCCCTACCAGGGAGTTCAGAGACACCTCCGCTACATCCAGATGTGCGTGCTCAACCTCGCTCTCTTCCATCATCACTGGCTCTCTCTCATCTGCATACTCCCCCTCGTCCGGCACTATTACAATCTGCATCAGCCTGCTTGCACATCGATGACCGGGACTGAACTTCTCATCGCATCTGAAGCAGAGGCCTGTAGCACGCCTCACCCTCATATCAGCCTCAGTCAGCTGCCTACCAGGGATCACTGGTCGGGTTTCCTCTCTCTTCATTTCCGCGTCCCCTGGTGCTACTGTAACCCTCGGAGGTGGGACCAGTGCTGTCTGACTATGCTGGCCCTGGGCTCCCCAAGTCCCCCGAATACGTCTCTCCTCTGCATGCTTCTCCTTTGCCTTGTGGGCCAGGCGAAGGACATCCTCCAATGTCCCGGGGCTCTGCATCCGCAACTCCGCTCGTATAGAGGGCTTTAGCCCCCTCATGAAGTTCCCAATCATGACCTCATCTGTCACTCCCTTCACCCTGCTATTCAGCATCTCAAACTTCTCCACATAGTCTCTCACCGTCTCTTCCTGTCTCAGAGCAGACAACTGCTCGTAGAAATCTCCCCTTGGGGTCTCCTGGAATCGGTCTAGTATTAGTGCTGACAGCTCCTCCCAAGTGCGAAAAGGGGTCCGCGCCACCTTCCATCTGTACCAGGCCAATGCCTTGCCCTAGAAATAGATTCTGATGGCCATCAGAATCTCCTCCTCCGTCAACCTCATCACCTGGAAGTAGCGCTCCGCCTGATAGATCTACCCGTCCGGATTCGTGCCGTCAAAAATCGGCATCTTCAGCTTTATCAGCCGGCGGTCTGCATTGATGCCCCCCTGTAGTCCCACATCCCTGTCGCGGTCACCTCCACTGCCAAATACTCCGCCGACTGCCTCAACTGGTCCTCCCCTGTCAACCCCGTACAACTCCTCAGGCCAAACGGGCCTCTCCCACGCCTAAGGCTGGTAATGGTACCCTGTGAACTCCTGATGTCGTGCCAGCACGTGTCCTCCTGCTCTTCTGTGTGGCTGTACCTGCGCAGTCCGACCCCCAAAGTAGCCTCCCGGGCCTTGTCCCTGCCCCGGAAAGCCCTCAAAACTCTGTCTGGGATCAACCTGCGGTCTCGGTACCTTTGGATAAGCATCTGGTCTCCAAAATTGGGCCGCTGGGGCGGCAATCGTCGTGTCTCGGGCCCATCCTCCTCTGTCATGCCCCCAGGGGGCTGTCTGCACTGCTGCGGCCCCCCAGGGGGCTGTTTGCATCGTCGCGGGCCCCAGGGGGCTGCCTGCATTGCGACAGGCCTGCTGGGGCTGCTGCAGGCCCGAACAGGCCTGCAGCTGCCGCGGCAAGCCCGCTGGGCCCTGCCGCAGCTGCGGTAGGCCCAGTTGGGCCTGCCACTGGCTCTGCAGGCCAGATGTGGCCTGCAGAGCCTGGCGCAGGCCCAGATGGGCCTGCCGCCATATTCCATGGCCCTTTGGCCCTTTTCTGCTGCTGTCCGGCCCTATTAGGGTTTGCCGGGGCTGCGGCTTGCTCTAGGGTTGTTGCCGTAGCCGTCGCCCTCTTCGGTTGCTCCCGATTTGCCGATTCAGGCGTCGATTCTCCCTTGTTTTCTTTCTCTTGAATCCTCTTGCCCCGATCTCCCTCTTTCTCCGTCGTTAGGGCTCGAAGCATCGCTTTTATCTCCGGAATCGACGATGTGGTCTCTCTCAAAAATTTCAGATATGAAGTCGCCTCCTTTAACCCTTGGAGATCACGTCCCGTTTGCGCGGCTTCCCTTCTCATGGACCGAAGTTCGATTTGGATGTCCTCCTGCGAATGGGCGTGATCTTTGATGGACTCCCCTAGGGTTTTCTTCAATCCCTCGATCTCCCGGTTGAACTTTTCTCGAAGCCCTTGCACCTTCTCATCCAAGCTATCCGTCTTTGATCTCGTGCTTGTCGCCATCGGATCTCACTGCTCTGATACCAATTTGATACGATCCGGTAGATCGATCAATTAATTTCAGATTTAAAAGAGGAAAAAATATAAAAAGATGAATTTATAGAAATTTCAGCGAAGAACAATAGATAAATTGGGCATCTTTCGAGACGAAGCCATATCTCCTAGCTTTGGATGAACGGATCAAAGCCTAAGAACCATTACAATTGATACCTAGTTGTTCTTCACAAATAAGCATGCGAAAATAAAAATGACGGCTAATAAATAGAAAAGAGGGGATTTACTAATCTAGTCTGAAAAGACTAGAATACCCCTAGATAACTAAATCACCTAAGCCTAAGCACCAAATGGGACCCGGATGCGGCGCGTGACATGCGGTGCATCGGCTAGGGGGCGTCCGCATCAAAACACCTCAATTTCAGCTTCATTCTCATCACGACCACATCACCATCATGTCATCCCGAGGCCCAATCATCATCAACATCATCATGTCGTCTCTCCACCTAGTTGCCACCACGAGGCCCTCTCAGATCTCATTGCAACCTTAACACATAATGCAACTACTTCGCCATCACGATGCCTTCTCAGGTGTCAGCTCTAGTGCTTCTCCGCTATGATCGATTGATTTCAACCTAAAAATCGACCATGCCCGAACACTTGCGAACCGAAATCACAATCATCCCGATTATCTGACCTTGTTTACAGCCATCAGACCTCATCTCTGACTATCCGACATTGTTTCTGGTCATCCGACACAGCAAAATCCCAGCTATCTGACCTTGTCTTTGGCAAACTTCAAGCAACTCAATATCCTTTTTTGTCCCCAACCTCATCATCTACAATCTTCTTCCTCTACTTCCTCTTCTTAGTATTCCTCTTCTACCGCTTGAAACAACGAGACAGTAAAAAAGGCAGTAAACAACTGCAATAACAAAAAATGTAGTTTTGATGGGGCTCTTTGATATTATTGGTATTTGGTTGTAATTGATCATGAGGAAGTATCACAATTCGTTGGTGAATGAGATTGTTAGTTCAAGAGGGAGGATCGTCACTTGTAGTTGACTGAATGTGAGGGTATGATCCCAAAGAAGAATCACAAGTTGGGAATTGTGTTCAAGTTATTGTGTGATTGTTTGGGAGGGCTTGATAACATTATGGATGCTAATCGATATCTGATGTAAGATATATTCAGGAGCTTGTGTATAGGAAAATCATAGATCAAATATTAATGGTAGATATCGCTAATTTCATGACAAAGACCAGTAGAGGATCATATTATAGGTCAAAGGAAGGAAAAATATCTCACTGACGACCATCCAGATCCAAAGACATTAATGGAAGTGAAACGATGCTGGACTTTATAACCAGATAGTAAATATTATAGAGCTACAAGTGCAAGATATGTTGTTATATACTGAGAATGTCAAGTAGCTATGTGATTACTTGATAGAGCTTTATTTGAGATATAATAATATCAGAATAGCTTCTGCGGTGATACTTGAGCTGTTCGGGAACAACAAGAAGGATGAACGCCATCCTTCACAGTTATATAGAGACGACAAGAGGTTGCGTGAGGAGCTGAAGACAATATTTGCAATCGGTACCGATGCATAGAAGATGAACAATCAGTAGGTTTAGATTTTTGTATTTGATTTTTTAAAAGCTTTACCATCTTATTATGCATTTGCATCACCATATGTAATCTGGAGGTCAACACTTTAACTTCCGATTCCAGACATTCAACTTACTTTAGAAAATATTTCTTGATGATTTCCTCACTATACGAGTGAAGAAATTGCAAACTTGAATTGTTTTAGCATTTTGACAGTTGTGATGTGTGGGTCCAAGAGGAGATCATACGTTGGTCTTATAGGAGCTGGCCATGGCATAGATCGTGGTAGAGGAGGTACCATTGGATCATGTTTTGGGAGTCCAATTGGGATGAGTTGTGGGAACCATATTGGAGTCGGCAAAGGTAGCTTTGATGTGATAGGAGATCTGATGATATGCCATTACCATAAGGTAGGGCACACAAAACCGACCTACTGAAAAATGCAAAATAAGATACCACATCTTCAGTTAATGCATCTTGCTTTTGCCGAGTCAGGTTCGGAGAAGTTAGGTGTCTTGCAGTTAGAAAGAAGTTTGACAGTTGATATTCCAATAGTTTTAGATTTCCATGACATCATCTTTAGCCCCCACAACTACGCTTGTCAAAACTGGTTACTCTATAACTTTTATTTTTTATGCCACACACCTGGGCAATAGATTAAAGTGTCTGGCATCATATGGCTGATAACCATGGTATCTTCTCTCATTTAGATTCTATCTTTTTTTGCCTGGTTTTACAACACCAGATATGTTTGTTTCTTCTATTGGCATTGCACTTATAAAACACCTGACAATACCATGTCATTAACATCTGTTTATTACATGATTGAGTTTTCATCTAAATTGCTGTCAGTGATCTCATCAAAGGTTCAAATTGTTCAATAATCTTTCCTAGATACTGAGTTTTTAATGAGATTGGGACGATGAATATACACAATTTTAGTCTGGCAGACTATATCATCTTGATGGGATTAGTGACATTATTGCATTGTCTACTATAATGTTTTCAATTAACAGTTATAATCGGTTGTATATCTTTTTCTATGAAACGTGAAATTATTGATTCCTTAGTTGAGTTATTTGTCGAACTAGAGTGAGTTTGATTAGCGAGAAAAGCATCAATCAGGTGTCTTATCCTCCTAGTAAGAGAGTAATCATTTGAACTTGCTCATTCCGATGTATGAAGATCATCTCCATACAATTGAAACTTGGTTTTAAATATTTTAATATTTTTGTTGATGATTTCTCTTGTGTTACAAGAATTTATTTGATTAAGAATAGATTTGAAGTAGTTTATGCCTTTAAGTTTTGTGATGAGATTAAAACCCAATTTGATGAATCTATGTACACATTGTGTAGTGACAATGCTAAGGAGCATTTCATTTTTACTTTCACCGAGTTTATGCCATGATATGATATAATCCAGCCGGCACCCTATTCATATACCACAACGAAATGGAGTAGCTGAACATAAAAAATAGGTATTTAATTAAAGTAGCAGGACACTGTTATTTTGTAAAAATGTTCATAAATATTTTTGGATAGATAGTTTTCTTACTGCATGTTATCTTATTAATGGAATGCTATGATGATAAGATTCCATACTCTTTGCTATTTTTGGATGTTCCATTATTTTCTCTAGCTCCGTACATATTTGGGTGTGTGTTTTATGCATGAAGTTCGATCAGTTGTATCCAAACTTTGGTCAGCAGTCATTTAAGTGCATTTTTTCTCGGTTATCCTCGTACACAAAAAGGATACAAGTCTTATGTCCATAAACCAGACAGTTTATTATAATTCCATACAGTCTTGCTATCTTGCAAAACTCATTTTAGAATCTTTTTACCTACCCAATTATATATCCAATGATGAGTTTCCATTCTTGCATGGTCATATGAATCAATTGCAAAAACTAACTCTCTAGGCATGACATCGATTGATATGCAACAATATCAAGATAAGTCAATAAACGTGTATCATACTTTCTTTGTTTTTGTGCCAACTTCTGATGCCATACCACATCATACCCACTGATCACACTTTAACTTCTTTAACTGTTACGTCTCGCTTCCTGGATTGCCAAAGGAATCAGAAGATGATAAGCATGCGCATGCTTATGCCTGCCTGGGTTTCTCCCTTTCACCCTAAGTAATAAGTGTCTGTAATAAACTTATAGGTTCGTCTATTTTTAACTAATAGTGAGCAACTATCAGTATGACGTAGAAAATCTATAGCAACGAGTATATCAGTAGAGGAACAATAAGGAAATAAGACAGGACTCCTGCATGATAGGAATATAATGAAACGTGGGAAATGAAAGGCTAACAAAGGAAACTTACTCAATGATACTGCAGGACAAGCCATTCTTGAAAAAAGAGTCCAGACTTTCAAGGAAGAACCTTGGAAATCCCTGGCAGACATTCCCCGGTAAAAATAAATAGTAAATAATGCATGGAAAAATACAACATGGATCAAAATAAGTTTCTATAATGCAACATGGTAATAGTAATATTAGTATGAATATGAACAATGATACATGATAAGCATAATATAAACAGTGATATAAACAGTGATTGTGCCAAGTAAGTTAGTAACAGGAACATTACATTATCTCTAATCTAAAGATGAGTTCATGTTCGAGGGTAAGATGTGCAACTTGGGTATAATCAGGGTCATCGGACTTCTGGTTGCACATCTGAGTGTGCCAACAGTAAATGATCCCACGTCCATTACTGATGAGCGAACAATACAAAAATAATAGTAAACCTCACTTCCGTTGCTGAAAACCAGAAAACACTGTAACAGTAATGACTCTTGTCGCTTCCTCACCATTTGAGACAATACGTTTCATATCCCAAGTGTTCAGTCATAATATGTATACTACAATGTATTGCCCAGATACCAAAAAGGACATGAAAAATGGATTTCTGAAGTAGCCTGATGGATTCTAGAGGTAGTTTTCATATATGCAAGAGGTGGTTCCTGCATAACGTGGCACTTTGCTCTGTGTAGCATTTAGTTTCATTCGGCGTTTTGTCCATTGTAGTTCTTAGTTCCATGTGGCAGTCAGTTCTTATTCCTAAGATTCAGGTAACAGTGCAATGTCTATTACGGTGAACGTTTACAATATCATGTTATCGAGTACAATAAATCGAGTATAATATCAGGTATAATATCATGAGCATATAAGCAATTAACGTGATCATGAATAGTGGTTGTAATACGGTGGTGATCATGAATGGCAGTAAACAAATTTAGTAACTTTTCAATATTAAATTTTAGATCAGCCATCTAGTACAATAATTTCATTATCAAGGGTGATGTCATGTATACTGAATCAGTGTCTTGTTATGCATGGAAGTAAATATAGCAAACACAATGAACTATATTTAATCATATCACAATTTCATACTTATCCTTTATACAAATGAGGGATGATTGATGTGCTTTGTCATGGCAATGTCACATCGTCACATGAGATGCCACATCACCCCAAATCCCAAAAGTCACACAGAAAAACCCAAAAGCACACCACACATTCAAAAAACCCAAATTCAAATAACACCCTAAGCCCTTGCATTTCCCCCTTTTACTAACTGACGATACTCACACTCACACTTCTCACTCCTTTTCGGTTGCGCGCTGCACCTCATCCTGTGTGCGGGGGTTTTTGCACTGTGCACTCTGTGCATGGGTTATTTCTAGTAATAATTTAATTATGGAGGTATGTCTTGCATGTTCTCTACCATTCGTATAGATCGTATCTCAGACATGGAATCATTATATATCGTTGAATATGTGGCAAATATCTATATAAGCATGCAACTCAATAAACCAATTTATCCAATATTTATCTTAGAGCTAAAATGGTATCCAAACATAGGGGTCATGGTCAAACAGACCTGAACAGAAACATCCAAAGGCAACAACAGCAGTACAGTGGCTTTGACCCTAAACCAGACTCGGAACAGAAACATCGAAAGGCAACAGTAGTAGAATAGATACTCTGGGTCAAAATAGACACGAAACAAATGCTGACTGGGTCAGTCAGAAGTGCATGGCAGCATATAAAGCACATAACAACAATGTGTCGAATTTGGGTTAAAAATAGACCAATTACGTAGGCTGTCAACATCAAACATACCCAATAAAGACATCATATAAAGCATACCGCATACATCAGTATGTATAGAATCTGGGTCAAACCCAATGCAGAGGATGTCAGGGTCAAATAGACCCAGTAAGCAGCATACAAGGCATACAGTAGCAAGGCATACATCAGCAGTGTACAACATCGGAGTTAAAAACAAAACCGATATAGGTCAAAACAGACCTGATAACAATAATGAAATAAGTAGTAGCAAAGCACATCTTCAGGGTAAAAACAGATCTGAACTGTGTAAAAAACATAACTGATAATGCTTCTAAAAGCAAGCAGTAGTGAGGCACATCTTCAGGGTCAAAAATAGACTCGAGTTGGATCAAGACATATCCGATGACAACTATGAAAAGCAAACAGCAGTAAGGCACGACGCCTCAGGAAGTCAAAGCCCCAAAATCAAATTATACCCATGAAAAATTGACCCAAGATAATAAATGCCGAGGTTTTCAATGCCATAGAGTAGTTAGGGAGAATAGTTAGGGAACCTACTTGTTACCCAAGATCTAAAGGAAGAAGAAAAACACATCATCACCGTCTAAGCTTCCATTTTGTCAAAGTTAACTGTAGTTGCTCACATCGACAAAGAGGGAGACAAATCTCAAGGCAAAAACTCAGATATGAGCATAAGAGAAAATCAGAGGGTTTTATAACCCAAAGATCTCAGATCCAGGGTTTTAAATAGGAGAAAGAATAAGACGGTGAGAAAGTGAAGGGATGGAGAGCGTGTGATGAAGTTAATGGAGGAGGAAAGATCATGAATTCATGGAGAGGAGGCCACCGGTTACACTGGGGAAGAGGAGCCACGAGGGGCTCAGGAGAGGGGAGAAGCCGCCTCAAAAGAAAAGAGAGGAAAATAATTTTAGGATAATGGTTAGGGTCTGAGAAGATATTATGTATGGGGTTAAGTAACGAGTCAAGTTTATAGGTTATAGGGTTTGGGTATAAGAAAGAGTTGGGTAGAGATTATACGAAATGAGTTTTGGGTTTAAATAGTGAATAGAATTGGGTTTTAGGAATGGGCTAGGGGCTCTAAATGAAACATGATATATGTTTGGACTAAATTGCGGCCCAATTATTTTTTGAAAAATCACAAAAATCACAAAAAAATAATTAACAATCAATTATTTTATTATTTTAAATCATTTTATTTAAGAAATATGGATAAAAATCATGGCCGTTACATCAACCATTGAGTTTTCTGATCATCATAACTTTGATGTTCCAACTTCCAATTACTTTTCGTAAAGGTATCCATAGTTGTACAACTTATTTCTTATACAAATTAGTATCATTTGCATATATTTCCCTAGTTATTGTGCTTTTCAATATATTATTGATTCTCACCCAGTTCTTAAGTCCTTGCCAGCAGATCCTGTTTATTCAGGATGGTTAACGACAATTGAATGATAGCATGGAGGAGGATGGTTAACGACAATGGAATGATAGCATGGAGGAGAACGATACTTATGATTTGGTTACACTCCCCCCCTGATAAGTCTGTTATAATGTGCAAATGTGTATATATTGAAGCTGATTCTTGATGATATATTGGCATGTTGAAAGCTAAGCTGATTCTTGATGATTTTCGATGATGATAACCAATGGATGTTTTCAGATCTATGGCGAAGACTATCTAGACACATTCTTTCCTGTAGCTAAGATGAATTTCGTTCAATTTCTTATATTGCTTACCGCTACTCATTATTGGCCCTGATGTCTTTTCGACATTAAGAATGATTTTCTTTGTGATGTTCTTGATAAGGATGTTTATGTGAAGCAATTATCAGCCTTTGTTGCTCTGGGGGAGTTTGGGAAGGTTAATTGATTGAAACTACCTTTGTATGGTATGAAGCAATTTCCGTAGGCATGGTTTGGGAGGTTTGTTGCGGTAGTTTAGGATAAGAATGATGTTCTTGATAAGGATGTTTATGTGAAGCAATTATCAGGCTTTGTTGCTCTGGGGGAGTTTGGGAAGGTTTATTGATTGAAACTACCTTGGTTTGGTATGAAGCAATTTCCGTAGGCATGGTTTGGGAGGTTTGTTGCGGTAGTTTAGGATTATGGACCGCACATGGTTAAGACGAACTGTTTTCTTTCTATTACATCAGGAAAAGCGTATCATGTTGATTGTCAACATTCACAACATAATGATTATTGGAGATGATGTTAAGAGGATCGTAGCAATGAAGGCATTCTTGTAGCGATATTTTCAGACTAATGATCTTAGCTGGTTACATTACGTGGTATAGGTAAGCTAAATCACAAGAATGGATTGCGTTGTAACAAAGGAAGATGTATTGAATAGTCTTGCAGAGATTGGGTTATCCCGATACAATCAGTTAGATCTTTTATGAATATAAGGAGAAGTCACTAGATGATCCTGCATTATACATGATGCTTATGGGAAAACTGGATTATTCTAACGTGACTTGATCAGGTATTGCATATCCAATAAATAAGTGTAGTTAATCAGTTCATGTCAGCCACGAACAGGTTATTAAGAGTTTGCACTTAGGATAGCTTGCTATCTAAATGATGCACCAAACAAATGACTCATATATTCAGAATGCGGACACAATAAATGTGTTATTGTTTAGTTGCTGATTGGGTATGATCACATATTGACAGGAGATCTATCATAAGTTATTATGTGTTTGTTGGTGACAACCTTGTGGCATGAAAGAGTGTGAACGAAGGTATTGTCTCTTGATCAAGGGAAGAATATGAGTTTTAGGCCATAACGCATGTCGCTTGTGAGTTGGGTTTGATCAGTGATCTTATAATAGTGATCATATAATAGAAATTCAGTTCATAGTTCCATTGCTTATGCAGTTAAATTGTGATGATAATGCGGCACTCTATATTGCCGAGAATCCTGTCTTTCAGGAGAATATGAAGTATATTGAGGTTGATTATTATTTGATCCGAGAAAAGATGGCCGAAGATAAGATTATGGGAGCTTTTCATATAGTTTTGGTGAATCAATTAGTTGATCTATTCACCAATCCGCTTGATGGTTTTTGTATCTAGTTCATTTATGATTAGTTAAGCGTATATGATATATGCTTCGACTTGAGGGTGTGTACAATATAATATTTATATTATAGATGGTGATTTGTGTAAAATTGAGTTGTAATATCATTATATACGATAAATCAATGGATTGAGAGAGAATTAACTAACCATTTCTAACTCTTCTCTAAATTTCTCTTCTTTAGAGAACTCATGCTCGAGTGTGACCGCGGCCGGTTAACAGCTCTGATGTCAATTCTTTTTTCCCATGATGATGTCATTATTGATTGACATATTTGGTCCTAGTTACAAACCCATGTGTGGACTTAAAAATAGTTCCATATACCGAACCTGTCCTTTTTCCTTTCTAAACATGTGGTTACGAGTGTAGTCTTTAAGGTTTACAAAAGGCCTAGAAATATCCAATAAAGGGTTGGTGTTAGGTTGAGGTTTGAGGTTCAACAATCAAAGTTATAATTGTTAATGTAATATTACTGAGATAACATGTATCTTGTGTAATATTTACTTTCTTTCTCTTTTTATTTCTTTCTTTTTTGGAGTCAACAAGTTCACCACTTTTAGGCATAAACCGGCTCAGATGTTCAAGTTTCTTTGACAAATTGTGTGCAATATGGGCAACAAAATTATATAGAAGCACTGATCTGACTAGGAAATAACAAGCCTTGAAACTCTTGTCTTATTCTCAACAACAGTACCCGTTACGCCCCACTCCCCATTAAACTGGAGAAGAGAACGGAAGGACTGTAACGTGCTTAAATCAAAAGGAGGAATATGTAATTTTTTTCTTTTTGATTTAAATATGCCCAGCGTCAACGAAAACTGTCATATACATGTTCACCGTGCATATTTCTTTAACAAGCAATAATAAATTGGAACTTAAATTTATTAATCCCAGTCTGAATTTAATGAAAACATCTCCTAAACCGGAGTTCAATTATTACAACCCAAAACGATAAAATAGCAATGATAAAAAATAAGGCTATGTGGCCAAGTACAACATTGAGTTCGTAAATTATTGGTATTAACTAAAAAGAAAATATAACTAAGTCTAAGCTTCTGATAATACATACTACTCTCCATCAACTTGCTCAAGAGGATTAGCACCTATGTACTTGTTCTTTGAACCTGATCGATAGTCAACAAAGCGAATGTTGTGAGCGAGATGTACTCGGTAGGTTAAAAAACAAGCAAATTAAATCTATTTTAATCTTTTAAAACATATAACATTAAAGACATAATATAATAAGGATGTAGAATGACAAGTGGAATGACAAGTATGACGATAAATTGTGTGTATCATAATTAGGATCAAACAGTAAAAATCAATAAATATATCTAGATTATTGTCAAGTATAGCATGATGTCACGTGTTTATGGTGTTAAGTATAATATGATACAACTAGTCTAACATATAACCATGATCAAGGGTACAATATGTAATTTGGGTGTTCCATCCCCTCGGAATACCAATCAATATGGACCAATAATTTACACACAGTGCAACACCGGGTTACATTCATGGGTTGTAACCTTTCCACACGATTTCAGATCTGAACTGAAAATCGTGTTTCATAATTTTTCCCAATAGTTATCATCAGTGCTACAACTGTTAGCTCATAATTAGCAGTGTCCATCAGTACCTTCCCACACACATGACTGAGTACGATCGTAGGGGATATTCGTCTCTCACGCGCCCTTTATGACAATGAGTTTCTTCATTCCCCGCGTGTCATGAAACTGTTCTATGTTTTGGATTTAGTATCATAACAAATATTTATTTAGGGTTGACTAAAGCATACAATGTCTCTAAAACTGATATTACCATGCTAACTACAATGTTACGGTATCCATCATTATGCTACAGTAAATATGCCAAGTATTTCTTATTAATAGTTTAATGATCTTGTATAATATTAACTAATTTTCATTACTAAGTATTGATTAGGATAGTATTATCAAGTTTAGTATTTCATTTAACTATATTATGAATGATACAAGGTTAAATCATCTCGAAATTCTAATTAAGGTGAAAAGTAAAATCGAATCAAACCGAATTAAAAATTAAATTAAACTGAAAGTGCTATCCAATTAAACTGAAATTAAATCTAATTAAACTGAAATTAAAATCCAATTAAACTGAAATTACAATCCAATTAAACTGAAATTCCAGGGGAATCTCAATTAAATTCCAAGAAAATTCTAGTATAATCATTACCAAATCAAACCAAAAAAATAAAATCCTTAAAAATCAAATAACAGCTTGAAAATTATTTAATAGAAAGTCAAATATTAATCATGGTCTAACAATTTTTTTGAATCAATTCCTTAAAAATTAACTTTGATGTAGAATTTCTTCCAAATCAACTTAAAACTAGAATTAAGATTTAAAGTAACTAAAAATTATGAAGGAAAATAAAATGAACATACATATCCAATATTTTTGAATCAAGTACTTCAAAAATCTAATGAAATATAAACTTCTTTTCTAAATTTAATTAACCAAAATTAAAATCAATTAAACTGAAAATTTTAAAAATATGTAGAGAACTTACTACTAATTCATGGATTTACATTTTATTTAAGGGTATAAAATTCTTAGGTCACCACAATCATGTCATATAAAAAAATTAGCAGAAATTTATTCAATCCATTTAAGAATCTCAATTAAATTCTAAATTTTTTAGTTTAATTCTCACTAAATCAACCTAAGTAAAAAATCATTTAAATCGAATTTAATTTGGAAATTAATATAGCTAAAAATAAAAACCTAGGAACCTACCTCTTGCAAATTCAAGAACGGAAGATGGTGACAGCTTCTCTAAGAAGAAAATAAAGAAGTGGGGAGAGGTGTGTTTTTAGATTAGGTTCAGGGATTGAGGGATTGAGTTCGTTAATTTGAATTAGATTTAGATAATTAATGAAGTTTTGATTTAATTTTTAAAATAAATCAGGTTTTAAATTCAATTTTAAATAAATCATATGTCTCAAAATTTAGTTTTGAATGTTCAAATTTGAAATTTACTTTAAAAATAAATTAGGATTAAACTGGTGAGTTATTGGGTGTAAATGGGTCAAATTTGGTATTAGTTTTATTTATAATAGAATTGCTATTTTATTAGAATTTCTAAATTGATTTTGAAGATAGATTTTGTTAAAATTTAATTTACATGATTCATATTTTAAAATTTGGCTTTACACTTTGAAATTTAATTTGTAATTAAATTATTATTTTATGGATTGGGGTTTAATCAATGGGTTAATGGGGTTGACTTAAAAAATAGAATCAAATTCAGAAAAATTCATAAAAAATTTCAAAATTTTATTTGAAATAATTTGAACTAGAAATACATCATAGTTTTACGAAATACCATAAACGGGAGGATCGTTACAGTACCTTTGAGTGATGCCTACATAAAAGAACTAATTTAAAAATAAATACTCTTGACTAATGATTTCAAGCAAAAAACTTGTGATTATGAAAGCGCTAGAATTTAGATGTTCTTGGTGTCAAATTGACCATCTATCATTTATCAAAGTTCATTGATGCATTTAGAGGCATGTATATCTGGTTTGTATCAGCATGGTAAATTTCTTGATCTCTTATTTGTTGTCTCATGGTTTCTGAGACTACTCTGAATGACAAACCCATCCATTTGCTGGAGCCGTCTTCTTTTTCATCAGTGTTTGCATTTGCGCTACCGTGGATATTGCTGCTGTTGTTAACCCAGTGACAATTTGTCAGTGCACAATGTCAGACGACATATACTCATATGTCGTCTGATACAAGTATTTTTCATTTCCTTCAAGGAACCATCTGTTTCTAATTGCTGTTTCTCCCTTCATCCTCTCCTGTCCTTGTTGGCAGTAAGGTATGCAGATTGTGCCAGTGCTACAGACAACAATTTTATTAACCATAAAACGAATCGATGGTTGCTTCTACTGCTGCTCTCGCATAATTTTTGAGAACATATGATTTTACTGTAATTACAACAATTATTTTCTGAGACAACTGATTTCCCACTGGTTATCATCTGATCCAGTCATTTTCTTCCGGATTCGATGCATATGAATTGTTCTTTAATTCATTTAAGACATAATTGATCCAATTTGGTCATTTTTCTCAGCCATAAATCACCTTGATGACCACCACCTGTTTGGATTGTTTCTATGATGAGCTATCTTTTTTACCAACTCAACTTGTTAAAAATAAATGCACAATGTGATTGAGATTTCATGCAAACCGTACGGCAGTAGGGTCTCAGACCATAAGTTAAAACGTTGTATATGGACTTACACAAACACATTAAGGCAACATCAAAGAGTCATGCCATAAAACTTGACATGTGGATATATATTTAGTGTCTAATTTTTTACGTTATTTTTTTTCTGTTTTCATAAATTATTTATTTTGCATTATTGATTTTTCAATGTCTACGGTTGAATTCTAGCTTTTTGCCTATTTTTTTACTTATCATATCGACGTTACCTTAAATCTTACATTTCTAATTTTTTATTTTACTTCTATACAATTGCAGGTAAATCTTGGTGGATGTTTGTTGATGGGCTTATTTTCTATTTTGTTGTTTCTGGAAAAATCTCCTCTTTTGTACCATGTGTACGTTTGGATGACAACATTCCTCTGGACACAAATTTTATGTAATATTCAATTTCTGAAAACTATGTTGAGTGGACTATTTAGTAGAACATTTTCGTCGAAAATGAAGCTTATAGCCATTTTCGCTACAACAATATTGATCCTTGAACTCCTGGTAAGGAAGACGTGCCTTCGTTTATTGCTGCCATAAGCTTAATCCAGATGGGGAATGACTTTTTTTTCTTCCTTTTTCTTGAACCAGGTGGCCAGCTTCTTTGATAGGAAGCTATATACTTGGTGCTTTATGATTGTGGGGGTACTTGCTTCTGTCTTCATGTTTTTATTATTGCCGGGAAGAACATTAATTGCATTGTACATCTGCGCAGCCTGCTGGTTCTTGTCCATATTTACACTAATGCCTGCAGAAATTCCTGACAACACCCATTTAGTGTAATTTTCTTCCCTTATTTCTTATACTATTTGCTGCTGATATATTATATTCTTATTGGATATGTCTCACTTGATCTTGACATTTTAAGTGTGCTTTCAGATGTTCTAGCGGCCAAATTTAGATCACGTATTCAGCATGTATCAAGCTCTTGTGTCAACTTAATTGTTTTAGTGAATATTCTCTTTCTGAAATGTAGCCGTCAGTTATATCTCTGTTATATGCTGTGTTCTGTGATCTAAATTACTTTTCCTATTTGATCGATCATTGATGTAGCATTCAGTATAAATATCACATTTTTTGTGCGTTCTCTTCTGGCTGACTGTACCCATGAGAAAGCGAGAAATTGCATGGATCATAACATTTGGTGCACACTGCACTAATTGGCTAAATCTTACAAAACTACCATTTCCTTCCATCCGATTTCAAAAAGCTACCATATAATTTGAAAAATGTAAACTAGCACAAACTTTCAAAGTTCCACAAAACTAACAAACGACGGTAACACTAAAGCGAGAACAACCAAAGCCCTTCTTTAATAAATTTCGTAGAACCACCATGAACTTTGGACATGTTAATAAAACTACCGTATATTTCAAAAATTGTACAAATCTACCATGATATTTTTCCTTTTTTGTTACATAATATTTTGCTTTTTTATGTTATGAATTTATTTATAATTTTTTTCACATTTCAAACTTTCTGTCACGCCCTGCAACCTGGGACACTGTTGTTTTTCGTCATAATTGACAGGTCCTGCAGTTGACCAGTGAAAATAATCTAGGCCATGAATAGAGGTGTACCAAAATGCTTATATGGAAATTCATTAATACTTGCGAGTTACAAAAGTCGGATAGAACACACAACATACTCTCTGAAATACATAAAAGACACATCTGAGATTTGCTCACAACCTCACAAGTCAGAAGTCTGCGTTATCCACATCAATCTCAGTGTCCTCAAAAGCATGAGCCTCCTCTGGTTCCGTCTCAGCCCCCGACGGTGCAACCAAAACGGAGAGCCACCAACATGTCAGTGGTAAATCACAGTAATTCTAGAATTTGAGTTAAACAATTATATATGCATGAAAATGAATGATTAAGCATAACAATAAATAAAGCAAAAGCTGGAAAGTAAGATAGGCATGCAAAACAATATTCAGTTAATGTTTATGCTAAAGTTTTTAGCAGCTAAACCAATCCTAGGTTGTGAATTATATCGAAGTGTACAGTAAGCAACCGGGAGTCCACCTGAAATCACGGGGGCGCTCACCCGTGCCGAGCCTTTACATAGAACCAAAGTGGGATTTGCGTCCAAAATGGAAGGAGGAGGGACTCAAAATTATGTCCGAAAATAGAAGTGTTGTGTTAGACGAAACCTAAAGAAGAGCAGTGTGAAGAACCAAATTAATATGAACCTGGTGAGGAAAGTCACAGTGGTGAATATTGTCATAGTGAAGAAGAAGAGGAGGAACCCATTGAAAATGAACTAACTTTTATTCATTGATCCATTTTCTGATTGCAGGCATTATAATTGCTATAAAAGCCAGATGCAGATCATTCAAATATAGAGGATTGATATTGTGTTGTCTGTGATGACTTGCTATGAGCCGTATGCTGCACTCACTCTTATCTCCAAAACCCTTCTTTTTCATTCTTTCAATACAATCTCACATCTACAAAGTTTGCAGTTGATATGTATGTCGATGCGACCATGCTATGCACTTATTCAATTATATATACTACAATAAAAAGAGGGAGTTTAGATTTTGTTTCAGTCACTTTTCATTTTCAAAAGTACATTTTTGGTTCACTTTTGGTTCCCAAATCTATCACTTTTTCTCCCAAATTACCCTCAGAATTATAAATTTCGAGGAAACTGCAGTCTTGATTGTCTATGCAACATGTGGTGTATTGACTCTATCTCTCACTACTACATTCAGATCAAGTCGAACTAAAAAGCATAAAAAGTAAACTTCTAAAGAAATCCCAAAATATATAATTTAATATGTATTATTGAGAATAAACAATTGGACCATGCTATAAAACTTGAGCTTTGTCTCATTCTTGCAAGCTATTCTTTTTTCTATTCTTCTTTCTTTGTATTTAAAAGGAAACTGATGGGCCTCCAGGCCCATCTAGCCGCCTGCGGGTTTATACCCGCAGGAGAGTGGGGCGGCCACAAGCCCATGCCACCCCTTTGCCGACCTAGCCGCATGCCCCTTGGTCGATCTAGCCACATGCCCCCTTTAGCCCTAATTTTCATTATAAATAAGGGGGTAGCCGTCACTTGTTTTCCTATGCTTGATTATTGATATTTGTGCGATTCTATAGGTAGACGAGTGCGGATGTCCTCTTCGGCGTCTTGAGAGGAGAATACACCTCTTTTGTATTCACTTATCTAGGGTTTGGCTTCTATTTTTTCTATTAAAAATTGCATTTTTTGTTAGTTCCTAACAATTTGGTATCAGAGCTTCCTTAGGTGGTCCATGTTGAATCCTCCCTGGTCCCCGCGACCTCCTCCCTGTCTAGGCTGATGGTAGTGCTGATACCTCTCCTGGCGCCGCTCGTAGCCCCATGGGGCCCTCCTCCTCGGTCTCCGTACCCCTCGTCGCCTCCAAACCTGCCCTCTGGCCTCTCCTGGAAGTCTCTGTGTCCCCCACCTGCGCCTGCAGTGTGTCCCTCCGGGTGGTGGGGCGGTGGCTGCCACCTACCGTCGCCAAATCGAGGGTCGGGTGGTCCCGATAACCCTCGTCGTAGTCTCTGTGCCCCTTAAGTCCCCCGGGCCCCATCTCCTCCTCAAAGTCGCGTACCGGCAACTCCCGAGGCGGCTGTCCGTCGTAGAAAGGCTGAAAATCGCTGCTCGTAGCCTGAAAAACGGTGTGCGGGGGTCTGCGCATGTCCGCGGGGCCGCGGCCTTTGAAGCTGAAGATGCCTATATTCGACGGAGGGGACCCGGTCTCTTGGGTCTATAGGACGGAGAGATTTTTTAGAGTCTCTCGCATAACGGAGGAGCAGAAGTTTGAGGCTGCGGGCATATGCTTGGATGGGAAGGCCCTGGCGTGGTTTCAGTGGAAGGACGCGAGGCGTCCTTTTCGCTCATGGGAGGAGATCATGGACCAGATGGTAGAGAGGTCCAGAGATCCCTACGCGGGGAACGTACGGGAGCAGCTGCTTTCTCTCCGACAGGAGGGAACGGTGAGAGACTAAGAGAGGTTTGAGGCCCTTTCGGGACAGGTGCATGGGGTGACCGACGAGACGATGAAGAGCACCTTCATGAAGGGGTTGAAGGCCACTATTCGAGCAGCCGTTCGCATGCATAAGCCACAGAGTTTGATGGAGGCCATGGAGTACGCTCAGATGGCAGATGACGTTCAGCTGGAGCAGCAGACTTTTGCTGACATGTGCCCTCTTCTCTTTGGGTGTCACATGTCAGGTTCTGAGTCAGAGGTAGCTACAGAGGGCGAGCAGTTTACAGACGTTGAGTTCGAGGTACCCGTGGAGACCGAGTTCGAGGACACTGGTGACCAGTCCTAGACTTACTTGGAGTTTCCTTTTAGTTGTTGCTTTCATTAGTTGCGGTTACTTTTCGATGTGTAGCACCCATCACTCTGCTTTATGATTCGGCCATGCTTTAGGCCTTTTGTTCAGACTTAGTACTTTGTGACTTTTCTGTGATATTTGGAATATTTGTTGGATGTCTGGTGGATGTTTCTTGTCTGCCTTTATTTATCATTATTGTTGTTTCGTCGCAATGTAAGGACCTGCCATATTTATAGTACATGGACGCTTATCAGACTTGCAGATTCCATGACAGGACCAGATTCAGGGGTCAGGAAGAAGACTGGAGAGAAGGGTAGCGCACCGCAGGCTGGCGGGCTGTTTAGGTGCATGACAGACGCTGAGATGAGAGAGGAGACAGAAGGGCTTGTGTTTTAGATGCGATGAGCGATTCTCACCAGGCCACCGGTGCGCAGGGCGCAAGCTCCAGGTGCTGCTATTGGAGGACGATGACGACGAGGCTGACGTCGAGGAGGAGGCAGCTGAGGCAGAGGAGGAGCTGGAGGGCCAGCAGATGGACGTGACAGAGGCATTCCTCAACTCCGTGGTAGGATTCACACCGAACCATACCATGAAGCTGAGGGGAGAGATAGGCGACCAGGAGGTGACCGTGCTCATTGACAGTGGGGCTACCCGTAATTTCATCTCCAGGAGGGTGGTGGCACAGCAGGGACTCCAGCTGACAGATTGCGGCAACTTCAGTGTGATGATGGGGATGGGAAACAAGGAGAGCAGTCAGGGAGTTTGCAGGGGACTGGTACTGACCATGCGGGGGATACAGGTGATCACAGATTTTTTACCTCTTGACCTGGGGAGCACCGACATCATTTTGGGCATGACCTGGCTACAGACGTTAGGGGAGATGACAATAAATTGGAAGCTGCTGCAGATGGAGTTTCAGGAGGCATGGCGAGCAGTGATACTCCAGGGGGATCCCAGCCTATGCAGAGTTTTGTTCTCTTTGAAGGCCATGGTGAGGACCATCCAGACTGAGGAAGGAGGCTATTTAGTGGAACTATACTCGTTGACAGGAGAGGACGACGCGGAGGCTAGTGCAGAGCAGCCCGTTCCGGGAGAGTTACAGCAGCTGATGGAGCAGTTTGAGAAGATCTTCCAGGAGCCCCGGGTCTTCCCCCACCTAGGGACCACGAGCATGCCATAGTAATACGAGAGGGCGTGTCCCTCATTAGCGTGCGGCCCTACCGATACCCCCAGCATCAGAAGGACGAGATAGAGAGGATGGTGTCAGAGATGGTGCAGGCGGAGGTGATCCAGCTGAGTGTGAGCCCGTTCTCCAGCCCAGTGTTAGTAAAGAAGAAGGATGGTAGTTGACGATTCTTGAGTGGACTACAGGGCGCTGAACAAGGAGACTGTCTAGGATAAATTCCTTATACCGGTGATCGGCGAGCTCCTGAACGAGCTACATGGGACAGCCTGGTTCAGCAAGTTAGATTTTAAGTCCGGCTACCATCAGATCAGGATGCGACGGGAGGATGTGCCCAAGACGACGTTCAGGACGCATGAGGGTCACTATGATTTCTTGTCATGCCCTTCGGTTTGACAAACGCACATGCCACCTTTCAGGCTCTTATGAATAAGGTATTCCGGCCATATCTCAGGCGATTCGTACTAGTTTTCTTCGATAATATTTTGGTGTACAGTCGTACTCTGGAAGAGCATTTGGACCACTTGCAGGTGGTGTTTCAGGAGCAGCATTACCACCAGCTACATGTGAACAGAAAGAATTGTCTTTTCGGGCAGCCACAGGTGGAGTATTTGGAGTATGTTGTATCAGCAGGAGGGATGGCAGCAGATAGAGCAAAGATAGCGGCCATGCTGGACTGGCCGCGCCCCACCACGCTCAGAGGGCTACGGGGTTTCTTGGGGCTGACAGGATACTATCGCAGATTCGTGGAGGGGTATGGGACGATTGCCTGGCAGCTGACGGAGTTATTGAAGAGGGACCAGTTTCAGTGGGGAGAGGAGGCGACGACAGCATTTGAGGCCCTGAAAAAGGCAATGACCACGATGCCAGTATTGGCATTGCCTGACTTTTCCAGACCATTCGTGGTAGAGACAGACGCATCAGAGTATGGGCTGGGAGCAGTACTGATGCAGGAGCAGCAGCACATAGCTTACTACATCTAGGTGTTGACCGCGAGGGCCCGACTGCGGTCGGTCTACAAGAGAGAGCTGATGGCCATAGTCTTGTCCATACAGAAGTGGAGGCTATATTTGTTGGGACGGAGCTTCCTAGTACGCACGGATTAGCGGAGCCTGAAGTACTTGTTGAAGCAGCGGATGGTAGCGGAGGAGCATCAGAAATGGTTGCGGAAGCTGATGGGATACAGATTCGAGATTGAGTACCGCCCGGGGCAGGAAAACAAGGCGGCTGATGCATTATCCCGACGAGAGGAGGAGGAGCTGGCAGCACTAGCAGTGTCTGTTCTGCAGGACTTGGGACCGCTACAGTAGGAGGTGGAGCAGGATTCGGAGCTAGCAGGGATACGGGAGGCTCTTCTGTAGGGGTCTGCTGAGTTTCCGGGGTATTCTCTACAGGAGGGACGGTTGCTGTACTGGGGGAGGCTGGCGATACCGAGGACTTCCACACATATACCGGCCATACTCCAGGAGTTTCACAACAGTGCCATTGGAGGATATTCTGGGGTCCTCAAGACCTATCATCGACTGGCGAGAGAGGTCTACTGGAAGGGGATGAAGAATGAGGTAGCAAGGTTTGTGGCAGAGTGTGACGTGTACCAACGTCAGAAGTACCAGGCTATGTCCACAGGAGGACTACTACAGCCACTATCTGTAACGGTCTGTTTTTCTAGTCGTATTTTGACTGTTGTGTGCGTGAATTTTACTTCGTTGATCCGATTATTTTCATCTGAGTGGTTATTCGTCCGCACGTCAACGCGAGCGTGTCGTCGTTTTCAGTTTACCGTAGCGTAATTTTTATATGTAAACCGTGATTAATTTTAATTAAAAAGTTAATTATTAAATTACTTGTTACCTTTAACTAAATTACGTTTACTAATAACTTTTCCTAAACTACCTTTACCTACTTTACCCTAATCCTAACCTATCCAATTGAATCCCACCGAAAGAATCGGTGAGATCCGACATCCCGCTTTCATTTCCCCCTACCATCAACCAACTCTTTTATTCTGTCTCTTCCCTCCTCTCATCGTTCTTAAACCAGCCTACAGGAACGAACAAACAACATCAACAGCAACGCAATAGCAGAAACCCACAACACCACAGCAACCACATCATCATCCCCTTCACCCTCAGCCACAACCAGCAACAACCCAACATCAGCATCCACCTCCTCCTTACAACCCAACATCATCACCATCCTTCTCCCCCATTCAAATCAGCCTTCCACAATCTCCTTACAAAACAACCAGAGATCAAAACAACCCAAAACAATCACAAATTGGAACCCCAAACATTTCCAAACCAAAACAGAAATCAAAACAATCACCAGAATCAAGAACCCCAAATCTCACCGTGGCCTCAGATCCGACGCGCCCCCACCGTGCCCGACCTCAGACCGCCGCCTCCGAGCTCCCAGCCGCCGTCCCCGCGCGCCGAGGCTTCCTCGTGGCCTCTCCGTCGCCGTGAACCCCAACCCCCGTACGACGCCGCGCCCGGATCCTCCCGCCGCCACCGCTTCGGAGAACCGCCCCTGCCTCCGATCCGAAGCCTCCGATCCCGAAGCCGCCGCCGTGGGTCCGCCCGATCACGCGCCGCCCCGCCGTGCCCCCTCCCTCGGACGCCGGACCGCCCCCGCCGTGCTCTAGCCCCCTCGCGTCGCCGGAGCGCCCAACACCTCCCCTCGCATCGCTCTAATCCTCCCCGTCGTCTGGACGAAGGTGAAGAACTCCTTCCATTGTCTTCGTGTGACCCCCTTGCCCCTTCGTGACCTGCAAACGAACGAAAACAAAAAAAAGGGTGAAATGAAAGGCAGTATGAAGAAGAGAGGAAGTGTGACAGAGAGTTAAGAAGTGGCAGCCTTGAGTACGGAATTATTAATAGGTGTAAGTTCTTTGTTATATAAGATGCTATAAGTTATATTGTTATTTATTATTAAGTTAAAAAGTTAAATTATTTTATAAGTTAGTTATTAATAAAGTTAAGTTAGCCATTTTATTAAAGCTTAAGATAACTGAAAGTTAGTCTATAAAAAGAGTTTTTATAAAGTTATTCCATAAGTCATTATTTTATAAACCTATATTATTTTAGTAAGTTAAGTGGTGCAGCTAACTTATTTTGATCAACTGTGAAATCAGGTACCCCTACCGCTGACCAGGAACACGCCTTTTGCTACGAGGTAAACGGTAACTCATCGTACCCTTGACATGGGTCTTAAAACAATAACAAATGCATGCCAACCTAGTTTTATTTCGTTATCACAGTGTTTCCATTTTTGAACTGTTAGCTAAAATTGCATGGCACCGTATCGTGAATTGCACAGTATAGTACAGGAAGCAGAATTGGGCTACGTGACATGATTGACAGACAGATTGTAACTGGAAATGTGACATGCTAGAAAATTGCACCAACACTGGGTTTTGGGGTAACTTATAATAGCGAGGGTGCGGGAGCGACTAGTCCAGGCTTCGTTGTCACCGTGCGGGTTCTAGCAACCCATCATAGTAGCCGGTGACAACCATCACAGATCACAGAGTATTCATAGTATTCATAGTATTCATAGCATAGTTCGCCCGGGTAGCACCCGTGGTAAGAGGTGGCCTCTTGGTTGCTCATTGCACCCCGCATTGTAAGTCACGGTCTAGGTATAGGCACAAATAGACTCTTGTTACATAGTCACTTTTAATATTGCACTTTTAACTGCTAGAAATTGATGATAGATGTATAACTGCAAGGTTACTTTTCTGCTCTTTTTCCCTTACCAGTATTGTTTTGTACTTTACCTCTTTACTTTTAAATTGCCATGCTTGTATATTTGTTTCAATATCCATGTATAGAGATACTTTGAGTTACGTCTGATCCTGGCGACCCTTCTCTTTGTGGTGGACTCGTCAGATATCACCCAGGTCGAGGAGTTTGCACCAGAGGCCGCAGACGCTGATTTTGTGGTTGAGTTCGACCAGCAGGACCAGCAGGACCCTGAGTATTGAGAGTGAGTGTGGGAGATTTGCTTTGTTGTTTCGAGAGTGGTTTGATGTATCTTTTGTATTTTCGGTTGTATTTTCTTTTCCTGTTAGCTGCTGGGTTGTAATAAGGTAGTGTACCACTTTCATTATCAGTATTTTGGCGTATTTCTGCAACATAGCCTGTGTTGACTTCATTGGTGCCTAGCAGGACTTGTGCATGTTCCAAGCAGTAACGGGCCCCGTAAGTGGGTCGTTACACTATCCTTACCGGAGCGAGTATGGGAGGACTTCTCCATGGATTTCATTGATGGGTTGCCGAAGTTGGGAGGATACACTGTCATTTTTGTTGTGGTCGACCGCCTCAGCAAGTATGCGCTCTTTGTTCTGCTTCGGCATCCTTACAACGCAGTCACTGTGGCGGAGGTGTTTGTGAGGGAGGTCATTCGTCTGCATGGACCTCCAAAGTCCATAGTCTCGGACAGAGACAAGGTGTTCTAGAGCAGATTCTGGCAGGAGCTTTTCAGGTTGCAGGGGATGGCATTGAAGCGGAGCACGGCCTACCATCTCCAGACTGATGGTCAGATGGAGGTGGTGAATAGGAGTGTAGAGACTTATTTGCGATGCTATTTCAGAGAATCCTAAGGAGTGGGCGCGTTGGCTAGCCTGGGCGGAATATTGGTATAACACTTCATATCACACGGCGGCGCAGACTACACCCTTCAGGATTTTGTATGGCAGAGATCCCCGCACTTACTACATTATGGGCAGGAGACGACACCCGTGTCAGATGTGGAGCAGTACCTGGCGGAAAGGGACCGGATTCTGGAGGAGCTGAAGCTCCATTTGGCGAGAGCACAACAGGTGATGAAGGCTCGGGCAGACTTACACCGTCGGGACATCCAGTTTGAGGTAGGGGACATGGTCTATCTGAAGCTGATACCCTACAGTCAGAGATCGGTGGCTCACAGGGAGAATGAAAAGCTTGCACCGCGGTATTTTGGACCTTTTGAGGTCGATGCGAGGGTTGGGCCGGTGGCCTACAGATTGAGCTTGCCCCCAGGATCTGCCATTCACCCAGTCTTCCACGTTTCACAGTTGTGCCAAGCCATTGGCAACCACATATCCTTCCATTCCCTACCCGAGACCTTTACTGCTGATATGGAGGTGAGACTGGAGCCCGAGATGTTAAAGGGGGTTCGGCGGAGTGACACAGGAGAGCGGCAGATGTTGTTGCAATGGAAGGGCTTGCCAGAGCATGATAGCACGTGGGAGGACATGGACGAGATGGCGACGCGTTTTCCAGACTTCCACCTTGAGGACAAGGTGTCTCTTTGGGGGGAGTATTGATGGGCATCCAAGCCCATCTAGCCGCTTGCGGGTTTATACCCGCAGGAGAGTGGGGCGGCCACAAGCCCAGGCCGCCCCTTTGCCGACCTAGCCGCATGCCCCCCTTGGCTGACCTAGCCGCATGCCCCCTTTAGCCCTTTTTTTCATTATAAATAAGGGGGTAGCCGTCACTTGTTTTCCTATGCTTGATTATTGATATTTGTGTGATTCTATAGGTAGACGAGTGCGGACGTCCTCTTCGGCGTCTTGGGAGGAGAATACACTTCTTTTGTATTCACTTATCTAGGGTTTGGCTACCATTTTTTATTAAAAATTACATCTTTTGTTAGTTCCTAACAGAAACCTGCCAATTTAAAATTCAATTACCATTAATAATCCTTACTTTATTACATTAACTTTAAAAATCTTATTTGGTTAGAATATACTAATTAATTATGAATTATGAATTGATTAGAATTCGACACCCATCAAATAGGATTCCACTTGTAATTAAGAATCTTTGACAAATAATTATTTATGAATGATTAATTGACTAGGAAACTCGTTAATTTACAATTCAAGTTTGGTTGAAATAATTTGATTAACTTTTACTAGAGAAAAAGCTCTTATATTTGTTTATTAATTAGTTGAGAACTTATAATTGTTTTGAAAACACAATGAGCTAGAAATCATATTAGTTTACTCCTGAAATTCTTGTGTGATTATGGTTTCCCGTCTTTTTATAAGAAATTATTAGTTGATTCTGATTATTCAATTAATTATCTTGTGACTGTACTCATCATAATTATCCTTGTTAAAGCCGCAACGACTCAACATTAAGTGGATGATTGTGATATGACAAGTCTTGAAATTAAGAATGCACAATAACTTGTTTAAACAATATATATAGTTACTACCATGTCTAGAATATAGTATTGTTATAGTTGGGACTTTGATACGTACATGCATCACTCCTAAAGGCTAGTTCTTATAAAATAGAATAAAGCTTTTTATAAGAAGATAAATTCATCTTATGGTGGTTAAAAGTCCACTCTCCACCTCTTGATTGGACACGAGGCACTATACATATTGATATCCATGTCCTAAAAGGTAGGCATTGACGATCTTGTGAGTTACATATTGTTTTCTCTGGTATCAGGTAGTTGGAATTTTAACATGTTGCTAATAACAGAACTCTTTCCAACCCTAAATACATGTTGTTTATATAGGTTTAGGGCATGGAGATCTAAGAAGAATGGACACAGACAGAGATGCAGAACACAAACACAGCATGGATACATACATACAACATGGAAATTCCTTAAATAGTGCCATGGGGATACTCTGAAGACACACGAAATGTTTTTTAAATAAGAAAAAAGGAGTATACACCTACATACATACTTCATGCATGGACTTGTACTTGCATCCAAATGCCCATGCATATATTTCTACACATATAGTAATGTAGAATAAATACAACATATCGTAAACTTCTGAAATCTTTGCAGAAGTGATGGTCTTTGGCTCTTCAATTTTATGTAGAGTAACGTAATATATCTTCTTGTAGATCAAAACACATTTAAACCAATTGTATTTTGTAGGAGCCAATATTTTGATACCTTTTCCATGAAACTTGATCATTGATATGTGGATGCAACTAAAAAAACATTTCATATAATATATCTTCTTGTAGATCAAAACGTATCTAAATTAACGGTATTTTATAGGAGCCAATATTTTGATACCTTTTCCATGAAACTTGATCATTGATATGTGGATGCAACTAAAAAAATTTCATATATACAATAACATATCACATGAACTAAAAAATGAATTATCTGCGTGTATTGGAAAGTTTAGAGAAGTGTTCTATGAAGTATTGAAGTGCCTGATATGTGTTGGAGAAGTGGTCAAGAAAGTGTCGGTGCCTGATATGGGTGTTGAAACTAGATGATTGATATGTGGATGCAACTAAAAAACATTTCATATATACAATAACATATAACATGAACTAAAAAATGAATTATCGACTACTTGGTCTATAGCTTCATTATAGAAGTACCCATGCCACCTAGATGGAGATCAATAAGGATAATGTCAATCAACTACTTAACGGTTAAAAGAGGTGACCTTTTAACTACCATAGGAGGAAATACGAGGAAATTTCATGTTACACTCCGCTTCCCAAGATGCTAAGGGAAAAGAAGGTGATAAGTTCGTGCATATTTAGGCCTACTAATAATTCACTTTTTCAGCATATTTAGGCCTACTAATAATTCCCCTTTTCAGCCTAAATACGAATGTCTCTGGATAATAACTAAGGTTTGTCTGTTTCTAACTAATATGAGCTAGAGTAAGATTACATATACAGTTCTATGGTAATAGATTTAACAATAGACTAAACAGACAATGGATAAAGAATCAAGCAAGTAATAGGCACGATGAAAATATAATCGGCAAAAGATGTAAAAAAACTATAAATCTAACATACCAAAGAATGGGACAAACATGCAGAGGAGTCAAAGCTTGCTGAAAAGTCCGAGTAAAATCGACCCTAACAATTGCTGATGAATAGTCCCCAAAACAAACAGAATATTCATCACTAATAGGCTTACAAATGTCCCAAAACAGAATTGAAACACAAGATAAAAATAAAACATGAGATCTGATATAAATAAAATCTATAAATAAGTGCAGCAGTAGGAGTAATATAATATAAAGCATGGGACATGATAATGTGTGGTATGGTAACAATGAAATGTTTTAACAGTATCTACTTGACTATGCGGGAGAGATTGGTGCTCGTAGCCTATAGTGTCGTGACTCATGTTCAAGGATACAATATGCAACTCACGCAGGTAACACATGCCTTGGAATATAACCCGGCTCCTAGTGTGGGGAGCAGAAATATAGCTATAGTAATAACCCCCTCTATTTCTGGAGGTAAAAAATACGGATATAGTAATGGTCCCTCACAGTGGCGGAACTACATGCAATCTGCCCTGGGCAGCTGCCCAGGGCAAGAAAATAAAACTTATGTTATTACACAACATATCGATGGGTCTTTATGGCCCAACGGAAAAGCCGGCGTTTATCCAAACATGAGTGTCCGCTTTCGATTCCCAGTGGAATCAATTTTCATTTTCCTACTTATACAATTTTTTAAAATCTAAATTCTGTTTTTATACAAAAAACAATCATATTTCTGAACTTGCTCTTGAAGACCCAAAGCCATTGTTTAATGCATTATGTATTATTTTGTGCTACTGGGTTCGATCCTAGTAATTCCTTTATTATTTGTTATTTTTATTAATTTTTTACATGTTGTGCATTATTATTTTATGCTTTTTTTTATTTTTTATGCATCGAAAAGCATTTTAAAGTGCACGCAATAGGTCTTGATCCCACGACTCACAGGAGGAGGAGGGAGAGTGTCAACCGAGCAATGGCTCAGTGTCGCTTTTTTAATTGGTACTTGTTATAATTTGTATTTTAAAATGTGCTTTGTATTTCAAGCCCCAATAGTTTTAGTTTTTCCTTTACTTTTATTTTGATTTTTGAAATTACGACAAGTAAAGGCGAAACTTTGTACAACTTGCCTTGGGCAGCTCATGGCAAGAAAACAATAAATTTTTATTTTATATAATCACCATCTCTCTCTGACTTTCTCGACTCTCTATCTCTCCATTACATTATATCTCACTTCTCTACGTCTTCCTCTCTAAGTTTCACTGCCATCTATCTCTAAATTAATGTAACAAAATCTATATCAATTATTATTTTCCTATGCTATCTGCGTATATGTATTAATGTAAAAAATTATTCTTTAATTATTAATTTGTTTATCAAATATTAATTTCACAGGAATGCATGTTTATATGTATGATACTATTTTTTTCCAACTTAAATAGACATTTTATATGTTATATATCATATTTTGAATATATGTACAATACTATTTTGTAGCTACTATAAATATATAATTAAAGCATGTTAACGTTTAATTTTTTTGTTTTAATATTATAAAAAATATTTTTTGCAACATCTTTTTTTCACACAGGGCAAAAAAATTCTTGATTACGCCACTGGTCCCGCATCACTCGTGTATCCTCTGAGACAATGAGTTTCACATCTCCATGTGTACTATCTTGATATAATATCATGTGAGGTTACAAGTATATTAATCCAGAACAATAATAGTTACAGTATCAGAAACATGTAATGAGGAACATTAGTCGAGATCATTATCAGGAATGGTATCAGTAGGAATGGTATCGGTGGATATGTAATCTGGTGCAATAAACATCATGTATAATAGATGCGAACAATAAATATGCACACAATAAACATGTATAATGAACAGTTAAGTGCAGCATTATATGTACCGTAGTGAATGTGTATAGTGACAGCATCAAGCACATCATATACAATTTATATAAAGGCAGCCATGAATAGAGTAATCGCATGCCAAAAATATATGTAACCACTTACCATTATCAATACACAACCAATGGTTTTAATAGTTTGATTTGTAGGATTAACTTGCACTTGTCATATGCCAGAGATTAGATTTTCATGCAAGGCACAATTGACTATGTCAAGATGTCATATCTTTGTTGTCTTGAATTGGGCTTATGCTATAAGGGCAAACAATAACCTTCGAGTCAATCTGAACATCATGTAATACCCAAGGAAATGCAACCAACTTGTCAATATATTATATCATCAATGATAAAATTTCTATCATGGCCCAAAACCTAACTACAAGAGTAAAATGGGTTCAACCTCAAATCATGATCAATTCAAATATTTTCAACCTAGTTTTATGTCAAAGCTTTTCATTTCATTATTTTTCATGTTATTATTTTTCATTTCATGGTTATTATTCTCAAAACATAGCCATGATTGAATATTAGATTCTAACCTCAAATTTATCCATCAAAATCTAATACCAACCAATCTCGGGATGGGTTAAAAGCCCACCGAGTTCTTGCCATAAACCCCTTTTACAAGAGACTGTCAGGCTTAATGCCAAGCCCGCTGCTTAACAAGGTGAACACAATGATCGGGTCGTATCAAATCAATCGAATCCCACACAACTGAGCCGTGGGGAACAGAGCCCACACAGTTACAATTGACTGCAACAAATGTAATAGATCAGCAAGCAAGCAATGAAGAATTATAGAGTAGTTGAGCAGCAGCTGCGACTCAGGTAATTGCTGAGGACCAGCAACCGAGTATCATACTGATAGGATTTATGGCTGAAATTTGGGAATTTTTTATTGAAGTCAAAGAGGAACACAAGATAAATGACCCCTTTCGAGGAGCCAGCTCTCCACAATAGATCTACGACAAACAACTACTAAACTCACTAGATCTATGAACTGCCACTCTAAAACTGGGTTTATCACTCAAAATCAGCATAAGAACAAATGACGGCTGCCCTGAACATATATAGTAGATCTGGTCATAAAAATGAAAATTACTAAATCAGCCCAAAACCTTCCAAAAATGAATCAGCCCAAAACCTACCAAAAATGCCCAACGACTAATTTTGCTCCGTTGTTCCCGCTCCAATCGCCTTGCGTCTCCTCTACTGATACGTAATGATCTCATCATTACACTCCTTAAAAGAACCACCTTGTCCTCAAGGTGGAAATCAGAAAATCTCTGCTCAATAACATTGTAGGCTCATATGTTGTCTCATGGTCTGATAGGCCTGACCACCTAATCAGAACCTCACGCTCCCCTGCCTGCCCCTGGCGAACTTCTATGACCTTCAATGGCTCCAAAAGCACATCTATGTCAGCGTCGGTGGTAGTGAGGGAGACAACATGTGGTCTCCGATGGCGCTCCTCAACTGGGGAACATGAAATACGGGGTGAATTGCTAAATCCGGGGGTAACCTCATCTTCTCGATCTCCCCCTTCTGAAACTGAAGGTAGCGATAAGGCCTCACATTGATCGACGCAACACCCTCGAGCACTATGGAATGCTCGTGGTCTCGTGGAGGTGGAAGTCCACGAGGTTCCTGAAAAACCTTCCCAAACTGGTCCAGCACCTGTTGTATCTCCGTCGGTATGTCCATATCCTGGCCTGCTATCTCCACTGCTAAACCCTGCAGCTCTACCAAGAAACCTCCACCCTCCGTCTGTAAGGTTCTAGCCATCACCCCCAGAAAAACCCGCGAACGACACAAGCCTGGATTCCCCTGAAGCGTCACCAACTTGCCCCCTCCTAGTATTCGATTCGGAGCAACTTCCAGTTAGTCCTGGTCTTTCCCAAGCTCTACAGCCATCTCATCCCAAAATAACGTCTGTGCTATCCAGATCCAGTGGTAAAAAGTCCTCTACAATTCTGACCCCTTGGAGGGTCAGCACCACGCCATTGCATACTCCCCTCCCACGCTCTATTTTGCCGGTACCCATCATCATCCCAAAACTACCCGTGTCCACCAACTCCAACCCGTGCTGCTCCACAACTTGGTTAGAAATAAAGTTGTGGGTGACCCCCCTGTCAATCAGCACCATCACCTCCTGCTCCGATATCTCCCTGATCAACTTCATAATATGGTTCGGTGTGAACCCCATTATGTCGTTGAGTGACACCTCCGCTACATGCAAATATGTGTGATCCTGCTCCACCTCTGTCTCCTCCAAAGGCTGCTCAACGCCCTCCTCAACCTCTGCCTCTCCGTCCTCCTCATGTACCAAGAGTACCTGTAAGGTACGCTCCCAACATCTATGTCCAGGGCCGTACTTCTCATCACATCTAAAACACAATCCCTTCGCCTTCTTAGTCGTCCACTCCGTCTCTGTCAACCTCCGAAAGGGCTCACTAGGTTGTGGATACTCTTCTCTTTGCTCGTCTGATTTCCCCCTGTCAGTCCTCCTACTACTGCTGGCTTCTGCCATCCTGCCTGGCCTGTGCTGCGGAAAGTCGCCCGCTCCAACCTCCCTTCGTCCGCCGCTCAGCTGTGTTCTTATCCTCCACGATCTGTGCCAACTCCATAACATCCATCAACCCCCACGACCGCTGCATGCGTAGCTCAGCCCGAATGTCGGACTTAACCCCCTTCATGAAGCTTCCTATCAAAGATGCCTCTGGAATCCCCTCACCTGGTCACAGAGCGCCTCAAATCGCTCTATATATTCCTTCACGGTACCCCTGCTGCAGAACCAAGAGCTGCTCGTACATGTCACCTCCATGTGTATCTCGGAGACTATCCAGTAAGTACTCTTTGAACTCCTCCCAAGATCTGATCTACCGCCACTGCTGTCTCCACTGGTACCATGCAATGGCCTTTCCTTCCAAACAAAGTCCGGTCGCCTGTAATTTCTCAGGCTCGAACAACCCATTTACTTGGAAATACATCTCTACCCTGTAAATCTAAGCGTACGGGTCCTCTCCTTCGAAAACATGCATCTTCAACTTCCTGGCCCTGTTCTCTAACCCAAAGTTTCCCTGATCCGCCCTCCCTCTTGGCAGATCGAAATGGAACTGATGCTGCGCATTATGTTGGGCCCTCCCTTCATCCCACAGTCCTCATTCTACGCCGCTATTCTTCCAACCGCCATTGTCTCCAACTGGACCTCGATGTTTCCACGGGTTACTCCATGGATCTCCATGACCTCCTCCTTGTGTCGGGCTCCCACTAGTGGCCCTTCCCTCCCTGAATGGTTCGCCAACATCTATGGTCCTTGATGATGATATTCAGGGTGCTCGGTTAAAAAATGGGAATGCGTCGGACCGCGACGAATACCTGATCCATGCTTCGGGGGTTGCTGTGGACCCAAACCATCTCCTGGGGCTGTTGCAGCCCCCACCCATGCCATGGGGGTTGCTGCGCTCCCCAGGAGTCACCTGAGAAACCGCACAGTGGGTTGCGCGGCCCCCATCAATCACCTGGGGGTCGCATGGCCCCCAGGATGGTCCCCGGGGGTTTGTTGGCCCCAGGGAAGTCCCTGGGGCTGCGCCACAGGACCATAGGGGCTGTCGGCCCCCCAATTAGGGCTAGGGTGCCGATGGCCTTCTCCTGGCGCTTCGCTCCGTTCGGATCTGCTCCCTCGCGATCTTCGCCGTCTTCCACGGTCGTCTCCTCGCCCAAGATCACGAGCTTGCTCTTCCCATTGTCCAAAGATGATTCCTTTGGTCCTAGATCTGAAGAATGTGTACCAAAGTTACCATTTTTGGACTCATCTTCCTCCCGACAAAGGTTGCCTTGTTCTCCATCCACGTCTTCATCATTGCCGTGAGAGCGGAGAACTCTCCCTTGACGGAGTCGATATTCTTATCCATGGCATCAACCTTCCCATCCGGAGTCAATCTTCTCCTTTAGGGCATCGATCTGCCCCACATTCTTCTTTAGATCTTTTATCTTGGAACTCGCTCACGTAGTCGTCATGTTGGATTTTAGCTCTGATACCAATTTGATAGGATTTATGGTTGAATTTGGGAATTTTTATTGAAATCAAAGAGGAACACAAGATAAACGACCCCTTTCTAGGGGGAGCCGACTCTCCACAATAGATCTAAGACAAACAACTACTAATCTTGCTAGATCTATGAACTACCACTCTAAAATTAGGTTTTATCACTCAAAATCAGCATAAGAACAAATGACGGCTGCCCTAAACATATATATGAGCAGATCTGGTCATATAAATGAAAATTACTAAATCAGCCCCACATCTTCCAAAAATGCCCGGCAACTAAGTTTGCTCCGTTGATCCCGCTCCAATCGCCTTGCGTCTCCTCCGCTGATGATCTCATCACATGACAGCCACAACAACTGCATTAGAGCCATGAAAGAAAATAAAGAACAGTAACAGCTCATCATGCAAGGAACATCATAGCAAAGGGAAGTCCCCATGATCACGACCAGTAGAAGGCAAAGCCCGTTAACAAACATGGACACCAAGAGAAGAGGCCCACAAAAATCACGGCATGGGACAAAGCCCCTGAAGTAAGCAATGACAACCCATGGTCAAGTGCAAAGGTCCAAAATAACATTACAATAAGATATTAAGCGGAAAACCCCTAACAATCTACGGCCAAAGGTAGAGACCGCAAACCCCAAATTCCAGCAAATCAAAAAAATTATATAAGAAAAAGGTCGGGTTTATTGAGGCTAAAAAGAGAAATCAAGGGACCTATTTGTCGTCGGAGTTGAAGGGAGAGTCGTCGATCACCATCGGGGACCTCGTCGTCATTGTGAGATTGTGGCTACGGTTGCATGTACAAGAGGGGAGATCAATGCTGGAGAGAGTGGAGAACTTCAGTGAAGGAAGATGGAATGAGATCTCGGAGAACCCCAGCTCCGTTCCTCATTGACACTAGGGCTTTAAATAGACGAGGGGATGTTGCGATAGAGAGAGAGAAATATAGACAGAGCACATGAGGTGTGAGTCGACATGTGTTTGCCGTCACCCACGTTGCCGTGCAGCAGGGCCGCGTGCGCTTAGTTGCAGGGGATGGGGGTGGAGTCGTGACACAATAGGAGAGAGACGGGGGACCGTGGTGAGAAAAGAAAGGAAAAGAAAACGGAAAGAAAAGAAGATGCGAGGGAAGGGAGAAAAAGATCCGAGTATACAAACGGGTTGGGTCGGGTTTTGGATTGGGAAATGGGATTGGGTTTAGTTAAACGGGTCGGGTTGTGGGTTACAGGGAGTTATAAATGAGCTCAGAATAATTGAAAACAATACAGAAAAATCATTAAAAAATTCATAGAAAATTTATATCTATTTTAAAATATTTTTTGTGCATAAAAACCCTATGCGGATGGGTTAGTGGTATCACATTTCCTCCTGTGATTGACAGGTGATATCCGTTAAAATTATTCTTACAAAATAGTACTAGATATTGGCAAAGTTTGCCATATCTTGGTGTCCATATTAAGGTGAGGACAAACATATGATGAGTATATTTCCTAACTTGTAAAGTATGTGTCTCTCACCCTCCACCAATAAGACCTCCCACACAAGTATTTACATCAAATTAGGGAGGGGCTGCAATTCTATATATTTACATATACATTTCAACACATCTGTCTACTTTTAGTACATTTATTAACACAATCATTACCATATTCTCTTTATAATGGTTGGTGGAAATGTAATTTAATTGAGTTGGTTTCTTTCAGTATTGCAGGTGGTGCTATAGTGGTGCTTATAGGAATGGCTTCAAGGTGCTTTCATTTCGGCAGTGAAGGTGATAAAGTCCTTATGTATATTTGCCAATGGAAAAAACAGAAGTCTCCGATTCCTATTCTCTTTACTGCCCAGGTACAAAACAGTGAAAATGTTTGTGATTTGTTTAAATGAAACTAATATCTCACTGGTAGGTTCTAACCTTTTATTAAACAGAGTAGTTACAATTGTTTAATATTTGCCAATAGGTTCTATTAGTTGTGTTATCATCGGCAATGGTGTGGCTATCAACCTCTCATAGAGCTCAGAAGAACGAACTACTCATGCTACATCAGTTAATCAACTGGTCAATTGCTGGTGATTAAAATCTTTCCATATTTTAAACCTCTTTTCGTGTTTTCTTATGTGTAACAATGTTTATAATCTGTATCTAGTTCTATTATGGCAGCTGGTAATTGTATGTTGTACTAAGTATATTGTGAAATCTGTAAATATTTTTTGTATTAGTATTTTCATTTGTGAATACACCTTTTTAATTTGTGAGTTATTCCCTGTAAATACTGCTTAGAGCTGTTACAGTTTCCAATAAGGGCCAGTTCTTTTGCTGGAATAGGGAAGAATAGAATAGGGGAAAGTTTGTATTCCAAGGAGAGAGAAAATGGAGTTTTGTGTTCTTTTGGGTGGAATAGAGTATGGAAAGTGGCGTTTGGAATAGAAAGTGGGGTCCACATCCTATTCGTGTGTTCTTTTGGGATTGAAGAGTTGGAATGAAAAAGTGGAAAGGGGATGAGTTGGATGGGAGAGATAGAGCGAGATAGAGAGAGTGGGGCCCACCATTCCCAAGGATTCCATTGTATTCCAAGCGAAAAGCTTGGAATACAAAAGTGCTCATCATTACCAAATTGGAATAGCCACGTAGGATTCTATTCCACGCCCAAAAGAACAATCACTTGAAATACAAATTTGGAATAGAGTGAATAGTGCAGGAATAGTGTCCCTATTCCCATTCCCAACTCTATTCTTGGCACAAGAACAGGCCCTAACGGAGGAAGGGATGTGAACTCTGTTTGCAAAAGGTGAAAGTGAGAGGATGCCAAAAGGGTATCTCATCAAGCAATAATTTTCCAGCCTTTTTGTATACATCTTCTGCATGTTCCGTTCAAAGATGGGGTTGCCATTCCATTGGCATATCAATGCACGATGAAATCATGTTAATCCCTCCATTCCAGTGCAAGGATCATCGATTTATATGAATGATAAACGATGTGTATACTAGATACCATAAAATAGGTTTCTAAACCATGATTTAAAGTATCGTCCAATATCAATACATATCAGCTGTATTGTATCAGATATGAATCATGTTGATGTGATCTAATCAAAATCAACCGATACCGCTGATACCGGTTTATAATGACTAATACATGGTAATATTTGGGGTTTAAAGGGTTAGAATATATTTGAAAGTAAAAAATGTATGCTAAATTTTCGCCAATTGTCCTTTTATTTTTAGAATCGCAGTTATTTTAATAAATTTTCTAAGAGGTCGGTACCGATTCAAAACCGCTGAAAATACTAAAACAACTTATACTGATACATTGAAAGGTAGCCCACTACCAATACGGAGATTTTGGACCTTAATCTGAGCTAATGCTTTCATGATGTGGAATGTTATCTTAGGGCAATTATTTACTATTTTTCACAAATTGGTAACGCGTCCCTGTGTCAGTTTTTGGATTGCTCCTATTTTGCATTGTTCTTGATAACTGTGCAACCATTTGATCTATCCAAGGCACCATGCACATGAAGAATTGATGAATTGTGAAAAAAAAATTATTTCATATATCCTTGTCATACTAAACTGATGATGGTTTTGATGCAATTCTTGTATTAGTTTCTATCCCATTACTTGATGTGATATATTACAATATCTCCATCATCTTCATCATCATTCAAAAAAGAAACAACCTGTCTCCACCTCTGAATTTGGGTGGAAACTCTCTCACAACTATTTGTTACAACAGTCCTTCAACTGATGACCTCATTGTCGAAAAGTCACATGCCTTACATGCCTTCACAACTTTCCTCAATTTTATCAGCCACAATAGTTCCATGGGTTGTGTATTCTAAATATGATTCTCAATTTGGCTTCCTTGTTACCTCTAGTATAAACAAACTGTCGGAAGTACATGTGCTATTAGATTTTTGTAGCAAAAGAGTTTCCATCAAGGAATTCCTCCCTTTGAAACCATGGTTTCATATAAAAATGGTTCTCTACATCAAAACCATCTATGTACTTAATTTAGATGGTTGCACCAATTCCATCATGGCATGGTTTGCTTTATCATTCATAGGTGCATAAGCTTTGTCTCCAATAAATCAGCTTCACAGCCCCAGGCTGAACAGAATCATAGAAAGCAAAAATTCCATGTAACAATACCTATCCTATCCCTGTGCGTCTCTTTGATACCACTTGTAGGTTCCTAGGCTAGTGCACAAACACTAGCCCTGGATATTCCCCAAAAAAAATACCTTTGTAATGCTATTCACACATTTTCTTTGTGAAACAGTAAGTTCTCAAAGTTCACTACATTGCACTTTGGCCTTAGTCATTACATCACTCACACTCTTCCATATTTTTTAGAAGGCATATATGTAGCAAGATGATGACACTCCATTTCTCAACTTGCTCTCTAAATGGGTGATAGCCCCTTTTACTTGTAGGTGCATTTCAAGTGCATGCTGTTGGTTTATGAATCAACAAAAAGTGGCAAGATTGTTTTAAATGATTCAACTATCGGATAATGGTTCTTAACATTCTTGCATTACTAGAAGCTACATGGATCAGACCTCATTGAATTTATGTCTTGCCTTAACAGCACAATTATTTTCAATGCATGGTCGAGAACATCTCTAGTTAATCTGCCTTCATCTTATTCTTAGTTTTTATCGTCACATTCTACCCTTTTAATCACATTCTTGACACTGTCCATCTGCATATCACACATTATTTCAGCCTGTTTATATACTGCCCATCATTCAGATCAACAAACAGTTTCTGAGCATGTACCTGTTAGATAAATTTTCCCTTCAATCATTGGCATTCTACAGAAGGAAACAGTAAACTGGCATTTATTCATGCAGCTTGGTCAATGATCTTGAAGTAATGCAAAATTGAGACCAAGGTTTGAAAATCTTGGGTTTGGTCTGGGAACATTAGTTTGTATCATAGGTATCGGTTATATAGGAAGTACTGGTTGATATATATCGGACGTATCATACTTTATGGGGTCGCCTTATCTCAGCTTGGATGTTGGTTGAAGTTAGAGATTTATCCTTACCAAGTCATTCATTTATTCATATAGATTATCTGCATCATCTGGGACACTGTCCTCTCGTTTTGTAACACATTCCATCTTCATGTCGTCTTTGTAAAAAATATTATCACAGTCAATCAGATCAAGCTCAGTTTTAGTATGGTTTGGTTTTAGTGTCTTAGCCTCATTTTAAATGATGAGGGTTGATATCATACGCGTCTCTCGGGGAATTGGAAACAATGAGAGTTTCACGCTGTCCCAATAAGGTGAGTATGTTTCATAGCATCCTTACAAATCTGATTGGGAAAGACCGATATGTAAATGTAGTATGTACCGGTTGACTTTGAAAATTAAGTTTCTATTAAAATGAGTTTTTTTCAAGCATTATATGGAATGTGTTAGAATTTCAATTTCGGTACTTCAAACTGCGGATCTCCGCTTGTTAGTAGACTAGTAATTGTTTGCTATTATCGGTGGCATTGGCTGGTTTCGGATGTGGATTGTATCGACATGCTTGAAATCTAATTTGATACATGCAATACATCTTGGTATTGGCTGATTTTTGAAACCATGGGTTAGATCTCTACTTTGTAATGTTTGATTGTTACTGAAGCAATCGATATATAAAGAAACAACAAATATCTATTAAGATTCTTGTGAGTATTGTTTATCACATATGGTAAAGTGTAACCTGGTCACAATGGATATCTAATGTACAAAATAAGTTTGTGTGTATGTAGAATAATACAGATAGAATGGCTAAATATTGAGTGTCAAATTGGCATTAATTTAGTGGGCAATTATGAAATATCCATTGGGATAGAGTCTATTGCCAATAATATTCAAATCCCCCCCTCTCTCTCTCATTTAAAATCTGGAACAATATGGACAGAGACTTTTTAAGTGGATTTTATTTCTTCCATATGTTGTTTTTCTGAACAGGTGTTTCAATGGTCCTGCCATTGTTGTCGCCAAATGGGCTCTTATCACGTCTCACTTCCATCTTTTTGGGGTTTGCTCCTCCCTTTTTACTGTTGTCTATCGGGTAACAATTCTTCTTTTGTGCTGTTCTGCTATTTTTTGATGAATGGAAAATTCAAATGCTGATACATGTTCAGGTATTTCTCTATGCAGATATGAAGCTGTCTTTTATGGTGCGCTTGCATTAGTTCTCATGGGATGGATATTGATGGAATGTGCAATTCTGTCTTTGACTGAAAACCAATTATCTCATGGCTATGTAGAATACCTTGATGATAAAGTTGGTGGTAGCCATGATGGAAGATCTTTGAAGCTCTCCCATTTAAGGGTTCCATTAACCTTTGTAAGTTACTTTTGACAGTCTTTTATGTAATGGTAACATTTTTCCCTGTAGATTTAGTTTGGCACATCGTTTCGTTTTTTCCCTTTCAATTCTTGCTTCGTGGTTTTTCTTCAATTCTTGTTCATGAGATGGATTCTGTATTGCTGGCATTTGTTGTTTTCACATTACACAATCTAATGCTTTACGCCTCAAAATACTGTTTCGTGTATAGCATGGCAATGTCCATAAAGATTTGGCTGAGGTTTGGAACTGGTTGGGAACATGATGTCAACCCTCTACAGATTGGTGACTAATTTCTAGCCAAGTTAAACATTGAGCAACAATGGGTCATTCCAAAGAACCTTGATGGGCGGTTGTTAGGCACAACATGGTCATACAGCTTACACATGCAGCCAAGGACAACCTTAAGATCCTCTGGACTTAAGTTGTTATATCATGACATATACTGTTTGTCATTTTCTAGGATTATCGTATCATATCACATATCATACGATAGATTTATCTTATGCAATAGTTAAGCAAGTTATGAATATAACTAAATATATGTAGAGATTTATCATAGAACAAATAATAAATAAGGAGATATTCTAAGAGTTTGAAAATTGTAGTTACAAAGGATGGTGAGAGCCAACAAAGATTGGTAAGGCTTTCACAATGGCCATCCAAAGTCAGTGGATCTTATTATAGGATTGGTAAGGGTAGGTAGATCCTTGAGGGTTGACGAAGCTCAATACGTAACACTATGACCTTCATGGATGGTTGATATGGTTAGCTAGCATCATCGAGAGCGACGAAAATCAGTGAGCATCAGCAAGCTAAGAGGCGATATTTGGATGTTTTCGGCTAAGAGGAATAATCAATCAATTTTACCTATAAATATGAAGGGATCCCATTTAAACCCAGATCAACTCGACAAAAATATTTGATCATAGATCTATCTGTTGTAAAAATTTCTAATCTTCCAAAACCGTTGAATTTCTAACGGGTAGATCAAGAGTCAAATACCATTAGTTTCACTTGATTTTATGTGGTGATTATCCATGATGTATACAACAAAACTAAAAAAAATTCAAATTTGTTTACATTTTGAAGAAATTTCATGCGCTGTTAGCATATACACATTATTCACGATATATTTCTATATAAGTTGATATAAGTATCGGTTGATATATATCATATTGGTCCGATATGATAACCATGTCGTAATTCGTAAGATATTTTATGGTCCTTGATATGTATCTAAAGCCCTTTATATCGTATCGTATCGTATGATTAGTACTATATCGCAAGATGTTAACGACTATGCTTTGGACCATGCGAATGGAATTATGGAGGCGTTCAACAAATGAATATGCCAATGCTTCAGAAAATTTTAAATAATTCAAAGGAGATTTCTTTTATTTTCCATATTTATGTGAACAGACACTAGACCTGACATTAGTGCTAAAGTTAGATGGGAGCTTCTGGTACGATCCGGTGATCGAATCAATCAAATCGATATATTTTAAAGAGGAAAAATATAAAAAGAGGATTTTTGGATAGATAAGAAATGCGAAGAACTACAATAGTTGGGTTTCCTTCGAGACAAAACCCTATCTCCTAGCTTTGAATGTCGGATCAAAGCCTAAGAACCCTCTCGACGATGCCTAACAAGTTCTTCACAAATCAATCATAAAAAAATACAATGACGGCTAGCCCTAATAAATAGAAAAGAGGGGATTTACTAATCTAACATGAAAAGACTAGAATACCCCTAAAGCCACTAAACCCACTACGTGACGACCCCGCGCCTTCTACGCCTCACGTATGTCACGATAGGTGGACCCGCATCATGAATAACCGGTGAGGTGGGTGATGCGTCCGCATCAATACCCCCGAAAAGAGCCACCTTGTCATCAAGGTGGAAATCTGGAAACTGCTCCCGGACCACATCATATGGCTCCCACGTGGCGTCACAGTCAGGTAGACCCACCCAGTAGATCAGCACCTCTCTTCGTCGTCCCGGCCTCTGACGAACTGCCCGTACATCCAGGGGCTCCAGCAATACCTCCATGTCCTCCGTAAGTGTAGGTGGCAGAGTAGACGTAGCTGACTGGTCCCCAATCGCCCTCCGGAGCTGCGACACATGGAACACCGGATGTATCGTATAGGAAGGTGGCAGGCGTAACCGATATGCCACCTTCCCAATCTTGGCCGCAATCTGGTAGGGGCCGTAGTAGCGAGGTGCTAGCTTCTCATTCTGCCACCGAGCTAACGTCTTCTGCCTGTAGGGCCGCAGCTTGAGATAGACCATATCTCCCTCCTAAAAGTGGACGTCCCGCCGGTGGCCATCTGCCCGAGCCTTCATCACCTGCTGTGCCCTCAAAAGATGTCGCAGTAGCTCCTCCAACATAGCATCTCTGTCTCCCATGTAAGCCTCCACGTGTGACACCGACGTCTGCCTGTCACCTAAGCGCAGCAAGGACGGTGGGTCTCGCCCATAGAGGATCCTGAAGGGGGTCGTCCCTGCTGCTGAGTGGTACGACGTGTTGTACCAGTACTCCGCCCATGCCAACCACCTGTGCCACTGTTGAGGCGTGTCCGACGCGAAGCACCGCAGATAAGTCTCTATAGAGCGGTTCACTACCTCAGTCTGCCTGTCCGTCTGTGGGTGGTACGCCGTACTCCTCTTAAGGACCGTAGCATGTACCCTGAAGATCTCCCGCCAGAACCCGCTCAAGAAGACCTTGTCCCTGTCGGACACTATGGACTCCGGTATACCGTGTAAGCGTATCACCTCCCGAATGAATGTTGTAGCTACCGAGACCGCGGTGTAAGGATGCATCATCGGTATGAAATGTGCATACTTACTCAGGCGGTCTACTACGACGAGGATCACTGTATATCCCTCGGAACGGGGCAGCCCGTCAATGAAGTCCATCGTGACCTCCTCCCATACCCTCTCTGGCAACTCCAACGGCTGTAGGAGCCCGACCGGTGCCATGGCCATATACTTATGACGCTGGCAGACATCACAAGCAGCCACTAACTGGGAAACTCTCCTCCGCATCCCGGGCCAGTACACCTCCCTAGCCATCCTCTGTTATCTTTGATGTACCCCGAATGGTCTCCAGTCGCCGACCCGTTGAACTCCTGAAACAGGACTGGTATAAATCCTGAGGCCCGCGGTAGCACCAGCCTCCTCTGGTAAAGCAGTCTGCGCCCAGGTAAGGAATACCCGGTCGGCCCCTCCTTTCCCTGCCGTAGCAACTCTCGGATCCGCCCCAGCTCATCGTCACTCTCCGCCTCTCGAAAATGGGCTCCCAGTCCAACCATATCGGTCGCGACAGAGCCCTCAAGTCCACGCTCTCCTCCCGACGGGACAAGGCATCAGCTGCCTTGTTCTCCAACCCCATCTTGTACTCGATGTCGAATCGGTACCCCACCAGCTTGGACAACCAACGCTGGTGCTCCTCAGTGACCAACCGCTGCTCCAAGAGGTACTTGAGGCTCCGTTGGTCTGTCCTGACCACGAACTCCTGCCCCAACAAATAGGGCCGTCACTTCGTCAACGCGAAGACAATGGCCATCAATTCCCGCTCATAAACCGATTTCAGCCGTGCTCTAGCAGACAGCACCTGACTGAAATAGGCTACGGGCTGTCCCTCCTGCATAATCACCGTCCCCAATCCATATCCCGATGCGTCAGTCTCCACCACAAAAGATAGGCTGAAATCTGGCAAGGCAAGAACTGGCGCCGTCATCATCGCCACCTTCAAGGCTTGAAAAGCCTTGGTGTCCTCCTTCCCCCAATGGAACCCGTCCTTCTTTAGCTGCTCGGTAAGGGGCTAGGCTATGGTGCTGTACCCCTTAACAAACTTCCGGTAATAGCCCGTCAGACCCAAAAATCCCCGAAGAGCTCGCAGTGTTGTAGGAATCGGCCAATCCAGCATAGCCGCTATCTTCGACCTGTCGACCGCTACCCCCTCTGCTGACATAACATGCCATATGTACTCGATCTGCTCCTCGCCGAAATTGCACTTCTTCCGATTGGCGAACAACTGCTGCTGCGCCAACTCCCGGAAGACCACCTCCGAGTGGTCCAAATGCTCTCTCAAGCTCCTGCTGTAGACGAGGATATTGTCAAAGAATACAAGAATGAACCTCCGCATGAAGGTCTGGAAGACCTTGTTTATCAAAGCCTGAAAAGTAGGGGCGTTCGTCAAGCCGAACGTCATGACTCGGAACTCGTAGTGCCCCTCGTGGGTGCGGAAGACAGTCTTCGGCACATCCTCTGGCCGCATCAAGATCTGGTGGTACCCTGCCCTCAAGTCGATCTTCGAAAAGATCGCCGCCCCATGTAGCTCGTCCAGCAGCTCGTCGATTACCGGAATCGGAAACTTGTCAGCGACAGTTTCCTTATTCTGGGCCCGATAATCGACGCAAAATCTCCAGCTCACGTCCTTCTTGACCAGCAAAACTGGGCTCGAAAAAGGACTCGCACTTGGCTGGATTATCCCAGCCTGCAGCATCTCCCGCACAATCCTCTCAATCTCGTCCTGCACATGCGGATACCGGTACGGTCGCACACTCACCGGTGCTGCTCCATCACGCAATACAATTGTGTGCTCGTGCCCTCTAGATGGTGGTAGCCCCAGCGGGTCTTGAAAGACCTGGTACTGCTCTAGCACCTGCTCAACCTCCGCTGCGGTCTCCTCCTTCTTCTGCTCCACCTCAGCTGTCAGCCCCTGATACTCCACCAGGAACCCCTCTCCCTCGTCTCGCAGCGCCCGAGTGATGGACTTGAAGGCCACTAAAGAAAAACAAAGGGTCGGGTCACCTGTCAACACGACCGTCCGATCTCCATCTTGGAACTCCATCCTCAGAAGCTTTCAGTTCACCTTCATCTCTCCTAACTTCTTCAGCCACTGCACCTCCAGTATGATATCCACGTTGCCCAACGCCAATTACAAGAAGTCCTCCATGATCTGCACTACCTGCAAGGTTAGGCACAGAGCCTTGCAGAGCCCCTTGCTCTCATCCATCTTCCCTGTCCCCAGCAACACGGTAAACTTCTCCAGGGTGCTCAGCTGCAACCCATGTCGCTCCACCACTCTGCTGGAGATGAAATTGTGGGTGGCCCCACTGTCTATCAGCACCGTCACCGCCGTGTCCCCCAGCTGTCCTGATAACTTCATGGTGTGGTTCGGAGTGAACCCCACCACAGAGTTCAGGGAAACCTCCGCGAAGTCTAGGTGAGAATTCTCCTCCTCTACCAGTGGCTCCTCCTCAGGCTCCTCCTCACCCAAGTACCACTCCTCGTCGGGTATCATGGTGATCTGCAGTAGGCGGCTCGCACATCTGTGCCTAGGGGTGAACTTCTCGTCGCAACGGAAGCACAACCCCTTGGCCCGCTTCTCCCTCACCCCGGCCTCCGTCATCCGCCGCCCTAGAGCAGCTGGGCGGCCCTCTCCTCGAGTCTCAGGTGCAGCTGCGGGTGCCCTCTGTGCCGCTGCTGCCGGGGTGGGGCGGGAACCCTGGGCCCCCCAGGCTCCCCGTATCCTCCTCTCTTCCGCATGCTTCTCCTCCGCTTTATGGGCCAAGCGAAGAACATCCTTCAAGGTCACAGGGCTCTGCATCCGCAACTCAGCTCGTATAGATGGCTTCAGCCCCTGCATGAAGTTCCCGATCATCACCTCATCTGTCACCCCCTTCACTCGGCTGTTCAGCATCTCAAATCGCTCCACGTAATCCCTCACTGTCCCCTCCTGCCTCAGGGCCGACAGCTGCTCGTAGAAATCTCCCATTGCTGTCTCCTGGAACCGATCTACGATCAGTGCTGACAGCTCCTCCCAGATACGAAAAGGGGTCCGTGCTATCTTCCACATGTACCATGCTAGAGCCTTCCCCTCAAAATAAATCCTGATGGCCTTCAGGACCTCCTGCTCCATCAACCCATCACCTGAAAATATCTCTCCGCCCGGTATATCCATCCGTCTGGATCGGTGCCATCAAAGGTCGACATTTTCAGCTTCACCAACCGCCGGTCAGCGTTGATGTCCCCCTGCTGTCCTCTATCTCCCCCCACGGTCTCCTCCCCGGCCCAAACCGCCACCCTGGGTTTCCATCGGGCCTCGCCCGTTAACCCCGTACAACTCCTCAGGCCACGCAGGCCTCTCCCATGCCTCAGGCTGATAGTGGTGCCCCGGAAACTCTGGTGGTCGTGCAAAAACGGGCCTCGGCCCAAGAGGGGTGGTCTCTGCTCTCCAAAATTGGCCCGTAGGGGTCCCAATTGCTGCTCCCGAGGCCCAACCGCCTCCCACTATACCCGAAGTCCCCTCAGTGTGGGGTACAAACCCCGCCACACCCCCAAAAGGTTGGGAAGGAGTCGCCGGGCCCCCAGGAGGGGCGACCCAGCCCGCTGGACCCCCAGATGGGCCGGCCCTGCTCGTCGGCCCCCCAGCATGGGCGGGCAGCCAATCCGCACCCCCAGCTGGGGCGCTCTCTCTCCCGCACCCCCGAAAGGGGGTGCCGCCATCTCCAGGCCCCCGCAGGGGGCCATCGGGGCCATGGGAGGGCCCCGCGCCCTGAGCGCAGCCCTAGATGGGCTCGCCATGCCTCCCGCGCCCTCCCAGGGCTACGTCGACGGCTCCTGAGGCCCCAGCGGCCTCGCCGAGGCCGGAGCAGGCCTGGGTGGGGCCGCCGGGGGTGCCAAAGGCCCCTGATGGCCGGGCGGCCTTGCCCAGGCCTGGGGAGGCCTGGGTTGGGCTGCCGGGCCCCTGGCAGGCCCTAACGGGCCTGCTGCGACCTGATCAGGCCCACGGGGGTCTGTTTTTGGCGGAACAGCCCCGCGCGGTTCTAGGTCAGATCGCGTCGTGATTCTCCCGAGCCGTCGCCTTGAGGTAAAAACTCCGCCGTCGTCCGCGCTTGCTCTAGTGAGGCTGATTCTAGGGTAGAATCCCCTCCCTTTTGGATCCCCTTGCCCCGATCTCCTTCTTTCGCCACCGTTAGGACTTGCATCATTGCCATCATCGTCGTCGTTGCATCCTTCATATCTGAAGTAGCTTCCTTCATATTTGAATTTGACCCCTTCAATTCTTGGAGATCTCAGCCTTGTTGCGCGGCGTCCTTCCTCATCCCCGGAGTTCGATCTGGATGTCCTCTTGCGAATGGGCGTGATCCTTGATGGAATCCCCCACCGTTTTCTTCAATCCCTCAAACTGTTCTTCGATCTCCCGATTGAGATACTCCCGTAGCCCTTGAATCTTCTCATCGATGAAATCCGCCTTCGATCTAGTGCTTGTCGCCATTAGATCTTAGCGCTCTGATACCAATTTGGTACGTTCCGATGATCGAATCAATCAAATCGATATATTTTAAAGAGGAAAAATATAAAAGGAGGATTTTTGGATAGATAAGAAATGCGAAGAACTTCAATAGTTGGGTTTCCTTCGAGACGAAACCCTATCTCCTAGCTTTGAATGTCGGATCAAAGCCTAAGAACCCTCTCGACGATGCCTAACAAGTTCTTCACAAATCAAGCATAAGAAAATATAATGGCGGCTAGCCCTAATAAATAGAAAAGAGGGGATTTACTAATCTAGCCTGAAAAGACTAGAATACCCCTAAAGCCACTAAACCCACTATGTGACGACCCCGCGCCTCCTATGCCTCGCGTATGTCACGATAGGTGGACCCGCATCATGAATAGCTGGTGAGGTGGGTGATGCGTCCGCATCAGCTTCATCTTGCTAAGCTGTTGTAGATTGGCATAGCTTCATAGGATTCCACTACCTTTTTTTCTTCCATTAAGAATCACCATATGGAAGTGTAGCCATTAAAGAGGAATTTTTTTCTTAGCTTTCATGGTCTTTGAAGTTCACTAATCTATATATGACGAAGTGCAGAGGTTACATGGATGCAATGTGTACACCTCTGAAATATTTTAACAAGGCTAGGCCCCTTATCTTTATTACAAGTTTACAACAAAGAATATACTTGATCTTAAATTTTTAATGAACTATCTTGGTTCAATCATGCTAAATGATTAATCTGGTGAAAAACAGCAAAACTCACTTGGGGCTTGTTTTCTACAGTTAAATTGATTAATGTGAAAATCATAACCAGGGTTAGTTCTAATCATCAGTGGAATATACTTCTTAGACTTAGGTTTTAGAATTTAGGTCAGAATTCATTATCCGGCCACATCTAAAGACGGCTTTAATGTCAACAACTGCATTATTCTAGCTGGTATTACATAAGCGAACAAATGAGAATAGCCCACATCCATATACCAGTTTTGTGGCTGGAATCTCCATGAATTATTGTTAAATTGCCTTTAACTGCTTTTGAAAATGTTTTACTCCAAGTGATTTGTGGGTTTTCGTGCAAGTAATGTGAAGCAAATAAGGATGTCCAGAATTCATGACAGACTGAATTTACACCAAATAACTGGTACTGGACAGTTAACCAAGTTCTTCAAACAGTGAAATCTTGGTTGATTCTGCATTTCTTTCATTGTGCCAGAGTTTATTCACTTTAATTGACCATCAGATGATGTAAAAAACGCATTATATTATCTTAAGATTGTAATTCATTAAAAAAGCTGCCATCTGACCCAATCATGTAAACATGTAATTATCTTATCTTCTCTACGTATCCTTGGCTAAATTTTCTCGAGGACCACAAATGTGGAAGGTCTCAAAACTCTCGACATAATGCGTCATGTATTGAACACAATTACAGACTAGAGAAGTCATGCTTCTATCTGCTTCCGTGCACGTAAATCTAACTTGATGTCTCTCCAACATAAGAAGTCATTTTTATGAGATTCAATTGGATCAGTACAATCTTAAGATTAATACATAGCTGAATGCTCAAGTGAACATTGCCACAGAGACCAGACGGCATTCAAGGTAGGAAGAAAAGAAGATTATTACATTTATGTCAAACTGCTCGGGGGTTTATACTATATATAATCAGTAATGCTCTGAGTTAAAAAAAGGTCTAGTTAACTGGATAGTTTCATCAGTCTATAATCTTTCTGTTGAGCCTCAATAATTTCAGTCAATTTAGTTAATGTTCCTTTGAAGACCAATTGTCTCTGGCCATAAATTCTGAGTCTTCATCCTCAGTAAATCTTTAGAATTTTGGTTGACAAACGATCTCCCTTTTGTTTATTTGTTTGGTGAATGAGGCTAAAAAATAGTGTTGCTGTGTAACAGAAGTAATGCAATTTAAAATGGGAAGGCAAAACAGCAATTATCAATTACGCCATTCAATTTTTGGCACAGAAAGGCTTTGCAAGTTCTAGATGAGGATCCATGATAAAGGAAAAGAAATCCAATGATTTGTTTTTCTACATTTAGTTTATTTATTTTTGGCCAGTAATTCATGTCTGTAACCAGGAACTTCATTAAGTTGTTTTTCGTATGCTTATATATTGGTTGCTTGCTACAGATGGGATTATTTAATGTTGCCTTCTTCGGAACTGGTAACTTTGCAAGCATCGCAAGCTTTGAGATTTCATCTGTTTATCGATTCGTCACAATCTTCAGAGTAAGAACTGTTGATTACATTTATTTCCGAGTACTGTTTTATATGTTATGTTAGCATTTCTGGTTATGTTCCTGACATTGTCACTTTCAAATGCAGCCTTTTCTTATGGCAGCCCTGCTCATTTTCAAGTTGTTCATCCCTTTTATACTTGTCATGTAAGTTTTGTCTTTTGGGGCTACTTACGTTTATTCATATCTAGAAGGTTGCAAATTAACGGGTAAACTAAAAACTGACTTATGGGTGGATTTATAGAAGTCCTTATTGATTGATTGCCTGTAATGCACTTCATCCCTTGAAAGATATCCCTGTGTTTTATCCAAACATACTGCATCCTACCCATTTTATCAATCTTAGTGATGTTGCCCCTTGACTTGATGATCTAAATAAAATTTCAAATAGCTTATTTATCTTATCGTGATTTTGTCTGGTTTTCGATTTTATAAACCTGACCACTGTAGGTTTCTTCTCATTCATTGCCATATTTGCCGGTCGAGTTTTGCTGCAAGTTTGTGGTGTATTAAATCATTTTTTAAGACAGCATTATGAAAAATTTATGTTGATTGGAGAAGAGAGAGCATAATCTCAATTTCTATTTGTCCGGAGTTAAGGCTTTGGGGAATTGGTAATTCATGCTTTGAATCAAAATTTTCTTCTTCTTTTTTCTGGCCACTTGGTCTACCCCTATTGTTGTAAGTCATTTGGATCAACATGTTCTGATAGATCTGAAGGAGGGCTATATTTCATAGCTAATCTTGGGGAGAAACATATTTTTTATACTGAATGTAACTGATTTTGGGCATCAGTATGAAAGCTATTGTTGTCTTTTATGTTAATTCCTAGCGACCCTATGCAGGATTATCATTGGAGGATCCAAGTAATTGTGTGCTTCCGATCAAATGAATACACCTACTAGAATATAACATTGCCTTACAACTACTTGGAGTTCACATTCAGAGGCACCATGAAGATGTAGCAGAGATACCCTGGCTGAAATCCCGCCCAACATTTAAAGCAGAAGAATTAGAAAAGAAAATATTTTTGGATGAGAATACTGAATATGAGCTGACAGCACATGAAATTTCTTGCGCTGTTAGCTCGGTTTTTAATATATATTTTTTTGAATTTTTTTTGGGTAGTTGTACACATTCTAAACCCCTAAATATGGGTAAACCTAGGGGCACTTGAATTCCTATCCACCCGTTGCAAAAAGTTATATTCTTCCAATACCATTAAATTTGCAACATGTAGATCGAGGTAGATCCATGGTCAATTTACGTTCCACTTGATTTTTGGTGTGGGGGTCATTCATGATGGATGTGTAGAACAAAACCCAAAAAAGTTCAATTTTTTTAAAAAAACTTGAATTTCATGCGATGTCAGCTCATAAGCTCATATAGCCATTATTCTGTATTTCAAGATATCATTAGAGTATTAAAATGTTTCCCTCGACCCTCACCACAACTTCAGAGTATGGTATGATGACATGACACTAATACATCCCATTTCATACGATGTCAGCTCATATCCATTATTTTGTATTTCTGGATATCATTAGAGTATTAAAATGTTTTCCTCGACCCTCACCACAACTTCAGAGTATTGGTATGATGGCGGGACACTAATATATCCCCTGACTTTGTATGCAGAGCCTTGACATATAGATATAGGACAGTCCATAATTAATATACCCAGTTTACCACTTGAGAGGAAAGAGGAGCTATATTTCTCAATATGGATGTGATGTTTACGTGAAGTTAAAGTAGATCTCAATATGGATGTGATGTTTACGTGAAGTTAAAGTAGATTGAAATTTCTAGACTAGCTTCAAGATCTCATCTTTAGTGTCATATAGATGAATGTCACTGTAGTTTGTTCATTATCATAAACCATAATTGGAACATTCACATATAGATTGTTTGATATTCTTTACTTATATTTTCATTGTGCAATATAAGATTCATATTTCTCCTCTCTTTTTTGTTTTGTGCAGATGTGTCTTTAGTTCAATAACCAAGCTTATTCGAGTTCCAAGACTAGGATGCTATTTCCTTGTAATTTTGTTGTCAGATGTGATGACAATTCATTTCTTTTTCCTGGTATGATGGATTTCTTATCCAAGTGTTCTACTTTGCTTTACTTGTTAATATACTTTTTCTTTTTATTTCTCTATTTCTAATTTAGTCATTGGTAAACATAACAAGCAATTGGCAACTTAATATCTGACTTTTCCCCCTGATTTCAGCAGTGTGGATATAGACTATATCCACTGACACTGTCAAATCATGTTCTACATGCGTTGAGACACATGTATAGAGAAAATCATCATTCCATTCCTTAGGCACTGTTAGACCTAATCATGTTGAACAAAGAAGATTTGAAAAGGCTAGAAGAACAGGAAGAAATCACAAGCTTAAATCTAGGATGCATTAAACCCTAAGATATGGAGGAAGGGTACACATCTTTAAGACAAATTTTCAATAATAAGTCTGCTTTCTTTCACAAAATAAGACTATATATATATATATATATATATATATATATATATATATATATATATATATATATATAGCAAAAAATGTACCTAAGAACGTGCGCAGGTAGAATTACCTGCGCACGCCCCCTCTGTTCGGTGTTTGTAAGTATTTTTTTTTGAATTTTTTTTTGCAGTAGCTAGATATACTTGTTATGAAGCTCCCCACAAAATTTCAGGTCAATCCGACACCGTTTGAGCCTCCGTTCATCGATTTCAAAAACGTTGCGCAAAACTGTCCAGATTCCTGGACAGTTTTGCGCAACGGTTTTGAAATCGATGAACGGAGGCTCAAACGGTGTCGGATTGACCTGAAATTTTGTGGGGAGCTTCATAACAAGTATATCTAGCTACTGCAAAAAAAAATTTCAAAAAAAAATATTTAGAAACCCCGAACAGAGGGGGCGTGCGCAGGTAATTCTACCTGCGCACGTTCTCAGGCACATTTGCCCCATATATATATATATATATATATATATATATATATATATATAGAGTGATCTTCGGTTGCGAAAAATCCCGTGCGAAAGGCCGTGCGAAAACTTTTTTTTATTTTTTTGAAATTTTTTTTTTCAAAAATTCTTTTTTTGATGTTTAATCCATACAATTATATACCCCAGGGAAAATAATGGGTGAACCCGTTGGGCATTAGAGCACACATCCACCCGTTACAAATTTAACGGTCTCAAAACGTGCGAATTTGATGAAATGGCTTGATCGAAGGCCAAATGACATTATTTCTCAACCATTATTTTTTGAGGGGGGTATAATAACATATAATGAGGGTGGAAAAAAGAATTTTTGAAAAAAAAAAATTTCAAAAAAAAGATAAAAACATTTTCGCACGGTGCGAAATGTTCTCATTTGAAAATTTTCCTATATATATATATATATATATATATATATATATATATATATATATATATATATATATATATATATGGGCCTGAGCTGACAGCGCAGGAAATTTTCATGCGCTGTCAGCTCTTTGAGGCCCTAAAAACAATTTTTTTAAACTTTTTTTGCAATATGTTTTAATGCTTGTCAACTAGCTTCCCACCAATTTTCAAGTCAATCCAACACCGTTTGAGCCCCATCCATGCGTTTCAAAAAGATAGCTCAAATTCTGGAAATTGCCGGCGCAATCTTTTTGAAACGCATGGATGGGGGCTCAAACGGTGTTGGATTGACTTGAAAATTGGTGGAGAGCTAGTAAACAAGTATTAGAACATACTGAATTTTTAAAAAAAAATTTGGTCTTTGCATGGATAGGGGCACAATCTTTTTTCTAATACTTGTCAATCACAGGGAGGCCGAATCTACGCTGTCAGCTCACCTCCATATTCCTCATATATATATATATATATATATGAGGAGGGATCAAATGACCCCCAAAAATAACCCCCAAAAATGACCCCTATCAAAAATCCTATGTCCCCCATTTTTTCGGAAGATCCGAACCGTTCATCTCGATCTTCACCCTCTAAATACCTGACCCACCAATTTTCAACCTGATCCCATGTGTTTTGCCTGTTCATCCATCCGACCCAAATTTAACGGTTTCACATGAACAGAACTTTTGCGAATGGTTGGTGAACGGGCAAAACACATGGGATCGGGTTGAAAATTGGTGGGTCAGGTATTCAGAGGATGGAGATCAAGATGAACGGTTCGGATCTTCCGAAAAAATGTGGGCATAAGATTTTTGATAGGGGGTCATTTTTGGGGGTTATTTTTTGGGGTCATTTGATCCCACCTATATATATATATATAACATTTGACAACTGTTTTTGAATCATAGGGCTGACTAGGATAAGATAAAGAATGGCTGGAATTTGGTCTTTGGGGAATGGAAGGTTGAGATGAGTTTTGAGAAATTTTGAGAAGGAATCCATTTGGTTGGAAAACTCAATATTTTGAAATTTGTATGGAAAATAGGGGAACTTTTTGGAAGAAAACAAATATCCATTCATCCAATTAAATCTTCACTAGAGAAAACACAACACAACACGAAACTCTCATCATTTCCCTCAACACCCAACAAACGCACATCACCTTGAAACTTGAAACTTGACGTGGGGAATGAAAACATTGAAACTTGATGTGGGGCCATGTATTAAGAGAATTATTGGGTGAAATGTTCGGCCCCAGAGTTTGAATTGGGCGAAAATGAACATCTATATATTAAAACACAACTTTATCCACGAATGGAATCTGATTAATATTTGTGTTTGATTGCTTGGTCCCATAAGATCACTATTTGTCATCTACTAAATCAACTTTTCGTGCCTGTTTGCTGGATTTGGCAGGCTATTAGCTTCCCAAGCAACTAAATTTGCATGTCAAATTAGTATGTTTGCTGGATTTGGCATGCTATGCACTTCCCAGGCACTTGCTAACAACATAAGAAATTTTGGCATCCACAATATTACAAAAAATTTAAATTAAAAAGTTATTATACATATTCTCATGTCGAAAAATATTACTAATTATGACCGGCCTACGTTAGGGATGGCAGTAATGGCCTAACCCGCCCGGCTTTGACCCGGCCCGACCCGGCCTGCAGCAGGGTCGGGGCAAGCTTGGGCTTTGTATGCACCCCGGCCCGCCCCGCCCCGGTAAACTATAGAGGTTCTAAAAAAGCTTACTATTTTGATGCGAACCATGCAGTCAGCTAATAACACATAACTCATACTATATTCCACTATTCTCCCAATTGAGTCAATTCCCAATTTCAAATTACCAAATAAATCAAAATTCGTCCAATTCACGAATAAAATTTTTATTTGGGATTCATATGGATGGCAATAATGACTTGACCCGACCGGCCCGATCCGGCCCGATCCGGCCCGATCCGATTTTGGTAAGAAAGTACCCGCCCGGCCCGCTCCGGCCCGCGACCCGCCCCGCCCCGGCCTGTAGATGGGTCGGGGCAAGCTTGGGTAGTTAAATACCCGTCCCGACCCGCAATATTTCCATTCCTAGCCTACGTGGCCACCTTCATAGCTCATAAAGTTCGGCGATTTTCATTTTCGTGCGTTTCTCTTTTGGCATGTGTTAAATTTTTTTCTCCACACTCTAAGGTGCCCGCGCCTAAGCTAAATTTTTGTTCGTTTAAATTTTGAAGGGGGAAATATTTTTGGGAAGAACAAAGATTTTGAGGGGATATTTTAAATGAACCGTGCCCGAGGGCACGGGCGTCGAGAGCACGGGATGCCACCCGCGTCGATGGCAGCGCCGAGGGCACTCGCTAAATTTATGTTCTTTTAAATTGTGAAGTGGAATATTATATGTTCCAAAATTTTGGAGGGGAAATAATATTTGGAAAAATAAAGATTTTAAATGAAACATGCCCGAGGGCATGTGTTATGATTAGTATATATATATAATAAATTGGGATGGTGTGGATTTTTTGTTGGAGTGGCGGGGTGAGGTGAGGAAATTACCATTGTACCATTGTCCCATGTGGCGATGTGAAATTGCCACATGAGACAATGGCACAAGTGTAATTTCCTATTTTATAAGATAGATGTCAAAAAGATGGCACCTGACCAACGTGGGTCAGGTGCGCTGCTGTGGCGGCCTCTCATTGGCCGTGCAAAAGCAATTTCTTTTTGGGCGGCCAATGAGAGGCCGCCAGCGCACTTGACCCAAGTTGGTTAGGTGCCATCTGCCCTACATGAATCTCATTATATGTGTGTGTAATGGTGTAACGCCCCGCCTCCCGACGGGTGCCGCTACGATTGAAACACGAGAGTGCAGTTCCCGCAGGTGCCAGTAAAGTCAATGTGGAGCAGTGCAGGAAGTAAGGGAACACTCTAGATCTGACAAGCTAACAGTTCTAAATAAGGAAAAGACAGTAAGTAAAGGTAGTAAAACTACACTATTGCTGAAAGTAAATGAAACACGTACCTCCGCTATGTCAAGGCTCAAACCGTTCTGCTCTGGAAGTTCTGACTCCTCTCAAGTCTTGTACCGAAGCTCTAACTCCTCGTGCTCAGACGCCTCTAGATGATCGTGTGCTTCGTACCTGGTGGGCAACAAAGGGCGCACCGTGCTCAATAGAGTAGACAATATCTAAACAAGAGACAAGGAAGGTAAGTGTGCACAAAAGGAAGCAAGATGGCCACAGATATGATAGCACTAACCAAATAAGTAACCTGACCTGATAATCCACAATCCCACGCCACTGAAGAGTAAGGAAGCACAAAGGACGATGTGACAGTAGCAGGGTACAGAAGAGAGACATGTCGAAAACGAGCACAAGTATTGTAAAGAGGGTACTAACTAAAGTGAACCAATCCTAAGCCGTGACTTATGAGGTGGAGTACAATAAGCATCTGAGAGCTACCTTAACCGCGAGGGTGCGACCCCGGGCAGAGTCCAAAATTGTAAAGTATTGTACTGTAAGCTGCAAAATCTGTAAGAACTGTGGCGTTGTGGCCTGTGGTGGGGCTCCAGGACCCATCAAGATGGTTGTCCCTGTCTGCCCCCGGACTCAGGACCCATCAGCATGATGGAGTCCCCCCTAACTCGGGGAAAATAACAACAAAAAACAATTGGTTGCTAAAGATCAGGTCCCAGTCGTCCACGTACTCCCCAATCATAAGTTTCCCCAAACCCGGTGAGTCAAGAAGAAAGTAATCATTTTATTAGTTATTAGTGTCGTGAGGTTCAATATTGATTAAACTACGTAGCCAAGGGGAATCTATTAACGTATCGGTAATAGTAACCCGTCAATTCAAGAGCCAACCTCAGGATAGTCCACTAGTCATCCAGTACCAAAATAGAAACGTGCCATCATAAGAACATCCCAAGGCTACGCAATTTAATAATATTAAACTAGCAAGGTACTAATAAACTTATGAAACAACAAGAGCAAGAAACTAGCAAGTGACAGGTAGCATGGATGTTCCTCATGGCAAGATATTCCAAACTGAGCAGAAATGAAGCATCACCAACTCAAGAACAACAAGAAAACCCAAGGCAGCAATCAAAGGAAGCTATCATACCCACAACAATGCAAAAAGCCCAGACAACAAGCAAAAGGAGCCACCCAACTCATTTACCAACAAGGGAAGCTTGAACCACAAGTAAGGGAAACCCAAACCCCAACACAAGCAAGGGAATCTAAATTAGAGTATAGGGGATAAAGTCTACCTGAAACCAAAGCCGAAGAACCAAGATAATTAAGAACCGAAGCCCAGCATCTGCAGAAAGCCTACGCCGCAACTATCAGCAACAAGAAGCCCAAAACCTGCAAGCAATATAGAAAGGACGAAAGAAACATGCAAGCAAGTGAGAAAGAACGTGCTGATATATAAAAGAAACAATACTAACTGAATCTTGCAACGAACCAAGAGATAAGAAAACATAACAATCACTTTAATAAAGAAAGACCAAAAAGTCAACTCAAGGTGGCGCTAGAGAGTCTAGGTCAGAGGGATTAGATTGGGGGTCTTCTCATCACACAGTGGAGGGTACCCGTACCTACGGCAAAGTCCACGGGGTTCTTAGTAAGAAACTAGGGGCTAACAACCAAAACCGTTGGGGAACGGGGCTCACAACCCAAGTAGTACCACGCCGAAGCTCAAAACACGAGCAAGGGACCCAATTGAACCCAAACAGCAAGTGGAAGAACCCACCCGAGCACAACAGCAACCCACCAAGGCAAGTCAGCAAGCAAGAACCAGGCCACAAGCAAGGGGATAACCAAACAGCAAGTAGAGGAACCCCGACCAGCAAGCAAAGCGTCAACGGAAACCAAACCAGCGAGGGAGGAGCCACCGAATCCCCCTAAACAGCCCCAACGACAACCCCGGGACCCCACACAAGTAGGCGAGGGCGTCCGACCCCACGAAATAGTAATAGGGACAATAAAACCCGAATGATACCCCCCAAATCATCCTCTCCATTCATAAAAACCCAACAGTTATTTCGAAAAACCCAACACATCATCACAGGGAAAAATCTGCAAGAGAATCAACAAAACGAATATGAAAAAGGAGACAAGGTCTACCGAAATCAAGAAGGAACCATCGCAAGGTAGAGGAGAGATGGATGGGGGAAGCGGGCCGGGCCATTACATTCTACCCAACTTAGAAAAATTCCGTCCTCGGAATTCTAGAACAAGATAATATATATATAACACAAAAGATATCCAACAATGGGCTAAAACAAAATAAAGACCAGTTCAACAACTGATAATACAAGCTAAAAGTCGGGAGCGTCTGTCTCCATCGCCTCCATGGTGAAAGTCTGGCTCCTCTGAGGTGATGTTGGTCTCTGGAAGGGACTCCTCCTTGCTCTCGTCGTACTCGCTCCAGCTGCAAGTACTCGTACTCTCGAGCTGTGGAGAGCATCTCAGCATGCGTCGTCAACCCGAGTCCTACCAGCTTGTCGCGGATGTCGATGTCTAAGCCCCTGTCGAAATCTCTTGGCCCGAGCCTGAGGGGTAGACACTGTGTCCTTAGCAAACCTGAAACACCAATTGTTAGCAAACACAAACACAAAGTATGGTTAGCAATCTTGCAACAAGTTACATACCTACTGAGTTTAGAAAACTCAGCGTCGTACTCCTCTACAGTCATGGAGCCCTACTCCAGGTCCATGAACCGTGCCTCCAACTCCATCTGCGTCTCCGGTGAGAAGTACTGGCCGTTAAACTCCTCCTCGAACGTAGCCCAAGAGATCAGCTGGGGTAATCGGTCCTCTGCAACAGCCCACCAGTCTCTGGTATCTCTAGTCAACTGAAGCTTCGCCATGCAAATCTACATCGCTGGAGGTACCTTTGCAGCCTTCAACCTGACGGTGATCGAACGCATCCACCCTTCTGCTGCCAAACCATCACCTCGTCCATCGAAAACCGACGGCCGAATAGATCGAAACTACTGCACTCCTCCATCCGGCCTGGGTCCTTCACATATAGCCTGAACCAACTCTCGCAATGCTTGGTTTGAAAGATGATATACCGTGTTGGGTTTGGTGCCACCGGACCCAGATCCTGATCCCGAAGCCATGAGCGCTCTCCTGGATGGTCCAAGTCTCACGTATACACACCTGCATCCACAAGCAAGATTGAGTCAATCGAGCATCACCATTCATGCCTGCTCTACACTGTTCACGAGGCGATTGCACGGACCTGCATGGGCCACCACTTTATAACGCCCCGCCTCCCGACGGGTGCCGCTACGATTGAAACACGAGAGTGCAGGTCCCGCAGGTGCCAGTGAAGTCAATGTGGAGCAGTGCAGGAAGTAAGGGAACACTCTAGATCTGACAAGCTAACAGTTCTAAATAAGGAAAAGACAGTAAGTAAAGGTAGTAAAACTACACTACTGCTGAAAGTAAATGGAACACGTGCCTCTGCTATGTCAAGGCTCAAATTGTTCTGCTCTGGAAGTTCTGACTCCTCTCAAGTCCTGTACCGAAGCTCTAACTCCTCGTGCTCAGACGCCTCTAGATGATCGTGTGCTTCGTACCTGGTGGGCAACAAAGGGCGCACCGCGCTCAATAGAGTAGACAATATCTAAACAAGAGACAAGGAAGGTAAGTGTGCACAAAAGGAAGCAAGATGGCCACAGATATGATAGCACTAACCAAAGAAGTAACATGACATGATAATCCACAAACCTACGCCACCGAAGAGTAAGGAAGCACAAAGGACGATGTGACAGTAGCAGGGTACAGAAGAGAGACATGTCGAAAACGAGCACAAGTATTGTAAAGAGGGTACTAACTAAAATGAACCAATCCTAAGCCGTGACTTATGAGGTGTACAATAAGCATCTGAGAGCTACCTTGACCGCGAGGGTGCGACCCTGGACAGAGTCCAAAACTGTAAAGTACTGTACTGTAAGCTGCAAAATCTGTAAGAACTGTGGCGTTGTGGCCTGTGGTGGGGCTCCAGGACCCATCAAGATGGATGTCCCTGTCTGCCCCCAGGACTCAGGATCCATCAGCGTGATGGAGTCCCCCCTAACTCGGGAAAAATAACAACAAAAAAACAATTGGTTGCTAAAGATCAGGTCCCAGTCGCCCACGTACTCCCCAATCATAAGTTTCCCCAAACCCGGTGAGTCAAGCAAAAAGTAATCATTTTATTAGTTATTAGTGTCGTGAGGTTCAATATTGATTAAACTACGTAGCCAAGGGGAATCTATTAACGTACCGGTAATAGTAACCCGTCAAGTCAAGAGCCAACCTCAGGATAGTCCACTAGTCATCCAGTACCAACATAGAAACATGTCATCATAAGAACATCCCAATGCTACACAATTTAATAATATTAAACTAGCAAGGTACTAATAAACTTATGAAACAACAAGAGTAAGAAACTAGCAAGTGACAGGTAGCATGGATGTTCCTCATGGCAAGATATTCCAAACTGAGCAGAAAGGAAGCATCACCAACTCAAGAACAATAAGAAAACCCAAGGCAGCAATCAAAGGAAGCTATCATACCCACAACAATGCAAAAAAGCCCAGACAACAAGCAAAAGGAGCCACCCAACTCATTTACCAACAAGGAAAGCTTGAACCACAAGTAAGGGAAACCCAAACCCCAACACAAGCAAGGGAATCTAAATTGGAGTATAGGGGATAAAGTCTACCTGAAACCGAAGCCGAAGAACCAAGATAATTAAGAACCGAAGCTCAGCATCTGCAGAAAGCCTACGCCGCAACCATCAGCAACAAGAAGCCCAAAACCTGCAAGCAATATAGAAAGGACGAAAGAAACCTGCAAGCAAGTGAGATAGAACGTGCTGATATATAAAAAAACAATACTAACTGAATCTTGCAACGAACCAAGAGATAAGAAAACATAACAATCACTTTAATAAAGAAAGACCAAAAAGTCAACTCAAGGTGGCGCCAGAGAGTCTAGATCAGAGGGATCAGATTGGGGGTCTTCTCATCACACAGTGGGGGGTACCCGTACCTACGACAGTCCACGGGGTTCTTAGTAAGGAACTAGGGGCTAACAACCAAAACCGTTGGGGAACGGGGCTCACAACCCAAGTAGTACCACGCCGAAGCTCAAAACACGAGCAAGGGACCCAATTGAACCCAAACAGCAAGTGGAAGAACCCACCCGAGCACAACAGCAACCCACCAAGGCAAGTCAGCAAGCAAGAACCAGGCCGCAAGCAAGGGGATAACCAAACAGCAAGTAGAGGAACCCTGACCAGCAAGCAAAGCGTCAACGGAAACCAAACCAGCGAGGGAGGAGCCACCGAATCCTCTAAACAGCCCCAACGACAACCCCGGGACCCCACGCTAGTAGGCGAGGGCGTCCGACCCCACGAAATAGCAATAGGGACAATAAAACCCTAATCCTACCCCCAAATCATCCTCTCCCTTCATAAAAACCCAACAGTTATTCTGAAAAACCCAACACATCATCACAGGGAAAAATCTACAAGAGAATCAACAAAACGAATATGAAAAAAAGAGACAAGGTCTACCGAAATCAAGAAGGAACCATCACAAGGTAAAGGAGAGAGGGATGGGGGAAGCGGGCCGGGCCATTACAAATGGGAATCAGGTGGCCAAGGAGGATTCTCCTCCTTGGTAGAATCCTCCTTGGCCCACCATCGGCCAAGTCCCCCCACATTATTTTTTGAAATTTTTTTCCCAATATACTTTACACCTCATGGATGATTATCACACCAAAAATCAAGTGATTCCAACACTTTTTGCCCATCGATCCACCCATTGCAAAATCAACGGACGCATAATATAGAAATTTTTGCAATGGGTGGATCGATGGGCAAAAAGTGTTGGAATCACTTGATTATTGATGTGGTGATCATCCATGAGGTATAGAGAATATTGGGAAAAAAATTCAAAAACAAAATATGAAGGGGGACTTGGCCGATTGTGGACCAAGGAGGAGAATCCTCATTGGCCACCTGATTCCCATTAAACTCACACACACACACACATATATAATTTCAAAAAAATGTGTATATATATATATATATATAATAATGGCTATCATACGCCATATGAGATAGGCTCTCATATGCACTCTCACATAAAGCAACAAAGTACAAGCCCACATGGGCTTGTACTTGGTTCATTTATGTGAGAGGGCATATGAGAGCATATCTCATATGGCGTATGATACCCATTAATCCCATATATATATATATATATATATATATATATGGTAAAGTGTTCCTAGGGCGACTCCTTAGATTAAATCTAAGGAGTCGCCCCCATTTTCTCCCATCTCCCACAATTTTTTTTGAATTTTTTTTTCATCGGATTGTTGGGCATATCATGGATAATCAACATACCAAAAATCAAGTCATTCCAATACTTTAAAAACCCACATCTACCCCTTGCAACTTCAACGGTCTGAAAACGTGCTGAAAAACACATAAAGTTGCAAGGAGTAGATGTGGGCTCTAAAAGTATTGGAATGACTTGATTTTTGGTATGTTGATCATCCATGAGATGAACAACAATCCCAAGAAAAAAAATTTCAAAAAAAATTGTGGGAGATGGGAGAAAATGGGGGCGACTCCTTAGATTTTTTCTAAGGAGTCACCCTAGGAACACTTTACCCATATATATATATATAATAGAAATGGGTGGAGGAGTTTGCCACCTCATTCTCCCACATGAAGAGTGAGGGGGTGGGTGCAATTTGGTGTGTAGGTGCGGAGACCTAAAACAAAAGCTCCCCCATTTTTCCGTTAATTTCGTTCTTGCAATCCATTTTTTAGGAACCAAAGAAGCACCTATCTTTTTACGACTCTGTCATTGTTCTTTTTGCACTTTGCCCCTGGGGGTTTTACTCTGTCCCCTACTTCTCGCATTTTCTCATTTTTACCCACTGCTTTTCACTCCCCCCTCCTTGCACTTTGCTCCCGGGTGACGAATATATCCGTTTGCACTTTGCGCCTGAGTGACGACTGTCTACATGCCCTTCGGGCACGGGCATGTACTAGTGTGTGTGTGTGTGTAAAAAGTCCTAACTCAACTCGCATGCCAATAAATGAAAGTACTACCTCATTTTGAATTACATTTGAAAGAATCCAGAGTACAAAAGAGTCTCAATTAGACTATAAAAGACATTATAGAGAATAAAACTTCTTTTGTATCAAGACTTCATATAAGAAAGCATTTTAAATATATATATATACTAAGTTCTTCAAAGTTTCACCTCGGACGCCTATAATAAACTTGAAAATATTTAGTGGTACGGTGTTTGCCAATTCTCCCCGACTGAGAAGAACTCGACTCTAGCAAGTGATAACAAGACCCCAGCAAAGCTTTCGTTGACGCAGGTGGAAGAGGAAAATTGTAGTGGGAAATTAGGGAAGAAGAAATTAGGGATTTGATAGGAGTGTTTTAGGCCCCTTACTAAAGGAATCAGATGATTTCCGACTCCAACACATTGCACTAGGAGATTTTTTAGAGCTTACGCCCAAACAACCAAACATATCTCGCGCCTCTCAAGCTCAAGATTTCAATTGGCTAACAAAAGTTAATATAACTTTAAATTTTTTATTGAATAACCCATTATAACAAAAAAATTAATTACAAAGTCATATTTATAGTAATTTGACCCATACTTAAACTTCTAAATAGAATCAAATAAAATTTCTAAATAAAAAAAATTCTTTAGAATAGGAAATTCAAAAAAAGACTCAAACTCCTTTGAAAAGTACACTCTAAAAAATTCAAATTACAAACTCAAAATAATCACAGCCTAAAATAAATTCTAAACACTCAAATACTAATTTGAATATAAATTGAATATGGATCAGTGTTATCAAATGGCGCCGCCACGGCCGCCATGGCGGAATGGCGTGGCCCCTTTTGGCCTAATCGCAATTCGCCATCCATTTGGCCTAAATCGCAAATGGCGCCGCCACGGCCGCCATGGCGGAATGGCATGGCCCCTTTATGGCGGATTTTTGGCTCACCGCTATAGGCCGCCATTCGCCATTGATAACATTGATATGGATTCATATCATTATTCCTTGTGTCAAGAACTTCACCACCTTATGAATAATGGTAAGGGAGTGCAAACTGCTAGTAGTCACCAATCTCACCTGGTTGGTAAAGACTCGTTCACAATCACAAACTTTTAAATGAGCCAAAATATAAATGTGTAGGTGATGATTTTCGAAAGGGTGTAAAGGAAGACGCGTAAAACTTGATGAATGATCAGGGATGATGAAGCTGATGTACTCTAGCTCAAATGCAGGCTCAGGTTCAATCCATATGTCAGCCTCATGCTCAGGATCTGGCCCTGGCATAGGCTCGATCGCGAGCTTTTAGGCTCGAGCTTACCCTTGGACTCGGTCTCAGGCTTGGGTTTGAGCACAACTTCTTGTTACTTTAAAAATTCAGGAAAATCTTCAGAAAAAGTTTACTTTAGCAGCCTGAATTTTTTTTTGTTGAAAAATCCTTGAAAATAGAAATTTGCAATGTATTAAGGTCGAGGATGGGTGGTACTATAGCTCACAGGTGAACAGTAACCCGTGATATTTTGATGGCTGTTTAAAACCCGAAAGCAAAGAGTTTTTTGATGGATTCTTTTGATAGTGAAGAAGGAGAAGAGTTTAGGGTTAATGTTGTGGAGAAGATGATAGTGAAGGAGTCTGGTTTGGTTTGGGTTTTGATGTGGAATTTTGGTGGAAATTTTTTGATAAAATTAAATCTAAATAAAAAAGAAGAAAAGATAACGGAACCATGCGATGAAAAAAAACTGAAAATTTAGCTCCGATATCTAGTTTGAAGTAGGACGAAAGAGAATATGGTGGGAAAATTGAGAAAGAAGATACTAGAGATTAGATTAGATTTTAGGACTCTCACTACGGGAACCCAATGATTACCGACTCCTATGCCTCACATACGGAGATTCTTCAGAACTCAAACCCAAGCAACCAAGCATACTCTTGCACATCTTAGGCTCAAAAGTTCAATTGATAAATAAAAAACTCACACAACTTTGAATTTCTTATTTAATAACTCATCATAACTAAAAGATGAATGTAAAGCTATATCTATAGGTAAAATAGAAGACTAATGACTCGGATTGAAACTCTTAAATTGACTCAAATAAAGACTCTTAAATAAAATAAAAGAGCTTTAGAACAAGAAAATAAAAAAAGGACTCAAATTCCGTTAAAATTGAAACGGTTAAAAATGAAAAAGCTGAAGGACTCAAATTCATTTAAAAAGAAAAATCTAAAATGACTCAAATTACAAAATCTAACATGAATCAAAGATTATAAAAATAAATTCTAAATGATTTAGATAATAAGTTGAATGCAAATTGGAATTGGATCACCATCACTTGTTCTCCTTAACCTATGTTTCATGCATATCTAAAGATTCTAAACGTCTTCTCCATCAAACAAAGAATATAAATATGGTTTGGATACGGTTCGAACATGTGTTTTATCACATCCTTATCTTTATCTGTAATCATTTACCAAATACGAATGCAGATATAAGTAATATGTGGAAAGAAAATTAAATATCTGAATCCTAGAAATTCATATAGATATTATCGGATACGGATCGAATACTGATAGGAGACCGTATTTGTTATAATAATACATGTCGGATATAGATGTATGAATAAAAATACTTATAATATGTGGCAATTTTATTATATTATCGGGTTCAAGCTAATTAAGGTTAAATATAAATAGATGTATGATTATGGATGAATGTGATAAAGTATAAATAAGTCATGTGTATAGTATGTTATTAGCATATTGGATATCATACTTGTATCTGTCTTTAAAAAATCTAATTTTACCATTCAACTCTGTATCTGATCACATAGTAAAATTTAATATCAGTATCTGCATCCAAGCAGATATAGATGCGGATCCAATTTGGATAATCCGGATCCGTTTACATCCCTACCATCATTTTTTAAAAAAGGAATGTTTCGCTTCTATTGGTACGTGTCGAATAGAAATTCTTCTCATTAAATGGGAATGCACATGTTGCAGAATGAATTTGAGTCACTTCTTATAAGATCGTTGAGCTGGGTTAGATGATTTGGGCTTTGAGTATCGATTTGGGTTATAAGAAGCTTCTGATAACCTTCTTATAAGCTTGTTGAGCTGGGTTAGATGATTTGGGCTTCTTACAAGCTTCTTACAAGCTTCTTATAAGCTTGTTGAGCTGCATCAATCAAATCCAAATGGAGTAATTATGCTAATTGGGTTCTTAGGTTAAAATTGGATTGGCAATCACGAGAATTTAGTCGGGATTGATGCAGTAGTTCTATTATTTCATGCAATTTTTTAATCATTGGATCCAAGGTTTTTGGGTTTTGTGCTTTTTAGATTATTTATGTTTTGGGTTGATGGTCTGCATTTTAGAAGAGAGGATAGAGAAAAATAGTAGAGAAGTGTTCTGGGTTAGATGATTTGGGCTTTGAGTATCGAGTATTAGAATTGAGATGATACAGTATTAGATTAGTATGTGGAGTTTTAGTTCCATCTAATAGAACCAAAATTCATATGGTTTCGGGTCACTAACTAAAGCTTGGTGGGCTCCTAATTTATTTGACATATGAGGCTGCTCAAGAAACAATGACCAACTAGCTATTCTTTTTGCAACCGTGGCAACCCTGTCTGTCTTAATAAATAAGCTTGTTGAGCTGAGTCAAGCATGGACCAACCAGATTTTCCACACCATACAGCTATGCTATCACCGGTCACAATATGCTTGATATATATTCTCAAACCACCAAAACAATAGTAAACTTTCAGTCCGTTACTCATGGGCCGACTTATTATAGCATTGGTTTTGTAAATTCAGTCAAATACAAACTGAAGTTACTGGATTTCACGATTTTGTAAACTGACTGGCTCCGTTCTCAAGTCACAATTTAGTTTATTGTTTCTTGCATAAAATATCCAATTATCGGGTTACCTAAAAGATCAGAGAGACGATTAGTTACACTCCAACGACAAAATAAATTTGAGAAAAAGGAAAACTATTGTAGAAGCTGTCAGCTGTTGCAATGGTCACCTTTTTTTGTGATTTAAGAAGGATGATATAGAGATTTTTGTTAACTTATGAACAGGTTCGTAATACTGGAAGTTGGATGGAGATTGGTAACAGCATTAGCCATTTCGGGATTGTGAGTGCTCAAGTCGTTTTTGTATTGCTGCTTTTTGCCCTGACAAACATTTATACCAAAGACATTGATGTCCGGCATGTACAGTCATCAAGGAAGAAAATGTAACTTGCTGGACTAGCGAAATTTTATTGAACAGTCTCAGTTTTGGGTTCAAGAAAGGGTTGGCAGAAGAATAGACACAACATTGGTGCAGTGCCATTTTTCATAGGCTTGTGCTAAACGATGCATTGATGTTATCATCTCGGGTGCTTTTACTTGTAATCCTTTTCTTTTTCTTTTTCTTTTCTTTTTTGGTTCTTTTTTTTATCGCGTTGACAAGCATTATATGCGACAATATCAGTTGTTGCATTCATAGGTTATTCCATTTTGATGTCGATGGTGTGGGGATAAATTTCATTGGCGAGATTGAACAGGGATGTTGTGAGGGTTGGACCCCATGGTTGTCTGAACGTCGAAGGTAGAGAGCATCGACAAAGACAGATTTCTCCATTTACCGGAGTTGAACAGAAGACGTATGAGAAGTAAACGTGTGCCAATGTTTGAGGCATTTAGGCATCGGAGGAGGAAATTGTTGTAACAGGCTCAGATCACCGATTAAAGGAAACAGGTGTATCACAGATGAACATTGGGCGCTTCGCACTGATCTTGAACATTCTTACTACCCATTTTGGATTTGAAAAACATTAAGTAATTTGCATGTGTAGCGGTATATCAGCGATTGTACTCCCCAACTGTGAGAGCTTTGCATGGTCCACGGAATCCGAATCATGCGGGTTAGTAACATGCACGTTAATAATGTTGGAAATACAACAAGCCTGCTCCTAAAAAGGAACTCAGGACCCCATACCTTTACCAAGTTCCAGATGATGAGCGCACAGCCATCCTGACTTGTACAACTTCCATTTAACCACATGCTGCTCCTGTATCATTCGTATATTCGAATACCCACACACCCCTTTGAGTGTTGAGAAAATTTTGTTATATCAAAGTCGAGAGATGTGATGATTTCATTGATTTTTCCCTAGTACATAGAAGATGAGCTGTTAACAAAACACGGCCAAGAACAAACATAATCGTGCAGGATTTGATTCTTCTATCTTGCTATTTGTTGTAACTACGATTTGAATTTTAAAAAATAACCAAAGATAAACTAAACTTTATAGTTCAAAACTGAATTAACTAACATACTCTCCCTTAAATATTGAGTTTCCTTGTACTCCAAGTTGGCCTCAAAACTTGTTGAATTAGACTTAATGCAATCCATCTGCTATCTGGTCTATAGTGCTGCAATGTTCAACTTTGATTTGCTTGCTTGCTATCAAATCTCTTATAAAATGGTGCCTTATATCAACGTGTCTGGTCCTTCCATGATTGATTGGACCATTGGCCAAAGCAATTGCAAATTTGTTGTCACACGATATAATTGTCTTCTCCTTTTGCTCTTGATTTAGATCCTTCAACTCTCTCCTAAGCCAGATTACTTGACATGCAGCATGTGAGAGTGCCATATATTTCACTTCAGTTGCAGGCAAAGCTAATTGTGGTTTGCTTCTTAGTGCCCGATCTTACACAAACATCACCAATTTGAAGAATGCAACTTGTCAAGCTCTTTCTATCTTCTTCACTTGAACCCCCATCACTCTCTGAGTAGGCCATTAGCTTGCAAGATCCACCCTTGTTGCATTTCAAACCATAACCAGTTGTTCCAGCGACATACCTCTGAATCCTTTTGGTTGCACCAACACTGGTAGGAAAAGGGTCTTCAGCCATGGAAATTTGGCCACGGACAAATCCGTGGCTGATAGTATGCTATCAACCACGGATTTGTCTGTGGCCAAATTTCCGTGGCTGGGAAAAAATTGGTCCACGGAGTATTGCCCACGGACATTTCCGTGGGCGTTAGTTGACCTTCAGCCATGGAATTGTCTGTGGCCGATAACTATCAGCCATGGAAAAGTGGTGAAGAAATATGATGTGTCTGTTACGTATTAGCGAGGGATATTTCCGTGACCAATAATAGTAACGGCCAGGGATAAGTCCGTGGCTAAAAGTCTGTTGCCGGTAAAAAAATTTTACCCAAATTGGGGGAGCCCGTGCCCCCAATGTCGGTAAAACTTTCCAATTTTCATCCGCCGCGAGAGAGAGAGAGGGACGACGAAGGAGCCGACGCCGACGCCAGCCGTCGTGCAAGGTACGCTTTTCGCCCTAATTTCACTAGAATGGACGGAGGGGGCGTTGATCACCGACGTTGCCCTAGCTCCCCTCGCCTCCTTCTGAACTGACGGAGGAGTGTGTGAGCTGGGGCGACGGCGGTTGCCGACGCCCCCTCCGACCCCTCTCTCTCCTACTCCCCCAATCCTGGACCCCGACCCCCCTCCGACCCCTCTCTCTCCTACTCCCCCAATCCTGGACCCCGACCCCCCTCCGACCCCTCTCTCTCCTACTCCCCCAATCCTGGACCCCGACCCCCCTCCGACCCCTCTCTCTCCTACTCCCCCAATCCTGGACCCCGACCCCCCTCCGACCCATCCCTCACCGGCGACCCCCTCCGCTCGAGAAACGTGTTAATTGTTAGGGTTAGGGTTAGGATACGGTTAGGGTTTGGGTTTGGGTTTGGGTTTGGGTTGAGTCTAGGGAAGGGGTTGGGGCTGGGGTTAGGGTATGGGAAGGGGTTTGGTTGGGTGAGGGTTTAAGGTAGGGGTTCGGTTTAGGTGTTGGGGGTAGGGAAGGGTTTAAAATATGGTTAGGGTTAGGGTTCGGTTAATGTTAGGGTTGGAGTTAGGGCTAGGATTAGGGTTGAGGTCAGGGTTGAGATTAAGGTAAAGGGTTGGTGTCGGATTGGGGTTGGGGGAATGTAAATGATGATGATGTTAGTATCATATTATGTTAGCATACATATACATATACATATACATATACGTATCAGTACCTCGGTTTGAGTAATACATATAAGTTAATAAATATAAGTTTTAGCGTATTACCTATAATCAGGTTTAGGTTAGTACATGATAATTCATTAACTAAAAACTTCTATTTAATATCAAATCTGTGATGCAGATAAACGCGACCCTTGATACGACGTCTGGACATCCACCATCGCCTCCAGACAAGTATTTATTGTAATTGAATTCGGGACAACTGCTTAAACTAGTGCAAATATCATCTTTAACATGCTTGTCAAACTTAGCAATTGAATAACATGCTCTTATTATATCTGTTGCAAACTGATTAAAATGGACATTTCATGTTAATGAATCTTTGGGTAAAATAATGACTTATTCCTTACTTGTCATCCAATTTAACCAAACTGGACAGAGGGTATGACACAACCCTCGAAAACATATATATGAAACCATCGAATACAGATGGGATGATTCTGGCTCGTGATCCAGAAGAGTACACTTTGGGTGGGGTTGGTTCATGTAGTAGAATTTGTAGGTGTGGTTTGAGCACTATACGGCTACCTCCATACCACACCAATGGAGGGTAGCCAGTAAAGCGTCACGGTAAGCCCCGATGATAGAGGTGCGTCAAGAGCATTTTACCTACCCAGGCATGGACTTATCACGAACACAAATAACTGAAAACTCAAATACAACTGCTTTACTTTGAATTGCAACTTTACTTTATGCACTCATTACTCATAAATATGTACTAACGCCCTTTTGTTCTTTTCCTAAGTTGTTCCTCAGTTCATTCCTTTAAATATCTTACCGAGCTATTCGCTGACATATATTCCAATGTAATTGTGAAATATATGTTAGTTTCAGAGACATGGTACGTGGAAGAGCCTGTTGTTCAGAGTTACGAGGACGCTGAGATCCTCCCTGCTGAAGAATAGAGAATTGATGTAGTTTCTATTTATTTGGTCGTATTATTTGACTTCAGGTGTGTTGCTTTCAGCAATGAAATTGTACGGCCATGTTGGGCCTTAATTCCTTTATGTACTTAGTTTTGAACCCTAGAATAAAATAAAAATTGTGATAATTATCTATGCTATTTCTGATGTCATGCGCTTGCAAGGACATCTAAAAACGCTTATTGTGCTTAAGTCAAAGAAGAAAGAAAATAAAAGTACTTCTTCTTTGTTTTAAGCACATGTGGACCCGTTCACGTTCTCGCCTCCAAGTATACTAGGAAGCGGGGCGTGACAAATTGGGATGAAGCCCAGAAAATGCTAGTTGCGCACAGACGACTGTAGATCAATTCCAAGGCGACTGTAAAAACACATGCGACTGTAAATTGAACATCATTCGCCTGAGACGAAAAGCTCAAGAAGAGTAAATAAAAATGTTGACTTGAGATGTGCAAACCAGTCGGCTGTAGAAGGTCAGGCAGGCGCCTGGATGTCATCCAGTCGACTGTCGTGCCTTCATCAGTCGACTGTGGGAGAGCCAAAAACTCCAATAAGAATTTAAGGCGAAGTGAACCTAATGGGATGATATCTATGATAATCCTAGGCTCACTAAGATGGTTAAATGTATATGCATGAGAATATGACCATCTATCAAGGCATTACAATAATCTTAGACTCAAAAAGAGAAATGCAAGTAATAGAAATTATATGGATTACATATTGCATCTCCTAGAATCTAAGTCTTCAAGCTCACGATACCTTGATGCTCCCCAACATCATCCAAGCTTTGGCACCCCTTGATGAGCTTCCCTTCATCAAGCTACAAGTTTTGGCATTCCTCCACTAGATGTCCATCCATCATCATGCTCCAAGCTTTGGCTTCATTAGATTATCTTCACGACTACATCCAAGCTGGGGCACACCATCACTCTTGGAGGTATTTAATATATCCATTGCATCATCCTCCAAGCATTGTGCTTTGTCTCATCAACATATAATCATTAAGATAAACTGAGACTAAAACATAAGATTGATTAGCACACTAACGTAATATATTGATCATCATCAAAACAATGTTAGTCTTGAACCCAAGAACTAACATGAAGAATGAAGAGGAGAAGAAGCTCATGGCGAGCGAACCATATGCCAATGCGGTAGGGGCCTTGATGTATGCAATGGTATGTACTCGACCCGATCTATCACATGCAGTCAGCATGGTGAGTAGATACATGCACAACCCAGAAGGAGAGCACTGGCGATCAGTGCAGTGGATCCTGCGTTACATCAATGGCACAGTCAACGTCGGACTAACATTCAACCGAAGTGTTCATGGTCCGTACACTGTTGTGTATGTCGACTCCGACTATGCATGCGACTTGGATGGGAGGCGATCGATGACAGGCTATGTCTTCACCCTGTAAGGCGCTCCAATATGTTGGCGGAGTATCCTTCAGTGTACGGTGGCCATGTCTACTACGGAGGCAGAGTATATGGCATTGACTGAAGTGGTGAAGGAGACGATATGGTTGATGGGTCTGATGGATGATCTGGGAGTCTACTAAGAGAGGTACGATGTCCATTGTGATAGCCAGAGTGTAGTGCACTTGGCTAAGAATCAGGTCTTCCATGCTCGTACGAAGCATATCGACGTTAGATTCCACTTTGTCAGTGACCATGTGGGAGAATACGACAACAACATCAAGTTGTTGAAGATCGGAACAAATGACAACCCAGCAGACATGCTGACGAAGGTTGTATCGGGAGTCAAGTTCAAGCATTGTTTGGACTTGCTCAATGTGGGTTCCTCGAAGAAGTTGACGTCGACCCCATGAGGGGGGCATTGAGGCTTGATGAAGCCATTTGAGACTCAAGAGAGTCAGCCAGTCTCAGGAGGAGACAGTCGTAGTTCTGGCGAAGCATTTGGTCCTTCGAGACATTTGGTTCTTCGAAACAAAATAAGTGTGCGAACACCATTCGATGCTAAACCAAGGTCAGTGAGGGTTGTCTGTTGGACAGAGGCTCGAATCTCGCCAAGGAGAAGATTTATGGAGAAGTTGGCTCGATTCGATGCATTAGAAGCAGTTGTATGATAGACGAGTTATCTTGTACAAAGTTAACTCAACTGCACTCAGATCCGACATATCTGACTCTGCACAAATCAGATACGAGAATGCTTGGCATGTGGCTTCTACAGCGCAGTTGGTCGTTCGGTCGTCAGTTCGAGTTTGAGGGTCGATCGATCGGTATTGGGTCATTCTGTCGTAACGCAGTTAGAGTATGTGTCCGGTCGATCGGTCGTTTGAAGGCTCAAAGGATGAAGGTATACGAGGCTCGGCACTTGGGTCGTTCGACACAGAAGGAAGGTCGATTGGTCGAAGGGAGCCCATTAGGATGCGGCCCACTAGGAAGCGACAGAGGGCCCACTAGTGTGTGGGGGCATTGATTGCATAGGAGCGGTGATTAGATTGGATGCCGTAATTGTCGAGATCCGTATCCGTAGGAATTCCTAGCCAATGATGACATCTATTGTAACCTAGGGTTATTAATATGTGGTTTTAGATTAGGGTTTTGTATGGGACACTATTGTATCCTTTGAGAAAGCCGCCATATGTGAGGGCCGACTTTGAGAGATTGTATTGTGAGCTTTTGGAGAGATCGTGTGTGCTTCTTCTTCGTTGGACGAAGAGAAGATTTGCATTGTTCTCTCCTTTCGTAATAAAGCTCATCGGCGTTCCCCATTGGCCGTCCACGGCCTAAAAAAACAATCTTAAATGTGCTCTGTTGTGTTGCTGATCTTTCGTCCTCGGTCTCCACGATCCTAGGTCTTCCGCTGTGTTTGTGTTGGTAGAGCTAGGCTCCGCCGCACAACAGGACGCCGACCTAATAATTTGTATATGTATAGGCATAGAAAATATGCAAAAAAAAAAAAGTACATACTATTGCTATCCATATGCTATAAACGATTAATGACTATGTAATTAAGCACTCATCTCTCTGTTAATGTATGTCTGCCTATCACCAGGAAATGGTCGAGTGGAAACACAAAAGCAAAATAGAGGGAAAGAAGCACGCGTGTGGGCACGATGCGCATGTTAGCATGCTGCTTGGGGCCGCAAAAATATTGCAAAATCTCACAACTTCATTACTGGTATGTGTATGCCTCTAATTAATAACCCCACCCCATGCTAATTATATAAGTTACATTAATTATTATGTTCCGTATGATCAGCAGAATGGGGGAGGAAAAAGAGGGCATTACGCTTCACGATGAAGTAACACATGCATGGAAAATAGAATGCATCATGAATGATGCGATTTAATGAGGAGGGGTTTCCTCCTTGATTTGGCTGGAATCTACGGCAAGCTGTAAAAATGAACAGGGAACAACAATTCTCATACTTGAAGCAGCGGAGGAGAAGGGGGTGGGAGCGAGCAATATACAGGGATGGTGAGGGAGGGAGCATTGGAAGGAGTGGAGGCGCGCCATCTATATATTATTTACTCGGACTGCACTCCTCTTATCGCTACCCCACTGCCGGCCGGAGTCGTTGCCTTGCGACATGACAGACCCGATGCACCGATTAGTCAACCACTACTTGGATATAGATTCCAATTTTGATCTTCTTCTTCTTCTTCGTATAAAGATTCTGCAGCAGCCTGCACACACACACACACACAGAGAGAGAGAGAGAGAGAGAGAGAGGTCCATGCGATTAATCCAAAACCTTGTGCCGACTGCCGAGTACAGCTAGCTAGCTAATACTTCAAGGGGGGTTGCGGTGGGGCCCGGGGCAATCAATCAAATTAATAATACAAGGGGAATGGGTTGTCTTCACCAATACCATCCACATGGGAATACTCTCAAAAATGCACCGATTAGTCGGTTACAGGAAGGAGTGAGCATTCAGTCGTCGGCATCCAGCTGAGAATGATTGTGGAATAAGCCAGAAGCCCTTTCCTCCTCGTCTAAAAAGGTACTTATATGCATAGGGCATTAGCATGTAAAGTTCTGGATCCGAACCGTCGTCATTGATGACAGGATAAACGGTCAGTCATTGAATGCGCCCGTTGATGATGAGCCGAACCCGCTCGAAGAGTGGACAGAGTCAGAATAAGAGACTTCATTTCCTCAAGCTTGATTCAAAAAGGCACTTGCGAGTCTGTGGGCCACCAGACAAAGATCGTGAGCCTTGTTGTGCTTGATATAAATAATCGGAATGTTACTCAGCCAGCCCATGGTCGTATCACATATGAAAATCATAAGTTCTTTTAATTGCTTCTATGTGTCAGAATCCATAGATGAATGGAAAAAATTAGCGTCGTCAAAAAAAGAAGATACAAGTACTAGGAAGCGACTTTTTGACCGGAGATTTTTTCTTTTTCCCCTTTTTTTTATCCATTGGGATATACGGTTAGACGCACACGCAAAGCTCGCATCCATCAAGATTTGAACACTGATGGCCACTGAGAAGAAAAGCTGGAAGGTGCCAGCTGAACTAGTGCTGATTACATTCTTAATTAAAATCAAAGGAATAGCAGCGTATTCTTTTGGGTGCCCGTTTACATTGGAGTGAGGCCGCCAGGTGGCACTTGTTGTCGGTTTTCAGACTCGCTGTCGCTTCCACGCATCACTGCGCAACATGCGCTCCCTCTTCCTCCGCTTGCCTCATTTGTTATCTCTTTTCTTTTCTTTCCTTTCCTTTCTGTTCTGTGTCTACCCTTTTTCTTCGTTGTAATAAACACCCAAAAAAATAGTAATAAACTAATGATGTTTTTATCGTTGCTGTTATTGGTATTATTGTTATGGGAAGTAACAACAAACTTACTAAACCTTCCTTAATAATAACGCCTCATTGCCACCATCCACATCCCAATACTCCCATCTCCCTCTCTATCCGTCGCTGCCCCCAATTTGCTCGCCTCCTCCCATTTCCATTGCTCGTCTCCCGTTCCATTCCCCTCTCATTGTCATTGATTGATTGCCCTCCAACTATTCAGATCCGCCGCCCCCCGCCGCCCCCTATAAGCCACCAAAGAGGAGGCACCTCAAATCCCCTGTAATATCAAACCCAAAAATATTAGCCTATTTAAATCACCATTTTCCATTAACTATTGTACAATGGCTGCTGCGGCCATGGGCAGTTGCAATGGCAAGTGCATTCATCCAGGACCATCCATCCTCACTTGTCTCCTTTCAATCCTCGTCGTCTCCTCCTCTTTGGCCGCTGCTGCACCTGTTTTAAGTGAGGATTATTATGCCAAGACTTGCCCTCAGATGCATCAGATCGTCTCCGACGTCGTCATGGACAAGCAGATCTCCTCCTCCACCACCGCCGCCGGCACCCTCCGCCTCTTCTTCCACGACTGCTTCGTCGGCGGCTGCGACGCTTCCGTCCTCGTCTCCTCCACCTCCTTCCACCACTCCGAACGAGACGCCGACATCAACCTCTCCCTTCCCGGCGACGCCTTCGACGCCGTCGTCCGCGCCAAGACCAAGCTCGAGATCCAGTGCCCCGGCGTCGTCTCCTGCTCCGACATCCTCGCCGTCTCCGCCCGCGACCTCCTCCTCATGCTCGGCGGTCCCTTCTACAAGGTCAGGCTCGGCCGCAAGGACTCCCTCGTCTCCCCCGAGGCCGCCGTCAACGCCGGCCTCCCCTTGCCAAACATGACGGTGTCCCAGATCATAAGGAAGTTCGCCGACAAGGGATTCACCGTCAGGGAGATGGTTGCCCTCTCCGGGGCCCACACCGTCGGGTTCTCGCACTGCAAGGAGTTCGCGGACAGGATCTTCAACTTCAACGGAAGGGGGCCGACGGCGTTCGATCCAAGCATGAACCCGAGGTTCGCGCAGGCGCTCCAGAAGACGTGCGGGGACTACAGGAAGGATCCGACGATGGCGGTGTTCAACGACATAATGACGCCGGGCAAGTTCGACAACATATACTACCAGAACCTGGCCAAGGGATTGGGGCTGCTCAAGTCGGATCAGGAGCTGGCGGGCGACCCGCGGACGGCGCCCATCGTCAAGGAGTACGCAGATAACCAGGACGTCTTCTTCAAGGACTTCGCGGCCGCCATGGAGAAGCTCACTTTCTACGGAGTGAAGACGGGGAGCGCCGGGGAGATAAGGAGGAGGTGCGACGCGTTCAACAACATCAAGGTAGCTTAACGTAATTAATTTAATAAGAAGAGCAGGGCGGCAGCGGATCAATTACTATTTACTCACGGGAATCAAGAAGTCAGTTTGGGACCTGGGTTGGTGATTAATTTATCGGTTACCTATATTTATTTTTATCATGAAGGGAAAACATGGAACATGGAGATTATATTATATTGTATGACATGCGCTGTTAGTTACCATTCCATTTGCTTGAGTATAGTCTTCCCTTTCAGGCAATTTGATTGAGGATGCTGATGGACCTCAGACATACTCCATGGACCGTGGAAACAAGTTGTTACTAGAGTTATTGCAAGTTGTTTATTCTTGTCTGTTTTCTATTTATACTTCCGTCCGAGTTCCGACCGACGGATGGAGCTTTTAAAATCCTCGTTGTGATACCGTTCGTTGCTTGGTAATGGTATGTTTCTCTTCTGCTGTTTTTGCCTTGTATTCTTTTCTTGCCTTCATTCCTCGCTACCTAATTTAATCTAATCAACTAGTAATTGGTATGGGAAGTTGAAATGCGAGCTCCATTTGGTTGATGCATAAAGAAAGGTGATTTCGGGTGGTGTTGTATAACTGGACAACCAAACAAAACATGGCATCACATTATTTAGTATTCCATTTAGCTTTGAAACCAAATCCCCAGCTGATACTACCGGTCATCATCCCCACTGCAACACATAGACATTCATTCATTCATTCATTCCGTGATAATTTGGCGCAAGGCAATGCGGGCTAACAGGTATCCCATGGGGATGAACGTAGGCATCCTACAAATCTTCTTACTGGTTTTGGCTTTAAAAAAAGTCTCGGCAAAAGCCTTCAATTCTCTCTTGTAACATACACATCATCTTTACCAACAACCAAAGAAACCAAAAACAAGCTCGCATCCAATCAACAGGCAGAGACGCTGCCTGTTCCATTATCGCGTCCGTCGCCAGCGGCAAGTCAGAAGATTGAAGAAGAGCATATGAAAGTTGGCTTTGTTCTTATATGAAGACATAAATATGCATTATCATGACTGAATTAGCGGGCGGCAGCCCCATGTGTCACGTGACCGTCAGTATCACTGCCTAGGCATGCCAGCTGTTGACAGCACCGCTGGTTTCCAAATTGAAATTTCTGACAGGGCGGTAGGAAGACCGAAAAATATGGAAGCTGTATTGCATAACACCCGCCTAAGGGATGGACTACCACTAATGAGAATGGGAAAATGAAACTATTTTTGACATAATGAATGTTGCAAAGCAAGGTCATCATCCTATGCATTCTACCACCGCTCATTGACATATACAATTGCACCCATTAAACATTATCATTCCCCCTTCTCAACACCGACAGCAAGTCAAAAGGGGGGTAACAGACATATCAAAATGCAGGACGAAAAGTGTCGGACAATAAATCTGTCTTCTCTTTTGTAACCACCAAAAAATGAAACAACGTGAGATACAGAGGAGGGAATGATAAAAACCGATAGGTGGGGGCCGGGGCCGGCCGGCGGGTACTCATGCTGCCACCGCTGCTGCCACGGGGAAAGAAAGCTAACCGTGAACAAACCCAACCCTGTATCGCTAAAATTAATGATAATCACGTTACTAAAACCCCCGCCAAGTCAAATAACTAGTATATCAAATGAGGTTTTAAAAACAAAGAATCTAATTTAAAAGACCGCCCTGACTTTGAACTTACTCAGCAGGCAACTAGCATGGCTTCCTCTTATCCACCTTAATGTGAATATTGAACCATTTCTTCTTCTTACTGCGTTCTCTCTTCGTCTCCCTTGTTTGCCCTTCGTCGTTAGACCGTGATGCCCTGAACGACGTTCTAATCCGGCTGCCACTTGAACTCCGTTTCAGAGGTGAGACTGTCGTGTACGAGGCATGAATTGCATTTCTTTCTTTCAACAGCTCGTCTATCTAATTTGGAAAAAAACAAAAAAACCTTGACAAAACACCCAAATATATGAACGGAGCGCAGGTCCAAAATATCTCTCTCGGAGATAAACAGCACACAAAACTCACAGTTTGCATTTCCTGGGCATATCTACTTGTCATCTCGGTGAATTGTGCCAGCACCTGTCCAGCATAACACGAGGAAAACACAAATAATGCGCATAACATGGAATGCAATAAAACCATCCAAATAACAAGACTATGAAGAAAAACCACCTGTCTGTATTCCGTCTCAAACTTGGATAGTTCTGCTCTTTTGGTTAAGAGTTTTGCATCTACGTCTCGGAGCCTTTCTTTTTCTTCTAAAAAAGGTTCGGCACACATGACCTCTATTGTGTAGTTTGCGCTTTTAAAGAAGTTGTCACCTGTGAAAAGTCGTGAGAATGCGCAGCAACTTAGCTACAGAAAGTGCATGAGAACGATGGAAAGTTTGTTTTAAATAAACATACCATATACACCAAATACATGGGTGCCTGCTTTCAGCTCATTGATCTCGCATGGCTGAAATCCTTCCAACTGTTTGAAGAAGGTTGCATCAGGATCTTTATTAACTGCCATCTAGTTAAAAATCAAGAAACTGAAATAAACACCATGAGCAGAAGCACCATGTGGATGGGAATTTATTCCAAATTGTTTCTGAATCCTTCCTCCTTACCGAATTTGTCTGATCAAAGCGGTAAACAGGAAAGCAGAGGAAGAACATGCCAGCGGAAGTGACCTTCCCTGCTTTTGAACTGTCTTCCTGCATCATTTCATAATAGATAATACTCCTAACGATTCTCCGCTAACAAATTACCATTCAGCTCCATTGGTACTTTTCAAAATTTTAAAGAAAGACACCTCACCGGATACAGAAGCCCAGTCACTATAAACCATGATAAAGGGTCTTTAACTGACATTTTATACGCAATGTGCCCCAGATAAATAAATTAAACAACACTTATTCAAGTTCCGACATGGTTGACTTAGAGTTATTTTATAAGCTATTTACTTATTACTAATAAAATGCTCTTATGCCAATCCAATAAGCATGCTCTTTACGAAATAAACTGTTTTAGCATCCTCCACTTGAGGAGGCCGCATCTGATATTTCTCTATTCTGGCACATTCCTAGTTCTTTACTCGGTGAAACAGCAACTATAGGCTGTGTGATGAAACCAATAATGGCTCAGCAGTTCGATTGTCGAAAAGAATTAGCAAAGGTATCTATCAATCAGGTTTTAAACTAGTGGCCTTTGATGCATTGCATTCGACAACTAGTTTCCAGTGGTAGAGGGATGCATGAATCCAAATTATTAGTTCGGGTCATTTTCATTGGCCGAGAACTTATGCATTACGCAAAGGGTTTGCCCCGGAAGGTTAATGTCAGAGATACACTGAAGGTTAATGTCAGCGATATACTCTGCGAAGCATTTCTTTCAAACTCTGGCAGACACATCCCTAATATGGCTGCCACTTTGACCAGAGCAGTAAATAATTATATTCCATAGCAAACAGTGCGGTACGCGAGAATTATTTGGGGCTTCATTTCTTTGGAATATGGCTGTTATTTATAAGCCAGTAGCAATTATTACCTGTTCCACAAAATCTGGTTATTACCTATTCCACGAGAAGTGTTCAGGATGAGGCAAGTTTCAAGTAAATATACAAAACTTGATAGAGTATGAAATTGCTAAACTTTTGATATACAAATATTTCATATTGTTATAGCATCCAAGCATTTTTCATATTACAGAAAAGAAAACACTAAACATCAAGCTTATCTCCAAGCTAAAACTTAGGATTCCACCACTAAAGAAGAATCAGCACCATTAATGCATACAATTCATGCATGAAGAACCATGCATGCAAATGACTACTTCCTAAAAATTTCACAAATTGATACAAATCAACTGTATTTAGTCAAGAGAAAAAGAAGAAAGCCATTAGTTGCTAGTCACTCGATCAGCAAAAGCTAACTTAGTGTTGCTGTCTGTCAGCAAAACAAAACAAATGACACATACCTGTAATGCAAGACTGAGTCCCCCGTTCTCTTCTACCTCAAAGTACAGCAACTGCAGACAGATAAGGCATGTTGAAATAAAGTTGAATGCCTAAGGAACCACCTAAAAGTATATTCATGAATTTACATCTAGGAGAAGACTTAAGATGGTCCTTCCTGCTTTGTATTATGAGACCCAAATGATGTAAAAGGAAAAAAGATTCATTAACTCTTTCAAAATTCTCAGGCATTCTTTTAAACTACTTAGGACAATGGAGATAAGAATCAACAGTGGGGATCCTCCAATGAGATGAAACAATTAATAACCGTAACTCCTTAGTTCCCTATTGATTCACTTAGGAACACTTCTGCCCATGATAAATACATAATGGATAAGATAACATCCCGAGTTGAAATAGAAGAAATAAATGCAAGTCATAAATGTATTTTAAAAATATTTTTAGTCAATTGTACGTTATAATTAATAAAAGTTAACAATTAGTATGGGCTTACAACCACATAATCCTCCTGGAAATTTAACTATCTGATTAATATAAAAAAAACTATGCAATACAACAACATACAATGCAACTATTAATACCATATTCAAATATTTTTTAAAACGCAAATAATGAACATTATGCCTATCAAAATAAGAAAATGCACAAAAGTTATCGATGATCACATGTAGCTATAGAACAAACGCAATGAGAAACTCAATCCAAAGATGTATGCTCACATAAGTCATCACACCTTTTGGTCCAATATATAAACTTTATTCACATTTCTATTAGGTGGTTTATATGGAACTCTAATGACTTGCGGCCTTGGACCATTTTGGTTCATCCCTATATTAGTATGAGTAGAAAGAATATTATAGTTATGACGAAATGGGTTACTTTACTGATATATAATCTGAAGATTGAATAGATACCTTGAATTTGCTCCTGTCAGGTGAATGCACTCGACAAACAAATCCCATGCGTGCTTCTTGTTCAGTTATTTCCACAGAATAAAAATGAGCGCATTGCTTCTCTACCTGTGCAGTGTCAACGGATTTATATTTAGATAAGTTCAAGAAATATTAATAGCAAAAGCCGAAGAAAGTAGTTAACTATTTACCTTTCTGTATAGAGGTTGTCCTAACTGTAGTGGACACATAGTTACAGAGCCATTTAGTGCTTCCTCCAACACAGTAGCAGATACAGTTGTCTTAATCGGCACACCAAATTTACTACCATGAAAATTAGAATACCAGAGATTACAAAAAAATTGAAGAATTTTTAAATAAACATTTTGAAGAAAGATTATGGACATTGCAAAAAGATCTGGTATGATATAAAACATACTAAATGATCAAAGGTCAAAAAGCACGTTTTACCTGAAAAGAGCAGCAAACATGGTATTCACAGTACCTAAACTTGAAAGATCTAACTCCAATTCTTGGCTTTCCGATTCAATAGCCTGCATAAAGGAAATATGCTTGTGTAAATATTTTAAATTAATGGCCCACTTATTGTTTCAGTTAAACTGTTCAAGCAACGTATTATTTAACAAATTAAAATAGAAACCATTCAGCTTGGAAATCTAGCAACCAGGTCTGGATCGCCATCAGTGACACCATCAATCATCTAAGTCTCTTTCAATTAAATGCGATGATTTCTAGAGCACAACCCAGCAGAAAAAAGGCGTGAAAGACCAAATTTTGATGAAGAGCTATCAACCATACATCACCACAATAAGAGTTGTTGACGGTTGGGTCCCGGTCAACAATAGAGGGGCTGACTTGGACACCTCGGGTCTGTGCGAGTCCTCGTCAGCTGGGGAGATCAGGCTCACTAGCTGAGTAGCTCGGGTCTGTAGGGTGGCGACCAAGCTACTTGGAAGAAGTCCAACCTAGCTCAGAGGAGCTCCGAGCTAATTGAGGATCACCTGTCGAGCTATCTGCACCACAGGAAATCGTCAGGGTGTCGGATTTCGGTTCCGATCCAAATCTCATCCGATGCTTAAGTTAGTATGGAACTTAAAAGGGACTCGGGGCAGCAGTATCGATCTAAAGGGAGACTGTCCGTGGGGCTGACCTGCCGAGTCAAGGAGGAAGAAATATGTGGTGGAAAGTAGAGGGCAAGTGTTATCAAAGTACCTAGCATTTAATAGCTCTGTTCTCCTCCCTTTGTCCCTCCGAGGTTTTGTCCCTTTATAGGCGCAACGTCCCTACAGATATGTCGATGAATAACCGCTTTACCGAACGTGGCACGGGTGTTCCTGCATCTCGGACGTAGTGAACGAGTGACCACTATCCCATTATTAGGCCCATTTTCCCACTTCCTCTCAGAGACGTGGTGGCTTAATGGACGCAATGTGAACTGCCCTTGACCAGGTAAACAGTCAAATATACATGTGGGCTCGACTGGCTTAATGGGCTTGACGGGCCGCTTGGCCTTCCTTGGCGGGCTTAGCCTATATAGGCGTTAACATCCCCTACATTGGGGAGTCGGTTCAATTGTGTTAACAGGAGCCGGTCCAATGATGTAACAATGGCCCCCGTCACTCGAGCTCAAATGACACATCGATTGAGGTTGAGTGACATGATATCTCATTAATTGGACACAGCAATCGGAGCGGCAGTACTTGATTCGAACCGCCAGGATCCCTGACCGCTTGCTTCGGCTTTAGGTTCGAGGCGGTAGTTAGAAAATTTGGCGCCTCTCGGTGATACGTGTCTTTGCCCAAACGGCGGGAACTCGGTTGAGAGTTGGGTTCCCATGTATAAATAAGAGCGAGGAAAAGAAACGCCCAACTCTTCTTCGTCCTTGAAGAATTCCGCATCCGCTTCGTTTGTTGTTGTGAGGTATGTCTTCTCTTCGCCTGCGTGTCTCCCTTGCAGTAATTTCTACCGTAGAGCCAATGTTGAGAATTGAAGAGCCGTCTTCTACGGAGGCTCCAAGTGGCCGCCAGTCCCCTCCGATCAATTCGGTTCTGGGAAAGGGCAAAGGATTAGAGTCTAAATGTCTCATTCGTCGGACCAGCAAATCACCTTCTGCCCCTAGGGAAATCTTAGACCTGGCCTCCAAATTACCCCCCTCAAATTGATAGAATCTGGACGAGCTGTCTCTCCCCTTCTCATGGGCTTAGGATTCTTAAGCCAGGCGAGAGCATTTGCTTTCCAAAGGTGCGAGAAGTTGGGGTGTATTTGAGAGCTTTCGATTTCGGCCTCTGTTTCCCTCTTCATCCTTTTGTCATCGGGGTTCTGGGTCATGCTGGACTCTCTCTTTATCAGCTTGCACCTAATGACATCGTCCCGATGGTGGGTTTTATCATGCTCTGCCTATTGAATGAAACAGACCCAACCCTTCCGCTTTTTAGATACTTCTTCGAATTTAACAGTGATCCCCAAGGTGTATGGTATCACATTGACGCTTGAAGGAATATGAGACTCATTTGGGATCTCACTGGTCCCACTCGAGATTGGGAGGGTACCTTCGTCTTTGTTACCCTTCCGAGTGTAGCTTCATTTCTTACCCATTGGGACAGCCTTAATTTTTCTGCTCTTGAAGAGCTAGTTTTATCTCTGTTCGAAGTTAGGACGGCCAAACGTTTGACAAATCACCCAAGAGAAGGGAGGTCGATCAAGCATTTATTGAACAACGGCCTGATGAAGACCACCTTGTGGAGTCCTGGTAACGCTTGTTGGCCTGACGCTCCCCAAATGATTACTCGTATTAATTCTTGCCTTTTTCTACAGATACGGATGGTCAAGAATTTGAGAAAGTGTCGTTCGTTACAGACGATCTTCAAGGATTAACGTCAGAAGAAAGTTGGCAGCTTATCCACTCGTCCAAAATCTGATCGTCCAAAATCTGATCGTAGTCAGAGGTCTTCCAAAGAGAAAGGACGTCCCGAAGGGATCTCAGGGTCGTTGCCGCAAATCCCGGCCCCTATCGTGCTGACACCTAAAGTTGGGTTGCTCGTGCTTCCAACCCTTGGCCCAGGTATCTCAACTCCGTCCACAGGTCCGAGACCAGTGTGCCCTGCAAAAAGAGTAGCCTCCTCATCCGAAAGAGGGGACCAGGAGAAGAAGAGTAAGAAAGATTGTTAAGACCCTGTGGGGCTACACACACTAGAGGTGGGTGAATAGTGTAAAGACAAGTAACGTGCTTAATTAAAAGTTACTAAAATTAAAGCACAATAAGCATCTGAAATTAAAGAGAGTGCTCAACAACAATCGCAAACACGGAGATTTTACCATGGTTTCCTAAACTTAGGTACGTCCAGCCACACCAATATCCACTATGATTCTCACAATGAGAAGTAAATATAATCTCACACAGAGATACCTCACACAGAGAATTTTGTCCTACACAAGAACCCAACCAATCCTACACAAGGGTCAAATTCTCACACAGAGAATTATTACTAACTCCCACACAGAGAGTTAGGGTTAGTCCCACACTAGAACACCAAACTCTCACAAAGAGAGTAAAACTAACTTTCACAAAGAAAATTAAGGTTTCAAGAAACGAAACAAAACAATACTTACATATGCCTTGATAAGATCTTACCAATGTGAAGAAGAAGGCATGCAAGTGAAACTCAAGTGCTTGAGGGAGACTTTGATTGCACTTGATGGTCTTTCTCTTTTCTAGGAATGAATTCTAACACTTCTCACTTGAGTGCATGAAATGAAGAGAAGAAAGATATTCTCCAAGAAAAGAAATGAGAGTGAAATCCCTTGGGGAAATTCCCTAGAGCTTAGATGATATAGCATAAGATTGAAGCTCTAATGAGGGAATGAGGGAAGAGTGGCTTAGGAAAGAGATGAATTGATCATCAATGTATTCCTAATGATTTCCAAGAGTTCTAAATGAACTAAGCCAACTCCTATATAAAGGAAGGTAATAAGAGCCCATAAAACCAACCAAAAACCAAAGGGAAGAAATCTACAACTGCTAGATTTTGGCAGTTTACAGCACAGACAGTCGACTGATGAACAACTGACAGTCGACTGGTCAACCGCTATAAAAATCCCAACGGGTATAATCTGAGTCAGGACAGGCGACTGTAGAAGACTACACAGACGCCTGTAAATGAGCAGGCGTCTATATAGCCTTCAGCAGGCGACTGTCACTTGGGATGGAAACGGAGCAAAGAAAATGCAACTTTCGTACTAGCGCATTCAGACGATAGATGGCCAATTCTCAGACACCTGTAATTTAACAGGCGACTGAAAATACTTCATCAGTCGACTGACTTGCAAGATGTGTTGCGCAGAAAATGCAAGTTACGCACTTTGGCACACAGACGACTAGAGAACAAATCCAAGGCGCCTGAAAAATGAACATCAGTCGTCTTTCTCCAATAGCTCAAGATAGAGTCAATAATAGTTGACTTGAGCTAATGCACTACATCCGACTGTAGAAGGATGGCCAGGTGCCTGGAATCACGTAATCGCATGCCCTTCCTTCATCAGTCACATGTTGGAGAGCAAGAGACTCCAATTGAGTCATCTGGCAAGATGAACCTATAGGGTTGGATTTTATGATAATCATAAGGTTCACTATGATGGTTAAATGCATATGCATGAGTGTATGACCATCTATCAAGGCATTGCAAAAATCTTAGACTTAAAAAAGAAATGCAAGTAATTGAAATTACATAGATTGCATATTGCATCTCCTAGAGTCTAAGTCTTCAAGCTCATGATACATTGATGCTCCTCATCATCTTCCAAGTTTTGGCACCTCTTGATGAGCTTTCCTTCATCAAGTTCCAAGTTTTGGCATTGCTCCTCTAGATGTCCATCCATCATCATGCTCCAAGCATTATGTTTTGTCTCATCAACATATTATCATTAAGATAAACTGAGACTAAAACATAAGATTGATTAGCACACTAACATAATGTATTGATCATCATCAAAACAACGTTAGTCTTGAATACAAGAACTAACAATCTCCCCCTTTTTGATGATGATGATAATCCATTATGTCAAAATATAATAAACATTGAAATAAACAATGTGTGCCAACAAACTCAATCAATATACAAATGTGCACAATGCAAAGCACAAATAATATTGATGGATTTATGCAAAACATACCAATTGAAATTAATGCACAAAAAGCATAAAGTATATTTTTACATAACACATTTCTCTCCCACATGGGCATATCAAAAAGATAGGTAATAGCCAAATAGGAAAACCAAGGGCAATAGAAATAACCATCCCATATGCACAAATATAAAGAGAATGACATTCAATGTCATATGAATGGAAAAATAAAAATAGCAAGCAAAAATTACATACTCACCTATAATCATACAAAACATGCACAAATAGGAATAATGGGTACACTCACATAAATATGGGTACAAAATGTAAACATACAAGCATGGTACCCAAACAATGAATAACAATGTAAGTGAGCTAGCAAGGTGGAAACCAAACAAAAGTGGAGTTTGGTTTCTGTATATATTCATATGAAAATATAACATTACAAACATATGAATTTCTATCAAGCCTAGGAACATTCTTAGAAATCCACAGAGAAAGTGATTTGAGATTCTTAAGAAGAGATTTAGATAAGGCATGAGTAGAAGGTGAGAGTGTAGTTGGCAAGTGCCCGTGGTACTCTTACGATCGATCTTACTTCTCGCAAAATCCGCATCCAATATCCTACAAGCTCAAATGATATGGAACAAGGATACCATAAACCAAAATCTAAGGTTCATTTAGCATATCGAATTATTCATTTAACTAAAGAAAGATGGGACTCTTTTGGACAAGATTGAAACCTAGCACATAAACATACACTAAATATTATATCAGGCCTATTAGCTGTCAAATATAATAGGCTACAAATCATACCTCGGTACAAGCGTTCATCCACTTTCTTTCCCTTTTCGTCTTTATCCATCGTTGCCGTCGTTGACATAGGAGTAAAGCATTCCTTAGCATTTTCAAGTCCGAACTTCTTCACTAACTCCTTTGCATATTTTGCTTAATTGATGAAAATTCCATCCTCACATTGTTTGATTTACAATCCACGCATGAATGTGAGCTCATCCATCAAGCTCATCTCAAATTCCATAGACATATATGTAGCAAATTCCTCACAAAGTAGATTGTTTGTAGCACCAAAAACGATATCATCAACATATAGTTGTTCTACAAGTAGATCTTTACTTTGATGTTTAACAAATAGAGTTTTATCCGCCTTTTCCATGGACAAATTATTTTCAAGCAAAAACTTACTAAGTCGCTCATACCGAGCTCTAGAAGCTTGTTTGAGCCCATATAAAGCACGTTTAAGCTTAAAACATAGTCCGAGTGGATGGAGTCTTCAAACCCAGTATGTCGTTTGACATAGACTTCCACAGATAAAACTCAATTCAAAAATGCACTCTTTACGTCTATTTGAAAAAGTTTGAATTTCATGAAACTAGCAAATGCTAAAAGCATCCTAATTGCTTCCAATCTTGCGACGGGAGCAAAGATTTCATTAAAATCAATCCCCTCCTTTTGGTTATAACCTTGGGCTACTAATCTAGCTTTATTACGCACAACATTTCCCATTTCGTCAAGTTTGTTTCTAAATACCCATTTAGTGCATATAATTGTTTGATTTTTTTGGTTTAGGGACAATTTCCCAAACTTGATTCCTATCAAATTGTGACAATTCCTCCTGCATTGCCAAAATCCAATAGGAATCTTCTAAAGCACTATCAACATTTTACGCTCCAGAATAGATATAAATGCAAAGTTAACCATCAAATTAAAGCTACTTCTATTGTGTATACCTTCCGCCGTGTCTCCAAGAATTTGGTTCTTTGGATGATCCATCTTGAAGCGACAATCCTTAGGGAGATCTTGTGATGACGTAGTAGCTTCTTCTTCTTCTCTTTGTGCACCATCATTGTTGTTCTCTTGCTCATTGGAATTGCTAGTGTTTATCTCCAGTCCATCCAATCCACCTGCAATATTTGAAGATTCTGCAGCACTAGAAAATTCATTAATAGCACTTTTCTCGTCAAATTTCACATGCACAGTTCTTGAATAGTAAGAGTTCTTTTATTAAATACTCGATAAGATTTGCTATGTGGTGAGTAGCCAACAAAAATACCCTCATCGGATTTTGCATCAAATTTATCCAGATTTACGCCTACTTTCAAAATATAGCACTTGCATTCAAATAGTTTCAAATGTGATAAGTTAGGAGTCAACTCTTTATAAAGCTCATAAGATGTTTTCTTCAAAATAGTTCTAATGAATACACGATTTAAAATGTAACAAGAAGTATGTATGGCTTCAGCCCAAAAATATAAAGGCAATTTGTAATCATGAATCATTGTCCTAACCATTTCTTGCAAAGTACGGTTTTTCCTCTCAATCACCTCATTTTGTTATGGTATCCTCGGGGCGGAAAAATTATGTGAATAACCTTTTGAAATACAAAAACCATCAAAGCTAGTATTAACAAATTCTCCTCTATGATCACTTCTAACTTTGACTATTGAACAACCTTTTTCATTTTCAACCTTTTTACAAAACATTTTAAAAACATCAAAAGTTTCATGTTTGTGTGTCAAAAAATAAACCCAAGTGAAACGTGAAAAGTCATCGACAATAACAAAGCAATAATGCATACCACCTAAACTAACAACCTTTGTGGGTCCAAATAAATCCAAATGTATTAGTTGCAATGGCTTAGAAGTAGTTACAATGTTTTTAGGATTGAAACTACTTTTATGTTGCTTACCTAGTTGACATGCATCGCAAAGCTTATCCCGGTCAAAGCTAATTTGAGGTAAATCTCTCACCAGTTTCTTTCGAGCAAGCTTTGAGATTAGGTCCATGCCGGCATGTCCTAATCTTCGATGCCAAAGCCAACTAGTCTCATGTGATGCAACTAAACATGTTAGATTATTTGAGTCACTAAGTTTGATAGTGTAGATGTTATTATAAGATGTACCCTTGAAAAGAATATCATCACCTTTCAAAATATATACTTTGTCATTTTCGAAATGCACCTTAAGGCCTATAGACCATAGTTGACTCACACTTAACAAATTATGTGCCAAACCATCAACAAGATTAACATTCTCAATAACCACAAGAGGATGCTTACCAATGTTACCTTTACCCAAGATTTTGCACTTCTTTCCATCTCCAAGAATAACGGTCCCTCCATCTTTTCTTGATAGCGTCGTGAAGAGGGATTGTCATGTGGTTCGAGCAACCGCTATCAAGGTACCAAATGCTATCATTTTCACCTGAAGATGAACCTACAAAAGAAGATGCACCCTTTGGTAACCACATCTTGGATCCACAATTGTTAGTACGATGCTTTGGAATCCATATAAAATATTCAGGATAATATCTAGCTAAGCAATCATACATAACATGACCCTTTTTGTTGCAGTAAAAACATGTAACATTGAAATGTTTATTGGTATGACATGTGATTTTCGTGCATGCAATGTTGAAAGCTCATGTCTCTTGCAAAATTCTTTTCAATGGTCTTCCTAGTTTTTTTCTTAGGTTGACTTTTCTGAAATCCTAGACAATGTTTACTAGATTGTTCATTAAGCCCATTTATCATCCTATAAAAACTTTCTTGGCTATTTGTAAATTTCTTTAATGACAGAATAAGATTTTGATTTTCATTCTCAAGTTCACTAATTCTAGTCTCATATCTTTTTTCTTTTTCGGTAGTTTCTAAATCAATGGCTTTGTGTTTTCCTTTTATTAAATTAGTATTTTTCTTTTTTAAACTCTTCCAATTTTTCTTCATAGCTAGCCACTTTTAGATTCAACAATTTTATTTCAGAGTCTTTAGAGCCAAGAATGCTAATTTTATCCTTTAAGTCTTTAGCTAGATTAAAGTTGTCAAGCTCTAACGTAGTCAACTTTTTATTAGAATTTTCTACCTCTAAGGTTTTTGTTTCTAATTGAGTTTCGTCAAAATTGTATATTATTTCCTTTTGTTCTTTCCACTTAACAAAAAGCGCATCTCTCTCTTGTCATGCTCCCTAGTTCCTCTTTAAATGAATCACGAACTTTTTTTAGTTTAAGGAATTTAGGACCCATTTCTTGAAGGAGTTCTACAAGAAATTCATAAGCTTTCTCCCTGCTAGAAAACATATCATTACTAATATTCATTTCATCATCAAAGCTTTAAGTGTTTAGAGCCAAGAATGCTAATTTTATCTTTTAAGTCTTTCGCTAGATTAAAGTTGTCAAGCTCTAACGTAGTCAACTTTTTATTAGAATTTTCTATCTCTAAGGTTTTTGTTTCTAATTGAGTTTCGTCAAAATTGTATATTATTTCCTTTTGTTCTTTCCACTTAACAAAAAAGCTCATCTCTCTCTTGTCATGCTCCCTAGTTTCTCTTTAAATGAAGCACAAACTTTTTTAGTTTAAGGAATTTAGGACCCATTTCTTGAAAGAGTTCTACAAGAAATTCATAAGCTTACTCCATGCTAGAAAACATATCATCACTAATATTCATTTCATCATCAAAGCTTTGAACAAGAAAGCTAATTTTTCCCCTTCCGTTTCCATCCATCAAGCAAGTTCCAATGTTATCGTTTCAGTCATCGTCTGAGGAGAGCTCCTCTGCGTCACTTTCTCCCCATGTAGCCACCATTCCTCGCTTTGATGTCCTTTTTTCTCCATCACTAATCTTTTCCTTTCCTTTTCCTTTCAGAAGTGGACATTCTGCTTTCATGTGCCCTCTCTTGTTGCATCTGAAACACTAAGGTGCAGAACTTTCTTCAACATTTCCTTCGTTTTTCTTGATTTCCCAAATGCTTCCCGTCCTTTTATTGTTTTTCATGAATTTCACAAATTTCCTTGTAACAAGAGTCATGCTTTCATCGTCTGATTCATTCAACTCCTCCTTGAGCATTTTGGAGACTTGAAAAGCTAAATTCTTTTCCTTCGTTTCCTTCTTCTTAGATTATCTTCCTTTTTGGTGTGCTATCATTGGCCATCTTCAATTGAACCTCATAAGCCATTAATTTTCCCATTAACTGCTCGAAATTGATATCTGCCAAGTCATGTGCTTTTTCAATCGCCGTACTCTTTTGAATCCAATCTCCAAATAAAGAATATAAAATCTTTCCAACTAAATCTTCCTCTGGGATGTCCTTCCTTAATGCTTTCAATGGATTGACGATATCTGCAAAGCGAGAAAACATAGCATCAATAGACTCATTAGGCATCATAGCAAAATTTTCATATTTCTGTAATTACATTCTAATACGAGTTTTCTTAACCTCACTAGTTCCCTCATGAGTTACTTCAAGTCTCGTCCAAATATCCTTAGCAGTGGAACAAGAACTAATGCGGTTAAATTCAGTTTTACTAAGACCACAATACAAAATGCTCATGACCTTAAAGTTTAGATTTTGTAACCAATCATTTTCTTTTTGCTGCTCAAGGGTGGGTTTTTCAAATAGGGTAAAGCATTCACTGGTTATTTTCCCATAATACTATATTGATACCTTTGATGTGTATGGACATGCGTTGTTTTCAGTAACTATAGTATGTACCATCAAATAAAGGTGATCTGAGATACGACTGTCCTTCTATTTGATTGTGTGTGTCATATGAGTATGTGTGGGAATTTGTACCATATGATCGAAATTCCACTAGACTTTGAGTCTAAAAGAAATCCCGCTCTGATACCAATTGAAAAACACCCTGGGGTGAATAGGGTGTATGGCACAAGATTAAAAAACAATCACAATCACAGAGATAATCAGACACAGATATTTTTAACGGGGTGGCACCCCGCCAAAACTCCGATCCCAAAACCTATGAGCATTTCACTCAATAAAACTGATCACACTTACAGATCGTGATCTCACCGTACAAAGATACAGTATGAAAAGTTTCAGCGCAGAGATAGCTTTTGAATAAAGCTATTCACAATATGATCTCACAAAGAAATTGTATAACCAAATTAATACTTCAGTAAAAATCAGGAAAAATATCATTGTGATGAAGTTTATGAGATCGTGGTCATGTAGGCTCGAACCGCTCGCCAATCCGATGTCTGGATTAGAAGATATGTGTTGTTGACGTTTGTATCGCAAATTGGTTTGCTGATGGGCTGTACGTAAAGTAATTTGATGTAGACTTGCTAGGGTAGGGAGCTGTGCATAAAGCAATTTCGAAAAACTCAGATCTCAAATCACAGAGTTCGAAATTTATGTGCCTGCTCACAAATTCTCCAACGTTGCTCCTTGCCGTTAGTTGATGACTGGCCAGCGTCGTCAACCAAGCTCCTGGCTTGATGCTCCTTTATTCCACGCCTTGGAATCAAGCTCTACGATTGCATCCGTGATGCGAAGACTTAGAGAAATGCTGCTGAAGCGGAGAGGAGTTCCTCGCGGTCACGGGAAGAAGATGAACGAACTTGATCTGCCATGAGTTGCTCCTTGTGATGATGCCGAAATTAATGGCTCTTCGCGTTTGCTTGATGCTGACGGAGTCGCTTTGTTGTCGAAGCCCTGATGGATGTCGAAACCCTGGAGAAAGTCGAAGTCTTCGCTGGAGAAAGTCGAAGTCTTCGCTGGAGAAAGTCGAAGCCTTCAAGTTGCTGTGGGAGGTCGAAGCCGGCACACTTTTTTTGTTGTTGTGTTGAAGGATCTTTCTAATTTTTTTTTTGACAGGAGCAATTATTTTGAGGTTTACTTGCTGTCGCCTATAAAAAACAAGCACTATTATATTCTCATTTTGTTTTCTTTTGCTTTATCAATTGAGATTGATGAGGATATTCTGTGTCTTGTGTTTTCACGTTTTTGGATAAAGACGAATCCCAAAAGACCTGCTATTTGCTTGTATAAGAATCCCCTGCATGATTTTTGGATAAGGCCTATATTGTTTGGGTGTTGTTGGATGAGGATCCTTCACTTCATTTAAATCCCTTAAGATCCAATCAAATCCCTTAAGATCCAATCAGTTCATTTGACTAATTCAAGTCTACATCTTCATATTCTTTTTTGCACCAATGTCCACATACAATCTCTCTCTTGCAAACAAAATTTATTTTACACTTTTCCCCTGAAATCACTTTAATGAAAGACGTTAGTCACACGACTTGTTTGTCATCATCAAAATTAACTCGTATGACCTATTTAGTGAACTAAATAGGCCAACAACACACACACTAGAGGATGTGAATAGTGTAAAGGCAAGCAAAGTGCTTAATTAAAAGTTACTAAAATTAAAGCACAATAAGCAGCGGAAATTAAACAGAGTGCTCGACAACAACAATCGCAAATACGAAGATTTTATCATGGTTCCCCAAACTTGGATATGTCCAGTCACACAAATATCCATTATGATTCTCACAAAGAGAATTGAATACAATCTCACATAGAGATACCTCACATAGAGGATTTTGTCCTACACAAGAACCCAACCAACCCTACACAAAGGTCAAATTCCCACACAGAATTACTAACCCTCACACAGAGAATTAGGGTTAGTCCTACACTAGGATATCAAACTCCCACAAAGAGAGTAAAACTAACTTTCACAAACAAAGTTAGAGTTTCAAGAAACGAAACAAAACAACACTTACCTATAACATGATAAGATCTTACCAAAGTGAAGAAGAAGGCATGCAATTGAAACTCAAGTGCTTGAGGTGAGGCTTTGATTGCACTTGATGGTCTTTCTCTCTTCTAGGAATGAATCCTAACACTTCTCACTTGAGCGTATGAAATGAAGAGAAGAAAGATGTTCTCCAAGAAAAGAAATGAGATTGAAATTCCTTGGAGAAATTCCCTAGAGCTTAGATGATATAGCATAAGACTAAAGCTCTAATGAGGGAATGAGGGAGTGGCTTAGGAAAGAGATGAATTGATCTTCAATGTATTCCAAATGATTTCCAAGAGTTCTAAATGAACTAAGACAACTCCTATATAAAGGAAGCCAAGAAGAGCCCATAAAACCAATCAAAAACCCAAAGAAAAGAAATTTGTAACGGCTAGATTTTGGCAGTTTACGGCACAGACAATCGACTGATGAACAACTGACGGTCGACTAGTCAACAGGTATAAAAATCCCAACAGCTATAATCTAAGCCTGGCGACTGTAGAAGACTACACATGCGCCTGTAAATGAGTAGGCACCTATAAATTCTTCAGCATGCTACTTTCACTTAGGATGTAAAAGGAGCAAAGAAAATGCAACTTTCGTACTAGCTCCTTCAGACAATAGATGACCAATTCTCATGCGCCTGTAATTTTACAGGCGACTGAAAATATTGCGACTGTAATTTGATCGGCGACCGAAAATACTTCATCAGTCGACTAACTTGCAAAATGGGTTGAAACCCAGAAAATACAGGTTACGCATTTTGACACACAGACGACTATAGAACAAATCCAAGGCGCCTAATGGAAGACAGACACCTGAAAAATGAACGTCAGTCGTCTATCTCCAATAGCCCAAGATAGATACAATAATAGTTGACTTAAGCTAGTGCATAACAGCCGACTCTAGAAGGCTGGCCAGGTGCCTGGAATCACCCAGTCGCATGTCGTTCCTTCATCAGTCACCTGTTGGATAGCAAGAGACTCCAGTTGAGTCATTTAGCAAGATGAACCTATAAGGTTGGATTTTATGATAATCCTAAGGCCCACTAAGATGGTTAAATGCATATGCATGAGTGTATGACCATCTATCAAGGCATTACAAAAATCCTAGACTTAAAAAAGAAATGTAAGTAATTGAAATTACATAGATTGCATATTGCATCTGTTAGAGTCTAAGTTTTCAAGCTCATGATACATTGATGCTCCTCATCATCTTCCAAGCTTTGGCACCTCTTGATGAGATTCCCTTCATCAAGTTCCAATTTTTGGCATTGCTCCTCTAGATGTCCATCCATCATCATGGTCCAAGCATTATGCTTTGTCTCATCAACATATTATCATTAAGATAAACTGAGACTAAAACATAAGATTAATTAGCACACTAACATAATGTATTGATCATGATCAAAACAACGTTAGTCTTGACCCCCAATGGAGGGGCTGACTACAACGCCTCGAGTCTGTGCGAGTCCTCGTCAGCTGTGGAGATTGGGCTCACTAGCTGGGTAGCTCGGTGTTGTAGGATAGCAGCCGAGCTACTTGGAAGAAGTCCGACCTAGCTCAGAGGAGCTCCGAGCTAATTGAGGATCACCTCTCGAGCTATCTGCACCACAGGAAATTGTCAGGTGATCGGATTTGGGTTCCGAACCAAATCCCCTCCGATGCTTAAGTTAGTATGGGACTTAAGAGGGACTCTGGGCAGTGGGATCGATCTAAAGGGAGACAGTCCGTGGAGCTGACCTGCAGAGTCAAGGAGGAAGAAATATGTGGTCGTTTAAAGGAAAAGTGTTATCAAAGTACCTAGCACTTAGTAGCTCTCTTCCCCTCCCTTTGTTCCTCTGAGGGTTTGTCCCTTTATAAGTGCAACGTCCCTACAAACCTGTCGATGAATAACCGCTTTACCGAATGTGGCACGTGTGTTCATGCATCTCGGGTGCAGTGGACGCGTAACCACTATCCAATTATTGGGCCCATTTTCCCACTTCCTCTCAGAGACATGGGGGCATAATGGGCGCAATGTGAATTGCCCTTGACCAAGTAAACAGCCAAATATACACGTGGGCTCGACTGGCTTAATGGGCTTGACGGGCCGCTTGGCCTTCCTTGGCGGGCTTAGCCTATGTAGGCGTTAACATCCCATATATTGGGGAGTCGGCCCAATTGTGTTAACATGAGCCAGCCCAATGACGTAACAAGAGTTGATGTCAAGTTCTGGACAAAGTGAATCAAATGAAAGATAGGCGTGTTCCGTGATCACCTCTGTGGAGAAGGAAAACAAATGCAGATAAGGGTGATCACCTCTGTGGACAAGGAAAACAAATGCAAGTAAGGCTGGAGGATTGAACAAAATAAACACAAATCTTGTTAAAATTTCAGATGAAATATGGGCTTTGCCAATTGTGACACAATTGCACTGACTGGTGCTCCATGACCAGCAACACATACAGCGGAAGAAGAAAAGAAATCCAATGACAACTCAACCAAGCATATTGAGTGTGCAGAAAAGAAGATAAATTTACAATATAATGCAATGGCCATCTTTAACTCCAAACTGCAGCATTGATTTAAAATCAAAGAAATACCAAAAAAAAGATTTTGATGTTTAGGACTCCTTGCTCCATGTCCCATGTTCTCTTAGTAGCACAGGCACTTAGAGTTGTGTCATGTCAGACATGCGTGTCAGATACCCAATCAAATAAGACACTTTTAATTGAGCGTACATTTTAAAAATTTATGTAAGTGTTGCCGTAACATGTCATGTTGTCCCAGTGTTGGTGTGCCCATGTCCGTGCAATGTATTTATTTATAGCGCCGCTCTGCATCCCATGACCCCCATCTCTCTGCAAACTTTACTTCAAGTTGCCTTTTTACACCCTCCGCTTGCTCGTGTTAGTACGTAAATTAGGGTAGTTGTGCCCACTTCTACAATTGCCCACACCAATGGTTTTGTGGACTGATGTCACCTAACTACTCAACTATATCATCGCTAACTTTGTTGACACGAAGAAAGCCATTCGGTACTTTGTAATATAAGCTCATGTGACCTAAGACGCAACAATTACCCGGGGAAGGAAAGTCTAGACTCTAGATGCATAGAAAGGATGATAAGATCCACAATATGAAGTTTTACCCAAAAAAAATTGGTGTGGTATATGGCAAATAATCAAATTCAACCACCTCATCAACAAAATTACATGCTTTTTTAAATTAAGAATTGGCTTTCACCAGGAAAGCACGGCACAGAAAATACAAGCAAAATTAGAAAGACACGTTCATTATCATCATGATATATGAGTTAAATAAACAAAATTCAAACGATAAGAAAACAGCTAAAAATGCGTGAATAGACTAAAGCTTAAAAGGAAACAATAGGTCCTCGAAGACCTCTCAACTTACCGCAAATCCCGATGTGTCATATTGACGTCTTTTGTTTGGATCCGACAAAATACTATATGAAAATGTGACCTCCTTAAACATATCAGATGCTACAGGATCATTTAGATTTTTGTCAGGATGATACCTGAGACCAGATATTTAGAAAATGAAAGGAAAGGGGTTAGATAGCAGATGACACATCATAACCCGGTTAAAAAACAGAAAGGTATAGCAAGTGTTATTACCCAATTACAGAAATGGAAACACCATTAGGGAAGTTGTAGTAAGCTATTACAGGACAAGGGTGCGATCGGAATCAATTCAAAAGTGTACAAGATAAGAATAATGCAAATCTGACCCCGGATTTGCCGACCCCGGTTTCTGGTTAATGGTAAAGTATATATAATAAAAATCAGCCAGAACATTCCCCTCTTAATTTATTCCCTGCAATTATAGCATGCCACTTCACACTGTGTCCAAGTGTCACAATTTAAAAGATGAGCTCGGCAATTAACCTTATGGTATTTAGTCTACGTTTGATCCAGTTCACGGAAGCAATGTTAATTATACTTGATCGCAAAAGGAATCCACCATCAATGTTGCCACCATAATAGCAATTCCTTGGATGTGGTATGTTATGGCTAACCAATTTGATGATGTGAAGTTATACCTTGGGTAAACAAAATTATCTTTGTCATAAAGATGTACAAAGATGGACGAGAAACAAATGAGAAGTATCAGTATACAACCAGAGCACTAAAGATGCATTACCATTATGTAAATAGATACCAAATAGATAAATAAAGGTATTCTTTTGTTTAACAATCCCATGACATAATGTACATGATTAGACACAAGCTCTAAAACTTTTGTGAATTGCTTCAATTCATAAGAAAACGAATCACACTTGAAGAAATCACAATAAAGACGCTAATCCAATATAATCAAAATCATAACTTGCTTTCCTAATGTTCACCAATATACTTCAGTAAGCATAAGGCATTAATACACTGATCATACATTGAACTACATATAGTCAAAAATCTTTGGAGGTAAATCATATAACAGAAGTATCAAGCTGTCAAAGCCGGATATTTCCTCATATTTTCCCCACCAAATGCCACAATGCAGTAAAATGTTCTTAAAGCAAATTATCATAAATGTACTTGAGATTCTATGATTTCTCATTAATATAATCATCAATCGTATTCAATACCAAGTCCATCATCATATGATGGCACTGATTTGATGCAGGCAAGAAAAAGGTGAAATGACCTAGAGACAGCCTATGCATAACTATGGCAGTGGTTGGTTCATCGTGTAGGTGAATCAAAATTTTAGGAGTACATTGGTTCATTGTATTGTTGTTACATCCCATATAGCATGCCTTGGTTAGGCCAGTGACATACCGGCTCACGGCCCATGGGTCCTGATTTGAAAGAGTTAACTCCCAACTCCCTCATAACCCACGCAAGTGGCCAATAAGGAGGGAATCAAGGGCTACATTGAAGGAGGGAGTTAATCCCATGAAGCCAGAGGATTGGCCCACTATCTCCACTAATGGCTCACTATCTACACTAAAGCCACTTGGTTAGTGGGTAGTTACAAGAGGAAGGAGGAGGAGATAAATAGCCCAGAGAACAAATCATCATAGGCCAGATTCAAGAGAGAGGTATCACTAAACTCTAACTATATTTTTCCACAACATATTTCTTCCTCCTCGACTCGACGGGCCAGCCCCCTCAGACGATCTCCCTTTAGATCGACCATGCTGTCCCGGGTCCCTCTTAAGTTCCCTACTAACTTAAGTATCGGATGAGATTTGGGTCGGAACCCAAATCCGACCCCCTGATGATTTCATGCAATGCAGATCGCTCGACAGGTGATCCTCAAGTAGTTTGGAGCCCCTCTGAACTAGGTCGGTCTTCCTCCAAGTAACTCGACCGCCACCCTACAGACCGAGCTACCCAGCTAGTGAACCCGATCTCCCCATCTGACAAGGACTCGCACAGACCCAAGGTGTCCTAGTCAGCCCCTCTATTGTTGACCGGGACCCAACCGTCAACAATTGTGTTTTTGAATTCACAAGGATACATACCCATGTAAAAGACTACATGAAGTTTATCCCCACGTCAATATGAAAGGAACCTCCCAATGGTATGTATGCCATATATTACTCGATGGTTTGAGAACAAATGGGGGGGATGACACGGAAACGTGAAACGATGACTGAGACTCAGTTGGTTTTTGCTCTGTTCTCTTTTGAGTTTTAACTCTCTATTTTTAATTTATATCTGCTAATTTTTCATCAAAACCCCTCTGCGAGATTTGAATTAGAAAAGATGGTGCGGACATTAGCAAGATCGTGTGTGATTGTTGCAACATGTCAAATTTGGGAATCAGACTCCCATATTTTTCTAATAATACATCTTACATGCTGTTAAATAAAACAATTACAATCTTTTCCTCGTCCCATGAACATTCCAGAGGGTTCGGCTTCTCCTCCACTGCTTCATTTCTTCTAAGAAAGCCGAATCCCACAATGACAGCCCGAGGCCCAATCGTACAGTGGCAATGACTACCACAAAAGGGGGTTCAATCATTATACTTGTTGCTGGGCAGCCACCATTTTTGTGCCCCAGAGGGAGGCAAAAATTCATCATAAGAACAATGATTCAGTCTCATGGATTGAGCAATGAGTTCCCCTGTTTATTTATTTCTATTATATCATCCATCAGTTTTTTAATATTTGTCCTGCTTCTCATTTATAATTGTCATAACCTGTTTTCAACAGCGTCACCGTGTCAAGTACACATCTGATATCACTTCTAGCTGTTGCTTTGGGATGCCTCTAATAAATGTCTCGAGAACTTAGGAGGACAATATGAAATCAGGAGTCTAGCACATGCAACTACAGGAACATGGCCAGCAAAGTTATAACCAATGTGTGTATGTGATAAATAAAAAGTTAATTTTATAAACCATATATGTTTTTTGAGAAATTGCGTTCAAGCGCCCCTATGTGACATCGCGATCTAACATTCTTCCTATTGAGTCCATGAAACGGATACGATCTACGTCTTGTTTGAAGGAAAAAGGTGGATTTTTAGTGAAGAAGACAGGGAGAAGAGGAATTTTTATATATATTCAGATCTAGAAAACAAAGGCAAGGCCTCGATTCGAGATGAGGCAATCTCCTAACTTTTTCTTCGAGATGAAAGTTTAAATCTCCAAAGGTGGTAAACTTGCCTAGAGTTTTCAATCTAAAAATCAACATCCAAACCCCACCCCTAGGGCCGGCCAAGCTTAATAGCACACATAAGTGCATTTTTTGCACAAAAGCCCTCCTATTTTTCAGATTTGCATAAAATAACCCCCCTAAAAGTCAAAAATTACACAAAAAACGCCCCTATCGGGCCTAAACTCTTAGAACGCATCATTACTCCGCCCCCCGAAGAACCACCTTATCCTCAAGATACTACTCCTCATACAGGTGCTCTCGATCCTCCTCATCACCAGCTTCTAGCATTATCACGTTCTCCTCCTCCTCATTCACGATCAAAATTTGTAGCGCTCGGTCACCGCATCTATGTCCTATAGAAAACTTCTCGTCGCACTTGAAACACAGACCTCTGGCACGTTTATCATGGACCTCAGCCTCCGTCATCCATAGCGTATGCCCCCAAGTCGTGGCTCCACTCCCTTCTTCGTGCTAACCGGTACTACTCATATGGCTGTGGGCGCCTTCTGTCCCCCTCCAGGTGCATGTTCCTTGAAAGCAGATCCTCCCCAAGCTCCGCGTGCCTTCCTCTCCTGATCCAGTCTGTCCTCCATAATCCTCGCTAGACTCATGCAAGCCTGTAAACTTGTCGGTCTATGGACCCTTACCTCAGATCTAATAGTCAGCTTCAACCCCTTCATGAAATTTTCCACCAACGACTCTCCCGACACGCCGCTTATCCGGCTCACCAGCATCTCAAACTTCTTGATATACTCCCTCACTGGCCCATCCTACCTCAAAGCATACAATCTCTCAAATGCATTTCCCGTCTAGATCTCCCCGAATCGATCCATCAAGAACGCGGTAAACTCCTCCCAAGAGTTAACAGGCTGGTCCTATTGCGTCCATCGATACCACGACAAAGCCTTCCCTTCCAAGCAGACCCCAACGGCCCTAAGCCACTCCTCATCAAATAACACAGATATCTCAAAATATCTATCTACCCGATACAACCACGAATCTGGGTCTTCTCCCTAGAAAATGGGCATATTCGGCTTTCTGACCCGGTTTTCCGCAGAAAACTATCCTGGAGCTCCCCTTCCCCACTGGTAGTCAGGCCGTCGATGTGGTGGATGTCCCGGTACTCCATACCTAGGGTCTCTCCATTTCCCATTCCTCATGCCGCCACCCCAATCAGCTCATCCATCTTCGTAGTACTCTCGGTCATCCCCGGGTCCTATTCATGGCCCCCAAGCTCTGTTGCATGCTTCAGGGGTCCTTCGTCGTAGAAATCAATCCTCCAATCATCCGGATATCCATCAAAACCATCACCGAAGTCCCATCGCTGACCAAACCTCCCCGATGGGCCGCCGGTGGCTCCAGAAGTGGCTGACGGCCCAATTTCAGAAAGTGGGGGCCCTAACGGGCCGCCAGGGGCCCGGAATGCCCCTGGCAGTTCGACGGGGCCCTCGAAATGCCTTGGCGAGCCGCCATGGCCATCGTTGAGCCCTGGCAGTTCACCGGAGGCCCGCACGGGCCCTGGCAAGCTCGCCAGGGCACGACGAAGCCCTGGCGAGTCGCCAGGGCTTCGCGCGGCCCCTGGCAAGTCGCCAGGGGTCGCGGCCTCGCTGAGGCATGCGATCCTCCGATGTACCCCATTGCGACTCATCGTCTACTCTTTTGCTCCTCAGTCCACCGTACATCTCCGGTAACGCTTCCTTACCCTCTTGGAAGTCGAAATCTTCTTCATCCGTCACTTGATCCGCATCTGAAAAGAGTCCCTTGCGCAGAGGATCCATTTTCTCCTTCGCATTTACTAAATCCCTCACCTTTTTCTCCAGATCTAGGGTTTCGATCTGTTTTGGACTCCTCTCCCGCGACAAAGCATCGATTTTCATATTTGTTTGCCCCAACGCCTACATAAGTTAAGAAAATCTCTGATCCATCTCAGCCCTTTGTTCTTCCACCATCTTCGTTAGTCTTTGAATGGCGCCATCAACTTTCTCTTACAACGACTCCATCTTGTCTTTCGCTCTTGTTGTCGCCATGGATCGACCGCTTTGATACCACTTTGATAGGATATAGGGCTTGTTTGAAGGCAAAATGTGGACTTTTAGTAAAGAAGACAAAGAAAAGAGGAATTTTTATATATTTTCAAAAACAAAGATAAGGTCTCGATTCGAGATGAGACGATCTATTAACTCTCTCTTCAAGATGAAAGTTTAAATCTCCCAAGGTGGCAAACTTGCCTAGGGTTTTCAATCTCAAAATCAACATCCAAAACCCGCCCCTAGGGCCAACCAAGCTTAATAGCACACATAAGTATAGTTTTTGCACAAAAGCCCTCCTATTTTTCAGATTTGCATAAAATAACACCCCTAAAAGTTAGAAATTACAAAAAATGCCCCTAGTGGGCCTAAACTCTGAGAACGCATCAGAAACCTTTTGGGGATGGAGGCTAAAATGATAACGATGATGATATATGCTCTTTGAAATTCGGTTTATTCAGCAAGTGTATACTGTACAAGTAGAGATTTTGTGCATGTTAGTATTATATCAATAGAAATAAAATTACAAAGGCAACATTACTGTTACATCAGTAAAAATAACATTGCAAAGGCAGTAATTTTCTTTTTTATGCTTTACTTTCATTACCATGCAAGTTATGGAGATGACTATCAACAATATGGATATAAAATATCAATTAATAATAAAAATATCAATAACACAACATACGGTTACAATAGAAAGTCCCTTTTTACCATTAAACTTCTTTAACAATTTTCTAATATAAGGCAATTTAAATGTTGAAATCAACTTCTTTAAATTGCATCTAGAAGGTAATTGAATCAAATGAGTGCATTGGATGTAATAACTATAAATAGTTGGGATATACTACTAAGAAGATGCATTTTCCATCACAGAAAATTAATGGGCAATCCATGTATATATGGATACACATTCCACCAAATAATACATGGTCCATAGTCAAAACTCAGAAGCAAATCATGTAGCAATAAAACAAAAGGGAACTGATACCATCCATCCCCGTTGCACTTTTCTCCATTTAATAGAGAGGCACTTAAATTACAAAGCCTAGTAATATTGAATATGAATATGTCCAATCTGTTATACACACAGTGCAAACTGAAGGTTTGAAATCTTGGCCTATTCTGTTAAGTATCGTTTCTATCATGGCGGATTTCAAGCATACCGATATGATCCGGTCAAACTGACCGATACCGCCGATAGTAACTAATGACAACTAATATACGGGGAGCTTTAAGGTGTTGATTACTAAAAATCGAAGTTCTATTTTATTTGATGTAATGACTAAAAAATCTTATTTCACGGTCAAAATAATGGTTCAAAATATTGGAAAATGATCGCATCGTTAAAATAGGAAAATAGTATGGATGAGAGAAATAATCTAGGATAAATGAAATACTCCTTGAAAAATTATGTTTTAAGCTTAAAACCCGATAAAATCTGATGCTTCCAATAAATATTACTCAAGACTTCCGATATAGCCACTACCAAGACTACAAACCGTCAACCTTGCTAAAACTATTACCATGTGAGATTGGGTAAAAAAATTAAAATAACCATAAATCAATGTAGGACCAATTGCAATTGAAGATTTGTCGAAAATTCCTAAGCTGGTTGGAGTTATCTAAAAGAATTTGTAATCGGACAGGATATCTAATTTAGTTAGAATCTTTGTTTTATTAGGATAATAATGAAAAAATTAGGTTTTTAGTTTAAATTATAGTTGATTTGGAACTTGCTCTTTATAAATCTATACCGTTAAATTAGAATGTGATGCGGACGCCCCTAGCCGCCGCCTGCTTTGCCGATTCTCCGCACCCGGGTCCCACTTGATGATTAAGCTTTGGTGATTTAGTTATCTAGGGGTATTCTAGTCTTTTCAGACTAGATTAGTAAATCCCCTATTTTCTATTTATTAGGGCTAGCCGTCTTTTATTTCTTTATGCTTATTTTGTGAAGAACAATTGTAGGCATCTCTTATGAAGGTTTTAGGCTTTGTTCCGTGCAACAAAGCTAGGAGAGCGAGTCTCCTCTCGAAAGAGACTCATTTATCAATCTTTTTCTTAGTTCTTCGCAATCTAAAAGATCCAAAAATCCTCTTTTTATATTTTTCCACCTTTAAATTCTGAAATTAATTGATACGAAACCCTAGTTCGTATCAGAATGTTAGCTAGTTAGGAATCTTGTGTTTAGTATTTATATATAGGGGTATTCTAAACTCAACAGATTAGTGATTGATGGAATTTATTTTATGAAACATTCAGATTTGCTTGATCTCGGTTTCCCTGGTTAATGGCTATATTTTTTTACCTGGATAAGTGTGACCTTTTTCCATCTTCAGTTAAGGGTTGGTTTTGTTTTCTTTTACTTCTCTTCTTTTAATTATTTCTTTACACTTGCTAAAGCTTATGCTACCAATTTCATATCTGGACATCGTTCTCAGCTTTCTTGAATTCCTTTGATGTTTTTTCCTTCTTCTTGTTTTTTATTTAAAAAATCAGATCAACATACACTACAGCAACGGTAAAGTTTTCCTTTTGCTTTTTTGCCTTTTATACATCCAAATTTAAAATTCAAAAAGATGAATTTACTAAAGTTTCTAGGGATGTAAATGGTTCAGCTACGGATCAGAAATTGGTTTACCAGATCCCTATCTGACATTGGTTTTACCAGATCCGTATCTGACATCATTTTCCAAATGTGAGTTCAAATACAAATAATGCATGGAAAGAAAATCTAGTTTCTGTATCAAACAAATTGATACGGATATGAATCAAATATGGACAATGACCATATTTAATATGAATCTTCCATGCTAATTGTAGACTTATTAATAAAAATATCAAAAAATATCATTTCAACTATGACAGCATATTTAGGTAAAGAAATAAGTAAATACATGTGGACAAGTGATTGCAGATGAGGGGGACTAACTACGGTATACAAATAAGTCACAGGTATAATATAGTATTGCCAATATCATATATTTTTATCCGAAAAAATCAAATTTTCATTATCCGAATAAGAATACATATCAAATCGGATAGGACATGTTGATATCCATATCGGCATCCTAAAAGATACAAATACAGATTTAATTCGGATAATCGAAAACCATTTACATCCTTAAAAGTGTCCCTTCAATCTGCATAACAACTTCGAACATCACTATGATTTGATTCAAATCAATCAGATCCCGTCAATGGTAACATATCAGCATTATAAAAAAAATCTCCTCTGAAGATCTCCTCTGATGACATTGCATAATTGCATCGATGAAGTTGGAAGCTTCATGAATGCAGTTAACAAAAAACTTGACCTATTCAAAGAACTCAAATAAGTTAAAGGTGGGCTCAACAACTTGAGAAACAAAATTAAAAAAATTAGTTTCAAAGTATTTATCAACTCGATGAGAGAATGCCCGCAAAGTTGGGCCTCATAGGGCATTCATATAAAAGAGAGTGTATTCAGACTTTGTAGCACAATTTGAGCAAGTTGAAAGTGTTCCGTGAAGGAACTTTCCAGTCGATGAGATTGATTTTAGGATCCCATCAATGGAGCTTTTCGTCACTATCTCCTACTTTCAATTACATATTCTTGAAATTCTTTGTTTAATCCAACTTCCATTAATTCAACGGTAGCATCTTTTTCAAGATGGGAAGAATTGATGTAAACCCAATAACAATAGAAGATCTGTCAAAGATTCATAAGATCCAATGGAGTTATCTAATAAGTATTTTTGTTTGAATATGATTTTCAGTTTAATTAGGATATGAGTTTTATCAAGGAAAAAGATTCGTAGAAATTTAGTTTGTTTTTAGTTTAAACTTCTAGATGACTCGGAATATTCCTGTTATAGCAGTTGTATTTTAGTTAAATCAGAATTTTAGTTCAGTTAAGGATATATTTTTATTCTTTATAAATAGAGAAATATTTGTGTCACTAGCCAAGGAGGAAATTCCAAGGTCCTTGGCTAGCTCACGCAACCCTCCTTTCTCCCATTTAATCGACGATCTGATCCGTTCAGTTTGTTGTTCATGTTCTAAAACCTCAAACTATCAATTTTGAGGTGAACCTTAGAGGGTTTGATCGTTCATCTAATCGTTATAAAAAGTACAGTAAACCCGTTAGAGCTGTGACGGATAGATGAAAGAGTAAAACTTTTTGAAATAACTTGAAAATTACTAATTTGGGGCTTTAGAACATTAAGATAATAAATGAACGGTTTGGATTGAAATGAAAAATAGAATGGGTTTGACACCATCCAATGAGGAAATTTCCTCCTTGTGTGGCTAATGCCCATTATTCACTTATAAATAAAGGGATTTTGAACTCTACTTTAAGATTACTGATCTCAAAACATTTAGTTTTTCTTGACCTTGGTTTTCAATGATTAATTGCAGTTTTTTGTCTGGTTAAAGGTTGATCTTTTTGTCCCTAATTATGGTTGGTTTTGTGTTTTTACCTTTGCTTACTTCTTTTAATTTCGTTTTTACGCTTTGTAAAAGCTTCTTCTACCACACTGTGCCATTTATGAGGCAACAATCAGTATTAAAAAGTCCTTTAATTCTTTTTTTTGACTTATATCCAAATTGACTTTGTTTATCCTTTAAGACTTCATACCAGTGTTGTCTAAATTAGCTTATGTGTGGTTTGTATCATACGATAGGATAAGATATCGACTGATTTTCGATACAAAATAGGCTCTTATATCAGATTTGACAATTTAACGACCAGTATAGGCATCGAATCGTACAATATGATTCATATTGTCTAATAATATTGTTAGTCCAATATGTATTTGCTCAAATATGTATTTGCTCAAATCTAACTTAAAAATAATAGGTTATAGGTTCGAAGCAATCTAACTTACCTTTGTCCTCAAATTAGGGGTGTTTGCCCCAAATATCTCTTGATCTCTCCTCTTAGCTCTCACCTTAAGGTCTTGAGCTACACAGCTCCACTAACGCTAACCTCGTACAACCCTTACAACATCACAATTACAGTAAAGTCGTGATTACCAATCTGTCTTGAGGAACCCATGGCCTTCATCATCCAATCTCCTCAAAGTATATTTGGCTTCGATTGACCTTTGACAAACCACCGTCAACGTCACACGATTTGTTCGAAGCTTGTCAAAGTTCTTCAAATCATGGAACGAGGTTTCGATTGAAACCATTTGGTTCAGATTGTTTTGTTTCGGTTTTAAAGGAGGGCAATACAAACTACCTCTTTGAATCTCGATTTCGGTCAATTTCGGTTGGTTTCGGCCGAAACCGATCTAAACAGAGTTGAGGAGCTGAAAAGAGATTCAATATGGATTTAGGTTTAAATAAAATATTAGTTTGGGTTTCGATACCTAAGCTTATTTAAAATCAAGACTTAAGTCTAATAAAGTATGTGTTTGGATTAAAATAATCATTACTCACGGGCCTCCTTTGACTATAATCATTAATCGCCTTCTCATTTTCAATCACCGCTTATAGTATTCTTATCTTTCCTAATTACAAACACGTGCTCTTACAATCCTTGTATTTGATACCATTTGCTTGTTTTCAGCCCACTGATTGTTCTATGCTAGGGAGAAGATGGCAAGGACCATTACATAACACATATCTGCACTTCTCTACTTCATCCCAATTGAAGTAGACATCATTATGGTCATCCAACACTTCATTATTTTATGCAACAGATATAACATAATGAAACCAGTGGCATCTGCATAACCAGTTGGGGAACTGAATCATCCCCGATATATGCTATATGAGTGGCGATATATGCTATATGAGTGGCAACAAAATTGCATCCCATGCAATAATTTCTTGTCAATAGACACGTCTCCATGTTTTGCGTCTAGCTCTAATTTTTATATCTCATCAGCAAGCAACATCTATCAACAGATACCATGTGCCATGGGTCTTGTTGAATTAGCTATACTCAAAATTATTCTGCGACATGCTGGAAAATATGGTCTTATTGCTAACCTTCAGTATTTTCTCATGAACATGTTATAAATCAGGATCTGCAAATATGCACCAATGTGAACATTTCACAGCTTACAACATGTATGACATTTCGCAGTATTTGCTCAAACATGACAGCGATTAATAACAGGTGAACTTTCTCCCAATTAAAATGAAACCAATATGAAATATGTTTTTTCCCTTTTTTTTTCTTTTTTTAAAAAATGAACCATATGATCCAACAATTAATTTTTAACTCATTATGCTGGAATTATATGCTCAGGTGCCGAAACAAAGCTACTAGGACATACTGATGTTTATGAATCTCATCGGAAATTAGTAATGTTTGTTAATTGTTGAAGGTTTTGGGACATATTAGACAACAGATGAATAAATCTCAATAATTGCAATCCAATCTGATAGAGAACCGATTACTCCTTTACAGATACATACAAAACCTCGCAGCGCTTGAGAACTCCAAACCCTGGAATGAGCTAAACACTAAACAAGTTATTTCTATTTAAGGATTTGTTATAATGCGGGTAAATTTCTTTAAATGTTTTTTTTTTGGTTGTTTTTTTTTTTTTTTTTTTTTTTTTTTTTGGGGGGGGGGGGGGGGGGGGGGATTAAGCATGTTTGCATACTTGAGAGCCATTCTCCGATAAGCGCTCTTGATCTCCAGATCTGTGGAATTGCGAGCGACGCCAAGGACCTCGTACGGATCTCTTCTCTGCGGATGATCTTCGTGTTGCTGCTGCTTATTGTGCTTTTCTCCTCCATCTCCCTTCTTCTCGGATTTGAACGAGAATCCCGGCGAAGGCATTCTCGTCAGTTCTCTAAACCTCAGCCGCGATACAGGAGAGGCGGTGAGATGGTGGTGGAGGTTTTAAACTCTTATTCAACCTCGGACGTGACGGTGACGAGCTCCGAATCCGATTCGTTTCGTCCAGAAAATAATCTCGGCCCGATCTCTCTCGCCGCTCAGCGCCATTTCATCCCATAATAAAATTCTTTCCAGCTGCAGCCGCGATGAGGAATTGAATTTGACGGGGGGGGGGGGGGGGGTGAAAGAGAAATTGGAAAGCGAGAAGAAATGGGGAGAGAGGATGCGGTTGTCCTGATCCCCAAGAACATGGCAGATGTTAACCTGTTCCTGTGGCATAAAAGAAAAGAAGCCGCTGCTAAAAACAGCGTGGTGTGATCTAGCCGGATGATCATTGACATATCGGATGGAATGTGGGAATGTGACTCCATGTTGTTGTTGATTCATTGGAACACTTCCCCCTCACCACCACACTTTTGCACCTAAGGGCCGGTTTCTTTGCGGGGAAAGGAGGTGAGAGTTAAAAAGTGACACTATTTGCCGTCACTTTCGTCCTTATTCACCACTTTCCTCATCTCGCTTTCTTCGTGCATGTTCCTTTGCGGAGAAAACTCCCTCCGATTTCGCTCCCCTCCTTTTCCGACGTGTAGATGCGTTTTCCTCCCCTTGAAATCTTCGGGTATTGCGGGGATTTCACAAGGAATCCCTGAAATCGGGCACGTTCCTCTCACCCACAAACAAATCCCAAACCAACTTTCCAACCGGCTTTCCTCCAAAAGAAACACAAAAATCTACTTCTCTCTTCTCGAGATTTCAACATGGATTTACTGTTCACAACAGTAAATCCCAACCCAAAGTCACACAAATAAACAGGCCCTAAGTTTTTTCGTGTATGTTGTTACAAGATTTGATGACAGTTGGTGCTCCTGTGAACGACCATGTTATTAACTCAGTTTAATGGTGGTATATAGACAAACTAGAAATAACACGTGCACACAGTGCTGTACTGTGTGCACGACGACCCAAGAAAAAATCCACAAACTGGATGCGGGACCCGTGTACAGCCGAAAATGAGTGAGAATTGTGGGTCTGTGTGTGGGTATTGTCCGTGTTAAAAGGCAAAAGCAAATGCTAAACGCAACAAACACCGGAAGGCCAAGTGAAAATGGCAAACTGCAAGCATGTAAAATAAGGGAGAGATTGGTTTTATTGGCAATGGCAAACATGCAAATAAGTAGAATGGGATGTGGCTTTTTTTAGGTGCTCCACGCACAAAACATACAACCTCACACAACTCTCCACCCACCCTCAAGTGGGCCCCACCATGATGAGGTGGCCAAACCTAAGCTATCACTCTATCAACCTTTTTGTCCTATTAGGACACGTCCCGTCAATCAACCCTCTTTTGTAAAAATACTAGCCATAACTCGTGCCCGCGGGCACGGTTCATTTAAGATTTTCCATTGCGAAATCTTTGTTCCCCGAAATTTTTTTTTCAAAGCCAAAATTTAAAAGAAAAACAAATTAGCTTAAAAATATTTAGCGGCACGGGCACCTTCGACGTGGACGCCTTCGGTACGGAACAACAAATTCAGCACATGCGTCTTCGACATAGAACACCAAATTCGACATGGATGCATTCGAGGCAGAACAACAAATTCGACGTAAAACAACAATTTCGGCGCCGGTGCCTTAGGCGCGGAACAACAAATCAACGTTAAAAAATTTAGCGCAGGTGGCTTCGGCGCGAGCTTCATATACATATAACATGTGGCCTTGGGACATTGTTCATTTAAAAATCTTGGACCCACTAATTTTAAACAAACATCAATAATTATTAGGTCCTCTCAAAATCTTAGTTCGCAAAAATTTAGTTTCCCCTGAAATATCAGCAGATGGGATCCAAATTTTACAGGGTTTTGCAAGCGGATCAATGAGTTGGCAGCATCTCACGCGTTCATTCTCCCACAGCTCGCGTTCATTTCCAAGATGAGATTGTGTGTGTGCACAACATTTTTTTATAACTAATATTTAAAGGATATTCCTAGGTTCAATGATTTAGTGTATTCCCAACAAATCAAACCCAAAAATTTCCCTCCAAAACTTGATGTGACATTACCACATAGGACAAATTCAAAATCTGTCCTCAATTGTAATATAGATTTTATAGATAATGATTGGTGCGTCATCATCATGAGATAGCTAACATGTGCTTTGTATATGGCCAATAACTGCTCGAAGCCATGCACTATCTCTGGTAGACTTGTAAATCGTGGGTAGTTCAGATTGATTATTCAAAGTAGCAACTAGGATTTGTTTTCAAAACCTCCACGATATTGTATTATTCATAGTGGTAAAGACATAACAAAAATGAGAACGTCCATTATGTTGGTCTAATAAGTTGCAAGTATCCACATAGCCAATAAGGGTTGCATTATTTCAAGTGCAACCTGGATTTGATCCACTTGATGCTGTGTATGGATAGAATAAGCACATGCTTGTAGTACCTTTAAGGCAGATGCAGATGTTTTTTGATATCATTCTATTGATGAGATGTTGGCGTGGTGTTGTGTCAAGCTAAACAATTTGCAGTTGCAGTACCATGTGTTTGATATCTATATTATAAAAGAGGGATGTTATCAAGAGAAATTGGATAAGAGATATTGGACATGAGAAATTGGATAAGAGATATCTATATTATAAAAGAGGGATGTTATCAAGAGAAATTGGATATGAGATATTGGACAAGAGAAATTGGATAAGAGATATCTATATTATAAAAGAGGGATGTTATCAAGAGAAACTAGATAAGAGATATTGGACAAGAGTAATTGGATAAGAGATATCTATATTATACTTCTATAATTGTATATTTGTATATGTAAATATATATATATATTCTATAAAACACGCTTGTCCCAGTAAGCGGGCTTTGTCCCAGTCACAAGATGACTGGGACAAAGTAGCCCGTTTTGCAATGTCCCAGTCAGCGGGCTTTGTCCCAGTCACAAGCTGACTGGGACAAAGTAGCCTGTTTTGCAAAAATAACCCTCGCTTTGGTTGTTTTGCACTTTTGGCCCCCCAGCAATACCCACACACCTACCCACCCTTTTCCACTTTCTCCCCTTGGCTTCCGATCGGATCTTTTTTGTTCCTCCGTCTTGATTTTTGCCGTGCACGTGTGCACGGGGTTTTTCCTAGTATTTATATATACATGGATGCAGCTATATAAATATTTATATGTATTAAGTATAAGGAGTATATGTTTGTATGTGGTATATGTTTGGGTATACATATGTATGTATATGGTGTGTAAGTATGTAGCATTATATGTAGGAGTACTAGTCATTACCCGTGTCCATAGGGCACGGTTTATTTAATGGCCGAGGTTACCCCCCACAAATTTAAAGTTTCCACCAAAATTTAAGTTTCCCACCAAAATTTAAGCCCCACCAAATTCAAATCTTGCCCACAAATTCCCCCCAAAACTTATCCCAGTCATAGTCATCAAGCCCTTATCCTAGTCATAAGCCCTTTGTCCTAGTCACTTGTACTACTGGGACAAAATTCAAAATCTTCATCAAATATAGAATAGACAAGCCCTTATCCTAGTCATAAGCCCTTTGTCCTAGTCACTTGTCCTACTGGGACAAAATTCAAAATCTTCATCAAATATAGAATAGATATATGGTTGTGTAGAAATAGTGATATATGGATATGTGAGTGTGTGCACCCTTGTATGTATATTGGTGTTGTGAATATATGTATATACATATACTACATGTATATGTATATACATATATATAATAATGGGCATCATATGACATGTGAGGCGTCTCCTCTTTTACCAAGACACAAAAAGTGGTGGGTACAACAAGTACAAGTTCATATGTGCTTGTACCGTCCCACTTTTTGTGTTTTGTATACGAGTAGATGCCTTCCATGTCATATGATACACATTATTCTCATGTGTGTGTGTGTTGCATCATTCTTAGTAATTGTATGTTTGTGTGTGTGATTAATAAGTGTCAGTGTGTATATATTAGTATGACATTGTAAGTGTGAATGAATTATTTGGATGTGTATGACGTGGGTGTGTATAATATGTATATGTACTAGTCATAACCCGTGCCCGCGGGCACGATTCATTTAAGATTTTCCCTTGCGAAATCTTTGTTCCCTGAAATTTTTTTTTCAAAGCCAAAATTTAAATAAAAAACAAATTAGCTTACAATATTTAGCGGCACAGGCGCCTTCGGTGTGGGTGCCTTCGGTGCGGAACAACAAATTCAGCGCATGCGCCTTCGACACAGAACACCAAATTTGACGTTGGTACCTTCAGCGCAGAACAACAAATTCGACGTAAAACAACAATTTCGATGCAGGTGCCTTAGGCGCGGAACAACAAATCCGCGTTAAAAAATGGCGCGGGCGCCTTCGGCGCGGAACAACAAATTCAGCGCATGCGCCTTCGACACAGAACACCAAATTCGACGTGGGTGCCTTCGGCGCAGAACAACAAACTCGACGTAAAACAACAATTTCGGCGCGGGTGCCTTAGGCGCGGAACAACAAATCAGGGTTAAAAAATTTAGCGGGCTCCTTCGGCGCCCGCGCCGAAACCTTCACATACATATAACCCGTGCCCGTGAGACACTGTTCATTTAAAAATCTTGGACCCACTAATTTTAAAAAAAATCAATAATTATTAGTTTCCCCTGAAATATCAGCAGCTGGGATCGAGATTTTACAGGGTTTTGCAACGCGGATCAATGAGTTGGCAGCATCTTCCGCGTTCATTCTCCCACAGCTCGCGTTCATTCCCAAGATGAGATTGTGTGTGTGCACAACATTTTTTTTCCATAACTAATATTAAAAGGCTATTCCTAATTTCACTGTTATTGTGTATTCCCAACAAATTTCTATTCAACCCAAAAATTTCCCTCCAAAACTTGATGTGACATTGCCACATAGGACAAATTCAAAATCTGCCCTCAATTGTAATATAGATATTATTTATAAGTGTATGTATGGATGTATGAGTGTATAATAAGTGTGCATGAGTATATCTACATGTATAGTAGTTTATATGCCATGAGAAGTTTATGTAATTATTTTGTAATATTGTATAGTTGATGGTGTTTTTATGAGAATTTGGGCTTGGTGGAGATTAAGTGATGTGTATTTCTAAGTGTGTGTGAGCTTCAACAAAGACTTTAACATACTATCAAGACATAAAATAAAAATGACATCGAATTAAATATTACAATAAGCACTTGATGCAATTTCGATCTTCATTGCATTGTCTTGATCGTTCTTAAACCTCATGGTTTTTGTTGGTTCTGATTCTACTTGATTTGCACTGATTGATCATGAAAGCTCAAAATCTACACATATACATTCAAAATGATATTAGTACCAAATATGTTGCTCATCATCAAAACTAACAAGAGGTACTCAATATTCAACAACTATATCCTACTAAGCCAAGTCTAGCCATACTACGAAACTACAAGGTAAATGTTGCCATATCCTTCATAATAAAGGGACTAACCATGATTCCCAACTATGATCATATTGACATCATATACTCCCAAGGTGAATGAATGCATCCTTGCGAAACATAAGAAATAAGGTGTTAGGATCTCCCTTGATGGCAAGTAGACGCTAGAGTTGGAGGGGATTGATTTGTGTATAAAAATTTCTCTAAAGATTCTACACAAGTTAACCATTTAAGTTACCAAATTTAACCTTAATCAACAAGTATATCAAGTAATTAGTATGCATCGGAATCAAAGAAGCAAGAGATAATAATCAACAATTACAAAAAATAGGGAACAAGCGCAAACATGCGAATTACCCTAGTTCGGATACACGAGCCCCACTCAGCTTATCCTACATCTAGCCACCCGAGTCCTACTCATCTAAATCCACTATTTCCCAAGTAGTTACACCACCCTCTTTTGAAGAGGACTTTACAACATACAATTTCTTCCCAAGAAATAAACAACTCACTACCACAACACTTTGAGGACTGTCATTACCAAGTACAGCATACACCTTTTACTTATAGCCTTAGTTTGAAGCTTTGTATTATGTAGTGGATATAGTGTAGATCTTCAAAGAACGATGAGCTCGAAAGATTTTTGGAGATCTAACGATTAGGCCAGCAATACTGTTGAAAACAATTGAAGACCCCTAACTGACACAATCTTAGATAATTTGGAAAGAGCACTTAAGCATCTACAACTTTTGTGTTCAGCGCTAATTCTGATTGTGGTTTTAAATAGATGTTGTAGACTGATACATCAGAGTCCAGCTTCAAAAACAGAATCCTGAATTTGTTATATAACGCTCATGTTAAAATTTGTGAAATCATGATACAAAGAAATTGTGGCATTCATGCTATGTTTTAATTTAAGCCATTAAGTTAATTAAGTTCGTGCTTATGGATGTAATGTTATGCCATTGTAAATTATTCTATAGTGGAATGATAAGTCTATTGCTCATATCCATAGTAGTGATTATGAAATCATGTGTCGGATATGTTAATTGGAAACAAGAGAATCGTTGATGCTATAATGAATGTTTATATGATGTTCGTCGATGCAATGGAAAAAAAAGGAACAGTGTGAAGCGGTAATTGTGTGTGAGTATATACATACATACATACATACATACATACATATAAACATAATTGTAGGGTGTTGTGTTGCCAAGGTGTTGCCACTAAAATCATGTTGTTAATCACCAAGCGAACGATCAGTATTATCATGCCACCTTTATGTTAGTGTGTATCTATGCATATGTTTACGTTTCATATATGCATGTTGCAATGTTCATTTCCAATGTTATATCTGTTGGATCCTGTGGATGGCAAACAACACTGGAAGGGGGGGTTGAATAGTGTTGTGTATATAGTAAACTTTTTCGCTCAAAGATATTAACACAAATAAATTCCTTCTAATGTTGCCTAAGAAACCAAGTAGAGTGATCTACGCTTGGTTCTTAATCAACAATATAATTTTTAAAATGCACAAAGTAATTTCACAGCAGGTAGTCGACTCCCTATGAGCAGTAGTCGACTCTCAGAGAATATGTAAGAACAAATAAGATCACAAGTATGAATTTCAGCGAATAGAGATAAATTGATCTTTGCTGTAGATAGAAGATAAAAAAAATGTAAAGATAATCAAGCACAGATCAGCAATCGCAAACAAAAGGATTTTTATCCTGGTTCCCCGCAACCCGGGTACGTCCAGTCCCCGACCAATCCGGTACGAGATTTCCACTATCTGCCTTGGCAAATACAATCACCTAACTTCACTCGTTAGGATTTCCAACGACCTAGACTTGTCTAGGATTTCCAACCCTTGCCTCACAAACCGAGGACTTTCCAACTGGCAACAACTAGACTTGTCTAGTGTTCCTACAATCAACACAATAAGAGATTTGTCCAATACTCTACAATAAGTGATAGAGATTGGTTTATACACCCGATTCTATAGCCAATCAAAAGATAGACAATTTGTGTAGTGGCTTAATAGAATGATAGTCTAGATCACACAAAGATACGAGATAAGTTCTTTGTGATCTAGAGCTTTTTCAAAAATCCTTCAAATAAAATTAGAGAGAATAATAGAAAGGATTTTGAAAAACAATTTAGCCAACAAAAAATAATAGTATGATCTTCAAAAAGAATGAGAAAATATTGTAAGATCAAAACAGAAATTAAATTGGCTAGAGAGAAAATTAGAGAGCTTTAATTCAAGAGAGCTTTCACAAATTTGATTAGCAATGTTGTATATTTTTACAAAATATTTCAGCTCTATTTATAGAGAAAAACTGAGATTTGAATTTCAAATTTCGTTTGACTTTTGTCCCAAAAATTTCGGAGTAAATTGCTCAAAGGATTTCAAAATTTGAATTTCAAAACGTCTGAAATTTACAGCTGGTAGTCGACTCCCAGAGGGATCTAGGCGATTTTGATCCCTGACAGGTAGTCGACTCCCTACTAGTGGTAGTCGACTCTCAGAGGAGTTTTTCCTGCTGTTCGTCTAGTCAAATAAGTAGTTAGCTCCAGGGTGCGTGGAGTTTCACTACGAACAATATGAAGTGACTAGAAAAGCTCTTGAAAACTATTTTGAAGATAGTTAAAATTATTTTCGAAATCATTTGTGTGTGTGTTGTCTATTTGATATGGCTTTAACAAATACCCTAAAAGACACGACACACTCACACTAGACTCTGAACATGTCTTCGGAAGTTTTGGTCAACTTGATGAAGTGAAGGCGAGCTTCTCTTTGTGCTTCTCGAGCTTGAACTTCATCACTTGAGTTTAGCCATGTTCGTCTTTGTCGTGGAGCGTTGATGTGTGCTTCTTGGAGTATAAGTAGAGCTTCACGAAATCTGCACACTTTAAGTGTAGTGTAGTTAGTACACTAAGCATTCATTTGGTGTGCTCATCATCAAAATCACTTGGGGTGGAATTCAATTTCCATCAATATCTCTATGTTATGCCATGCTAATTATATCCAAGTCTATGGTAATAACCATGTTAATCACATATGCAATGTACCCCATGATTTGCCAACTTGCAAATGTTCATCTTAATCATTCCATCGTTGATAATTCCTTCAAGATGCTCTTTTATATACGAATAATTCTGATGTGGTAGAAATGTATATGTTCATGTTGAAATGAAAGTACATGAGACACATACTATAGCATATAAAAAGACTGAAAATTAACACCACATAGACCAAAGTGCCACATGGACCAGCGTGCCACAGAAATGCCGGGGGCCACCTCCTGAATCTATGGGGCCACCTCTTGAATCTATGTGTGGTAAATAAACGACATGGACTTACGTGCTACATGGACCAGCGTGCCACAGAAATGCTGGGGGCCACCTCATGAATCCATGCGAGCCACGTCTAGAATCCATGGGGCCACCTCTTGAATCTATGTGTGGTAAATAAACGACATGGACTTACGTGCTACATGGACCAGCGTGCCACGAAAATGCTGGGGGCCACCTCATGAATCCATGTGAGCCACGTCTAGAATCCATGAGTCACATTATTGGCACGCTGGCATAGATGGGATCCCTTAGGTGTTGCATTTCCATTCATAATCATTTCATAAGCATCATATGCATATCGGTGGTTGTCTGTCTTTACTTTATGCTTATTTAATTTTGTAGCTTTTACTTTTCATTATTATCTGTGATGCTCACTTTCTTTATGCAATTCAATTCAGCAATGTCTCCTTTCAGTACTTGTACAAGTTTCTCATACGTTAATAGTAGACCTGTTTATAGTTAGTGACACAACCTTAGTTAGGTAGAAAAATTCTAAAAATGGATCTTATGTAACCTTGTAAAACACAGTACGATGTAATGCCAAGCTTCTGCGTATATGCGTTTTGAATACGTGTAGAATGGCATACTTGTAATTTTTAACTTTTACTAAAACCCCAATTTTTCTTCCTCAAATATTTTTCCTTCTTCTTGTTGAGAATTGAATAACTATGATGAAACAATAGGTCATATATATATATATATATATATATATATATATATATATATATATATATATATATAAGAATTAGTCGTTACTAATGGATGAATACCAAGGGTCTCCATAATAATGGTGGATACCAATGGTCATTCGTGCCCATTCATAACACTTCCCCTTATCCATCCATACTTGTAAACTCGTTATATGAATACTACAAGATTCATAGAGCTTATGAGTATCACAAGTGGTGGATACTTCTTGATCCTAAGTTAGGGATAACTGTCTCGTTAAAACCTTTAGCTATGGAAAACACAGTGGAAAAAATCAATAGCCAAGGAAAAAGAGTACAGTTTTCCATAACTACCCCTGATTATTGGAAGTATTTAGGATACTTCTGGATCCAGAGTCAATGAGGTTGCCTCGTTAAAACCTTTAGCTATGGAAAACCCAGTGGGAAAAACCAATATCCAAGGAAAAAGAGTACAACACTGCATTTGACTCCCCCTGATCTGTACAAGCTGCATGCTTGCAGATCTCCTAGGCAATTATACATCAATCTCTTACAATATTCCGAGAATAAGTACAAAATACAAGACAAGGCTCATCTATACAAGTATCATTCATATATGGCAACTACTGAATCTGAGGTAGCTCTTCTGAAGAGGAGTGGTCTGTGACTCGGTAGGTAGCTCACGTCTCTGACCCAGTCGTCAATATGTCTGCGAGGTACTGCAGGACCTGTCTATGCATACTCATAATTTGCTTCGTGTATGATGAGCCTCTCAGTATGTTAGGATTGATTTTGCCTTGGAAGCATGCTTTGATGGTCTCCAGGAGTTGGTCGTTCCTTTGTTGTAGTCATCGTGATGATCTGTAACCTGTATCTGTAAATACATTTAACATAGAGGATAATCCTTGACCCTTAGAGGTATCACAGAAGCTACATATCTTCGGTCCAGTGATGCGCTGTAGGCACTACGTTGTATCTGGCTAACAGATTTAATGTCAACGCTCTCTAGAGATGCATGAAGTTGACCAGCTAAAGGAGTGTACTAAAAGCACTCAAGTAAGGCATTTCAAGACCTATGATATCCTTCCCCTCTTCTAGGGAATGGAAGGGGTCTTAATGTGCATTCATACGACCAGTATGTGTATTTAGTGGATTGCAATTGTCCATGTTTCTTCATCAACTTCGGGTGTATGAAGGTTAATGTCACATGGTTTTCATCTTCGGTATGATAATTTCATCTTCTGGATGATTATTCATCCTCTGGATGATTATTCATCTTATGGATGATGGTTTCATCTTCTGGATGATTATTTCATCTTCAGGATGATAATTCATTTTCTGGATGACGTTTTCATCTTCTGGATGATTATTCATCTTCTGGATGATCATTCATCTTCTGGATGATGGTTTCATCTTCAGGATGATAATTCATCTTCTGGATGATTTTTTCATATGTTACATGTCCCAAAAATCTATACAGACAATAAAGGAAATCCGTAAGGGTATGTTGTCACATCATTCATGGCAACACATCCCAAAATTTCTTTTGCCAATAGCATGGTTTTCGCAACTATGACCAGTGAGCCTGATGCATCTGTTTATAAAATTTTGTAAATGAGTCAAGCTCATCTTACTTGATTACTTCCTAGTTTCAGCGAAATAAACCTCTAAGCTATAGCGCATTGATTATAGCATACGATTTTACTTATTTATATTTATGTTTATACAATACTCGGTTACCCCCACAGGGTTGATATCTTTTTGATATCAGGACCTCATGTTCAAACACTTCACATTTCATAAGTGAGTCCAGCTCAACTTATTATTGCCTTGGTCCACATTATTGGCCAATATCTACGTTTGCTTCAGGAAACTGAGCGTGGAACGATATTAATCATTTAAATGACAAAATGAAATGTGAGTAATTGTCGACAAGTGTGTGTTTTTATCCAAACACCTCCCCATGTACGTACATTTTTCAATTTATTCCAGATTCATCTCTTCTAGAGGCTCTGAAAAGGGAGAAGATATGGAGATGAGCTCACTTTCCTGTGGTTGTATTGCTTAAGGGTCTCCAGGAGTTATTTCTCGCTTTGGAGCCCCGTGGTATGTCCTCTCATCCATTGAGGACATCCACTTCTACTACTGGTGGATTGCATACATTATATTTGGTATGTCAATCCTAACTGGATTTTTAGTAGTATGGATGTGTGGATTTGACAATATTTACATTGTCAGTAACTATGTCTGATAACTGTTTAACGGTTTCATAAGTGTCGATCTTCAGGATCGCATCACAATTCATGATAATTTGATCATATGTGTTAATGTTTTGAAATGGTCAATTGAGCTTCAGGCTCCTGAATGATTATAATATTTCTATTAAACTTAATATTGGGGAATTAAAGATGTGAATGATCTTCATGATCTCATCGAATCTTTAAAGGATGGCCCATCAATGCACATCTTAGGAGATGTGATTTTAAATGCTTCTGCTGTTTAGAGTGCATTTTGATGGGTTATAGTGGTGATATGGGGATGTATACTCATCATGGCACAACCTATAAGTTGTGCTCTAAACGCTTTCCAGTTAGGGGTTCTCAGAAACTGTTTATATGAGGTGATCAAGCTCATATAAATAGGTTCTAAGGAGGCGTTTTGATGGTTTGCATTGTAATATCATGTTTCCATGCAGTCACCAGCAGCTGGATTTGTAACGGATGTGTAATCTGTTTAAATCATTTTAATGATTTATTCATAAACCCATTTTTGGGTGTGAACACAAACTCCAGGGTGTTCGACTTTGTTCCAGTTACTGATCACTCCTTATTTTACACTTTTTTCCCGCATGTTTGCATGCCATTTAGATCGCCCAAATCATGTTTTTCACGATATATCGACGATATTGCGATGCTTTTCACGATTTGTTGTTTTTGTCGCATTTCAGGTGATTTGGCGCGATTTGGAGTGATCTCGAGATGCGCTTACTCCAGACGGTCACCGACGACCTCCCCAAGGGGTATTTTGCTGTTGGAGAGGAGCGGAAGAAGAATGGACGTCGCAGGAGCGACGAGGAGGCCAAAATAAGCTGATTGGGCATTTTTTGTGTCCCACTCGGCCGAGTGGAGGAGCCACTCGGCCGACCAGCGAGACACCGCTCGGCCGACCAGATCGGATACGATTTATATGTGCACTCGGCCGAGCGACGGAGACCACATCGGCCGAGTGACGACATCTCGTCCGCCCGAGTGGCGCCCAGACGAAGCTGTTCCGTCCAACTTACTGTTTTTCGGCTGCCTGAGCTTCAGAAGACCCACTCGGCCGAGTGGATAATCCCGTCCGCCCGAGTATCATGAAGCCATCGGCCGAGTGACGACAACTCACTCGGCCGAGCCGCCCCCGAAGTAGAGACCCCTGAAGGCCCCGACTTACTGGAAAATTACAGGGTTTCTCACTCGGCCGAGCGACTTTTGTCACTCGGCCGAGTGCGACGCGCCGCCTGTAGCGAAAATTGCGGAAAACAGGCTGCGCAGGGGTATTTTGGTCACAGTTTTTGGACGATTTTGGGGGGTATTTAACCCCTGTTTTTACCCTAGTTTTGGAGAGCTTTTCTCTTAGATTTTTGCAGCTTTTTAGATCTACTTTTTAGCTTTATTCTTGAGATTGGAGAAGAGACAAAATCTTATTTTTTGTTGGAATAATTGAAGAACTCCATTGGTTTGTCTTTCTCTTCTCTAAAAATTCTATTTTTATTGCGTATCTCAATATTGTGATGAATTCTATTGCTTATTTCATTGTTTATTTTTGTGATCTTGCTATGAATTGTGAGTAGTCGCCACGTCTTGGGGCGTGGGGATGAACCCTACAAGCCCAACTTCATATTTGTGATGAATTAGTAGAAATTTTGCTAGAATTGATATTTAGGGATTAGATTAGGATCGATCTACTACGATTAGCTAGGAGTTCATACCGATTGGGATTTGCAAGAGATTGGATCCCAATTCGACAGGAAACCCTAGAAATCCGAATTGGGTTGGAATCGAATTTCCGTAGTATCGGTTTGCAAGAGATTGGACCGATACTAGGGTTTCCGGTTGCAATTCCGTGCCAATACCCGTTTGCAAGAGATTGGACGGGTAGGAACTATCCCAACCTAGATCGCGAGCCGAGTTTGCAAGAGATTGGGCTCGGGGCGCGATTGAACGATGATGTTGATCCTAATGCTAGCTTCCCTAGGCTAGGGTTTGCAAGAGATTGGACTCAAACCTAGGATAGCTATAGACCGGCAACAGCGCGAGAGCGTGAGCTTGGTTCTACATTCAGTTGCAACTAGTTCATCCAAAATCTTAATCTAGCAATTTTGATACCGATGAACCACATTTACGAGATACGGTGAGTAGCGGGGACTCCCCATTCCCTAGACGTTCTTTATTTGATTTGATATTTCCGCACTTTGTCTGACGATTGTGACAGGATCGCCAAAGGCAATTCTTTCTTCTTAAATAGCCAGGTTGATTGGAACAAGCACGGTCATTCGTCCTCACTGTGTTCGATATCCCACTCGCCGCTATACCGTGCGCTTGCGGTAAAACTACAACCGTCGCTCTGGGTGTGTATCCGGGGTGCGATCAAGTTTTTGGCGCCGTTGCCGGGGAGGCGATTGCGTTTGATCTTACCACCCTAGCTATTTCCTTTTATTATTATTATTATTATTATTATTATTTTATTTCTTTATTTTTGCCTAACCCTTCCACGATACTAATCATTTCTTTGAAACTCTGTTTTCTCTGTGCATGTACACGAGATCTACGGCGGACCCTGAAGCTATATTGTTTGATCCCGAGATCGAACGTACCGCGCGGAGACTTAGAGCGGAAAGGAGACAAAATCCGGAAGGGAGGTTTATGACCAACCCGGAAACTGCGGACCAATTAGCGGCAAGGATGGCGAGGATAATTTCTATTTGAGATAGGCTCCGGCCTAAGACCTCTTCTACTACCTCATCCATTGCCATGCCGGAGTTGGCGGCTGACAAGAACTTCGAGCTAAAGACTGGACTAGTGGTTCTGATGCAGCAGGATCCATTTCATGGGAATGCCCATGAAAATCCTCACTACCACATCCAATTGTTCTTGTCGAAGTGCGCCACATTCCAGATGCCGGGGGTCTCCATCGATGCCATCAGACTGCGTCTCTTCCCCTTCACGCTAAAGGACAAGGCACTCTATTGGTTGAGGATGCAAGCTGAGGGTGTTTTCACCACTTGGGACGAGTTGGCGAGTGCATTCATTGACAAGTTCTATCCGCCCTCCAAGACGGTGAAGATTCGGAGCGCTCTTATGTCCTTCAAGGAAGGACCCCAAGAGACGCTCTATGAGGCTTGGGAGCGTTTTAAGGATCTGCAGCATCAATGCCCGCACCATAGCATTGAAGATTGGGAGCTAGTCCATAGCTTCTACAATGGTCTCCAACCGGGGACCAAACAAATTATTGATGCCGCGACGAATGGTGCTATCTTATCAAAGACTCCCGAAGAAGCTACGGCCCTAATTGAGGAGATGGCCTCAAACAATCAACAATGGGGCGATGAGCGAGGACACTCCACGTCCTCCTTGAAGCCGACTAGTATCTATGAAGCGAAGGCCGTAGCGGAGCTTACAAGCAAGTTTGATTCTCTCCACAAGGTGGTGGAGAGATTGGAGAAGTTTATCACGGAGCCCCAAGGAGCCCCATCCACCTCCGCACCGACCAACCAAATGTGTGATTGGCAAGACCAATCTCAAGCCATGTACGCGGGAGGAGAGCAAGGAGAAGGATCCTTGGAGCAAGTACAATATGTCGTGGGGAACCAAGGGTATTGGGCCAATCCGGCCACAAGAAATCATCCCGGATTCTCTTACGCCAACAATGAAGGAGCTTTGAACCCGCCACAACCACCACCTCAACAAGCTCGACCACCACCACCACCCCAACAACAACACTATCCACCGAGGGGGCCTACTCAACAAAATTTTCAACCGAAGCAACAAGTTCCACCATATAGGCCGCCCGGATACAATCAAGGGTGGAGGAATCAAAATCAAAACCCTCCACAAGCTCAACAACGATCCGACTTCGAAGCTAGAGTGGAGGCGTTTATGGTCGAGCAAAATAAGGTCAATGCTACCTTGAAGGCGGGGCAAGACTCCCTTAATACCGTTGTGGCTCAAATATCGGAGCAATTGGCGTTGCTCAATCGGAACAATCAACGATTGCCGGCGCAACCCGAGCAAAACCCACGGGGCAACACCGGCCACATCAATGCCGTAGTTGCCGTTACTACTAGAGGCGGGAAGGATACCACCCCCGCCATGATTCCTACCGAGGAGCCCGTGGAGGAAAATTTGGAGCCAATTGAGCCGGTAGTTGAAATTGATAAGGAGAAGGAGCCACAAGAAAAGGAGAAATCTAGAGCGGAGCAATTGAATGAGGAAAGGCGCTTCATGCCACCGGTCCCATTCCCCCAAAGGCTTGTTAGAGCGAAAATGGAAAAAAGGCTAGCAAAGTTTCTCGAGTATCTAAGAGGGGTTAGCCTCAACATTCCCTTCCTCAACGCCATCGTGGAGATCCCCACATATGCTAAATTCTTAAAGGACTTGATTTCGGGGAGAAAGAGGAAGGAGAAGATCATGCTAGCCGAGGAGGGCTCTTGGTTCACCAAGAGAGAGAAGGAGCCGGCCAAATTTAAAGATCCGGGGAGTTTTCGGATTCCTTGCACCTTGGGCGGCGTCCCTCTTCAAAAGGCGTTGGTTGATCTAGGGGCTAGTGTAAGCCTCATGCCTCTCTCCATGTTCTTAAGGCTAAACACCGGGACGAAGTTGAAACCTACCGACATGCGCATTCAATTGGCCGATGGGCGAATAACAAGGCCGGTAGGGATCGCCGAAGATATCCCGCTACAAGTCCCGGGGGGAATATGCTTGCCATGTGACTTTGTGATCATGGACGTTAAGGAGGAGGGAGATACGTCATTGATACTTGGACGCCCGTTCCTCGCCACCGCCGGAGTCATTGTTGACGTGCGCGAAGGGACCCTAACTTTAAACGTCGGCAACATCGAGGTGGAGCTTCATATTCCTAAGGCCATGAAGCACATGCCTTACCACGAGGAACTTGACTACATGGACCTCCTTGATGAGGTAATAGAGGAGGCGATCCCCCACTCGATTGGCGCTCTTTTCAATGAGGATTTCGAGGAAGGCCCGGATTTAGGCCAAGAAGAGAAGAAAGATGATTCCCCCGACCTCTCCGCTGAAAATGATGAAGGCGACGCTGATGTCGCAAGGATTCGAGAGCTCTGCAAGCTCTCGAAATTGGAGTCTCCGAAGAAAGCTCCACCGATACGGAAATCGGCGTCACCGGTGAAGCCGTTGACCGGAGCAAATGCTAGCTTGGGGGAGCCTCCCCCCAACACTATTCGAGATGGGAGACCACCGAGGGAGAACATGCCGCCACGTCCACATCCAAGCGTTCTCCCCGGAAAGTTTGATGGGTGCATCTCATATGCACCAAACATCCCGCATTAATTGAAAATCATAGGGGGTCGAGCTCACGACCTTAAACGAGCGCTTGTCGGGAGGCAACCCGACAGTTATTGCTTTATTTTTACTTTTTCTTTAATTTTGTTTTAGAAATTTTTAGTGTTTTGAGTCGTTCGCCCAAAATTTTTGTGATAACGGGTCTCATTTTTCTTGACAGGAGAGGAGATAGGTAAATCCATCATGAGGAGGATGAACGGGACGACGAGGAGTGCCCCAGGAAGGCTCTCGATGCTTAGGAGAAAGATGGAATCGACTGGAGGAAGAAAGACGGAGTTTAGAGCCCAAACGAAGACAAACAACAGAACACAAGGCTCCCTCGGCCGAGTATACTAGTCACTCGGCCGAGTACACAAGTTCGTCCGGCCGAGCCGCTCACGAACGAGGGAAGTCTGCTATACCCAACTCTCTGTTTATTTTCCTGATTTCAGTATAACTGCTACTCGGCCGAGTATATATATTCACTCGACCGAGTAAAACGGATACGCTCCTAGGGCGAGTCTTGCCGAGTAGCTTGAGCCACTCGGCCGAATGGACTTACTCCACTCGGCTGAGGCTGGCAAAGCCACTCGGCCGAAGCGTAAGCGAGGAGGATTTTCCATTGATCCCACTCGGCCGAGTGACCTTGTCACTCGGCCGAGTCGTAACTTTTATTATATAAGGGGCGAGGGGGGGCATGTTTTTCGAAACGCAAAAAACCCAATCGCGCCCGACCCTTCAGCTCCCCTCGCCCGCTCGCCTCGCTCGCGCCCTCACTCGCCCGACCACCGGTCACCGTGCCGCCGCTCGGCCTGCCACCACCGGCCGAGCACCGCCGCGCCTCGCCCGAGTCGCCGCCGGCGGCCGCCGCTCCGACCGCCTCCGGTATCGCCTATTTCGCCTTTTTCTCCTCTTTTTGTGTATTTTTCGAGGATCCATGTGCTTAACGAACCCCAAACCCAAATTAATTTCTATATCTATCTATTATACCCCTAATGCTCCATACGTTTTGAATATTACCCGCTGATATCTCCATTTCATGCACAGGTTGTTTTTGGGAGCTTAGGGGAGCCCAGGGGAGCTCCTAGGGACTGATTCGGGCTTCGCGAAGGCGCTGTCTTCGCACACTTCCATTGCTTAGCACTCGCGGCGTGTCGGGGTACACTCTTTCCTTTATTTTGCACACGCCGCACTTTTCACGTTTTTCGGCGCGCGCTCGGGGCCTATATGCCGCCCCGGACACGGCCGCGGTCGAGGAGAGCTTCCGCCAAGCGGAAGCGGTCGGATGACGCCGGCCCCTCCCACGAGTTGGAGGACTCTCCTCCGCCTTCTCCCACACACCCCGTCCACCCAGCACAGCCTGCAGGCCCCGCACACCCCGCACAGCCGGCAGAGCCCGCACAGCCCGCACACCCAGCACAGCCTCTCCCTGCCGCTCCACAGCCACCACTGTAGTGCCCTGGGAAGCTACTGCACATGTACTAGAGGGGGGGTGAATAGTACTTTTAAATAATAAGGAGTGTTATTCCTAATTATCGTGCAATTAACAAACAACGATGCGGAATAATACAACAATCAAGAAATAAAGCAAACGTAAACAAATGGTTTAATGTGTTCGGATCCACCCAAGTCTCCCCGACTTGTTCCCGGTGATCCTACGTCCCAACCACCCGGATCCCTTCCGGATACTTGAGTTAGAAACCCTAACTCAAGATTTCCAATATGAACACTTGCGAAAACCTCACAAGTGCAATCGACCTACAATCGATGACCGTGACTCCCACAACCCGGGATCACGCAAACCTCTCACAACCGAGAGTATACAATTCAAATATAACTGAAATGAAATGCTTACCAACAAAATACCTATGCCTTGAGATTTCTTACCAAATTAGGGCAAAGAGGATTTTGATGGAGGAAGTGTCACCAAACCCTAGCTTCAAGAAGATGACCAGCAATGGAAGCCTAGGGATGAGATGGATGACCTAGAATCAAGCCTTTGGCTTGGAAGGCTCACAATCAATGAATCTCTCTTGAGGAATAAGAGTGAGGGAGAGATTCTTTGAGAATGGGAGAGCTTGAAGATGAGAGTTGAAAACCTTCTCTCTTTAAATCAATAGAACTCTGAAATAGCAGCCTTAGATTCTATGAAATAACCCCTTCAGGTATTTAAAGGATCAAGGGAAAAGGGAGAGAGAAACGTCGCTTTCAAAACTCCAACGGATCTAAATCTGAAGCAGACTAGTCGGTCAAAGAACAACCACTGACTGACTAGTTCATCAACTAGTCGGTCAGTCAATCAACATGGACCGACTAAGTGAGGAACTGAGAAGAGATAGAAATTCAGACCTAGAAATCTAGTCGGTCCAAGAAGTCTGTCTGACCGACTAGTTTCACAACTAGTCGGTCAGTCAATGAATGTAGACCGACTAAGAGGCAAAATGAATTAGTCTGAATGCAATATGACTTAGTCGGTTCAAGAACAAACGTTGACCGACTAGATTGTCAACTAGTCGGTCACCAAACGTTCTTAGACCGACTAACGATAAACAGTAGCTTAGGAGAAATTTAGTATGAACAGTAAGTCACAACTAGTCGGTCAAAGAAGCATCACTGACCGACTAGTTCATAAACTAGTCGGTCGGTGAGTCAACGTAGACCGACTAACTGTAAACAGTAAAGTCCAAGAAATTAAGGAATCAAACTAGTCGGTCCAAGAAGAGTTGCCGACCGACTAGATCACCATCTAGTCTGTCAGTACTTCTTCTTGTACCAACTAACAAGCACATACAAGTCCGAATCGAAGCGCGACGCTTCGAGGAAGTTAGAATGAACTTGTACTAAGATCCTAGAGCTACGATAAGAGCATTATGAAGATAGAAATGTAAGAATTACTCAAGGCTTAACATTCTATAGATCGAAGCTAAAAGACTATAAAATAAACCTTAGCGATCCGTCTTCAAAGCTTCGATCAAATCTTCATGACTTCCAAAAAGGTCCAAAAGCTTCAACGAAGCTTTAGGCATTGAATACGAGCTTTGAGAAGACTTAAGATGTCGCTTTGGATGTTCTCATGAATTTGGCGACGATCTCCATAACTGCGCTCACAAAGTTGTTAGTTCATGATATATTTATGTTTGCTCATCATCCAAAACCAAATCCGGGAAATCCAATACTCAACATTCTCCCCCTTTTTGGTGATGACAAACCAACATATATAATAATCAAAAATAATGAACTAAATGGAATATACTTACTCCCCCTGCATTGATGACACATTAGTTCCATATGAAATAATAAGCACATACATCAAGCAGACGAGGAAAGTAAAAATTCAAATCCAATATTTGAGATTTAGGATTTGTAATCCATTTTTATATCTTAACCCCCCCTGAATCTAACATATCAAATTAGATTCATGGTAAATTATCATTTAGCACATGCCATTATTATGCCATTATTATATCTCTCCCCCTTTGGCATAATCCAAAAAGAGCGGGAGGAAGCCAATGACAATAATTCATTAAGCATGGGAGTCTAAGAATACGACCACGTTTCATACGACACCAAAATAAAATTCGAATAACATCAAAGCGTGTCAATGAGGCCATAGTCGAAAATCGAAAAATTAAAATCATCAAAATATCAAATGTAAATTCACTTATTGATGAAAGGAATTTATTCTCCAATATCAACATTTATAGCTATTTTACTGCATGGAAAACAATTCTATGTTTTCATACAACTAAAGCTATTGAATCAAAATAAATCGTCGAACGACGAAATCAATATCAGAGACATAAAAAAAATGTGCACAAAGGAATGAACCATCAGAAGAGTGGTGCACATCATAGAATATCAAATGTCACAATATCGATCGAAAATGAACATAAAGTAAGAGCACATCAAAACTAAGTGAAGTGCGCGATGAGAAGTGACAAGGTGATAAAAGTAATACGAAAAACATCATAATAACTTTTAAAAATATGTCATGCCAAAAATAGATATGAATTTCAAAGTATTTATGGCATTCACAATTCTATCATGCTAGGAGAAACAAAATGATACCAATGTAAAGAAATAGATTCTAACCAAGCATGCATTCAACCCTCATGGATACCAAATGTAATATCATAATTACAACATTAAGCTCCCCCTACATTGGTGCAATACCTAAGCACCATCAACTCCGTTTGAATGAAAGTCTTCGCAAACCGAGGAGTTGGTAGGGTTGGTATCCCACGGTGGATTGAACCTAGAAAACTTCATTTTGGTATCCAAAAATCCTTTTGGATCCAATGGGTTAGACAACTAATTTGAAATTCGAAATAAAAATTATTGTAACCCATAAATTAATATAATCAAAATCAATTTTATAAACATATGCCTTGGTACCCATAACATGATCATAAACTCATGGTACCAAGCATTGAAGAGTTAAAAGAACTAACCCTTCGGAAACCAAGTCCAAGAGGAACTTGACTTTCCAACATAATCATCATTTAAAATAACATCACTAATATAGGATTGCACATAAACATTCATAGCATCATCGCTAGTGTTCTTGGGACCCCAAATAGTGTACATTTTGGGAATCCTCTTCCTAGTGGTTGCATGATTAAAAGTTTGATTTTTATGTGGTGCATGTGGCCTAGGAGCATGAGATCTAGCAATAGCATTATGATGAGCACGAGATCCATGATATGGTGTAGCATACATACGTGGATAAGCATGAGGTGTGTATGCATGAGGATGATTATGAGAGAAGGCTTGCACATGTGGATGAGATGTTTGAACATAAGCATTAGGATGTGCATGAGCATGATTACGTGCATGTGGGTGTCTCATATGAGTGTTCGCACGTGCTCGTGGGTGCGGAGCATAAAAATCATCATTAATATTAGCATGCACCGGTGGAGTAGGATGTGTGTTCCTACGTGGCATAGCATGTGAGTACAAAAATGCATGACCCCTCTTTGGAGGTCTACCTAAAGTGGGTTTCTTTCCAATCGGGGGTGTGTACGAAGTGGAAGGACTATTGGTAGGAGAACTACCAATGGGGAGTTTGCTCCCACTCGTTGAGGCGTCGGAGGTAGGCCTAACAAAAGTTGTAGACGATTTGGATGAGTCTCCCATCTTATACCCCAAGCCAATGTGGTGTTTGGCCGGTAATAAGTCATTTAGGATATTATCCAAATGGCCCTTACCTCTATTGAAATCATTGATACGGCCTAACGTGCACTCATACTTCTCTTTGAGAGAATGCCAAGAAGCATCCAAAGTGGATACTTGCGATGTGAGTGCATAAACACGTGATTTGAGATTCTTATTCTCAATACTCAAAGTTGAGTTTTGAGACGTCAAATCCGCTATCACATGTTCATCCGAATCCTCAACAAGAACATGCTCAAGTTGAGATTTGAGGGACTTCACCTCATTTCTCAACAAGCCATTATGAGTAAGCAAACTTGCTTTCTCATTGGCAAGTGTCTCAACAATGGTGTCATTGTTGGTGATTGTAGACTTAGGAGAGGTTTGGAGGCTAACAAGTTCATCTTTGGTCTTATTATATCTATCTACTAATTTAGTAAATTTAGACCAAATTTCTTGGTTTGCTAACCTCATTTCATCAATAGTAGGTTCTCCGTTTTCATCCTCGCTACCATCCTCGCTTTCATCCTCACTATCATCGAAGGAGGACTTTCGATCTTTTGCCTCATTAGCCATGAAGCAAAGTTTTGCTTTCTCCACTCTTCCATCATCCGACTCCCCACTTGAGGAATCCTCTTCGGAGTCGGTGAATGTGCCAACAAGCCCTTTCTTGTGCTTTCTCGACTTGTCGTACTTAGATACCTTCCATTTCTCCTTGTGTTTGTAGAGAGGACAATCCGGTTTGATATGTCCTGGCTTGTTGCATTTATAACACACGGGAGTAGAAGCATTAGTCGAATTAACTTTAGATTTATTCAAAGATATACCTTCTCGGAGGAATCGATCGAACTTCCTTGCCATACGGGCAATGGATTCCATGTCCAATTTGTCTTCCGATTCTTCATCATCGGTAGATGGAGCGGCCTTGAATGCAATTCCCTTTTTCTTTGGCTCGTCTTGCTTCAAGTACGCCTTCATCTTTTCCCTCATCCGGATCTTACTATCCTTGCGTACCTCATAAGACAACAAGGTACCCATTAGTTGTACGACGGTATATTTATTCATGTCATTACCTTCCTCGATGGCGTAGGTACGCTTTTCCCAACATGATGGAAGACCGTCGATAATCTTCGCGACTTTCTCCTTTTGGGTATAGACCTTCCCAAGAGCTTCCAAGTCGTTTGATATATCCACGAAGCGAGCGTAATATTCCTTCATGGTTTCGCCCTGCTCCATATGAAACAACTCAAATTCTTTATTAGCAACGACGAGTTTAGAATCTTTTACCGTACTCGATCCTTCGTGCAATATGAGGAGTTGGTTCCATATTTGATATGCACTCTTACATGTGCATATCTTGTTGAAGTCCTCAGGCTCCAACGCACAATTCAAGGCATTCATTGCCTTGGCATTGGCAACTTCTGCGGCGACCTCCGCGGGTGTCCACTTCGCGAAATTTTCTTCGGAAGGCTCGACATACTCCGTCGTGGTAGCTCTCCATAGTGAAGCGCTCCGGAGGAAAATTTGCATCCGGCATTTCCAGTACCCGTAGTTGGTACCGTTGAAGTGTGGAGGCCTGACGGAGGATAGTCCTTCCATAACTGAAGAAGCTCCATCGCGGTTCTTGAAGACGTTGTAGTCGTTGTTCGTCATAGCTTTGAACTTGTAGCTTTAACCTTGGCTCTGATACCAATTGTAGTGCCCTGGGAAGCTACTGCACATGTACTAGAGGGGGGGTGAATAGTACTTTTAAATAATAAGGAGTGTTATTCCTAATTATCGTGCAATTAACAAACAACGATGCGGAATAATACAACAATCAAGAAATAAAGCAAACGCAAACAAATGGTTTAATGGGTTCGGATCCACCCAAGTCTCCCCGACGTGTTCCCGGTGATCCTACGTCCCAACCACCCGGATCCCTTCCGGATACTTGAGTTAGAAACCCTAACTCAAGATTTCCAATATGAACACTTGCGAAAACCTCACAAGTTCAATCGACCTACAATCGATGACCGTGACTCCCACAACCCAGGATCACGCAAACCTCTCACAACCGAGAGTATACAATTCAAATATAACTGAAATGAAATGCTTACCAACAAAATACATATGCCTTGAGATTTCTTACCAAATTAGGGCAAAGAGGATTTTGATGGAGGAAGTGTCACCAAACCCTAGCTTCAAGAAGATGACCAGCAATGGAAGCCTAGGGATGAGATGGATGACCTAGAATCAAGCCTTTGGCTTGGAAGGCTCACAATCAATGAATCTCTCTCGAGGAATAAGAGTGAGGGAGAGATTCTTTGAGAATGGGAGAGCTTGAAGATGAGAGTTGAAAACCTTATCTCTTTAAATCAATAGAACTCTGAAATAGCAGCCTTAGATTCTATGAAATAACCCCTTCAGGTATTTAAAGGATCAAGGGAAAAGGGAGAGAGAAACGTCGCTTTCAAAACTCCAACGGATCTAAATCTGAAGCAGAATAGTCGGTCAAAGAACAACCACTGACTGACTAGTTCATCAACTAGTCGGTCAGTCAATCAACATGGACCGACTAAGTGAGGAACTGAGAAGAGATAGAAATTCAGACCTAGAAATCTAGTCGGTCCAAGAAGTCTGTCTGACCGACTAGTTTCACAACTAGTCGGTCAGTCAATGAACGTAGACCGACTAAGAGGCAAAATGAATTAGTCTGAATGCAATATGACTTAGTCGGTTCAAGAACAAACGTTGACCGACTAGATTGTCAACTAGTCGGTCACCAAACGTTCTTAGACCGACTAACGATAAACAGTAGCTTAGGAGAAATTTAGTATGAACAGTAAGTCACAACTAGTCGGTCAAAGAAGCATCACTGACCGACTAGTTCACAAACTAGTCGGTCGGTGAGTCAACGTAGACCGACTAACTGTAAACAGTAAAGTCCAAGAAATTAAGGAATCAAACTAGTCGGTCCAAGAAGAGTTGCCGACCGACTAGATCACCATCTAGTCTGTCAGTACTTCTTCTTGTACCAACTAACAAGCACATACAAGTCCGAATCGAAGCGCGACGCTTCGAGGAAGTTAGAATGAACTTGTACTAAGATCCTAGAGCTACGATAAGAGCATTATGAAGATAGAAATGTAAGAATTACTCAAGGCTTAACATTCTATAGATCGAAGCTAAAAGACTATAAAATAAACCTTAGCGATCCGTCTTCAAAGCTTTGATCAAATCTTCATGACCTCCAAAAAGGTCCAAAAGCTTCAACGAAGCTTTAGGCATTGAATACGAGCTTTGAGAAGACTTAAGATGTCGCTTTGGATGTTCTCATGAATTTGGCGACGATCTCCATAACTGCGCTCACAAAGTTGTTAGTTCATGATATATTTATGTTTGCTCATCATCCAAAACCAAATCCGGGGAATCCAATACTCAACAACCACCTCCGGCTCCACTGATCGGGCTGCTGGGGATCACGTTCCGAAACGACGCACACCGCGTCGCTTTCGAGCGTATCTCCCAGCGCTCGATCGTACCCTCCAGGTTTGCACACCTTGCCGACCTAGGACGCCTGGGGGTACTAGAGGGGATGCTCATGTTGTACGACAACGTGGGCTGGCGAGATTTCTTTCAGGTGTCGACGGATACGTTTACCCGCCCGACACTTGAGATGCTTAGTTCGATCGCCAGGACCGACGAGGGATGCTCGTTCCGGTTCATGGACCGGGAGTGCCAGGTCACTCTCGGCCAGTTGAGAGCCTTTTTCTCGTGGCCCGATATCCCCGGGGCCGATCGAGGTTACGCACCCACCCATATCCCCCCACCTTCCTTCGACGCCGGTGCCTTCTGGGCCCGGATTACGAGTCTTCACGCTGCCTTTGACCCTAGTAGGGCCAAGGCCTCGGCCATTGTCCATCCCTGCCTCCGTATAGCTCAGCGCCTCATGGCGACGACCTTTTTGGCCAGATATGAGCCGGGCACGATGTCTACGCCAGAGCTCTACATGCTCTACGCGATGACACGGCCCAGAGCTCTATCTAGGGATGGCGATGAGCTGGTCCCCGCCGTCGTGATCGATATCACGGCATGGTTTTTAGACCGCATCATTGTATCGGTGGGCGCTCGCTCACCGATATGCTGCGTCGGCCTGATCACCTTGCTTGCTCTTATGACCGGCGAGGACTTCCCCAACGACCTACGACGAGCACCGGGCCCCACTTCTCTGTCGATTGATGTTATGGCCCGGATGAAGATGCTTCGTCCGCACGGTGAGCGACACTGAGTCTGGTTGCACGGCCCTTACGGTGCCGATTACATGATTCTTCCGAGCCCAGCTCGGACTCAGATTGCACCAGCCCATGTGGACTGGCTCCCTGCGATGGATGTTCTCATCCCAGCTGCTTACGTGCTCGAGGCCGAGGAGGCCGAGCAGGCCCACGCTGCCCACGCTGCCCCCGCAGACCCTGTTTCCCCTGCCGAGCCTGCTGCCGAGCCTGTTGACCCAGTGTAAGGACTGGTTTCCTTGTGTCTGAAATTATTTTAATATAATATATGTTTTGGTGGATTTTCTCCTCTTGTGTGGTTTTCGTCTCCGTAACTTTCATTTTCGATCGATTCGTCGTATTTTCTCGATTCTTCCTTAGGATCGTCGATTTCGAGGTACGTCGTTTGTGACGGGCTTCATAACGGTCATATCTAACTATTAGATCAAGCCTAGGAGTCTTAGGAATCGATACCGGGGCCTCGCGTTCCGTATCGGTACTTTTCTGTGCTCATTAGCCGGTGTAAGAAGGGCCACCGACCGACTAGATGACGATCCAGTCGGTCGGAAATCCTTCTTGGACCGACTAGTGAGTTTTCTAATTTCCTGAGGAAGCTACTGTTTATCGTTAGTCGGTCTAAGAAGAGTTGTTGACCGACTAGGTTGCAAACTAGTCGGTCGGCAATGCTTCTTGAACCGACTAACACATCATCTTAATTTTAGTTGAGTTACTGTTTACTCTTAGTCGGTCTAAGAACGTTCATCGACCGACTAGTTGCTAAACTAGTCGGTCAGTACTTGTTCATGGACCGACTAACTCTAAATCCTATTTTCGTTCAGGAGTTACTGTTTGCACTTAGTCGGTCTGCGTTGGTCGACCGACCGACTAGTTGCCAAACTAGTCGGTCAGTGGTTGTTCTTTGACCGACTAGTCTGTGTTAAAACCCTAATTTCTGGGCAGCCGCCAGCCCAACCTATAAATACCCAACCCATTCGTTTTCTTCTTCTCCAACACGATCCAAAACCCTAGAAACTTCCCCTTTGAGCCCCCATCTTCCTCCAAGCTCCATTTCTTCATTCCAAGCCCTAGAATCATCATCCAATCCATCCATTCACTCCATCTACCCCACATCTTCCCCAAATCTCCATTGAAATCCAACAAAACCCATCAAAATCCCCTAAACCCTAGTTTCTCCAAACTTCCCCAAACTTTTCCAGATCTGGTCCTAGGGTTCCCCGGAGTGTTCCTTCCGCCTCCTCTCGGTAAGAAATCGATCTACCGTTGTTTTCATGTCTTATTGTAATTTTTATGAAACCCTAATAATAATTCATATTGTTTGTTGATTGGTCCCCCAAAACAGCGATTTCCCCGTAGATTGGCATCCGTGTGACGAAGTGATCGTCATCCCCGGTGCTAGGCAAGTGAAACTTGCCACTTAGGGTTTAGGCCATGTTTTAGGCCATTTGCTTATTGTAGGCGTAAAAGAGACTAGGCGACGAAATGATACTCGCCTAGGCGCAAATTGGGGAGTTAGCTTGACAACGAAGCTAATTCCGACATATAGCATGTTGCACAATTACCATGTCATGTTTACTTTCCATTAACGGTACGCAGATTAAATGTCATGTCATTGCATTGTTTTGGTGATCCCGTGATTGCGTAGCTTTGCTACACTACTTGTGTTACCTGGCTCGTGTTCCAGAAGCGAGCCCTGTAGTTGGAAACCCCAACGCTCGATATTGAATTGTGAACTAAGAAACAAGCGCCCGTGCGGGGCAACCCTGGCTCACTTGCTGGGCTCATGTTCAGGGACCCTGGCTTGTTTAGTGCGGGATGGGGTGAGGGTTAAGCGGCCATTCAACTGGGAGTCTGTTTGATCAACAACTGCAGTTGTAAGGCGTAAACTCTTTGGGGTGGGGTAGTGTTTGGGGCCGATCGGACTGACATGCTAGCCATTCAGCGAAGGGCGCAAACATCTACAAAACAACCGTGAAATGTGAATTGTGTTTAGTGCCGATCGGTCTGAATGCTTGCCATTCAGCGAAGGGCGTAAACACCTACAACAATGTGAATTGATTGAGAATGTTAGTAGCGTGGCTACTCTTGTCTTGTCCCGATGGTTGCTCTCATGTACAAATAGTCTTGCCTTGTTTTAAATTGTGCACTCATGTTATAACTGCCATGTCATGCATACTAAACTGTTAGGTTGCTAGTTGCCTTACTTTCAGTTTCCTTGCCCAAGTCTTTTAGACTTGCTGACATGTGCCCCTTTCTCTTTTGGGTGACGCATGTTAGACCTTGAGCCTGAGTTGCCCGCTGAGGGTGAGGTGTTTGCGGACGCCGAGCTTGAGCCCGTGTTGGACGGGGAGTACGTAGACACTGGGGACCAGTCCTAGTGTCTCCGTTGTGCTTTATTTTTGTTAAACAGTTGTTTTGTTATTGGTGCGTGGCACCTATACTTATTTATGTCGTTGCTTTTGTTTGGCCTTGTTCTGGGCCTTAGACTTTTTTTTAGCCTGGTGGCTTTTCTGTGATGTTGAATACTTTGTGGACAATTGTGGGATTGGTATTTTATATCCGTCTCATATTATTATTATTATTGTTGTTTCGTTTGCAATTACAGGGACCTGCTTATACTAAATTGACGCTTATCGGGTTTGGGGCTTCACCGCTCCACTCCCGTGCGGACCTTCTCACGTCTCGCCTCCATTTTAGGGAAGCGGGTCGTGACACCCAGTGGCCCCTCAGCCTATCCCCGATGTTTCCGCCGCTACAGACACCTCTCTCGGTGTCGGGAGTACCTTAGCTGAGCCCACTTCCACCACTTCCACGGCTATCACCACCACCACCGGCCCTCTGTCTGCTGAGCATGTTTCCTCTGCCCCACCCGAGCGCCCGCCGACCATTGTTGAGTGCGGAGAGCCCTCTTTTGCCACTGCCGTTGAGACCTCTGCCTCCGCCTCTGTCTCCACTGCTGCTGTGTTTTCCGAGAGTGTCGTGGCGTCTGTCCACACTTCTGTGCCACAGACCTCTCTGGCCGCCTCGCTGCCACTTTTGTATTCTTCTTTCGTTGCTGCCGCCTCCACTTCTCACCGTCCTGCCCAGCCTCGCACTGAGGCTAGGCCCCCACTCGCGAGTGCAGCACCCTTTGTTCCCTTGCCTGCTGAGCCCGTCACATACGCCACCAGAGTACGCCAGCCCCGACCTGCACAGCCCCGACCGGTGCGTCCATCTGCACCACCTCCCCCTGACACCGTACTTCAGAGCATTCGTGCTCTAGAGGGGGCGGTGAGTGGTCTCAGAGGCGACCTTAGGACCCTGTCCGTCACCGTCGCCGATATGGCTCACCGCTTCGACCTGCTCCCGCAGATTCACTACTGTCTTACCCAGGTCCTGGAGCGTCTCCCCCGCATACCCCCGCCCACCCAGCAGGTTCTCACCCCCACTTCCATACACACTCAGCCTGCCACCACTTCCACACCCACACCCGCTCAGCAGCCTGTCCAGCCACCACCACGACCTCCGCCTCAGGACGGAGACGGCGTAGCACCACCTTCTTAGGCACCCTTGATGCCATCGATTAGTCTTGCCGTTGTGCTGCCCGTTTCTGCTGGGTCCTGATGCATTTTTGTCCACCACCCCTCCCCTCACTTATTTTTGAGAGTCTCATTTTGATCATATCCTTATATATCTTTTTTTGGGAGAGAGGGAGAGTTTTTGGTGCCATATATATATCTGTATCACTCCTATCTTTGCATGCATCATGTCCGCATCATATTTTTCATTTCTTTATTTTTTTTATTTTTATTTTTATTTTCATTTTTTCCATCATGCATGCACCCTCACTTGCCCCTCACATTTCTTTTTTCTCGGTGTGCCACACTTTGCACATTGAGGACACTGTGCCATTTAGCTTGGGGGAGTGAGTTCGCACGATCTTTTTCGATTTGCCACCTTTATTTTTAGTTTTTCACACCATTTTTCACTTTTGCACTTATTTTCATCATTTTTCTTTTATTTTACCATGCATCACGTTTTTCTTATTTTTCTGTGTGCCGCATTGTAAATAGTTCTATTTTCCCTTTATCTTTATTTCTTTTTCATCTCATGCTAGAGATGACTTTTCTATGATGATGATGACGTGGGATTTAGCTTACTCTATATGCATGCTATATTTGTCATGTCTTAGACTTTATTTCTGATACCATATGCTATGACTTGCCTTGCATCTAGAGATAGTAACCCACACTTTTGCCACATGAAAATGGATGAAATTTTATTATTAGCTGAGTCTGAATATTCATATGTATGCTATCACAGAAAACACACCAAGATTCACGCATTGAATGCTTATATCTGGAGTACTGATTTCTTTTTCTTATATCACTTCTATATGCATGAATTGTACATTTCACTTCAGGATGATTGAATGATGTTAGCTATGATAAATCTGGATTAGTTAGCTTTTTTGTAATCGAAACTGAGTAAATTAGATTACCCTGCTGAAGTTGTCGTGCATGTCTTATAGAGTGAACCGAGAGACATATCTATTTCTTTCTCCACAAATCTTGAACATCATTTCTCTACTTTTAAAATCATTGGAGAATCTCCCCTTAGCGATTCTATTATATGGCATTTCCCCCGCTATTCATTCCTAGCTCCAAATTGCTTATTCTCTGAAAAATAAAAAAAAAGAGAAAAGAGAAAATATTCTTGTATATCATTATCTCTCTTTGAGTTGGGATCGTTTGTGTATATATGCTATATCAAAAAAAAGAAAAGAAAAGAGGAAAAATCCTCAATAAAAGATCCCATCTCACTTTCTTTCTTTCTTCTTTCTTTTCATTGCTTTTGGAGCTATATAAAAATGGGGATGTGAATATTTTTTATGCCACCATGCTTATAGATAAGCTTGGGGGAGGGAATCCATTGATGTGTGAGAGAGTGACTACTTGACGTCGCACGACAACCTAGGCTAAGTAATATTCTATACTCGGTGAGATTATTTTTAGCTTTACGAAATCCAGAAATCTAAGACAAGCATTCATATCATGAAATCCACACTTTTCTATTCTCTCTATTCTATTGTGTGATACTCTTATACTCCTCATAGAAAGCATTCAATTGAAAAGTGTGTAATCTGCGATTTGTATACCGCTTTAAATGATTCAGACGATGTTAATTCTAAAATTATTCCGTTTTTCATGATTATATCGTCGTTCGTGGGTTTTCTATTTCTATTTGCACTATTATACTATGATATCAAAATAAAATTCTTTGACATGTGTTTTTCGTTCAGTGCATGCTATATGAGTAAACGGAACCCACGTCCTGAGAAAATGATCTAACAGCCTACCTCTTCGCTTCTTTCTTTCTTCTTTATTTTTATTTTTATTTCGTTTTCATTTCTTCTCCGTTTTCATTTTTCACTTTTCGCCGTTTTCGTTTTCCGAATCCACCGGGTTCGCCTTTTACTTATCTTCCTCGAGGACGAGTAAGAGGTAAGCTTGGGGGATTTTGATCACTCCTTATTTTACACTTTTTTCCCGCATGTTTGCATGCCATTTAGATCGCCCAAATCATGTTTTTCACCATATATCGACGATATTGCGATGCTTTTCACGATTTGTTGTTTTTGTCGCATTTCAGGTGATTTGGCGCGATTTGGAGTGATCTCGAGATGCGCTTACTCCAGACGGTCACCGACGACCTCCCCAAGGGGTATTTTGCTGTTGGAGAGGAGCGGAAGAAGAATGGACGTCGCAGGAGCGACGAGGAGGCCAAAATAAGCTGATTGGGCATTTTTTGTGTCCCACTCGGCCGAGTGGAGGAGCCACTCGGCCGACCAGCGAGACACCGCTCGGCCGACCAGATCGGATACGATTTATATGTGCACTCGGCCGAGCGACGGAGACCACATCGGCCGAGTGACGACATCTCGTCCGCCCGAGTGGCGCCCAGACGAAGCTGTTCAACAATGTCCAACTTACTGTTTTTCGGCTGCCTGAGCTTCAGAAGACCCACTCGGCCGAGTGGATAATCCCGTCCGCCCGAGTACCATGAAGCCATCGGCCGAGTGACGACAACTCTCTCGGCCGAGCTGCCCCCGAAGTAGAGACCCCTGAAGGCCCCGACTTACTGGAAAATTACAGGGTTTCTCACTCGGCCGAGCGACTTTTGTCACTCGGCCGAGTGCGACGCGCCGCCTGTAGCGAAAATTGCGGAAAACAGGCTGCGCAGGGGTATTTTGGTCACAGTTTTTGGACGATTTTGGGGGGTATTTAACCCCTGTTTTTACCCTAGTTTTGGAGAGCTTTTCTCTTAGATTTTTGCAGCTTTTTAGATCTACTTTTTAGCTTTATTCTTGAGATTGGAGAAGAGACAAAATCTTATTTTTTGTTGGAATAATTGAAGAACTCCATTGGTTTGTCTTTCTCTTCTCTAAAAATTCTATTTTTATTGCATATCTCAATATTGTGATGAATTCTATTGCTTATTTCATTGTTTATTTTTGTGATCTTGCTATGAATTGTGAGTAGTCGCCACGTCTTGGGGCGTGGGGATGAACCCTACAAGCCCAACTTCATATTTGTGATGAATTAGTAGAAATTTTGCTAGAATTGATATTTAGGGATTAGATTGGGATCAATTTACTACGGTTAGCTAGGAGTTCATACCGATTGGGATTTGCAAGAGATTGGATCCCAATTCGACAGGAAACCCTAGAAATCCGAATTGGGTTGGAATCGAATTTCCGTAGTATCGGTTTGCAAGAGATTGGACCGATACTAGGGTTTCCGGTTGCAATTCCGTGCCAATACCCGTTTGTAAGAGATTGGACGGGTAGGAACTATCCCAACCTAGATCGCGAGCCGAGTTTGCAAGAGATTGGGCTCGGGGCGCGATTGAACGATGATGTGATCCTAATGCTAGCTTCCCTAGGCTAGGGTTTGCAAGAGATTGGACCCAAACCTAGGATAGCTATAGACCGGCAACAGCGCGAGAGCGTGAGCTTGGTTCTACATTCAGTTGCAACTAGTTCATCCAAAATCTTAATCTAGCAATTTTGATACCGATGAACCACATTTACGAGATACGGTGAGTAGCGGGGACTCCCCATTCCCTAAACGTTCTTTATTTGATTTGATATTTCCGCACTTTGTCTGACGATTGTGACAGGATCGCCAAAGGCAATTCTTTCTTCTTAAATAGCCAGGTTGATTGGAACAAGCACGGTCATTCGTCCTCCCTGTGTTCGATATCCCGCTCGCTGCTATACCGTGCGCTTGCGGTAAAACTACAACCGTCGCTCCGGGTGTGTATCCGGGGTGCGATAAGTTACAAATTATGGTTGCTTTTCCAGTATTATCCAATGTTCCCGTCATTAAGTAATGTGTCATATATGCTCTGAAATATATATACTACGATTGGATAAAAGGTTTGATTATGACCATTTTTAGAGAATATACGGATGGGTATACCAAGTTACATCATCAGCCCTTGTAGGGAGTGGATAAGTCCACTTTAATCCCATAAGTACTCTCAAGAGACCCACAGGTCTTATTATTTTAATGATGATAGTAAATATATCATCTTAAATTCTATTAGAGGAAGTTTTGAGAGTCAATGTCCACGTATAGTAGAGATGATCTCGTAATCATTATTCCCGCTAAATGGGTAAAGAAAACGCACCCTTTTGACGAAAATTCATGTTCTTCAGAATTATAGGCTTGGTTAATGATGTCTTGCATCATCAATCCAGGGTAGTACATTGTACCGTTCTAAAGTTTAAAACTTAGACGATTCAGGACACTTCAGGGGTCCATTTAATTCCTCTTTTCAAATTTAATTAGGAATTTTGAAAATCCATTTGAAAGCTCAAGTATGGTTTTCAAGGCCATTATATTCTTGAGTCATTTAGTAGGATTTTGTTTTGACGAAAATCCATCGAAAATTTATAAGTTCCTTTTTCAGATAGTATTGGGCATCCTCATGCAGAGTATTCAGGCTATCAAAGACCGAATCTCAAGGCAGACGTCCCAAAATAGTTTTATACTAGACTATTCTTAGGGCAAAATGCTATTAATAGCATACGTCTTGAGGTGTCAATCTATGATTGTTTGCCATATGCTAAAAATAAAGCATAAAATTTTGTAGTAGAATTAAATGCGTATAAACAAAAAGAGTTTATAAAAAGCATACACATATTAATAAGTTTAGAAACATACTCCTATCAATTATGTTATGGCAACTAATTATAGTTTTTCAAAGTATATGTGTTCTCGGGGATAGCTTAGTATACAATAGCTACATCAAATTTCGTCATAAGATTAGCTTTGTATATATTATCTATGACATAAATTAATGACCTTTCATATTGCAAATAGCAGTATGGGTCTTATCAGTATGACATTTCATATTCTTTTATTTTATGTTTCAAATTTCACATGGGCCTTCATGAGTTTCTTTTTCATTTTCATTTCATTTTCAATTTTCCTTTCATTTTCATTCTCATTTTCCAATTCATTTTCTTTTATTTTTTATTTGAATTTTCCTTCTTTTTTCATAATGGGATTTTCCCCTCATGGGCCTTAGGCCAAGTATGGCAATAAATAAGAAGAAAACAAACAAAAAAAGAAAATAAAAAGAAAAGATAAGGGAAAAGGAAAATGAGAGAGAAAAGTCAAAGTTCTAAACATTCCTAAACATTTCTTTCTACTTCTTCATTCTTCATCATTATTTTTCACTTTTTTTTATTTCTTCTTGCTTTATTCATTTGGTCGAACTCCCTTAGAGAACACCAAAAAACAAAAAGAAAGAAAGAAAGAAGAGAAGATAAGAGAGAGAAAAGACGAAGAAGAGAAGAACGAAGAGGAAGAAGAAGGAAGATTAGAGCTAAATAGGAAGGAAATATTCACTCAAGGTAGAATTCCAAATGGAGAAAGACTCTTTTAGGGTTATAATTCAACATTAATTCCTACAATTATTATATATGTAATTTACATCCTAATTTGATGAACTTCATGCTAAGTTGGTGCTGATTTATAGTTAGAATTTTTTTCTGTGAATGTTTCGTGCGTATCTCTCGTTGTAAATTGAATAAAATTCTGAAAAAATTGTACTGAAAGGATTACTAAGTTATCTCCAACTTTCATGTTTTGAGTTTTCACAACTTCGAACTGCCACTAGCCCTAAATTGTTGTTGTATCTGGACTATCAGATTCTGCCAAATTTTACAACACCTCACTAAAATGGCTATATCTGGTACTGTAGACATCCAAATTCTGCAAACTTAGACATTTTGAGCATCTACACTTCAAGAGCTACAACTTTTATATTTTATGAAGGTAGAAGTTGTGTCATGTTTCTGAATTCTGGACAGAATTTCTATGTTTCACGATATAGCACGCTGTAAATAGCACACACCTCCAGAATTTTTGATATTCGATACATGAAATCCTAACCAGTATATTTACAACTTTCATTTTGTGAGTTTTAGCAGTTCATAACGGAATGTGATGATAATTGACATTGTTATGATAGTTTGCGCATGTTCAGCAGGCTGAATGTGCTTGGCGTTATGTGGTTGACATTTTCAACGAAGCCAAATTGTACTTAAAATGTCTTGAGATAACTTGTTCCACTCTAACATGGGTAAGTATCCTAGGAAGGTGTGGGGGAGGCCTGAATAGTACGTATGTATCAGGGCTGGACTTGGGAGGAGTTGAGGTGATATGTGATGCCCACCAGGTAATATACCGTGAGACGATGTGTGTTGATCTTATCTCACTCACACTCCCATTAGAGGGGGTGGGCAGAGTTCGAGAGGCCCGCTAAAATTCATTAGTGCTCATGTACCACTAGCGGGGTATTTTGAGGCCACCCACCTGAGGTGAGGTCCAGTCCCTGATATCCAGCGTGGTGTCCAGGTTTCCAAAATTAACTAAGACATGAAAATGTTGCTTGCCATACTTCTTTTATATTACTACAGTTGTACTTTTAGTAGTTCCATTAGACCAATAATAAAAATAAACATAAACAAAAAATGTTCTTTTCTAGTTGGGTTTCCTACTGGGCACGATGTGACGTGTCCACGCTGTCTTTCAGGACCAGAGCAGGCAGGAGCTGAGCCAGAGCGGATGGAGCTTCCTCGTGTAGGAGACTCTTGCCCTTCAGACACCTAGGATTAGTTTAGGGAGTGTGAGTTGTCTCCTTTTCGGTGTACTTTTGTTTGGGGACTTTCTTATGTCTATGTGTTATATAGTGTTGTCCTCCAGATGGTACTTGGCAGATGCTTTAGTTGTACTTTGAATTTGCTCAGATGTTCTGTAGTTTCTCAGTTGTACTTCGTACTTGTATACGACTCTGTGACAGATAGTACTTTGACTGTTGTGTTGTAGTTTTCTTTTTCTTCTGTTTGTGTTGTCCCAGCATGTGCAGTGGCCTGTTTGCAATGAAATTTAAATTTTACGCTTGGTGAAATATCGCGGCCTGTTATACACCCATCTTCCATTTGTCCTGGAAACCACGAAAACCAGGGTATTTGGGAGAATGTGACGTGACATCCTACCTAGCAATGGTAGGATTTCATACTTGGTCACGTGTTGACGTGTTCCATTTACTTTTTTCAGGTTTAGGAGCAGAGCAAGCGGAGCTAGATTTGGCCCAGGAGTTACTCCAAGATGAACCCCACAGAGGGTAACTTGTACAGTTGTTTCTCAGGGGTAGTTTAGGGAGTGAGTTGTACCAGCATGTGGACGTCTTTGTCTTTTTGTGGGTTTTCCTTTTGGGAGTTCTTTTGCTTCACCGTTGTAATATTGTACAGCTGATGATGTATGTATGATAAATCTTGTATTAATAAAAAGAATGTTGGGCTTAGTACTTTTATCTGTGTTGTTCCTTGTTGTATTTTGTCTTATATGTTGTCACGCATCGCTTTCCCAAATACGGGAGGTACGAGACACTGGGCTTCGAGCCCTAACGTCCGAATACTACTAGGCTTAATTGTGGTTAGAATAAAATTTATATAAGCAGGCCACTGCAATACACTGGAAAGTACAAGAGTATAAAATGTAATGCTCCAAAGTGCTGAAAAGTAAACTGTACTAAACATCATTTATATGATACATCATACGTCTCTGTACAAGTACCAAAAAGTACCAAAAGTACTACTAAAAGGGGAAAGACAAAAAGGGAACCCCTCCATCAAAGAAAGCCAAAATGTGTCTACACCCGTACAACACACTCCCTAGTCTACTAGAGGGAAGTCCAGGCAGACCAACTCTCCATCTGAAGTCTCCGGCTATACCTGAGGAGAGAAAGAAGTAAGAGTCTGTACACGTTCTGACTCTGGTGTCACAGCCTCATGACCTAAAAGTGTAAATGGGACACGTCAATGCGTTACCCAGTTGAAATCCTAACTAAGCTAGATAGGACCCGATTTAAAACCGGACTACCTATCTAAGGGTGGTCTGAAAGTAAGGGGCCAACAGAGCATACATGAGTGTTCATATTAAAACATACAAGCATTGAAAAGAAACCGAGGACATGTTAACATAATGGCAACATTTATAAATTAACATTAATTTTAACAAGGTAGCAGTTCGCATGTTTGGGAATCCGTGTAACTAGTAGGACACTTTTAAGGAGCTGGACTTAACCTAGGGTGGGTGAATAGTGGCACCCCAAATAGCGACACGAGCACTGTAGCGGCCTCTCGTAACTTCCCCTGTCGGAAGTGAGACAACCCTCGGTTTTGCGACAAAAACGGATGAAACCATTCTACCTCATGGTACATCATGAGTACACCATGGGCCTCTCTAAACTTGCCCACTCTTCTTGACGGCTATCAGGAGTGCAAGTGAGACTATCATCAAGGTGCCCAGTCCTTAAAAGCATACTTTTTGCACGTTTCCCCCAAACCAATATCGGGAGCTTCACCCATCTTAGGATGGATTGAATACTCCAGACTCATATTCTCATCTCACTCTGATTTCATTATTTCATAGTTCTTTCACTTTGGTGACCATAGTACCACTTTTTCATCTAGCATCATCACATTGTCCATTTCTCATTTCTGTTCCTTCATTTAAAATTGCATGTGCATTTAAACTTCCTATAAAACTGGCATTTAAACTGGCATTTAAACTTCATATAAAAACTTGCATGTAACATAAGAATAATTTATAAAACTTGCAGGTAATATACAAACACCATATAAACATGCATTTACCTTGCATGTCCATTTCTCATTTCTTTCTTGTGTGATAAGTACAACATTATGATGTCTACTTTCAACATGGTAACTAAACAAATAACTAGTTCCATTCCTTGTATAAATTATTGTCATAACATGCTAATTTGAGTAACACATTCAGTAGTAAAAGTAATAGTTCAATATACTGTCAACACTGGCAAAATTGGGGCCACATGGCCGTATGGTGAAATCCATACGGCCGTATGGAATAAGCTAGTCAAAGGAGTTAAGCCACACGGCTGTATGGTGAAATCCATACAGCCGTATGGATTAAAGCTACTCAGGGGCTTATGGGGGCACACGGCCGTATATATGATCTGTTCATACAGCCATGTGGGGGGGGGGGTTTGGGATTTTACACAGCCGTATGAACTTTCATACGGATGGAGGGAAGCTAACACTCAAGTGGAGGCCACACGGCCGTATGGTTTAGTCCATACGGCCATATGGAACAGTTTGACTCAACGAGCATGCAAATGTGAGATGAAGAACTCACACGGCCGTATGCGAGTTTGATACGGCCGTGTGGAATCTAAAACTTAGATACGGTCGTATAATCGACCGTATAACTCTTCTGTTGGTCGTATGACCACCATACGGTCGTATGAGGAAGACCATACGGCCGTATGGTTCATATGCTGTTGAATTTGACAGCGAAGAATGTTAAATTCTACAACGAACTAAACTCGATCCTATTTAACTCAGTTAGGATTATATCTCAGCAGTCCTCTTATAGATTCTGGGCCCTTCTTAATCCTTGTAGACCTTCTGATGCTACTTCCCTCCTTCTCCAAGAGTTAACGAATTAGGGTTTCAAGTTTGGCTGTGGATTCGTGAAGAAATTAACAGGGTGCGTGAACTGGGAAGAGAGATTGAGAGTGTGTGTTCTGTTTTACTCTTTTTTTTCTTAGGATTTCCTCAGATTTTCTACTGTTTTGATCCTCCTTCTCGCCACCTCAAGATCCCTTAGATTCATCTAAGCTTGACACCTATGGAGGGTTAGGTGAAAATCATCATGGCTTTACCACCTAATAAGGCGGAGGTGGCTTAATAATAGGATTTTTAGATTTTGTTATAAACGGGCTTTTGGAGGCCCAACCCGTTAGTGGGTATCCACCCATTATGTAACCCTATTACTATAAATACAGGGCTACGGGGTTCCGTAGCCGCCATGGTTTTACAACACGTTATCAGCACGCTCGAAGCTAAGCCGAACCCCTGCCGACGGACGAACGCGACGCGAACGGGCTTCCTTCAATGAACGTCGCTAGATCCGGCGGGTAGGATCTAGAGGTAATCCTGAAACCCTAGATCTAAAATTTCATATGCGCATATGTGGAGATCCAATTTCCTGGATCAATCAACGAAATTCTCATCGTTTTTATTGCTAAAAATCAACCTTTTACAATAAAAAAACGATTTTTTGGAGATCAAAAAACACTTTTTTCTACTAAAAATTGGATTTTTATCCCCAAAAACCATGAAACCCTAGGGGATCTTCTCGCCGGAACGTGAATCCCCCCCAAAACTCGCGCCAAAATCCCCCGTCCGCCGCCCGAAGCGGCGGCCCCCGCTCCCACCCCGCCGTTGCTAACGGCGGGCGGCCCCGCCGCTGCCAGCGGCGGGCCAAACCCGCCGCCTGCAGCGGCGGGAGCCACCCCCGCTGCCTGCAGCACCGGGCCCCGCCGTCAGCAGCGACGGGCCCCGCCGCCCGCAGCGACGGGAGCCATCCCCACCGCAGGTAGCGGCGGGCCCCGTCGCCCGCAGCGGCGGGCCCCCATCCCCTCTCCCGCCGCCGGCAGCGGCGGGCCCCCAAACCCCGGTGCGCTCGTATCGGGCCCCCCCGGTGCGCGCTCATGTCCGAAAACCCTAGCCGCCTAAAGCGGCAATCCGCGCGACCAAAAACCCTAACTAGGGTTTCACCCCGAAAATTCACTATTTTCAAACGATTTTCAGATTTAAATTCGATTTTCCTTCGCTATAATCTGATTAATGCTTTATAAATCATCGCAATTTTTTCTTGGATTATTTGATTATTACACGTTTAATAATTAGGAAGATCCTGCGACCGCTCTGCCGTTAGTCAACTAACCTAACGGTGTATGACGTTACCCAGTGGTCCAATAATTATTAAACGAAAAATTTACATTTCCATTATAAAATTTCTGTGATGTAATGCATGTGTAGAAATTTTATATGCCTGCCGCATATTTAATGATTCTGTGATGTATATTTTTATTTAACATGCTAAAATCACTATGACATAGTTTAATGCCTGTAGCAAAACTGTATGTCTGCGATGAGATTATTTAAATGCCTGCAGCATATAAATAGCATGTGTATACATCATACTTGTTTCAATTTTGGTTAATTGAGCACAACTTTTTAGTTTACTAGATTTACATTATATGTATGATACACTCATGATATGACAACATTTTATGTCAACAAACCAATAATGATTTCAAAAAGTTTAACATCATATCCTAGTTGACAAAATGAACCTGGAGTTCAAAACCAAAATGAACCTGAAGTTCAAAATCAAATCAAAAGTCAACACCCTTTCACACTAATAAAAATTAACAAGTACGATGGATTATACGAAAAACATTTATGCGTTTTATTTTAGAAATACGCATTTCGCGATAAATAGATCTCTCAGATCTATGGTTTGTATAAACCAATATTGACACCAGCCGTTGTCATAATACCGCCAAACTCTTTTGAGTAATCTCAATTTACAATGTATGATTCTTGAATCTAACCTTATTTTTTAAGCGTACGTCCGAAGTCGTTGCTTAATAGCTTAGTGAGAAATTATAAACTTCGTAGCCACGTATTTGTTTCCCCTTGAGCATGAATCTATATTCACACAATACTTGAATGACTCAATAAAATGGCCTGTAGACCACACTTGAGTTTTCAAATAGACTTTTAAAAGTCTCTCATAAATTAGAAAGTGGAAATATAGAGACTAACTCATTTCCCTTGTATATGTCTACTTCGTAAGACCAATAATCATTCTCCCTTATAAATGACAATAAGTAAGACTGAAAACAGGGGAAGTCTTGAACAAAATGAGAAAGGGAAGATATGACGTACCTCGATATGGAGTATGCAATGGCAAACCAATATCAGACCAGAAGTTCTGACAAGACCCATAATGCTTTTTGCAACATAAATGGGCATTAACTTATGCCATATAAAATATATACATATATAGTCTAAACGACGAAAGTCAATTGACCTTATGTATATTTACCTACTCCCCGAGGATAAATAAACTTTGAAAACAAATTTGATCTGTTGTCATAATATAAGTCTAAAATGAGCACAATTGTGGACGCACGTTTCTTTCTGGAGCACACATCATACTATGAAACTTGTTGCTCTAACATAATTATTAGTAGTATTGTCTTGCAGTATATATGTGCTTTTTACGCATTTTATTTTACTGTAAATGATTTGTCATCCTGAATACTCCTAAAATGAGGATGCCATGTACTCTCTGAAACTTATAAAGTTTCAAAGGATATTCGTCAAAATGAAATCCCTAATGACTCAATAAACCAATAAAGCCTGAAGCTTTATCCAACTATGATCCGCATAATAGTCATTGTGAAGATGTAATCCTTCACAGTTTGAACAGAGTTCACCTATTACCGGACAAAATTAACTTGAGCATTTTAATGGACGTTCAAAAGTCCCACATAAATTCGAACAGAGGAATTAATTTGGAACACCAGAAGTGTCCAGAATCGACCAGCTTTGGATCGATGTCACCCTGGATTGATGATGCAAGACATCATTAACCAGACGAACCCGAAGATTCTTCAAAAAAGGGTGAAACTCTCATTATCCCATTCAAAAGGGAAAAATGATTATGGATCATCTCCATTCACGTGGACATTGACTCTCCTCACTTCCTCAAATGAATTTAAGATGATATACTATCATTAGAAGAATGAGACCTTTAGGCCTCTTGAGAGTATTTGAGGGATAAAAGTGGACTCACACACTCCCTACATATGGCTGATGACGTACCTTGGAGTACTCATCTATATATCCTCTTAAAATGGTCATAATCAAAACCTTGTTATCCAACCGCAGTCCAGATTATTATTAATCACAACAGACATATTACATTACTGGGATATTGGTTGGGCTTTTACTTACCCTCATACCACCCTCAAAAATGCCGCAGTGGAACTTATTCATCGGGACTAACACTCCTAGATGAATATGTTCCGAGATCCCCAAAGGGGGAGGCATTAGAGCACATCTTATAGATGGATCCTTGACGGGTTCATATCCCTAGTTCTATACTCAACTTCATTAAAGTCGAGCTTATTGCGGATTTTTGGTATAACAGTAGGAAATCAATTTAACAACTGGAAGAAAATTGAACACCCTGAAGCTTTGTGTTCACACCCAGAAATGGGTTATATGTAAATCATTAAAATGATTTAAACGGATTACTTGTCCACTAGAAATCCAGTTGTAGGTGACCATGTGGGAACATGCAAACCATCAGAACGCCTCCTTAGAAACTATTTATATGAGCCTGATCACCTCATATAAACAGTTTCTGAGAACCCCTAACGGGGGAAGCGTTTAGTGCACATCTTATCGATGGAGCCACGATGAGTATACATCCCCATATCACCATTATGGACCATTTAAAACATTAATACCTATGATCTGATTATCATGAATAGTGATGAGATCCTGAAGATCCACACTTATGCAACTGTTAAACAGTTATCAGACATGGCTATTGATAATATAAATATTGTCAAATTCACACATCCCTGCTACTAAAAATCCAGCTAGGATTGACATACCAAATATAATGGATGCAATCCACCAGTAGCAGAAGTGGCCATCCTCAATGGATGGGAGGACATACCACGAGGCTCCAAAGCGAGAAATAACTCCTGGAGACCCTAAAACAATACCACCACAGGAAAGTGAGCTCATCTCCATATCCTCTCCCTTTCCAGAACCTCCAGAAGAGATGAATCTGGAATAAATTGAATAATGTGCGTACATATAGAGGTATTTGGATAAAACACACTTGTCGACAATTACTCACATTTCATTTTGCCATTGATATCGTTCCCAATCTCCGTTTCATGAAGCAAACGCAAAAATTTGGCCAAATTATGTGGAACGAGGCAATAATAAGTTGAGCTGGACTCACTTATGAAATGTGAAGTGTTTGGACCTGAAGTCCAGATATCAAAAGATATCAAACATGTGGGTTACCGACTATTGTATAAATAAAGAAAATCATATGCTATAAGCAAAACGCTATAGCTTAGAGGTTTATTTTGCATAAACCAGGAAGTAACCATGTAAGATGAGATTAACTCACGTACAAAATTAATTGAACTGATGCATCAGGCTCCCTGGTCATGATTGCAAAACCCATGCGATTGGAAAAGATAATTTTAGGCTATGTTGCTATGGATGATGTGACAACATACCCATATGAACAATCATCCCGAAGATGAAACCATCATCCTGAAGATGAATAATCATCCTGAAGATGAATTATCATCCCGAAGATGAAACCATCATTGTAATGACCCTAGTGCCTATATACCTAGGGTACGCCTATTGATGTATGTATGCATAGTAGTAGTACTCGTATACGTGTATATATTGAGATGTGTATATAGTAATTGCTGTAGTGTATATAGTAAGATAGTGATGGATGCTTATTTGTTTGGCCATGGTTGATTTATTATTGATGATATGTTTATATGAATGTTTATTGAATGTGTATATGAGGTATACGTACTTGGTTGAAGTTGGTGTGTGCATATAGTAATCTATTGTGTGCCCAGTAAATTCACTACGTGTATGGCTATATAATTGCATGGCTCATGATTTGGATACATTATTGGGTGCTAATGGATGTATATGAGGTGGTAATGAGAATGGTATTAATGGATTCATTATTTATTGTAATATTTGAGATGGTGGGTGTGCATAGTAAATTGTACTCACGCTATTATTTGTACTTAGAACTATTTGAGGAAAAATATTTTATGAAGAGTAATTTATGAAGATTACTATTATTCTTACTATTATTATTATTATTATTTTGAGATTATTATTGTTGTTATAAGTATTCTTATTGATGATGAGATAATTATTATTGGTTGGTAGTATCGGTGATGAGATAATTGTTGTTAGTGGTGATGGTATTATTATTGTTGTTAGTATCGGTGATGGTATTATTATTATTAATGTTTGGTTGTTATTAGTGGTGATGTTGTTATTATTGTATTGATAATATTGGGTTGTTATCATTATTATTATGAATTGGGCCTCTAGTTGATTTTACTAGCTAGAGTGGTTGTTGGGCTTTGTTTTGGGCTTGGATATTAGAAGATGAGAAGAGGGAGATATTGTTATAGAGAGGATGCCAAACTTGTAAATAAATGGGGTTCCTATTTATTTAATTTCTTTCTTCTTTATTCTACAACATTCCTCATTCTTCCTTCCATTTTTTGCTTTTTCTTTTCATTTTCATTTCCCTCATTGTTTCTTTCCATTTTGGGCCGAATTTCCAAAAGAAAAAAAAGAAAAGGAAATAAGGAGGAAAGTCCCAATTAAGAGAAGGTTTGAGAAGCTTTGGGAATAAGCTTGCATTATTAACCCCCCACCTATTCTTGCCGTGAGCCCTCCTCTCCTCTCTCACCCGATTTTCTCTCCTTCCAAATATAATTTGCTAATAAATGAGATTAAGAGGAAAGGAGAAATTTAAGGAAGGAGGAGTCATGGGGGTGGAAAGAAGAGTTTAAGGCAAAGGATATAGCTTTAATGGAAAGTCTTGATGGAGCTTTAAGAGGATTTTAATGAAGGTATTGAAGCTTAATGGAGGAATCCCTAATAATGCTATGTGTATGTGGTGGAGAATGGTGGAGTCATGAATTTGGAAGAGGATTTTGGAGTTTCCTAAGAGGTAGGAGTCCAACCCTACTCATATGTTTTCATTTCATTGCATTTTGAGAAAAAGTTTGCATTTTTAGGGTTTTGTGGCAATTTATTGACATGGTGCTTTTTAGCTTGAAATTATATGAGATGTTGAGTTTTTTTATGCTATGCCTTTTGGTTGTTACATTAATTTTGTGAAATTAGTGATTCATGATGCAATTGAAAGCCTTGTTGCTTTAATTTTGTGAAATTGCGAAATTGCTCTCATTTTGAAATAAGGAAGCTTCATTATACAATTTCCTTTGCATGAGAAAAATGTAAATTATGTGACATAAAGTGGAGATATGCAAATTGGCAATGTGTGTTGGCTAAATGTGTTGTTGGTTATATGTGGAATGTGGAAAGAGTGAAATGATGTTATTAGGGACACGAAGGTGGAGTGCACGGGCATGGACAAAGTTGCCGCGGTAGGAGGCGAGAGAATTCGCCGTGGGCAACCTCTTGATCCATTAGGTGGCTCCACGTTGATAACGGAGTAGAATCACGTTGCACTTACACGCCGACATAGGAAATGGGATCCCTAGGCATGCCTTGCATCACATCTGTGATTGCATCATGTGCATCATGGGGGGGCATGGCATCATAAGCATCATATCATTATGATTGTGAAATGAATGTTGTGACTTGGTTCCCTCTTTGGTGGTTGCTAGTAGTTTGTATTTGGGTTGATGTTGTGTTTCATTCCTTTAAACTAGCTAGTATGATCTTTGGGCATGCTTCATATTATAACGCCAAGATTCGACTTCTTGACATTATAGTTTATTTCTCTGAGTAGTACTCACCTTGTCTTGCAGGTTCTCCTTGCCGCAGGTGCGTGTTTCCATTATTGATGTCATTTACAATTTTATATGTGTTGAGGCTATATAATTACAGTTGTTGCCTAAGGGCATTGCATTTCCTTGCACCATGTGAGTTGGGTTTGGATATCCTACTGGGTCACGCTTTGACGTGCCCCGTTGATATTTTTCAGGTAGTTGATAGTTGGAGAACTCAGGTGGTTGGAGTTGGAGGCTTATTAGCCCAGCTGGTTGGCGTTGCAGGTTTGTGTGAGTGTGTGAGTGATTTTGTGTGTGGGTGCTTGTACCAATGTTGAGATATGGGTTCATGTTGTATATGAGATTTGTGTAAGAGACGTTGTATTGGATAGTTTGTATGTGTATATATATATCTAGGTTGAGATGTTGTCTCTTTTGTGTTCTGTGTTTGTTATCTGGAATGCTACATGTACTATCCCAGCAGTGCGCAGTAGACCTGCTTGTGTTTGTATTTGTATTTTTCCTCCGTAACACTCGCTCTTCGGGTATCCCGGGGAGAGGGGTGTTACAATCATCCTGAAGATGAATAATCATCATGAAGATGAATTATCATCCCGAAGATGAAACTATCATCCTGAAGATGAATAATCATCTTGAAGATGAATTATCATCCCGAAGATGAAACCATCATCCTGAAGATAAATAATCATCCTGAAGATGAATTATCATCCCGAAGATGAAACCATCATCCTGAAGATGAATATTCATCCCGAAGATGAAACCATCATCCTGAATATGAACAATCATCCCTAAGATGAAACCATCATCCAGCAGATGAATAATCATCCAGCAGATGAATAATCATCCAGTTGATGAAGAAACATGGATAATTGCAATCTAATAATACACCAACTGGTTGTATGATTGCACATTAAGAACAATTCCGTTCGCTGGAAGAGGTGAAGGATATCCTAGGTCCTGAAGTGCCTTACTCAAATGTCTTTTGTACACTCCTTTATCTGGCAGTAAACCCTTTAACCAGATACAGTGCAGCGCCTGCAGCGCACCACTGGACCAGAGATATGTAGCTTCTACGCTACCTCCAAGGGTCAAGGATCATCCAACATGTTGAATGTATTTGCAGATACCGGTTACAGATCATCGCGATGACTGCAACAAAGAAGCGACCAACTCCTGGAGACCAGCAAAGCATCCTTCCAAGGCAACATCAATCCCACCATCCCGAGAGGCTCATCAATCCAAGAAGCAAATCATAAGTACGCACAGCCAGGTCCTACAGTACCTCGCAGACACAATGACGACTGGGTCAGAGACGTGGTGCTACCTACCGAGTCTGCCGACCACTCCTCTTCAGAAGAGATCTCTCAGATTCAGTAGCTGCCATAGATGAGTGATACTTGTATAGATGAGCGATGTCTTGTATAGGTGAGCGATGCCTTGTACTTTGTACTTATTATCGGAACACTGTAAGAGATTGATGTATAGTTGCCTAGGAGATCTGCAAGCCTGCAGCTTGTACAGATCAGGGGGAGTCAAATGTAGTGTTGTACTCTTTTCCCTTGGCTATTGGTTTTTCTCACTGGGTTTTTCATAGCTAAAGGTTTTAACGAGGCAACCTCATTGACTCTGGATCCAGAAGTATCCACCCCCTAAATACTTCCACTAATCAGGGGAAGTTACGGAAACTGTACTCTTTTTTCTTGGTTATTGGTTTTTCCCACTGGGTTTTCCATAACTAAAGGTTTTAACGAGGCAGTTATCCCTAACTTAGGATCCAGAAGTATCCACCTCTAGTGATATCCATCGATCAGGGGAAGTTACAGAGACTTGTACTCTTTCCCCCTAGCCGCTGGTTTTCCCCACTGGGTTTTCCTTGGCAAAGGTTTTAACGAGGCAAGTACTCTTAAACTTGGGATCCAGAAGTATCCATAGACCCAGGATCAGATAAGCTCTATGAACCCTGAAGCGTTCATCACGGCTTACAACAATGAATGGATAAGGGGAAGTGTTATAAACGGGCTTTTGGAGGCCCAACCCGTTAGTGGGTATCCACCCATTATGTAACCCTATTACTATAAATACAGGGTTACGGGGTTCCGTAGCCGCCATGGTTTTACAACAGATTTTAATTAAATGACATACTCCATTATACCATTATACCATGCATCCTAATACAAATATTTCTATCCAATATTTGTTTTATATCTTCCATTGGCTTTATAAAAATTTATAAAAATAATTCCTACATCCAAAAATTAAGAGAAAAAAATGGAAATACCCCCAAATTTTATACGCATGTAATCATTCCAAAAATACGTATTTATATGTGTTTATAAAGATTGGGTTCATTACATATGTTGTTCTTTGTTGTTGTGTGTTTGGAGCATTACAAGTACTTCCCAGCATATGCGCAGCGGCCTGCTGATTTTATTGTATACTGTTTCTCTTCTTTCTAGTAACACTCGCTACTCTGGATCACCTGGGACAGATTCGTACTTCCCGGATATCATGTGGAGCGGGGCGTTACTAAAACCCTCGGTAAGCCCATCAAATATACGAATGAAAGATCGTTGAAAACGGTTCCCTAAAACATCACTCCAACGGATAAATCGACAGCTTTTCGAAAATCACGTAGCTGTTTCGAATCTGTCCATTGGGCTGACGGTAGTCGGTTACTGTTGTTGGAGTAGTCGACTATTACAAAGGTAGTCGACTATTATCTGTAGTCACCAAATTGTTATACACTCTGTCTCGATGGTAGTCGACTCTTATGTAAAAGTGTAGAGAGATGTATACCCTCGTGGCTATTTATCTTAATAAAACTTCTTGTTCAATAAATGAAAGTATGCTTTCTGGTAAAATATTGTCTGAGTTATTTATTAGGGTTATTTAGTACCGACCCCTGTGTTTTCTCCGAAATTAGCAACACCCCCCTATGGTTTCAATAATTAGTAAGACCCCATATTGTATCCAATTTGGTCTCCCCCGCCTATAGGAAGACCCCCTAAACAGGGGGAGGGGGGTCCAAAATTGGGTGCCATAGGGGGGTCTTACTAATTATTGAAACCATAGGGGGTGTTGCTAATTTCGGAGAAAACACAGGGGGTCGGTACTAAATAACACTATTTATTACTTGGATTATTCCCTTGGATTCAAAGTTAGGTCACACATGTTTCGCGATGTAGATTGTGATTTTGAGAAATGTCTGACCGATAGCAGCTTGAATCTAAAAAGGCATTTGTGGTCATAGATGTGTCGAGATTGGGATATCGGCACATCAGACAGACCATTGTGTCTTAGTCTAGTTGGTCTCATAACCATGCGACTTGGCGAAGTCGGAGACAATGTGCAGGTGCTCATTAAAAGAATGAGTCCACTAAACGACCCAAACAAAGAGTTATTACATGGTTTAACATTAACTAACTGTCATTAATAACTCTAAGTGATGATAGGTAAGTTGGTCCTTAGGACTTGAGATCATTGTATGAAGCTGTGTGTGAACGGTGTCACTTAGGTCCAAAGATCTAGCTTCGAGGCGAGGCCTGCTGAAAGATCTTAGGCTGGGTGACACTCGAAGCGTACGAGCTGAGTAGTGATCAATAGAGGATTCGTCTCTTCCGTTAATGGGAAGTTAGTGTCACAGGTCAGTACGGCTCTCGGTAAAACCTTGGCCAAGGTATGTTGTAAGATGTACAACATGAATGTACCAGAGACCAACGTATAATGACCACTGCTAGCTAGTGGGGTTGACAGAGTTCCATACCCTAGGCTAGGCAAGTGACATAGTTGAGATGAAGGGACTAAAACTGCGGAAATCATCACGGTCACAGTCAGAGTGATCCTGTCGGCACTCTTGCCAACGAGTCAATCTACTCTTGCCAACGAGTCAATCACGTAATAGATGATTCAGAAACAGGGACGACACCTGCTGCTAGTGGTTACTGTCGTCTAGAGACTTCGAGTCTCAACCTGTAGTAGGGTCAGGGTGTAGGGTCTCACACCGAGTAATATTCCCGTCTTAGTAATAGGAAGATCGTTAAAGAGGAATGCATTCGATGCAATGGAAAGATTAAACTCACAAGTCAGGTGTGAGATGAAAAGCTAAAGAGTTTAGCATTTTGTATATATTAATACTTGGTATTATATTGACTTAGACGCATGAGAACGAAGGGGACTTCCTGAGAAATCCACATGAAGAAACCGCGTCCAAATCGGAGCTCTAATGAGTCAAGAAACGCAAAAACAGCCGAGGATAGGCCCTTATTGGGCTTGTGGGTCTGACTCGCACCTGGCAGGTCAGACCCGCCAGGAAATAGCATGTTTGTGCTGTTTTTTTTTTGCAAAAACGAGATTTGGAGTCTATTTTCGACATTTGAGGGGTCAAATGATATCAGAATTGGATGCCGTTTTTTCTATGCGATCGTTGTCTTGAGATCTTCGATTAGACAGGTTGTTTGAAAGTCGAAACTCGGAAATGGATTTATGGTTGATTTTAGAAGTTTAGACTTCTAGTGAAATCAATCCCTATTGCCCATTTTATTGTCCCACATTGCTTGTAGCACGAGAGGAGGGTCCGGCTCCCTATATAAATAGGGAGCAGCCCTCCTCATTGAAAGGTGCACCAAGTCTCTGATTAAGTAGCTCCGAAAAATTTGAGCAAACTTAATCAAGACTTAAAATTATTCTTTTCCTCTATTAATTTTTCTGTCCTCTAATCGAGCCCTAACAAGGCAACGGGGAGGTTCGACTCTGATCAGAAGTCTACGACGCCGGTTTACTCAAGTGAAACTTTCTACGGCTAGTGATGGGCTCGGAGGCAAGGTGCGGCTCGGGAGCTGATCCAGTTCGCGACGAGGAGCGACGCAATGCGGTTCGGGATGCGGCTCAGATTTTGGAGCGCAAGACGGTGCAGAACATCTTGCCCGATCCAAGGCAAGATTCTGGGTGAGTTATATTTATATATATGCATTTCATTTTAAGTTGTAGTTAGAACTTTCTCGAGTTGGTCAGACCCAACTCGAGTCAGTAGATATTCCTGGCTTAGGGAATTTTTCCTTAGGGTAGTAATTATTAAATAGTTTAATAATAATATTCCCGCTGCTTATTTAATTTTGTTCGTCCAACTTAGGACGAATATGTTTAAATTAGCCCCAAGGGACCTTGAAAATCCATATAGTGGTATCAGAGCCAGATCTACTCTGTTCTTATACTGCTTCTTTATGAACTACATGTTTTAATTATGTGATAATTAGATTAATGGCATATTCTTGTTTACACGAGAGTAACTTACTAGGTTAGCCATTAATGAATCCTCAAAATTTATAAGATAAATTTTGACACCATGTTATAATTTTAAATTGTTTAAAATTGCCTAATGGACGATTAGGATAACCATTAAAAAATTCCTCAAATTTTTATGAGATAATTTTTGAGCCTCTGCTCTGTTTTTAAATTGTTTAAAAATGCCTATTGGACGATTCGGGTAGCAGCACATTTATTAAATCCTTATAGTTGATAAGGACCTAATAAAAATCGTCAAACAAATCCATAAAATTATGAATTTTAAGGATCCACTAGTTGATAAGGATTAACTAGAGTTAATAAAAGCTTTTAGTTGACATTACGCATATAAATGACTAGCGACCTTCAATGGACCATGATACCGGTCAATGTGCTTGGCTAAGTTTGCTGGACCACCTTAGCTAGTCTAGGGGCCAAGTGTCCTGGCTTAGTCAATTCCCTGGCCGTGTCCGCTGGACCGCAAGGACTCGAATCATTATTATGCAACACTATCAACTATATCTAGTCAAATACGTTAATAAATCTTTTACAAGATAATTCGTAGCCCTCTTTGTTTTAGACGTTGGAATATGTAGGATCTGTGTTACAGTTGTTGAGCTACACTCAAGCTGTGACATGGCAACCTTACAGAAACCAATTTCTTCATACATGTGTCCTAACCCAAACCGACGCATCGTGAATACACCGAGCGCCGGCGTAAGTTAGGCCAACGATGTAGTCTAAGACTTGACCCAAACCAACGCGTCGTGAATACACCGAGCACCGGGGCAAGTCAAGCTAGACACGAGAACAAGGGTCTGACTAGACTAGTCATTGTGATTTGGATGAGCACACTCATGATCACAAATGGCTAGGGGTAAAAATCAAATAGGGAGTCATATTCAATATTATTGACAAAGAGTTCGTCTACCTATAGCCGAGTCGAACGACTTGTTGAGCTACACTCAAGGTCAGGCGACTCAAGGTCGTTGGATTCCTGCTCCCATTTATTATTAATCATGGTTTGGCTTAAACGATCTTTAAATTAATGGGAGAGTATAATTGGATAAAAACCATTCTAATTATATTTTCAAGTATTTTGAACACATGCCAATTAGGAGTTCTAATCTTTGCAGCATGACGAGTAAGCTAAATAATATCCGAGCTACGAACTTAATAACTGGTTATACTAAAAATAATGACTGGTCAAAGAAATCTATAGCAGAAAGGGAACAAATGAAGGAAGGGCGAGTTTATGCTTTAACTTCTAAAATACAAAGTGTAGTTCTTTCGGTTAATTCTATTGCATGGGTGTTAGACACCGGTGCAGGTTCTCATATCTGTAATCAGTTACAATGAATGAGAATCATTAGAAAACTCGAAAAGAATGAGATCATTCTCCAAGTCGGCAATGCAGCAAATGTTAATGTTGTAGCCGTGGGAGATCTTAAACACACATTAGCTAGTGGAGCTAACTTGCTTTTGAAGCAATGTTACTACATCCCAAACTTCATGTGCAATATTATATCCGTCTCGACTTTGGCTAGTGATGGTTATAATTTTACTATCAACGGAAATGTCATGAACATTTCTTTTGATGGAAAGTTGCTAGGTTTTGCGATACTTAGTAATGGTGTGTACACTTTAAGCAATAAGGTTGTATTAAACGTTAATACAAGACAACGTAAGGAGTCTAGTTTTAATGAAACCTATCTTTGGCATTGTATACTAGGCCATATCGGAGAGAAGAGACTCAGCAAGTTACATAAAGAGGAGCTCTTGGGCCTCTCGAATTATGAGTCATTCGACATTTGCGAGTCTTGCGTCAAATGTAAGATGGCCAAAACTCCTTTTGCAAGTCAAGGGGAGAGAGTTATCGAACTCTTGGGTCTAGTACATTCCGATGTATGTGGACCCATGTCTACATTAGCCAAAGGTGGATTTTCATATTTCGTCACGTTTACTGACGATCACTCAAGGTTTGGACGTGTGTTCTTGATGAGACATAAGTCCGAAACCTTTGAGCGATTCAAAGAGTACCGTGCCGAAGTCGAAAACCAGACTGGGAAAAGTATTAAGATCCTTCGATCAAATCGAGGAGGAGAATACTTAAGCCATGAATTCCTTACTTACTTAAAAGAGAATGGGATTCTCTCTCAGGTCACACCTCCTTACACACCTCAGCATAACGATGTATCAGAGAGGAGGAACCACACCCTGTTAGATATGGTGCGATCTATGAAAAGTGAAGCTGAGTTAACTGCTTCCCTCTGGGGCTATGCCCTGGAAACTGCTATATACATTCTAAATAAAGTTCCGTCAAGATCTGTGCATATGATACCATATGAGATATGGACCGGCAAGAAACCCAGCCTTAATCACTTAAAGGTATGTTGTTGTCCTGCATATGTCAAAATCCAAAATCCAGACAAACTGGAAGACAGATCTATACTGTGTAAATTCATAGGGTACCCGAGACATTCATTAGGTTATGTCTTTTACCATCCAGAACAACAAAAGATTGTTGTCTCTAGACATGCCACTTTTCTGGAAAAGGAATTCCTTGTGAAGGAATCCACTGGCAAGGTAATTGATCTGGATGAATGCTCGGAGGAAGTACTTACACAGGAACAAGTGTCGGAACCAGTGGGAGAGTCAGAAATTGACATCTCCAAACCAGTCGGTAGGAAGTCCAATAGGGTTCCTCGAGTCCCCGAAAGGTACTATGGTTTTCTCGTAGACGGTGGGATTGAGGATAGCATCATATTAGATGATGACCCTGTTAGCTTTCAGGAAGCCATAAAGAGTATAGACTCTAACAAATGGCTAGATGCAATGAAGTCCGAAATAGATTCCATGCACGTGAATAAGGTATTGACCTTAGAAGACGTGCCCAAGGGAAATGCTCCCATAGGCGGCAAATGGATCTTTAAGAAGAAGATTGGTGCAGATGGAAAAGTAGAAACGTACAAGGCTATACTGGTTGCAAAAGGATATGGTCAGATTCTAGGAATAGATTATGACGAAACCTTCTCACCAGTGGCCATGCACAAGTCTATTCGGATCGTACTCGCTATTGCTGCCTACTACGACTACGAAATCTGGCAAATGGATGTGAAGACTGCTTTTCTAAACGGCGATTTAGAGGAGAAGATTTACATGACTTAGCCAGAAGGCTTCGAGGTTAGTGGGAGTGAAGGAAAGCGTGTAACCTACATAGGTCCATCTATGGGCTTAAGCAAGCTTCAAGAAGTTGGAACATCCGCTTCGACAAAACAGTCAAAGAGTTTGGTTTTGTCAGAAACGAGGATGATCCATGCATCTACAAAAGGACCAGTAATAATAATTCTTTAGTCATCATCGTTCTATACGTGGATGACATTCAGATAATTGGCAACAACATAGAAATGTTGAAGTCTGTTAAAAGATGGATATCAACCAATTTCTCCATGAAAGACTTGGGAGAAGCATCCTACATACTGGGTGTGAAGATCCATAGAGATAGATATAAACGGATGCTAGGACTCTCCCAGACCAGGTACACTGAAAATGTGTTAAAACGTTTTAGCATGGAAAACAATAAGGGTGGTTTAATGGCAGCCAAACATGGAATAACCCTTTCCAGGAAGATGTCTCCACAGACTGACTTGGAAAAGGAACAGATGACCAAGATCCCATATGCTTCTGCTGTGGGATCTATCATGTATTCCATGATCTGTACCAGTCCCGATGGCGCTTATGCACTAGGTGTAGTGAGTCGATATCAGTCTAACCCTGTAGAGGAGCACTGGAAAGCGGTCAAGACAATACTTAAGTACTTGAGAAGGACTAACGACTTGATCTTGGTTTATGGAAGTGAAGACTTGAAAGCTGAAGGCTTCACAGATTCTAGCTTTCAGAATGATGTGGATGATAGCAAATCAATTTCTGGATATGTTTTCACTCTCAATGGAGGTGCAGTCAGTCGGAGGAGTTCCAAACATGTCACGGTTGCAGGCTCCACGATGGAAGCCGAATACATAGCGACCAACGATGCAGCAAAGGAAGCGGTCTGGATGAGGAAGTTCATCAACTAGCTCGGGATGGTACCTGCTATTGAAAGTCCAATACCATTGTATTGCGACAATAATGCAACCATCAGCCTGGTTCAAGAACCGAGATTCCACAAGAGATACAGACATATTCTTCGTAAGTATCACCTGATACGGGAGATCGAGCAAATGAAGGACATAGAACTCCTTAGAGTCTCTTCAGAAGACAACTTAGCAGATCCATTCACGAAGGTGCTGGCACGCGATCGTCTAGAGACACTAGCGTGTAAATATGGTGTGAGATACCAAAATAAATAGGCCTGAGTGCAAGTGGGAGATGTAGAGATATGTATGCCCTCGTGGCTATTTATCTTACTAAAACATCTTGTTAAATTAATGAAAGTATGCTTTCTGGTAAAATATTGTCTGAGTTCTTTATTACTTGGATTATTCCCTTGGATTCAAAGGTAGGTCACACATGTTTCGCGATGTAGATTGTGATTTTGAGAAATGTCTGACCGATAGCAGCTTGAATCTAAAAAGGCATTTGTGGTCATAGATGTGTCGAGATTGGGATATCGGCACATCGGACAGACCATTGTGTCTTAGTCTAGTTGGTCTCATAACCATGCGACTTGGCGAAGTCGGAGACAAGGTACATGTGCTCATTAAAAGAATGAGTCCACTAAACGACCCAAACAAAGAGTTATTACATGGTTTAACATTAACTAACTGTCATTAATAACTCTAAGTGATGATATGTAAGTTGGTCCTTAGGACTTGAGATCATTGTATGAAGCTGTGTGTGAACGGTGTCACTTAGGTCCAAAGATCTAGCTTCGAGGCGAGGCCTGCTGAAAGATCTTAGGCTGGGTGACACTCGAAGCGTACAAGCTGAGTAGTGATCAATAGAGGATTCGTCTCTTCCGTTAATGGGAAGTTAGTGTCACAGGTCAGTACGGCTTTCGGTAAAACCTTGGCCAAGGTATGTTGTAAGATGTACAACATGAATGTACCAGAGACCAACGTATAATGACCACTGCTAGCTAGTGGGGTTGACAGAGTTCCATACCCTAGGCTAGGCAAGTGACATAGTTGAGATGAAGGGACTAAAACTGCGGAAATCATCACGGTCACAGTCAGAGTGATCCTGTCGGCACTCTTGCCAACGAGTCAATCACGTAATAGATGATTCAGAAACAGGGACGACACCTGCTGCTAGTGGTTACTGTCGTCTAGAGACTTCGAGTCTCAACCTGTAGTAGGGTCAGGGTGTAGGGTCTCACACCGAGTAATATTCACGTCTTAGTAATAGGAAGATCGTTAAGGAATGCATTCGATGCAATGGAATGATTAAACTCACAAGTCAGTTGTAAGATGAAAAGCTAAAGAGTTTAGCATTTGGTATATATTAATACTTGGTATTATATTGACTTAGACGCATGGGAACGAAGTGGACTTCCTGAGAAATCCACAGGAAGAAACCGCGTCCAAATCGGAGCTCTAATGAGCCCAGAAATGCAAAAACAGCCGAGGATATGCCCTTATTGGGCTCGCGGGTCTGACTCGCACCTGGCGGGTCAGACCCGCCAGGAAATAACATGTTTGTGCTGTTTTTTGCGAAAACGAGATTTGGAGTCTATTTTCGACATTTGAGGGGTCAAATGATATCGGAATTGGATGCCGTTTTTTTCTATGCGATCGTTGTCTCGAGATCTTCGATTAGACAGTTTGTTTGAAAGTCGAAACTCAGAAATGGATTTATGGTTGATTTTAGAAGTTTAGAATTCTAGTGAAATCAATCCCTATTGCCCATTTTATTGTCCCACATTGCTCGTAGCAAGAGAGGAGGGGCCGGCTCCCTATATAAATAGGGAGTAGCCCTCCTCATTGAAAGGTGCACCAAGTCTCTGATTAAGGAGCTCTAAAAAAATTGAGCAAACTTAATCAAGACTTAAAATTATTCTTTTCCTATATTAATTTTTCTGTCCTCTAACTGAGTCCTAGCAAGGCAACGGGGAGGTCCGAATCTTATTCGGAAGTCTACGACGCAGGTTTACTTAAGTGAAACTTTCTACGGCTAGTGATGGGCTCGCAGGTAAGGTGCGGCTCGGGAGCTGATCCAGTTCGCGACGAGGAGCGACGCAATGCGGTTCGGGATGCGGCTCAGATTTTGGAGCGCAAGACGGTGCGGAACATCTTGCCCGATCCAAGGCAAGATTCCGGGTGAGTTATATTTATATATATGCATTTCATTTTAAATTGTAGTTTGAACTTTCTCGAGTTGGTCAGACCCAACTTGAGTTAGTAAATATTCCTGGCTTAGGGAATTTTTCCTTAGGGCAGTAATTATTAAGTTTAATAATCATATTTCCGCTGCTTATTTAATTTTGTTCGTCCGCCTTAGGACGAATATGTTTAAATTAGCCCTAACGGACCTTGAAAATCCATACAAAAAGATAGTTGATCCTAACACTAATAGACGTGATGCGAGCTATTAAAATATGTTAAAAATCATTTTTATGGTGTTCCTATGTGTGAGATAGCTTCTAGCAAGACCTTAACATGATAAGACAAAAGAAAAAAATACATCAATACATTATTACAATGAAGTCTGTTTGATGCATTCTTGACTCCTCAAGCTTTTGTCTTGCTCCAATTGATCAATGGCCTTATCGAGTTCATCACCATTCCATTGAGTGATACTTTTGATTTGTCTTAAGCTCCTCCACTCATAGACGTTAGATGCAATATTTGTTCATCATCAAAACGACAAAACCACACAGAGTGAGACTCAGCATCTCTACAGAAAGAACCATATAGGAGAAGGCAACCAACAAACGCGTGCATTGTTATAGCAACAATGTAGACTTTATCTATGATTGAAATGACTCAAGATTACTATACAATAGAATACTGTACCAACAGAAAGCTCTATTACTTAGCTTTTAAATGAGACTAAGATTGTCTAAAACGGATCTCAAAAGAAAAAAGTATTGATTAACAAAGACAAATTGTGTGATGGCATACAAGCAAAAACATTGAACTTTTAGGGTTCTTTGACATAGGAAAGATCTTTTCCATATTTTTGTAACAAAACAAGAATTGTCAAAAAATAGATATCAGACTACATGAGTTTTGTAGCAACAGACTAAGGAATTACATCATATAACAACATACAGTACCTCCAAATCGGAATGAGATCCGTATTTTACGTCACAGGTCTATATACCGGAACTATCTCGATTATTATGCACATGATCATCTAGGGGTTTCAACTTGAGATGTGTCCATCATATTACATCCATTGTCATAAGCCATGGAATGGGTCCACTTGGATCGTCATATGTCTAGGATTGGAGGGAATCAAGTTGCATCATATGTCATCAACTCGAGATAGCCCTATGGGTTTCCATCATGGATCAACAATAGCTGAACGTCTTAGATGATGATACCGACTTATTGCCAATTGAAGGCGATACTTCTACGCAACATGTTTTGAAATGACATTAGTCTTTGATCTTGATAAAGAACGTGGATGAAAGAAAGCTCTTGACATCGATTGGATTGACTTCTTCAAGGAATAAGGATATGCATGAATGATATTTTCTTATTCCCCTCATGCATCCATCGTGACGTGATAGAAAAAGTTGACCTATCGAGCAATCACGTGATGCCATTTGTTGGTAACATAAATGTCGAGATAGAGATTTACAAAGGCCAAGGCTTTATGCACATGCTGTTCGGTGCGAAGAGGTGACACAATTCTAAATATGGAAGTGAATTGAAAGAGAGGAGGCTGAGATTTGACTTCAAAGTTTATTTTTCTTTCTAATTTTGTTATACAGTCCCATCTCTGCACCGGATATTCGGTGGATTTAGCAATCCCCTTTACAAAAGATGTTTGATCCCTACAAAGGAACAACTATATGAAGTTGTCATGCATGCACAAGTACAATTATACAAAAATCAAACCCCGTGAAGGTGCCAGCCTGTATTCAGATCAGACTTCACATCTCCAATATTGTATTTCAAGATGATGCAATTATATTTTGTAACAATGGTGGATATGTTTCTTGAAAGGCAAATACTCTATACACCGGTCATTCGGTGTGTGGAGGTGACCAACTACCGAAAATAGAAAAGAAGTGACACAAATTGAGGTGATTTGATTTATTAATTTAATTTTGTTTTCCAAATTTGGTATTTATTCTCCTCCCTACACCGAATCTTCGGTGGATATAGCAATTCCCTTCTTGAAAAAGCATGTGTTATCCAAAGACGACTCATCCTACCGAAGTGTGGTCCACAATGCTCAAGTACGAGATGACCAATTGATCACAACCCAATAAAGGACGATCAGATATTATAAGTAAGGTATGCAAAAGGATAGAGATGAAATTGTAGAAACTAGAGATCCAGACATGCGTTCTTAACCAAACAACACAAATCCAGATGAATAACATGCGGAACCTTAAATCATTAACCTACTCTGATTAGCGGAAGCGTACCTGAGTCCATCGCTAATAGTCTGAAAGATCCTGACGATAGCGCAACGATCGATCTTCCAGAATAGCACGAATCAACCGGTTGGAGAATCCCTTTAGCCTTCTCCCGGTTTCTCTCCTAGCGACGGGACGTAGAAAAGACGGCTCAACTTTGTTCGTGTATTCCGGGGACCATGACCGCTAATATTTATAGGCTAGCCTTCATAGACATAGGGTTTCCAACTCGGCCCATCAACGAGTTGAAGCCCAATAGTCTCTACACATAAAGGCCCCACGACCTGCTTAACTCATTTAGCCCATTCAATTAATTAAAACCAGATCACTAATGTATTGGGCTTAACATGACAGCGTAGCACTTATATAATTATTCACCGCATATAAGCCCAACGTTGGATTAAGATCCTACTTAGTTGGATAAGTTCCAACAATCTCCCACTTGGGCTATATGCTTAAACTTTATAATTATATTTCATACTGCATACAACCAAATAAGATCTTAACCTCATTTCTTTAATGAGTCAAAAACAATCCGGTCCATCAATTATATTAGCAAAGGATCAAAGAGATCTTCGCCGCAGCAATTGCAGCTCGACCCATCAGTGGTCACCGTGCTAATACAAAAGAATGACATGGATTATGAAGTGGATGTGTAGCATGGAAATTACATGTGATGTGATCTAACATGTCTATTTCCAACTGATCCTCCTTAACCTTAGTGAGATCAAAACATAAACACATATTTTCATACGCATTTATAAACATAGAGTTGAAACATGAAGCCAAATTGAAAACTGAACTTTATTTCTGCAGAAATAAACCATAAACCAAATATGCATAACTGAAGGCTGAAATGTTGTCAAAAAATAGAAGCACTACAAAAATTACAAACTCCCACTAAAACTGAATATCTTCAGATGACATGACACACATACGAGCAATATGCCCATGAAACGTTTTGGGTGGCAGTCCCTTAGTAAGCGGATCCGCAATGTTTGAGTTTGTACCAATGTGCTCTATAGACAACTGTTTATTTCCAACTCTCTCTTTAACAATCAGGAACTTGATATCAATATGCTTTGATTTCGCCGAACTCCTGTTGTTAGTGGCAAATGCTACTGCAGACATATTGTCACAAAATAATCTGAGTGGCCTTTCAATGCCATCTACAATTCACAGCCCCGTGACAAAATTCCGTAGCCATAGACCAAGATTGGATGCATCATGACAAGCAATGAATTCTGCGGCCATAGTGGAAGAGGCTATAATAGTCTGTTTAGCACTCTTCCAAGAAATGGCGCCTTCTGCTAATGTATAAACATAGCCTGTAGTAGATTTCATGATGTCTTTACATCTAGCAAAATCAGAGTCGGTATATCCAATGATCTCAAGCTTTTCCGACCTCTGATATACAAGCATGTGTCCTTTTGTCCTCTGTAAGTACCGTAAGACCCTTTTGGCTGCTTTCCAATGGTCCAATCCTGGATTGCTCAAGTATCTGCCAAGCATTCCTGTAATGTACGCCAAGTCTGGACGCGTACATACTTGAGCATACATGATACTCCCTACTGCTGAAGAATAAGGAATATCCTTCATCTGTGCTATCTCAATTTCACTTTCGGGACATTGATTGAGACCAAATTTGTCTCCCTAAGATACTGGGGTGTCACCTGGTTTACAACTTTCCATGCCAAATCTTTGCAGAACCTTTTCAATGTAGGCCTTTTGTGATAATCCAAGTATACCTCGAGAACGATCTCGATGTATTTGAATTCCTAATACAAAAGATGCATCACCAAGATCTTTCATCTCAAAGTTCTTAGCTAGAAAGTTCTTGGTTTCATGCAATAAGCCTTCATTGTTACTGGCAAGTAGAATGTCATCGACATACAAAACCAGAAATGCAAATTTACTCCCACAGAACTTATGGTATATACATTCATCAACTAAATTCATCTCGAAGCCAAATGAGGTGATAACTTGATGAAACTTAAAATACCATTGCCGAGACGCCTGTTTGAGTCCATAGATGGATTTCTTAAGTTTGCAAACCATATTCTTTGGGTCTCCCGACACAAAGTTTTCTGGTTGCACCATATAAATTTCCTGATCAATGTCCCCGTTAAGGAACGCTGTTTTAACATCCATCTGATGTAACTCAAGATTGAAATGAGCCACTAATGCCATTATTATCCTGAATGAGTCTTTCGTGGAAACCGGAGAGAAAGTCTCATTATAATCAATGCCTTCCTTTTGAGTAAAGCCCTTAGCGACAAGACGTGCCTTATATCTTTCCACATTACCTTTTGAATCCCTCTTGGTTTTAAATATCCATTTGCAACCAATGTGTTTCACGTCTTTAGGTAATGGGACAAGATCCCAAACGTCATTGTCCTTCATTGACTTTATTTCCTCATTCATGGCACTTATCCATTTTAGAGAGTTAGAACCATTTTTGGCTTGATGGAAGTTGATTGGATCATTTTCCATCACACCAATATCAACTTCATGTTCTTGGAGATATGCAATGTAGTCACTTGATATTGCACTTCTCCTCTCCCTAATGGATCTCCTTAATGGAAATGGTTCTTGAGGTGCAAGGGTTTGTTCTTCCTGAATGGGAGGAGCAATAACATTGTCTTGAATATTTGTGTCTTGTTCCATAACAGGAATAGAATCCTGATCAATAACAAGATCACCTGTGGGAATATCTACATATTCCTCTTCAAAAACAATGTCTCTTCCTAAATCTCCCCCCGCAAACCCGGTATCCTCAAGGAATCTGGCATTTCCAGTCTCAAAAATATTCTTATTTATGGGATCGTAAAATTTGTAACCCCTCGTTCTTTCAGCATACCCAATAAAATAGCAACTAACTGTCAGTGTGTCCAGCTTCTTTTCAGCAGGCCTATAAGGCTTTGCCTCAGCTGGGCATCCCCATATGTGCATATGCTTTAGACTAGGTGACTTGCCCGTCCAAAGCTCATATGGTGTTTTATTTGTTGCTTTAGTTGGGACCCGATTAAGGATGTAAGCTGCGGTTTTCAATGCTTCACCCCAGAGGCTTTCTGGTAAAGTAGAATGACTAATCATACTCCTTACCATGTCCTTAAGCGTTCTGTTTCGTCTTTCAGCTACACCATTCATAGTGGACGAACCCGGCATGGTGTACTGTGGGACAATACCGCATTCCTCTAGGAATTTAGCAAATGGTCCTGGACGTTGTTCACCTGAACCATCATATCTGCCGTAGTATTCTCCACCACGGTCAGACCTGACAGTTTTAATCCTCTTGCCTAGTTGAAGTTCAACTTCGGCCTTATAATTTTTGAACGTGTCCAAGGACTGAGATTTTTCATGTATGAGATAAATATAGCCATATCTTGAATAGTCGTCAATGAACGTTATAAAATATTGCTGACCATTCCATGCAACCGAAGGGAATGGTCCGCAAATATCCGTATGTATAAGTTCTAAGACTTCACTGGACCTTTTGGCTTCAAATCTCCTTATATTGGTTTGTTTTCCCTTTATATAATTAATGCAGATATCAAAATCTGAAAAATCTAAAGGTTTGAGAATATTGTTGGACACAAGTCTCTCAATTCTCCTTTTGGAGATGTGACCTAATCTCTTATGCCACAACGAACCTGAATTCTCATCAGTTAATTTACGCTTTAAAACATGTGTACCCACTTGCAAGGTTTCATTTGCAGCAATTGTATCAAGCAAATACAGATTATCAGTCTCAGACAAATAACCAGAACCAATAAAAATGGAATTGATAGACAAACTGAATTTCCCATTCGCAAATGAACAACAATAACCAGATTTGTCCAATGCAGAAATAGAAATAAGGTTTCGTCTAAACGACGGTACAATAAATGTCTCAAACAAATCCAAATGGCTTCCAGTTCTTAAAGACAATCTGAAATCCCCAATTGCAGCAACCTTCGCCTTCTTGCCATCGCCCACAAAGATGAATCTTTCAGCATCATTTGGCTTTCGGCAGTTCAGGCAGCCCTGCATAGACACACTGATGTTAGTAGTTGCACCAGAGTCTAACCACCAAGTGTCTATGGGTACAGAAGTTAAATTAACTTCTGAACAAACCAAATTGAGAAGAGTACCTTTCTTAGCACGCCAGGCGTGGTAATTAGAGCACTGCTTCTTCACATGCCCTTCAGCACCACAAAAGAAACAACTATCTTTCTTAACAGCCTTTACAGGCTTCTTTTGTTGTTTCTTAGGTGGGGCTGTAACTGCAACTTCCTTTCCCCGTTTCCTTTTGTTGTCTTTAGGGGCAAAGGCAACATTTGCACTTTCAGTCTTATCCTGCTTCAGTCTGTCCTCTTCCTGTACACAGTGCGAGATGAGCTCATTCAGAGACCAAGTCTCTTTCTGGCAGTTGTAGCTCACCTTAAACTGATTGTACTGTGCAGGAAGAGAAATTAAAACCAAATGCACAAGCAGGTCCTCAGAGAGGTCAAACTTTAGTGCTTTCAACCTTGAAGCAAGATGGGACTGTTCCAGAATATACTCCCTTATGTTGCCTTTCCCTTTATACTTCATTGAGATCAGGCTTGTCAGAATCGTACCAATTTCTACCTTTTCGTTTCTGACAAACCTTTTCTCAATATCTGCAAGGAAACCCTTAGCTGTCGTGATCGATTCAGACATAGAGCCCCGAAAGGCTTCAGGAATGGCTCTCTTCATGATCATGACACACATGCGATTAGACTTATCCCACTTTTCAAACCCCCTCTTTTCCTCAGAGGTACTCTTTTCCGTAGTAAGTGGGGGACTGTCAGTTCTAATCGCAAGGTCCAGATCCAATATCCCAAGAACTATGAGTAAGTTCTCTTTCCAGGATTTGAAATTCGAGCCATTAAGCACCGGAATTGAGTTTAAGCTAGCAGTAATATTCGCGGGAGTAGCAGCTGAAAACAGGACAATAAACAGAGACAAACATGCTAACATAAGTATTAATTTGTGAAGCAAAATTGTAAATTCAAATTTGCATGTTCCCATCTCAAGATATCCCCAACTAGTTTAATATTTATCTTTGGATAATCTATTAACTAGCAAATGATATCTTGTCGCAGCAATCAAATAAAGATAATAATTAACATGCCAAAATTAATACTTCCTTTGGGCCGAATTAAAATTGCATGCAAAGATCTCAACAATCATCACTTATTTATTACTACAGGTGTGGATAAATTAGCATAGAACGGTAATCTGCCTTTGGGCCGATGTAGCGTTCATGAATAAGATATGCACACAAAATTCTTTTTGTATTTAAGAAATGAGATGTTGCAAACAACAGAGCGCACTTTGGCGGGATGATGAGTACACCAAGTCACCCCAAAAATACATACAGCAAAGTTTGAATTTATCATAGCACAATTAATACAGAATTACTTAATAAGGAGAAATTTAAATAAAAAAACTTTAATTTACTCCCATGATCCGATTAAAATTCATTTAGGCAACTAATCATACACAGTATGTATTTTATCCGTTTACATTCCGAAATAATAACAATTTTAACAGTGGAACCCACTTTGGTGGTATATCACAAAAAATCAAAATTATTTCGAAATGTATATTTATAACTGAATTTTTGCCTAAAGAATTTAAAATTCGGAATAGACTTAATTTCAATGCACAAATAAACCGAATGAGGAAATATATATTGAAGATGGCCTTTTATTTCCTCTTGTTATTTAGTGCATTAACATATCCAAAATTGGGCTTCAACAAGAAATTAATTGTATCCCCAAAAACAGGGTCCAAACATATCAAAAAAATTCAAGTTTAAGCCCAAAAATGTGAAGTGCCCAAAACAGGCCCAAATTAGAAGTCCATATACTGAAAAAAAATTAAATTATTCTGAAAATTAACTATTTGGGCCCAATTTGGCCCAAAATCTGCTAGGGTTAGAAACCCTAGCAGACTTGGCCCATCAAGGGGCTGGCCGCCGCCGGCCCCTTCCCTCAGATCCGGCGCCGGCGGAGAGGGGGGGCCGGCGCCGGCCGGAACAGACAGGGGGCGGCGACGGCCGCCCCTTGCTTTACATCGCGCAGGCGCCTGGGGCGCCTGCCGACGGCCAACAGGGGTGGCAGGCGCCGCCCCGTTTCATGCCGCGCAGGCGCCTCCGGCGCCTGCGGCTTCCGGCAACGGGGCGGCGATCCGTCGCCCCTTTCCACATGAAATTCGCGACGAGGGGGGGGGGGGGGGGGGGGGGGGGGGAGCCCCCCCCCCTTTTTATTCGTTCGAATCTACAGGCCCCCACCGTCGGTGGGGGGGCCTGATCTGCCGGCGACAGGGTTAGGGCACCCGTCACCGGATCTTGCCGGAAAAAACGCCGGGGGCGGCGAGCCGCCCCCTCTGAAACCAAACGGGGGCGGCCAGCCGCCCCCTCTCGCCTGTATCGACGGGGGGGGGCGGCTGGAAGACGATCCCCCCCCCCCCCCCCCGTTTCCTGTTTTTTTAAAGGTTTTTTTTTTAATTTCTGGATCTGTGTCGGCGCCGGCATGGCCGGCGCCGATCTGTCGATGGGGGGCGGCAGAGCCGCCCCTCTATTGCTGTGTCGGGCGGCGGCCGGCGGGCCGCCCCCGATCTAGGGTTTGTAAATTTTTTTTTTGAAAAAAATAATCAAAAAACCAATTTTTGAACAGATCCGAATTGAAAACAGATTAAAAATCAGATTTTTTTATCAGATCTATTATGAGCAGGCAAAAATTTAAGATCCTCTGCATGGAGGCTTTGATACCACTTGTAGAAACTAGAGATCCAGACATGCGTTCTTAACCAAACAACACAAATCCAGATGAATAACATGCGGAACCTTAAATCATTAACCTACTCTGATTAGCGGAAGCGTACCTGAGTCCATCGCTAATAGTCTGAAAGATCCTGACGATAGCACAACGATCGATCTTCCATAATAGCACGAATCAACCGGTTGGAGAATCCCTTTAGCCTTCTCCCGGTTTCTCTCCTAGCGACGGGACGTAGAAAAGACGGCTCAACTTTGTTCGTGTATTCCGGGGACCATGACCGCTAATATTTATAGGCTAGCCTTCATAGACATAGGGTTTCCAACTCGGCCCATCAACGAGTTGAAGCCCAATAGTCTCTACACATAAAGGCCCCACGACCTGCTTAACTCATTTAGCCCATTCAATTAATTAAAACCAGATCACTAATGTATTGTGCTTAACATGACAGTGTAGCACTTATATAATTATTCACCGCATATAAGCCCAACGTTGGATTAAGATCCAACTTAGTTGGATAAGTTCCAACAGAAATTACCAAAATACATTGAACATAGCTTATATATAACCTTTTTAAAAAGGTGAGGAAACACTTTCATCTAAAAACTTATTTAAATTTATCATTACTTGACATGTGCATTGCATGTCTCTATCTGAAATTAACTTAAGAGTCAGATGAGTTGAATCATGTAATTAGCCACCGAGGTTAGCCTTGGCTAATGCACGTGTGGTGTGCAGTCGAATGAGCAAAAACTAAGACTAGTTCTAGTTCAGTACCATCAGGACGATCAGGACCATCAAAACAGAGTCCAATGCCAAATACACGAACATCCATACCAGGTACATCTAACACTCATGTGTTAACATGTTCAAAAAGCCAGCCTTATATGCAGGATATAAACATGTAAATGTACATGGCGAAAACAGAATGAGTCAAGCCATAAAAACACCATCGCTGGATGTTGCAACATGGATGTCAATGATGCTTGGGTTGCAAACAAGGGAGATCGTGTGGTGTGCGGTCTCCAGCGGGCAGGCAGGGGCACCATGTTAGCCATGAGCCACGAAAGGAGGAAGCCCATCAGTCAATTCAGTTCCCTCTTCTTCATTCTCCCTCTCTGACAGACTAATCTACCCGTCGTCTCCAGCGAACCCTCGCTTGATTTCCTCTTCTCCTATTATTTCTCTTATATTTCCTTTCATCCTATAATTATAATTATGGATTTCCAAGGCAACAGCGACAGACATCGGAATACTAGCAGCAGTATTACTTGTTATTATTATTGTAGCAATAATAATAACAATAATTGTAATAATAATAATAATAATAACAATATTAGGTTAAAATTCCCCCCTTTCCTTCAGTGTACGAGGACCGGCAACGGCGACTGGCGTTGCCAATCCATGGTGGCCCCCGGCCGAAGCTACTGCGCCAAGCACTACAAAGAACAGAAGATCCGAAACGAGCGTAAGCGTCGCAGGAAACTGGCTGCCCTTGCCAATCCCAAGCTCCCAACCCCTACTTCTACTTCGATTTCCAACCGGATCCCCCAATTTCAACCCGAACCCGGTTCCTCCTCAGGATCCGGATCCGGATCCAGCAGCGGCGGCGGCGGCAGCATGAAAATCAAGAAGATGCCCCGCATCGTCCTCGACAACCGCGACCGCAGCTACAAGATCCAGCCAAAGCCACAAAATATTATTAACAATGGCAACGAAGGATTGAGAATGAGAAGGAGAAAAAGGGGGCTAACATCGGACGACGACCACGATCATCGGACGGAAGAAGAAGAAGAAGAAGAAGAGGCGAGTCAGACAGACTTCTTCACGAAGCGGATCATGCCTAGGGGTGCCGGATTCCATGATCACGACGGCAACTGGAAGCAACTTCATCATAGTAATAGTATTATTAATATTATTGGTAAGAAGAAGATGGAGATGCGGACTGATAGCGTTAGCAAGGACGTCAGAGATTATTACAGAACGAGGAAGATTACTACTAGTCAACTATCCCATGGGATTGCTGCAATCAATGCTAAGACTAAACGGACTACGACGAGGGAGAAGAAGAACTCCACCACCACCACCACCAATAACAACAACACACTCGACTTGGGACTGGCAAATGCAAGTTTGGTACGTAACCCCCCCCCCCCCCCCCCCCCCCCCCCCCCCCCCCCCAACCCACCCACCCACCCACACAAAGGAAACACGCACACACACGCACACACACGCACACGCACACACACCAAAAAAAACAAAAAAAGAAGAAGGAAAAAAGAGAAAAGATAGAATTGCTTATCTTGATAGCTTTTCGTCAACACTTGTTCATTTCTTGTTATTTAAGGATGATTCATGACGTACAACTGGATAGTACTGGTCTTTTTGTTACAAATCTTCTTATGCAGAAAGTCTGTTACTCAAATTCCCTTAATTTGGCAACAAATTTTTTTGACAAATGGGTTGAAGATTATGAAAATGCATGATTTATTTGATATTTTACAATGTTTGAAATCAAAATGAAGACTGCGGATGAGCCATGCGGGCTGTTGACCAACTATGCTCTACAGGTTGGTATCGGTAATTTAAAAAGAACATGTAGAGAAAAATGCTGTAGCTGAATGTCTGAAATGAATATGTCAAGGTTTTTTTAAGGGTAATTTTTAGTTTTAGGTAAAATTTTAAAAATAATCTCAATTTTAGACTAAGAAAAAAAAATATTATCAGAAATAGACCAAATTGGGCCACGTCAGCGGGCTTTGGCGTTGGCCGTTATTTTTTGATCTGGCCGCACTTGGCAAGTGCGGTTTTTTTGGCCGCACTTGCCAAGTGCGGCCAGTATGAGGCACAACAGCAAGAGGCCCGTGACTTAAACTTAAGTCACGGGCCTCTAAAACTAGCCGCACTTGCCAAGTGCGGCCAGATTGCCCTATTTTCCCCGCAGCCAACAAAGCCAGTCATTCACGACCAGTCATCCTGGCCGCACTTGGCAAGTGCGGCAAAAAAAAAACGCACTTGCCAAGTGCGGCCAGATCGAATTATAACCGTCAGCGGCGGAGCGCCGCTGACGTGGCCAAAGTTGGTCTATTTCTGATAATATATTTTTTCTTGGTCTAAAATTGAGATTATTTTTAAAATTTTTCCTAAAACTAAAAATTACCCTTTTTTTAATGATTATCACAAATGATTATATGGTAAATTATAAGATACAAAATAACCGATTCAGCGTATTTCTATGGTGTTAGAGGTAGTCTTGTTAATATTTTCTTGGTTCAAGACATGCTACTGATGTTTTGGACATGTTTGTTTAGGTCTGTCCTTGATTTTTTCTCACTCCATCAACTAAAATGGCATGACTCTTGAGCACTCATCACATGCACAGAACATGTCTAAACCATTTCAAGTGACTCACTCCCACCTTATCCCAAATTGAAGGTTTGAAGCTACGACGTTTATATTTTATACAGACACTATCTTTAAAAAAAGATTGAAAACTTACCACACCATTACTTATTTAATCTTTTGGTTGCCAATCATCCATCTCAATATTGTTATTTTCACAATAAAATATTTGGAACAGAGGTTTCTTAATGCCCAAATTGCAATTTGCAAGGGAAGTAGGTTATAGTTTTACAGTTGGTTGCATTGGAGGCGCTAGGCATTCAAGAGCAGTCCAGATATCCTAGGGTTTGCAGCAGCTAAGAAAAAGTCGCGTGTTAGTCCATTTTGCAAACCCCAACAAATCAAGTTAAGACATAAATGGTATAATTTGAATCTAAATTGAAGTTTTGTTCATATGGATCGATTCTGTGTATGGAGTAATACGACATAGCTGAATAAGGCGTAGACGACATAGCTGAATAAGGCGTAGAAGCGCTTTGTTGTTTTATATTATTGTTTAGTGAGGTCATTTGACATATCTATAATTAACAGGTTGAAGATATGTGTTAACAGCATACAAATTGCTCACATGATACAAATAAAAAACATATCCAAATTATAAATGTAGAAGAAAATAAGGGTGGGTTACTTACATGGGCATCCAACTTGTAATTTCTCACACATTGTCTCCTAAATCGCATGTTGCGAACCAAATCTCTATCAAGATTGGCCCGCCACGTCTTAGTTCTTATAAGGGAGACGACTTGATAAGGAAGACGATGAGCGATGAAAGGGGTAAAAAATTCTAAACATTGTTTCACGACATCTTCTTCTTTTGTAAGAAACTTTTGGCCTGATATAGGTCAATGTAAGTTGCATCATGATCATGATCGTGGCTTGACTAGAAACCCAAATATATACTAGAACAAGTTGCACACTATGTTAACTTGAGCACACAAACATCACTGCTCTTTATACTGAGAGTGTAACGACCCCTAAACCCGATAACAACACAATATGAGATTGCTACTTGATTATGCGTATGCAATAATTCTAAGCACCAATTATGACCCAAAATTTTAAAGATACACACCATCGTAATTAGTAACATTATCCAATTGCAAAATTATTCTAAATTAATCTCTAAATATAGAATTTTCTTTCAAAGTTCATGTCAATTTTTATTTAGATCACATAACTTAATAAATATTATCACATGAACTTTCTCCAAAACAATCCCATCCATCAAGTCGAAAAACGCTCAATCTTAAAACTTTATTCTTTCCGGCCAACAAGAGTGTAGTAGAATGAGATACACAGCCCAGCAAGTTAGTGAACTATGACACAAATTATATCAAAACAAAGTGAAGATATGAAGAACAACAATGACTTATTTTTTCGGAAGATATATGTAATGTCCAAAAAAGAAAAAATAAGTTGATGTGAACAATTCTAGACTTGAAAACCATATAATATCTTGATATACCACTACCAGGATAACACAAATACAATGAAGAATTAATGAGTTACGACTCAATGCAGTCAACACCTTATATTCTGGATCAACATATGCCAAACACCATAATAATTGTTCGTGATATTGTGATAGGGAGAGCCACATTAAACCCAAGATGAGGATGCCATACGACATGCACAAATAATTTTAATGGGACTTTATCTGCAAGCCACAGTAAATCCTATTTTTCAAATGTATACTGGTATGTGACTAACATGGGTTATAGAACACGTGGGGGTACAAAATGACTCATATGGTTCATTTGGTTGTGGGAGTGGGAGTTAGAGTGTTGTAGGTTTTTAGAGGAGGAAAAAAATAGAGGGTTTAGGGTTGTTTCCAGAGTAGGGCCAACCCGACCAACCATAGTTCCAAAGTGAGTTTGGAGTTGAGCACTTTGCCTCCATAAGTAGGGGCAACACACATACATAATTTTTTTTAAAAATGCTAAGTTTACTCTCTAATCATTTTTCTTTACCCCAACTTTTTAGGTTGTTTGGCTGGGGTTGATTAGAATTGGGGTTAACTCCAGCCCAACTGTCATAGCCAAACGAAGCCATAAAGTGTGTGTATAAATATATATGTGACAGGGTACAATGAATAAATTGACATATATGAGAAATAAAAGATTTTAAGAAAAGAGAGTTAACTTCATGGGTACAATGCATAAATAGACATCTTTAATGAATCCAAGATTTTAAAAAAAGAGAGTTAACTTCCTCTCTTATATATATTATATACATACATAAAGATACTAAATTAATAGATGGCTACAATAGCCTCAATAGGGGTGGCAAACGGGTCGGGTCGTTATGTCGGGTCAGGTTTGACCACCTGATATGGGTTAACCTGAACCCAACCGGATTAAATCTAGATTACGGTTACATGACCTGATTTGTCTGATGGGTCGAGTTTGGGTTTAAAAACAAATAAAAATTAACATACAACAAGCATGATTTGAACCCCCATTATCTCATTTGTTAACAAATGCACTTACCAATATAGCTAGCAAGTGATGGTAGATTATGTATCATATATTCATATATTCACACATACACAATAATGTGTATAATATGATATGAGAGGCGTCTCCTCATATACAATACACAAAAAGTGGGGTGGTACAATCCCACATGGGCTTGTACTTGTACCACCCCACTTTTTGTGTCTTCATATATGAGGCTAAGTCTCCATTGTCATATGATACCCATTATTCTCATATATATATGTATCTATTACAATCTTTTTTGAATTGTAGGGCAGACTAGGACAAGATAAAGAGTGGCTGAGATTTGATCTTGGTAAATCATTGGTTAAAATTGGATTTTGTGAAAATTTTAGTGGGAAAACTTAAATTTGGGGGGGAGAGTGTCTTGGGAACCAAAACTTTGAAATTAAAATTGTCTTGGGAAAGATTGTGGAGATTAAATTTTGAGGGGAAAAATGTCTTGGGAACCTAAACTTTGAAATTAAAAGTGTCTTGGGGAAAGATAGTAGAGAAGCATGATATATTAAATTAAACAAAGTAAAAAAATTAGCGTAAAAAAATTTAAGTTAATACCCACACCGAAAAATACACTGACGTTTGTTGTTTCGTTCGGCGCCCGCTAAATTTTTTTACGCTAATTTGTTGTTCCGCGCTGAATTCATCCTCGCAGAATTTGTTGTTTTGCACCGAAGGCCGCGTCGAATTTGTTGTTCCGCGCCGAAGGCGCTCGCGTGTTGTTCCGTGCCGATGGCGCTCGCGCGTTGTTCCACGCCGATGGCGCCCACGTCGAATTTTTTTTTCTACGTCGAATTCGGTGTTCCGCACCGAATTTGTTGTTCCACGCCGAAGGCGTCCGCGTCGTATTTTTTGTTCCGCGTCAAAGGCGCCCATACAATTTTTTACGCTAATTTGTTGTTCCGTGCTGAAAGCGCCCTCGCTGAATTTGTAGTTCCGCGCCGAAGGCTGCGTCGAATTTGTTGTTCCGCGCCTAAGGCGCTCGCACGTTGTTCTGCGCCGAAGGCGCTCACGCGTTGTTCCGTGCCGAATTTGTTGTTCCGCGTCGATGACGCCCACGTCGAATTTTTTGTTCTACGTCGAATTTTGTGTTCCGCGTTGAAGATGCCCGCGCCGAATTTGTTGTTCTACGCCGAATTTGTTGTTCTGCGCCGAAGATACTCACGCAGAAGGTGCCCGTGTCGCTAAGTATTTTTACGTTAATTTGTTGTTATTTTAATTTTTGGCTGTGGAAATAATGTTTTGGGTAACAAAGATTTTGCTGGTGGAAATCTTAAATGAACCGTGCCCGCGGGCACGTGTTATGACTAGTATATATATAAAATAGAAAAAACAAAACTGGAATTGATTTCTATATTGATTAATAATTCGAAAAAATAACCTCACACATGTTAGGAACTGTGATGGCAAGCAGAAACACTAGATGAGGTTGAATATTGTTTTTTGAAATTTAATAATAACAATTAAGTATTTCTACCGAAGACTTCAACAAGTGTTACCTTAGTTGAATCTTAATCAACTAATTAATCTTGCAAGTATAAAGTGGTGAAGTATAAACAAATACTCTTACCTATGCCTTGATGATGAACTTACTCATTAATGAATGCAAGGCATGGAAGAGGATCACTAAGTGCTTGAGATTAGCTTGAATGCACTTGGATGATTTCCCTTGAGCTTGACTTCAATGCATGAAGAGGAATATGAGCTCTAAGAGAGAAATAAGCGAGTTTGAGAGTGGCTTAATGATTCTCAAATGATCTTCAATGGTTCCAAGAAGTTCTAATGCACTAAGCAATCTCCTATATATAGGAAGCCCAAAGGAACCCTCAAACCCAAGCAAAAAGTCCAAAACAGAAAATCTGCAACGACACTATTTTGGAAATTTATGGCACAGACAGTCGACTGATGTATAACTGACAGTCGACTGGTCAACGGCTTTAAAAATCCCAACGACTATAATCTGAGCCAGGACATGCAACTGTAGAAGACTACACAGGCGCATGTACAATGTGCAGACGCCTGAATATTCTTCAGCAGGCGACTGTCACTTGTGATGGAAACAAAACAAAGAAACTGCAACATTCGCACTAGTGCCTTCAGACAATTGATGACCATTTCACAGGTGCCTATAATTTGACAGACGACTGAAAATACTTCATCAGTAGACTGACTTGCAAGATGGATTGAAACTCGAAAAATGCAAGTTACACACTTTGTCACACAGACGACTAGAGAACAAATCCCAGGCGCCTGATGGAAGACATGCGCCTGTAAAATGAATGTCAGTCGTCTGTCTCCAATAGCTCAAAATAGCGTCAATAAAAGTTGACTTGAGCTAGTGCACAATAGCTGACTGTAGAAGGCTTGCTAGGCGCCTGGAATCATCCAGTCGCCTGACTTTACTTTAACAGTCGCCTGTTGGAGAGCCAAAAACTCCAGTTTTAGTTTAAGGAATGGTGAACCTATTGGGATGGTTGCTATGATAATCCTAAGGCTCACTAATGATGGAAAATGCATGAGCATGTATGAGTTAGTCCATCTATCAAGGCACTACATTAAATCTAGACTCAAAAAGAGAAAAGCAATAAATGAAATAATACATGGATTACATTGCTCCCCTTAGAGTATAATCTTTAATCTCTTGATGCCTTGATACTCTCTATCATTTCCAAGCTTTGGCACCACTTGAGCTCAAGCTTTGGCATTGCTCCTCTTGATGTCCATCCTTGCATCAAGCATTTAGTCTCCAAAAATAATATTATTCATATATTAACTATGAGACTAAAACATGAGAGAAATTAGCAACAACATAATGTTGTGATCATCATCAAAATAAAATTGGTGTGAAACACCAATACCTAACATGTTAAACCCGTACTCGATCCGAATTTTATTCGAGTTTATTGGGTCGACCTGAATCCTTCCCGACCCGGGTAGGCCCTACCTATACCCGACTCGAGAGTCGGGGCAGACATAAGTTGATAAGAGTTGGGGCACTAACCCCCATCAAAATTTGCAAACAAAATATATCCATATGTATAATGTATATGTATGCATGAATATATGTATGTATATGTATTAGGCCCCTACAAAAAATATGTATGGCGACCTCACCATATTAAAAGCCTGGTTCCGCCACTCCCTGAGAGGTTGCGTTCGGGATGGGTCTGATCGGGTCCATTTTGTCACCCATAAGCTCAAATATCCAAATACTAAATAGATAATTACTACGTAACTTTTAATATTTCTTCTTAAACTAGAGCATAACTATTAATCATGCTTAGTTTATCACTTAGATTAAAACACATTTGAAGATGAAACTTTGGAGAGGATATTTGCCAATTGTTCTGAAATGCGAGTAAAAGGAGTACATACAAACCTTGCATCCATAGCATCATGAATAAAATGCAATTGACTTTTATATGTATGGTCTTCTCACTAAACACCGAATTATTAGCTATGTAGATTACTGTCTGATTGATGCTGTACATATGCATAGCTTATTGATGCTGTACATATGCATAACTTATCGTCTAGAAAGCTAAGCTCCCATACCAATGTCTTTCGATATATCATCTCATTTATCGCATGAGCTATCACATGAGCTATGCCTTTATATTCTGCTTAGCACTAGAGCGTGCTATAACATTTTACTTTTCCAAATAATAAGATTACATCAAACATACATGTAATATTCTGAAGTAGATCTCCTAGCTCATACATTCTACATAACTAGAGTCAGAGAAAGCTTCTCTTTTTAAGTGCACATTCTTCCGATATAGTAAACATCTACCTTGATAATACCAAAAATATCTTTATAATTAAACTTAAATGTCATTAAATATTTTTCCTATTTTTTTTAAAAAAGGGGAATTTTTTTTAACAAAAGTAAGTTTCTAACCCTTCTTTCTAATTCTCTTGTCTATATCCTAAAGCAGAAGAATCTATAAATTGGATTGGATCTAAGATCACTTTCACTTTTGAAACTCCAAGTCATGCAAATCTATAGCATACCTTAAGGTTGACCTTTTCTTTCTTTTCTCATGATCTTCCTCTCCCTGTTCATGTTTTCTCCTCTCTCTCTGGTTCTTCACTGTGGCAGTTGCTCTCTTCTCTCTCTTCTTTTTCCCCAAACAGAGTGCAACAGAATGCTGAAAAGTGGTATTATAGAGGGTCACTTTATTGCATAGTCAACTTCCCTACATTGATATCGAGAAAAATCTGAAATATGCTTCTGGTCAAGGGGGCACATATGAATTGAATTTTTGATTTACGTTTCAGGACTGTTAGGTTACTTGCAATTGGATATAGACAGGGAATTGAAATTCATGATACTAAGAATCATGACATTGCTTTTCAATTCATGCTTGTTGGTCAGCTTATAATTCAAATGCCATACTGCAGTTTTGGTGTTCACGTTGATGCGCTTGGAATCCTGAAATGTTATTCTTCAGTCTTGCTTTTTTTAGCTCATGATGTTGAGAACTTCTCTGGCAAGACATCCCTGATGATATTATCTTGTTGGCCTCCAATCTGGTAACTGCATCACCATACTGCTGTATTCTACAAACAATGTGGATGTACATAAATTAAAAGTTGCAGCCATTTGTTCTGCAACCCTTTTCAAGCAGTACCTTTAACCTTATAGATTAGTCGCCATATGTAATTGAAAGGATCAAACAATGAACGTGTTAATAAATGCAGGATAGATCTTCAATGTTATTGTCCATCAGTTTGTATTCGCGCCATAAACTGGGTCAAGCTTTTAAGTTTGTTAGACGTGTAATTGGCTACTGTTTAATCTGCATTATATTTGGGATATAACGTGATTGTGACAGGTCACCTCTTAATGCCAAACAAGTTTTCTGTGGGCTTAATTGTGACATCCATATGCAATTACTCTTATATATAAATACAGAATAGGTATCTTTCATAGAGGCCACTGCCGGTTGCTCTTGACCACTCTATTTTCTTCTTTATTTTCTTTATTTTTATCTTGTTATTTGTTTGTTTAAATATATCAACTTGACATCTGAAAAAATAGTCTGCAGTGTGCCCTGTTACCTTTTTTTGTGCCTTAAAGATCAAAGCAATTCATATATCAAGTCTTGTCAAGTACACTTATCTTCTAGAATATTAATGGATGAGGCATTTGATGGGTTTCTTCTTGGATGCATTGGCTTAAATTGCATTACTATTTTGGTTGGAGTCCGTACATGCACCTGCAGATTGGTTTTGCATGGTTTGTTAAATCCAGTCCGTCAAGAATTGGTGGCTAACTTGGTAGGGTATGATGAAGTTGTTTACCGATCAGAAATTTTGGCAGTTCGTTGAGTTGAGCCTTATGCATCTAAAGTTTCATTTCTTAGCCCACACCATAGCTAAGATTCTAAATTGCTTCTGCATGAATGATTATGGCATTTTTCTGTCTCCACGGTGACATTTGCTGGTTCCATATGTTGAATTTGCAGCCTCTTGTTTGCAGTCTTCACCTTTATAAGAATTTGTTTATATCTATTGTGTTGTGCAGTTGATGTTTCTTGCTATTGCATGGTTGTCTTCTGTGTCTGTCTTTTTTTCACCGCATGGTTCTTGTTCTGTCTTTTCTTTTTATTTTAGTCAAACACACATTTATATTCAAAACTGCCTTATTTTCTAGGATATTATCAGCATTAAGGAGGAGAGGGGTCTAACATGCCACCAATGTCTGCACCGTTATGAAGTGGATATTACTGTTTGTTCTAACTGTGGAAACATGCGATACTGCATTAACTGCCTAGCCAAGTGGTAATGTTGATTACAGAGACATACGTTTTCAGTTTTTCCAGAAGCTTGTGGATAGATCAAATGCAAGTTTTCAAAATTCCTTTGCATTTTTGGAATTACTAGAATGCTGCATATGCTTCAATATAGTAGAAAAAAAAGGTAGGCATTTTGATTACTGTGAAGCATTTCCTTCCTAAGCTACCTTGTTCATAATTCTTAAGCTATAATGTTATGGTGCCTAGGTAAGTCATCCATGAGGTACCACCTAAATCATCAATGTTTTAGTTCTTTTACATGTTTTCAGTAGCTGTTTCCTTTTATAACTGACATATTTCTATTCATTATTGAAATAAGAAGGTATCCTGAGCACATGAGGGAAGACCTTCAAGATATATGTCCTGTTTGTCGTGGTATCTGTAATTGTAAACAATGTCTGCGCGAGTATATACTTTTGCCGGTATATGCCTACCCTTCAGCTTCTTTTTATAACATGCACTGTTTATAACATCTGAGTGCAGAATATTTGAATTCGTTTCAGATTAACAGGAAGGAAACAAATGACAGTGTTAGACTAAAGTGCCTTCTGTACTTGCTGCATAGACTTCTGCCTGTCCTCAGACAAATCCACAAGGAACATGACATGGAGTTAGATATGGAAGCCAAAATACAAGGTAATTAATAATTATTGATACTGTTGGTTCAGATCTACATATGTCTCTCTCTTTTGAAGAGCTTGGCATTTTACACTTGTTCCTTTCTCCTATAGGTGCAAAACTAAATGTTACAGATGTAACAAGGATTAATCTTGACAAAGAAGAGCGTATATATTGGTAAATTGCGATCTTATCCATGTTTTATTTCATAGATTTTATAAAAAATGTTATTGCACAGAGATTTGGTAAGGCACATTTATTCATGAAACAATAGCAGCTTCTTACAGTTCTCTTTTTTCTTGTTATTTGTGTATTTAATTATCTGTGTTATCTTTTTAAAGCTAAATGGGTTTCTCATGATTGATTTTGGAATCCACATGATCAATTGAGAGTTACATCCTGTCTCTACATTTAACTTTTCAACTTGAACAAAGCATTTCAAGTATTTTTATACCACCTACTATATACTAAATAATTGTTATTCTCTACGGATTGTTGAAATTCCCTTCTGAGCATACCTCTATCATTTCTTGTATAGCATTATCAATACTTGTAGATTAGTGTAGAATTAGCATTACTAATGCAAAGTGAAATGGTTGACCGTGTCAATTGTTAGGATAGAAGTACTTGTAACATGTGTGCATTGTCGGACAAGGAGTTACTTTTTCCCAAATGTTCTTCTTCGGTTGTGAACAATTGTTCCATCACTCTAGCTGGTGCTTGTTGTGTAGAATCTGTATGCATCTGTGGTTCATCTTCCTTTGTCCGGCCCGTGTCATCTCGGTCTTCGGTCTTCTTACGCTGCGAGCACAATATAGAAATCTATTGACGGACTCTCTTGTTGCCCCATGTGGAGTGGATAGAAGAAATCTACTGCCGGCATGTGAGCATTTAGTCCCGACATTAGAAGCTAAGTGGAGAACTTGACTTTACCTCTAAATTCCTTAACAATTTTTTTGCATCAGGAATGAGACAATAAGTTAGAAACCATGAATATGTTTTTGCCATGCCTAGCTAAATTGTCATTTCGCTGTTCCTTAACCCAAAATTTAAAGCATACAGAAATGCATAATTCCCGTGAGATGAAACCGGATACCTTGAATGTTAATGTACCAACGTTTCACTGTGCAAACCCTTGACATAATTCCCGTGAGATGAAACGGGATACCTTGAATGTTAATGTACCAACGTTTCACTGTGCAAACCCTTGAAGGTTTATGCTAACATATGTTGTTAAAAACACAGTAAGAAGAACACTCCTTTAATTTTTCAAGGACAGTTGACTGATTCACCCATGCAACAAGGATGGTGCTTCAGAGCAATGATTCTCTGAGAACTAATATTGAAATTAATAGCTAACCCCACGTGACCATGTCAAACATATCCAAGGAAGATATACTGAAATGTCCTTTTTTCTTTGTAATGAAAGAAATGAATGGCCAATTTTCAACCTCCTCCAAATGCTCATTGACCGCAACATTCTAGTGGCCTTCACACTGTACTATCATGAACAGCCCATGCCTGAGCAGAGCTGGTTAAATTGCAAACCACCTTTCCCAGTGTTCTGTTTAAAATGTCATTTCCATTTTTTATTTTTTACTTCTAGTTTGGTATAATAAACATTACATTCATTGGAAATTTGGAGTAGTTGACTTCTATTTGCACTGATACTTTGAAGTGATGTGCCCGTATCCGGTATGTGTCCGATAATTAGATAATTGGATACTTGGTGGATACTTGGTGGATACTTGTCGTTTTCTCCTATGATGTATCCTAAGATTTAAAACATATCCCACACATATCCAAGAGATACAATAGACTCCTAGACTATGAAATGAAAAATCTAGTGTTCAGAATTATATGTGTTGTTTAGAGTCTTTAGACACATTCATATAATTGGTCATCATTCTTACCGAAGAACTCTGAATTTTTCCATAACTATTGATTTATTTAAAATTGGAAAATTTCTTTTACTTGGGTTATTGTGCTTTTAACTATAACGGCCCAACAAATTCATGTTATTTTATATTTATAAATTGACACAAAGTCAAAAGAAATTATAATGTTATTAGTTGTTGATTTCATGATGTGCCATTATCCCGAATTTTTCAAGTGTTGTAACATCCATGCACTCTGACCCTTATTGTAGCGTATCCATATCCTGTATCCATATCCTAACAGTGCAACCTAGCTTGACTCAGTGTAGTTAATGCACATCAAGGAGTGCGCCTCAGGCGTGCTTAGGCGCGAGGCACACCTAGAGGGCCTCGCCCAAGGCCAAGGCTCCACCCAATTGTGAGGCGACCCAGGCGACCCAAGGCGCGCACCTTGGACCCAAGGCGAGGCGACCCAAGGCGCGCGCCTGATGCCCATCAAGGCTGTGAATGCCCGTACTATCTCTCTCTCTCATTTTTTCTTTCTTTTTCCTCCTTACCCAGCTCAAACCCGTGGCCCTCTTATTTTATTTGCAGCCCACTTTCCCCACTAACCCCTACCGCACGTGCACCACACACACACACTCGTTCGCTCCGCCTCTCTCGCTCGATCAAAGGCGGCGATGAAATTTTGAGCGGCGACGAAATTTCGAGCGCCGACCCTCTCGTTCGCTTCCTCTCTCCTCATTCCTTTGACAAAAAGGAACACAAACCGCCATCCTCTCCCCTCTCCACCTCACACCACACGTGGCACGGTCTCGTGCCTCCACTGCACCCTAAACCCTAAGGCTTCAGACACGATTGCCTCGAATTGAAGCCGATCACCTTCGTGGAGAAGCCACAGTTTCCTTAGGTCTTTTCTACCCTCTATTTAAGCTCGATTAAGACCAAGGGGATTCGGTTTTATTAAAAAATATTTTACATGGAAAAATTTGGGTTTTCTTCCGATTTTGTGTTCGGATCTGTTCTGTAGTTGGGATTTCCGTTCTGATTTCTATGACAGTTCGTAATTTCGGGTAAAATCACTTTGATTCTCTAATTTCAGATTTTTAAATTTGTAGATTACATTTCTCTTGTTCCTGCGATGGAGATTTTGAGCTCTAGGCATGGCGACGACCCTCGTTGCAGCCCATTGGCCTTCGAAATGATTATCTGAGGGACTTTTCCTCTTGACCGTGACCCGTAGAACCCTTTCCCCTTGCTTGCGGGCTGTTTTGGTGTTTTTCTCCCCTCGCCGGATCTGTCCGGCTTCCCTTCTCCCATGTCGCAACCTGTGACACTTCCTTAAGATTCGCAGTTTCTTTCCTTGGCTGACCATGGCTGAAACTGGACACTGTGCCCTAGTCTGGACTGATTAATGGGGTTTATCCCTTGATATGGCCATGTTTGGGGATTTTTAATGTGGGTATTGGCTGTAAATAATAATTAGGCGATATTGTGGCGATTAACAATGTTTGGTCGTAGCCCATGGGTTAGTACGAAGACCTTGGAGGTTTACCCCACGTATCGGAGTTGGCTTAGCGAATGCCCGATGATTGAAGATGAGGGTTTGGCCCCTAAAGGCCGTTGGACACGTATATAGTTTACTGCCAATTGGATCATGTACCAGGCTACTACCTGAAGGATCTAAGTTTTCTACATGTGGGATCATAAATATTGTGATGCGATTCTAGATCTGGATCTGAAAATTCCGATCTGAAATTATAAAGTGGCTACTACAAATAGTCTACTCGCTAAATAACGACTAGGAATGAAAGAAACAATTAATCTAAGGGAATGTGAAATCCTAATACATTTAATCTAAGGAATAATAAACTAAGAAATAACTTTTTTTCACAATTTTCTGATACCCAATAGGCTAGGGCCGGCTGGCCTCTTATACCACTGACTGTAGTGTGTAAAGCAATTCTCTCACAGCTTGTGTGCATTGCAATTTTCCTCCAAATATTAGCCGCATCACTATTCCGTCCTTGAAAATTCACCTTGTCCTCAAGGTGGTGCATGATGTCCGTGGGCCATCCATTCTATCAGGTCGATTGCAAGCCTCCTCCCTGGTCAAACGGATGAGATTGGTCCCCACCGCTTTTAACGACGTCCGAAAAAATATCGTCAGGCCAAGGCGGGATCAAAAAAGCGTCGTCGGGCCCCAACAAATACTTTGGATGGTCGTCGTCGTCGTTGCCCTGCTGAAAGGGCTCTGTTGCTCGCTGTTTTGGACCCAAAAAGCCAAATCCTCGCCGTCCGACGTCTCGGAGGCCTCATTATCGTTGTTGAAAGGCTGGACGCGCCCGTGGGGGCTCCAGGAGGGGCGATAGCCCCCTGTTGGCCCCAGGAGGTGCGGCAGCCCCCCCTGTGGGTTCCAGGAGGGGCGACAGCCCCTCGAGAATACCCTGGAGGGGTGCTCCTCACTGTTTTGCTGCCGATAAGTAGGGATGACAGTAATGGCCTGACCCGACTGGCCCGATCCGGCCCGACCCGGTTTTGACCCGTCCCGCCCCAGCCCGCAGACGGGTTGGGGCAAGCTTGGGTTTCGTATGCGGTCCGGCCCGCCCCGGCTCGCCCCGGCCCGCCCCGGTAAACTATAGAAGTTCTAAAAAACCTTCCTATTTTGATGCGGACCATGCGGCCGGTCCATAACCTATAACTCATACTCTGTTCCACTGTTCTCCCAATTAAGACAATTCCCAATTCCAAATTACCAATTATATCACAATTCTCCCAATTTTGAAATAACATTTTTGTTTTGGATTCATAGGGATGGTAGCAATGGCCCGGCCCGGCCCGGCCCGGCCCGGCCCGGTTTTGGTAAGAAGTTACATGCCCCGCCCCGGCCTGCGACCCGCCCTGCCCCGACCTGTAGACAGGGCGGGGCAAGCTTGGGTAGTTAAATACCCGCCCCGCCCCACAATATTGCCATTCCTACCGATAAGAGCGCCGCTTGCCGCTTTTCTGTCGAAAGCGTCGTCTTTGACCATAGATCTGTGGTTAAACCCAGATCTGACTCCGGATCGCCGTGGGGGTGGAGCTCCGAGCCCAAAGGTGTCGCCTTTAGCTCTGGATCTGGTACTGAAAATTTCAGATCTGGATCTGAAAATTTCAGATCTGGACCTGAAACTTGAAGATCCGGAACTGAAAAATTCAGATCTGGACCTGAAAATTTCAGATCTGGATCTGATACTTGAAGATTTGTATATTATACTTGAAGATCTGGATCTGAAAATTTTAGATCTGGATCTGGTAATTTCAGATTCGGATCGCCGACAGCCGCAGGCTTCAGATCTGTCTTTGTCTTCGCAGGGAAGGGGAGCGACGATCGATTTTTGCCCAAATCTCGCGATTCTGCAGAAAGGCTTTCTCCATATCTTGCCTTATTTCGTCAAAAATATTTCTTGACCGCCACCTGCAATTCTTTCTCTAACCAGGCGGAGTTTATTGGTGCCGCCATGGATCTACTGCTCTGATACCAATTGATGCGATTTTAGATCTGGATCTGGAAATTCCGATCTGAAATTATAAAGTGGCTACTACAAATAGTCTACTTGCTAAATAACGAGAGGCTGCTGCCCCTCCTGGAACCCACAGGGGGGCTGCCGCACCTCCTGGGGCCACCAGGGGCACTGCCGCCCCTATTGCAGGGGCTGCTGCCACTCCTGGGCCCCCCAGGGGGGCTGCCGCCACTCCTGGGGCCACCAGGGGGGCTGCCGCCCCTATTGCAGGGGCTGCCGCCCCTCCTGGGCCCCAGGGGGGGCTGCCGCCCCTACTGCAGGGGCTGCCTCCCCTCCTGGGGCCCCCAGGGGGGCTACCGCCCCTCCTGGAGCCCCCACGTGCGCGTCCGGCCTTTCAACAACGACGACGAGGCCTCCGAGACGCCGGACAACGAGGATTTGGTTTTTTGGGTCCAAAACAGCGAGCGACAGAGCCCTTCCCGTAGGGCAACGACGACGACCATCCAAAGTATTTCTGGGGGCCCAAGGACGCTTTTTTGATCCTGCCTTGGCCCGACGATATTTTTCTGGTCGTCGTTGAAAGCGGTGGGGACCAATCTCATTCGTTTGACCCGAGAGGAGACTTGCAATCGACCTGGTGGAACGGATGGCCCACGGACATCATGCACCACCTTGAGGATAAGGTGGATTTTCAGGAGCGAGTAGTGATGCGGCTGATATTTGGGTGGAAATTACTATGCACACAACAAGCTGGGAGAGAATTGCTTTGCACACTACAGTCAGTGTTATAAGAGGCCAGCCGGCCCTAGCCTATGGGGTATCGGAAAATTGTGAAAGAAAGTTAATTCTTAGTTTATTATTCCGTAGATTAAATGTATTCGGGTTTTCCATTCCCTTAGATTAATTGTTTCTTTACTTCCTAGTCGTTATTTAGCGAGTAGACTATTTGTAGTATCCACTTTATAATTTCAGATCGGAATTTCCAGATCCAGATCTAGAATCGCATCATATTCTCTGAAGGATGATATAAAAACATTAATAAATGGTTAACTCCCGAAAATGATTGATGATGAAATTTTATCTGAGATCACAAGATTGTCCCTCCCCTTATTGTCCATCCCGAAAACGACCATATTGGTTTTTCTAGTATTTGGTTCTTTTTTATATAGGGTTGATTCAAAAACGATCATATTGATTTTCGACTTGGTCACTTGATTATGATATATGATATGCGATGTTATATTTTGAGTTTTTAATCATGATTAATTCTAGTTCCTATGCAAAATTTATTTTCGAAGTATCGTTACCTTTTCGGGGTTATATATTCATTTTTTATTCACTATGTGCCTTTTCAAAAAGGCCCGCGCCTTATTTGCGCCTTACGCCTCAGGCTTCAAAGGTCCTGTGCGCTTACCTTGCGCATTGCGCCTTTACTACACTGGCTTGACTATATTCCTTTGATTGTGCCCTATTCAGTCGCATGAATATCCTGGCCTCACATTGCTAACCTAGATCATAGTACTGCATGATTTATTGTTTTATCTAGGGGTGGCAAAATAGACCCGACCTGACCCAAACCCGGCTTCTTTGGTCGGGTATGGGTAGGGGCCAATCCGGGTTGGGTCGATTCGGGTCAACCCGACCGACCCGGATAAAAATCCGGGTCAGGTACGGGTTTGACCACTTGACCCAGTTGACCCGAATTCTATCCGTATTTCACTCTTTTCACCCCGAACCTGACCCGTGATAGTGTTTTTTTTTAAAATAATCACTATTTTCACCCCAAACCCGACTCGAACCCGACTCGTACCCTACCCGTAAGACAAACCAGGTCTACGGGTTACCCGGGTTGCACCCGGGTCGGGTACGGGTTCCCGAAACTTGACCCGGATTTTATCCGGGTCGGGTTGGGGTTTTACCCCTATTCGGGTCGGGTCAAATCTGACCCGACCCGAACCCGACCCGAACCCGACCCAAACCCGATCCGACCCGATCCGATTGCCACCCCTAGTTTTTATCTTTATTCAGCCAATAAAAGGAATTCAGCCTTGCATTGCTGTCCTTTTCTTTCCTTTTCCATTTTATCATAAACTGCATTATCAAAGAAACAGTATAATCTTGTTACCCTTGAGATGAAGCCCATTGAGCTTTCTTATAGTTTTTTTCCTCGATAATCGTCAGGTGGAAAGCCCTCATGACTTGACAGAGGCGTTCTTTCGTCATAGTTAAATGGAAATAAAAGTCTTATGTAGCCGAGTTTAGCTGACATTTAATCCTAATGCTCACTAAATAACAACCTCTCTCTTTAGCATGCCCATGTGTTACAGAACTCAATTAGAAAATGAGGCCATCTGCTGCACTTGGCAACTGTTTGATGCATCTGGTATATGATGAAGGTATATTTGTTGCTAGGCTTTTACGTCCTTTTAGTTTGGTGATACCTTCTTTGCATTATCCACAGTGACAATTGCTACACATCCATCGTCGACTTCCATAGAAGCTGTTCTCATTGTTCTTATGATCTTTGCCTTGCTTGCTGTCGGGAATTACGAGTTGGTCATCTGCCTGGTGGTATTGAAGCTGATTTTGTGCACCTACAGTCCATGAACCATGGTCAAGGTCAATATGCAAATTCGAAAGGAAGTGAACTCTTACCCTCAAAAAGGTTTGTGTGGGAGAGACAAGATTCACATACTAGAAGAGATTTCTTTTCCAATGCATCCGGCATGTTTCCTGATTGGAAAGCTAACAGTAATGGTAGCATTCCATGCCCACCAGAAGAATTTGGTGGTTGTGGTAATGGTCTTCTTAAACTGAAGCGCAGCTTTAAAGCTAATTGGTTGTCAAAACTTCTTAAGGAAGCTGAAGAGTTAACTGCTAGCTGTCAATTTTCGGATGATGATATATCCATAGGTTGTTTGATGTGCACCAAAAGTTGTTCATTGGAAAGTGGGGATGACTTGAGCAATTTGGACGTGCGTCGAGCCGCATTTCGGGAAAATGATAATGACAACTTTTTGTATTGTCCAAGTGCAATTAATTTAGGAGATGATGATATGGAACACTTTCAGAAGCATTGGATTAGAGGGGAGCCTGTAATAGTTAGAGGGGCATTTGAAAAAGCAACAGGTCTTAGTTGGGAACCCATGGTGATGTGGAGGGCTGTAAGAGAAAGAAAAATACAGAAGTTTAAGGATGAGGGAGGCACAGTAAAAGCTATTGATTGCTTTGATTGGTGCGAGGTAGGCATTTTCATATATCCTCTTATAACTTTGAACTTATTGTTTCGGGCTTTAGTTTTATATGACTATTGAGACCAGTTTTAATTATTTAATGCTGTCAATGGAGTACATGTATTCTGTAATCAGACAAATATTATTCTTCTAATACCAAGTTTATTATATTTATTATTTATTGGATAGTGAAAACATGTCTAATGAAAAGCGCTTAGCTATTCAGCATGCTAACCAAAAACATGTCTAACAAATCGCAAGCACATAATTCTTGTAGGGTAGTCAGTAAACATACGACTTGTTTATGGTGTCGACAATTCTCTTATTGATTTGTAAGGTACATACTTACAACATTCCCAATTCCTTAGTCATATTTAGTTTAAGTTCTTAAGATATGCACTGTCACTTCACTGAGTTGATGGGAGCCTCGTTTTCTGTGCATTTGGGAACCATATTTAGAGTTATTGCCATATTCCTTGGGAAAGCTTATCAATAACACATTTTGGCACGTAGAGAATTGTGGACAGTACAGAATCCTATCAGCATGCAGGATATTATCTGTTACCAAACACCATTTCATCATTACATCTTTCTTCATCTTTTCTTTTCAAAAGTAATTACTGAGCTTTTCATCAGTGTCTTCCACTTACATCTAACGTTCTTTATCATTCTAACTGAGATAATTTGCAAATGATGATAGCATATTTTATTGTCTACTATTGTAGTGTTTTATATGGGAAAATTATCCAATTTATTGTTCCTTTTCATCCTGAAAACATTGCTTTGCAATGTATCATAATTAACACAGTTTTTAATTTTAAGAATTGTTATTTAACTCTAATTTGTCATATATGCTCATATTATTTGCAATTGGTAAAGATCAGCTTTCATCATCTTATATTGACATTATTTTTACCATAATATTTATCACCATACTTAATTGTTGAGAGGTGAGTATTTGGATCGCAATTTTAGACATTTAGACGAGCCCACCTGTACTCATGTAAACATTCGGAGAGAGTTAATGGATATGTCAAAATAAATGTTTTTCATAATCATTAAATGATGAGTCATTATTTGGAAATTTTAGTATGTTTGCTGTCAAACATAGACCTAGGGATGGTGTTTTCACCAGTTTCTGGGGTTTAATTTTTTTAAACATATTTTCCCCAAACTTCTCAATTTTGCAGGTTGAGATTAATATACGCCAGTTCTTCACAGGCTACATGGAAGGCCGAGTGCACAAAAATGGTTGGCCTGAAATGCTGAAGCTGAAGGATTGGCCTTCATCCAGTTTATTTGAAGAGCGTTTACCAAGGCACGCTGCTGAATTTGTTGCTGCACTCCCATTTCATCAATATACTGATCCAAAATCTGGTCTATTGAATCTTGCTACAAAAATCCCTGATTATCGCCCAAAACCAGATTTAGGACCCAAAACATACATTGCTTATGGATTTCAAGAAGAACTTGGCAGGGGCGATTCAGTGACAAAACTCCACTGTGACATATCTGATGCGGTATGTTTTTGCTGCTTTAGTTTTATGGCTGATGCCTGAGCTTGACACATCTTATATTCAGATAGTTTCTACTCCAAAAATGGCCACAATTTCTCAGAAATCAGCTCTCTCTTTTGCTTCTCGTTCGTGTAACAGTCTCAAATCCCGTGATCAATAGATCAACTACTGAAATGAATATCTGAATTTTTGTTGTTGTTAACTTTCGTCCACGTAATTCTTTATGCTTCTTCTGTTAATGGACTGTATTGTGGTCATAATTTCTTTTTGTTCTATTGTACTCTTGCTATTTTATAGATAATGGTTGCTCTATATTTTTAATGTGATATATATGAAATCTTCAAAGAAACGATCCATTTGTTATCAGACATATAGTATGTACGATGGAGAGTTGATCATCGACCATAATCATTTTGGAGTACTCTTTGGTGTAGTGTGCTGCTGACAAACAAACAACTATCTTATTAATCACGGTCCACTTAGGGGAAGGAAATTGCTAGCAATCTGCTTGGCATTCAGAGTTAGAGAAGTGCCTCAACAGTTGTGATGTATAATATTATAGGGTAAATTACATGAAAATACCCTAACGTTTGGGCTACTTTAATAAATATACCCTGAGCTTTGTTTTGTTTAAAATTTATACCCAAACGTTATGTTAAAGTTTAAACGTTATACCTAATTCAAGTAATCCGTCAAACTGGCAGCTCACGTGGCTGCACGTGATAATTTAAGACGAAAATAACCCTCTACTAACATTTCTCACCAACTACCTACATCTCCCGCCTTAAGTTCCCTCCATTTATGCAGGCCGTCATTATTGTGGGAAGAAGAAAAAGCAAGGAGAAGAAAGAAAACGCAAGGAGAAAAGGAAGAAGAAACAGACGAAGCCAAGGGGAACCAACACCACCGGAGAAGATGAAGTAGATAGGAAGAGGAAGAAGAAAGGGGGACCAGCAGTAGAAAAGTCACGACAAAGGTGAGAATGAATTTTTTTTGGATTATTCAGGTTTTTATGATCACAACAAGCAAAACAATAGACATAGTAATGTGGGAAGAAATTTTGCAATAATCAATTAATTGTGAGGAAATTTTAAACTAATCACATAATAATGGTGTTATTATTAATTGCAAGGTGAAATATGAGTTATGGGGACAGCAGCAGCAGCAGCACTGGTAGGTCTCGACAGAGAAATGAGGGGGGTTCTGAATTTGGAACTGATTATGAAGACGTGAAGATATGCAACTGCGGCCTGCGTACTCCTAGGATGACGTCATGGACAAGACTCAATCCAGGAAGGAGATTCTGGAGCTGTCCTCGTATGGATAAGGAGAAGAGATGCAAATTCTTTTTGTGGAAAGATCCACCACACTCAGATTGGTCGAGGAAGGTGATTCTGCATTTTATGGATAAAGATGAGAGGAGGTCAAGGATGGACAGTTCTTCACTTGCATTGACTGATATGAGGGTGTTTGAGGATTACAGATCAATGGACAGTTCTTCACTTGCATTGACTGATAGGAGGGTGTTGGAGGATTACAGATCAATTAAAGTGAAGTTGTACTTTGTAATAGCTATGATGGTTGGTTTGTTAGCATTGATGTATCTCAAGGTAGCGTGACTCACCTTGAGTAGGATGTTATGTTTTGGGTAGGGTCAATGTGGTATTATTGTATGGATCAACATGCTTGCAGTGAATGATATATATGAGCTATTCAGCAACATGAATCAATGTGGTATATATAGAACTTTGATGCATGCTTATCAATGTATGGAGTGAATGATATATATGAATAAATGCAGTGAAAGATATAAATGAGCTATTCAGCAACACACAATAACACAAATACTTCCCAACAAATAACACACACAATAACACAAGATGAATATTGTAGACATCTGCAACACTCCAAACATTGCATAAAACAATCACATATAACATTCTTCAGATAAATGTCATGGTGTCAACTGCAGTACATGTTCTACCCAAAAAATAACAAACATGTCCAACACAAGATGCTAACAACTTCAAACATCCAACATGCATCAAACATCCAAAGTACATCCAACCTACAGCCAACATACATGTCACTTGCAGAATATTGTTATGGTGCCAACATACATACAAAATACATGCCAACATACATCCAAAATACATTATCCAACCCTATATGATATCATCAGTTTCAGATCATGGATGCTGAACTGGTTTCTCCACAGGCCCCAGTTAATCTTGTAGGGACTACTGATGTGCTCTTTCTGGGGGCTCTCTTGTATGTCTTCAACATGCTACCAGATACACCTTGCAGATACACCTTGCTGCCAACCCTCTCAGATACACCTTGCTGCTGTGTCACAATGCTGCCAACCCTCTCATCCCCACCTTGCTGCTGTAGCACTCTGCTGTCATCCCTCTCAGATCCAATTTGTTGTTGTGTCACACTGCTTCCAACCCTCTCATCCCCACCTTGCTGCTGTAGCACCCTGCTGCCAACCCTCTCAGATCCAATTTGCTGTTGTGTCACACTGCTTCCAACCCTCTCATCCCCACATTTCTGATGTATCCCTCTACTGCCAACCCTCTCAGATCCAATTTGCTCATGTCTCCCTCTTCTACCTGCCCTATCACCTCCTCCTTGAGGAGGATATTGTTGTTCCTTCATTAAACACATGATGTATCAGATGTAATATGCATGATGTATCAGACAAGCTGAAATAAAATAATCTATCAGACAAGGTGAGATGAATATCTTACCCCATGATGACCTTGATGCTGTTGCCCTTTGTTGCCAACACTCTCATGATGTACTTGCTGTGTACCCCTGCTGCCAACCCTCTCATCCCCACCTTGCTGCAGTCTCCCTCTTCTGCCTGCCTTATCACCCCCTCCTTGGGGAGGATCTTGTTGTGCCTTTATTAAACACATGATGTATCAGATGTAATATGCATGATGTATCAGACAAGCTGAAATAAAATAATCTATCAGACAAGGTGAGATGAATATCTTACCCCATGATGACCTTGATGCTGTTGCCCTTTGTTGCCAACACTCTCATGATGTACTTGCTGTGTACCCCTGCTGCCAACCCTCTCATCCCCACCTTGCTGCAGTCTCCCTCTTCTGCCTGCCTTATCACCCCCTCCTTGGGGAGGATCTTGTTGTGCCTTTATTAAACACATGATGTATCAGATGTAGCTGAAAAGAAATAATGTACATGTTGTATCAGACAAGCTGAACATGAGATCTTACCCCATGATGACCATGCTTTTGTGGCCCTCTTCCACCACCCCTCCCAGATTGTACTTGCTGATGTGTCCCTCTCCTACCACCTATAACAGCACCCCTAACAGCACCCCTAACAGAATCCCTAACAGCACCTCTGCCATGTTGGGAAGGATGTTGTACCTACGTAAAAACATGGTTTGTTGTCAATGAAATATCTAACTAATACTATATGAATAAATTGCAATGTGTAACTATTACTAACATTTGTCTGAACATGAATATTTGGCTCTCTTCCTCCACCCCTCCTAGAATGTAATTGCTTATGTCCTCTCCTACCACCCACAACAGCACCCCTATCAGAACCCCTAACATCACCCCTAACAGCCCCTCTGCCATGTTGGGAAGCTTGTTGTACCTACATAAAAACATGGTGTGTTGTCAATGAAATATCTAACTAGTACTGTATGAAACAATATGACTAAATTAAAATATGTATCAAGTACTTACTTCTGTCTGAAATTGAATATCTGGCCCTCTCCCACCACACCTCCCAGCCCCACCTCCTTGTTGAACTTGTGAATGTCCCTACAATTACATATGTCATCTTCTAGTACTATGTCATGGTTGTATTTTACACTAAGGAAGAAGTTGAAGAACAAATTAAGTACTTACAATTCTACCACCCATCACATTGACACCAGCAGCCATAATACCTGGATATCTACCCATTACATTAACACCTGCTCCCAACAAGATAGATGCTAACTCAGGTCTACACTCTTTGCTAAGCTCATTTTGTGTAGATCTTGGCCTGCCTCTTGGATTTCCAGTACTATTAGATGGCTTTGACTTTGGGGCATTCTTACAACTCCTTTTGTTGTGTCCGTCTCCTTGGCACCTTTGACATTTTTGAATCTGAACCCTTCTTGCTCTTTGACTAGGTCCTGCCTCAAACTCTCCTCTCCTCCTCTTCTTAGGTGGTCTACCAGGAGGCTTCCTATATGGTGGGGGCACTAATTCTGAGTACTGAGTTAAAGGCCAAAACCTAGAATCAGGAATGTGATTAATCATTCCTGCATAAGCTTGCATATACATTGACCTTGTGTAATACCCATGCACGTAATCTTCTGGGTGCTTATTCTCACTCATCAAAGCTGCACAAGCATGCATGCATGGTATCCCTGTCATTTGCCAATACCGACAGTCACATCTCTTTGTTTCAACATTCAAGGTGTAGCATCCTTTTTGACCATCATTGACCTCATAGTGTCCCTCTCCAGCATAGACAACACGCATACTTGAGCTTTTTCTTTTCATCTTCATCAATTTCTCAATAATTCTTGGGCACGTGTCTGAAGTCCAAGTTGCAGCAATTGTCTTCTTCTTTTGAAACCTCGTCATTAGCTGCCTCCTTACCATCTCTAGGCAGGTAATGATTGGTTTATCCCTGGCTTCAAGGATGAACTTGTTGAAAGATTCTGAAATGTTATTCACCAACAGATCACAGAAACTGTTATCTGTGAAGTAGCTACGACACCATGAATCCAAGCTTATTGCACAAAGCCATTTCACTGCTTCAGGATTAGACTTGTAAAAAGCCTCAATTGCTAATATACATTCTTCCTCCACATATGTAGTACAAATGTCCCACATCAGCTTCCTATACAGCAGTGGCCTGAATGTCTTTCTAAAATTTTCATACATGTGTCTCAGACAAAACCTATGATGTGCTCCTGGAAGTATATCTTTGAATGTCTCCAACAGACCCTTTTGTCTATCTGAAATGAAAGTAAACTGTTGATTATGGTCCACCTCCAAGGCCTCCAGCAAACATTGTAAGAACCAAGTCCACGTATCTTTCGATTCATTTATCACAATAGCAATTGCAACAGGAAACATGTCATTGTTCCCATCTCTGCTTGTTGCACTTAGCAGTACCCCCCCAATATCTGTCTTCAAGAATGTACCATCTAGGCCCATGAACGGCCTACATCCTTCTTTGAATCCCTTCACCTGACATTGATACGTGATAAATATGCCATCAAATATAGGCTCATCCTCAGATGCACTAGGTCGTGACCTTATCTTGACATATGTCCCTGGGTTTCTCTCCATAACAGCATGAGAATAATTCCAGAGCTGTTTAAACTGTTTCTTATACGAGCCTACGATATATTCATTAGCTATTCTCCTTGCCCTCCACAACTTAGAATCTTGTTTTACATCAATTCCAAAATCCCTACTCAAAAAATTCCTCAATGCTGGCAAGGGTAAGTTGGGTTGATCCCTGAAGTGCTCAACATATTTATTGGCTATCCAATGATCTGTCACTTGATTATTGGCTCTAACAAATTGACAGTCTATATGTGTAGTCAATTTCTTCAATATCCATTTATCTCTGTGCCTGTCCCATGACCCTGCACATACCCAACCACAATCATTACTGCAGTGCACCCGTATCCTACCACCCTCATTCTTCTTGAATTTTAAGTCATAGCCATTTCGTATGGCATGCTCTCTCAACATCAATCTGAATTCAGCTGGAGTTGCAAACTCCATGCCTACTTCCAAGTGTGGATTGTCCAAGTCCATTTTATGTGATGAATGTCCCCTTCGAGTGTGCAACTCATCATCACTATGTCTCACACTCCTAATGCCATCAGAATCCTCACTGTCTGTTGCCCATTCAGTCTGTGGGTCACATTCAGGACCCCCCAACACATGCATTCCATCAGTTCTTGTGAATCTTCTTGGTTCCATGGTGGTTGCATCACCTTCACCATCTTCAGACAAGCTGTCATCAACACTGCAACTTTCTTCATCATCTGATTCCCCTGAGGGATTATATAGAGGATCTGATTCTGCGCACCTATCACTTTGCTGGCTTGCATTGTCAGTTCTCTCAATTGGCTCATTGTATTCCCATTCTTCATCATCTTCACCTGAAGGATCATAATCATAATCTGACTCTGACTCTGACTCTGACTCTGACTCTGCCTCTGACATTATACCTTTAGTAAATGTCTGTTGCCTTGATGTTTCATGTGTTGGCTCTGTAAGTGCAGTATCAGTTCCATCCACTTGCACCTCAGTATGCTCCAGTGGTCCCTCCATTTGATCATGTCTCTGCTCTATCCAAGCCCCTTCAGTCTGCATCCCTGTTGGCTCTGTAAATGCAATATCATTTCCATCCACTTGCACCTCAGCATGCTCCAATGGTCCCTCCATTTGATCTTGTCTCTGCTCTATCCAATCCCCTTCATTATGAATTGTTGTTGGGTCAGTACAAGCCACCTCAAAATGCACCAATGATGCATCATACTGTGATTGTGTTGCATCAATACATACCCCTTCACTTTGCTCCTCTGCCTCCTCTTGTGTTGTATACTCATTTACCAATGATGCAGGGTAGCTTAGATTTACTTCTATTTCATCCTCTGTTTCATGGTCATTTACATCTTTAGTTTGCTCAGTCATATCCTCCTCATGTACTCCCTTACTTGGCACTGTACTTGGCACCTCATCTGTCTCATCACCTTCTTCTTCACACAAGTCTATAATTGGCCCAGCTGAAGCATTTTTGTCTTCTATTGCCAGCCCTTGAGATTCATGTGCAATGTACAAGTTTATAGTCCTACTCCCTTGAATGTTTAAAAAAGTTGATGCTTGCTCATCATCATCTATTCTACTGCACCAAGCAAAATTTTTCCTCCATGGCTTATAGTATATATAGAACCTGCCTGTATATCCCAACTCCTTTATCATCACCTTCAGATTTTCCACTGATAACAGCCCTGCAATGCAGTCAACAAATACAGCCTCCTCCCCCCCTCCATAATACCCTGCTGGCCCAATTTTCAGCATTCCCCCATGATGTATTTTCAATGTGACCTTGTGGCTCTGTAACAAAAAGTCATCACAATACCAAACAAACATTTTTACAAACTTTAAATTTCAGCAGTCAAAAAAGCAGTCATATATACTACTTGAGCTTGTTGCATGTTCACAGTCATGACCCCCCAACACTGCGTGTTGCATGTTCACATTCATGTCCCCCCCAACACTATGCATTTAATTCACTACAAACATCTGAGCATAAATCACACAATTAACCTTCGTAAGAGGAAATTTTCCCCATCCGAACTCCCAATTTAAAAAAATCCCCTTTTAACTTCACTAATTTACCTTCTTGATGCACATAAACAAAAAATTACTCTAATTAAAAAGAGAAAAATTAAAAAATAACTGAAAACTGGGTAAAAATTGTTTCTTTACTCACCATCTTTGCGATTCTCTGCAGCTAAGTCCTCTTCCTTCAAGAGCCTTCACGCCACTGTCGCTGCACGTCGTTCTTCTTCAGCTGTAAGCCCGATATCCTGCCTTCTTCCTCTGATCTCTCCTTTTCCCCTTCAATTCTTGCCCTAGTTTTTTACCGCTCTTCGTTTACTTTTCCCCGTCGTTTTTTACTCCCGGTAACTTAACTTTCACCCCCACAGCCCACCTAACGTTATAAGTGCTCAGGGGCATAACGGTCCATTCGCATCTTTTTTAACCCCCGTCAGCCTTTTTACCCTTGTGGGTATAAATTTTAAACAAAACAAAGCTCAGGGTATATTTATTAAAGTAGCCCAAACGTTAGGGTATTTTCATGTAATTTACCCAATATTATATTGAGTCTTAGTTTCGAGTGCTAGGTTTTTGGCTTGCACGAAGGCACCCGTGTTGCTAAGTAATGCGAAATGACGAGTAAGAAATAATTATATGCAACGGAGCTATTGCTGCTATTCTAAAGATGCAGCAACTGTTGGGCCCAATGTAATGGTCCTCACCAATTACTATGCTGTTATAATATAATAAAAAGTTTTATTTATCAACATTATTCCAAATAAATTTATAGAATTTTTGATGAATTTTTCAGTTTTTTCTGAATTTTAATTTTTAGAGTTTTAATAGAGTCCATGAAGCCGACCCCAGTTCTTTGGGATGAAGGCTAAGATGATCTCAATGACAGTGTTTTAACCCATTAACCAGCATCCTAACCTGTTAGCCCAGATCCGACCTGTTTTCACCGACCCGAAACCCAACCCATTACACCTTACATATTAACTTAAAACTAATCCTAAGCTCAAACTAATCTGTTTTTGTAGAAATAATGACCGTATATTGGGAATAAATTAGGCAGTTGACTTTCCTTATTAGTTTAGATTTATTTTTCTGATTTGATTTTGTTAGTTAATTTGTTTCCTAATTTATTGAGATTCCTAAATTAAAGGAATTCTATTTCCTAGTTTTGTGGACTGGAATGCCATCCACATTTGCTATATTAGGATGTACAGATTTGATTTCAATTCAAGAAATAATATTCTCAATTTTTTCATGGTATCAGAGCTTGTTTTCTGAGCTCTAATTCTTCTTCATTCCGATCCATCATCTCGTCTCAAGATCGTATTCTTTCCATGACAAAATACGGCATGGCTTCTCAATCTTCTCCTTTGGAAGTAACCTCAAGATCTGAACCTAATCTTTCAGTCCCATCAATCATTGATTCTTCTTCTCATCTTGTCACCAATCATAAACTCCATGGCCAACATTTTCTGCAGTGGTCACAGTCTGTCTTCATGTTCGTCTGCGGTAGAGGGAAAGACGAGTATCTCACTGGCAAAACAGCCGCACCAGATTCTGTAGATCCCAAATATTGATCCTGAAAGATTGCTGATCACCAGGTAATGTCTTGGTTGATTAATTCTTTGACTACAGAAGCTGGAGAAAATTTTCTACTTCATAGGACAACCAAAGAGATATGGGATGCATCGCGTGAGACGTATTCGAGCATATAAAATTCGTCTGAATTATTTGAGGTGGAAACATGGTTGTATAACCTAAAACAGGGAGATATGAGGGTTACCCAATATTATAACATTCCGACTCGGTTGTGGCTGCAACTGGATCTGTACGAAGTTCATCCTTGGAAGTGTGCAGATGACTCAACTTTGTATCGACGATTGATTGAACAAAAGAGGACAATCAAATTTCTTCTTGGTCTTAACAAAGACCTTGATGAAGTCAGGGGGAGAGTTATGGGAATCAAACCATTTCCAAGTATTTGTGAAGCCTTTGCTGAAGTCCGTAGGGAGGAGAATAAGAAAAAGTTGATGCTGCCCAATGTAAACTCTGCTCCAGCAGTTGATGGTTCAGCCCTTTTCACTCATAGCCCATCACAGAATAATAGGGTAAACAAGGGACGCCCATGGTGTGATCATTGCAAGAGACCTAGACATGTGAAGGCAACTTGCTGGAAATTGCATGGCAAACCTACAGATTGGAGGCCATCTGGTGTTCGACAAGACAGAGTTACACGTGCACATGCCGCTGCAAGTGACAATAGTGCAGAAACCATTCCATTCAACAGAGAGCAGATTGAGGCACTGCAGAAGATGTTTGGACAGTCAATGGTCTCCAATCAGACTTCTCCTAATATTGCCGAGTACCACACTAATTTACTGGCTCACCAAGGTATTCCAACCTTTGCACTCAGTGTTCAAAAATAATCAATCAAAATTGTGGATAATTGACTCCGGTGCATCAGACCATATGACTGGAAACTTAAGCACACTCATGGATTTTCAGTCTTGCTCTAAACATTCGGGAGTTCAAATTGCAGATGGTTCAGTTTCTCCAGTTATTGGAATTGGTTCAGTTTATTTAACAGAGAATTTCCATCTTTCCTCTGTTCTTTATGTTCCAAGTTTGAACTGTAATCTAATTTCCATTAGTAAACTCTCCTGGGATCTTAATTGTGTTGTTAACTTCCATTCTTCCTCACGTGTTTTTCAGGCCGTGGATTCGGGGAAGGTGTTATCTAATTTCCATTAGTAAACTCTCCTGGGATCTTAATTGTGTTGTTAACTTCCATTCTTCCTCACGTGTTTTTCAGGCCGTGGATTCGGGGAAGGTGATTGGCAGTGCTGATATGCATGGGGGACTTTATTTGCTCAACCAAAAGAATCTCCCAAGTGAACAAGTTCAATTATCAAGTAGTTTCTCAAAGTCTAGTTCAGAGTCTGTCTATTTAGTTTCAAAAACTGGTTGTGTTTCCCCTTCTGCATCTATTTCCATTGATTGTCCAGTCATGTTGTGGCAATTTCGTCTTGGTCATCCAAATTTTGCATATATTGCAAAATTGTTTCCTCACTTGTTTATCAATAAAAATCCTAGTTGTTATCAATGTGAGATTTGTCAACTAGCCAAGCGTACTCGAAGTGTTTATTCCAATATGCCATACAAACCCTCACATCCGTTCTCTGTGATCCATAGTGACATTTGGGGATCAACACGTGTGAAAAACATCAATGGGGCTAGGTGGTTTATCACTTTCATAGATGATCATACAAGAACCACTTGGACCTTTCTCATGAAGGAAAAATCTGAAACAACAACCATAATCCAATCTTTCAATACCATGATTTCAATCCAATTTAAAAGTAAGGTTCAAGTCCTAAAAACCGACAATGCCAAAGATTATTTCAATTCTGTTCTTGGGCCTTACTTATCAAACCATGGTATAATTCTCATAAGTTCGTGTGTTGATAATCCTCAACAAAATGGAGTGGCAAAGAGGAAAAATAGACATTTGCTTGAGGTTGCCCGTGCCATAATGTTCACTGACAATGTTCCTAAGCATTTTTTTTGGGAGGGGGGAGCAATCCTTACAACTACATACCTCATTAACCGAATGCCTAGCCATGTCCTTAAATTTCAAACCCCCCGTCATGTTCTTACCGCTATTCATCCACATGTCCTAACCTTCACATCTGATCTCCCTCTCAAATTGTTTGGGTGCTCATCTTTTGTTCATATCCATCAAAACCATCGCACAAAACTTGATCCCAAATCCATCAAGTGTATTTTCTTTGGTTATTCATCACATCGAAAAGGTTACACGTGTTATTCCCCTGTCACAGGAAAAACATACAATTCCATAGATGTAACCTTTTTCGAAAACCAATATCTCTTTCCCATAGATATATATATGAGAAAAATGTGTATCAGGTGGCCAAGGATGGGATATCCTTGGCCACAATCTAGGCCGCCCACACACATGTTGGGGCCCATGATGGATGATGGACGACCTAGATTGTGGCCAAGGATGAAATCCCTTCATTGGCCACCTGTCCCCCATTAACCTATATGTATGTGAAATTATTCTCTTCTTCCTCTTCAAATTTCTTTTGCTTATTCAAAGATTTATTCTTTCCTTTGGAGCTATGGATTTCTGGACTTCTTGGCCTTTTCAATTACGGTAGATTATTTCTATTTCTAAGTTTCTCGGTTTATGATTTTGTTTAATTTTCAGAAATTTGTTGAGTAGAATTATTTGGAATGTATGGATTGTTTGGTTAGTATGTGAGATGATGATTCATAGAGATGCTAAAGGGATTTTCCATCAAAACTTTGGCACCCCTTTTCTAGGGGTTCGGTGACCCTCGTCGTTGCTCGGTGTTCCCGTGTTTCTTTTCTGTTTGGTTAATTAATTTGTTTGCCGTTGGCCGCCCAAGGGAGGAAGGCTTGTCGTAGGGTTGGTTCAATTTCTCTTTGCCGATGGCTGATGCCTTGTCGTTGGGTTGTCTTGGGTGTTCTTCGTCAGCGGTTGATGACTATAGGTTGCTGTGGGTGTTTTGGGGTTCTCGGGTGCAGATAGACTTTTCGCTGGCTACCTGCTGTTGTTTTGGGCTCTGCCGTGATTGTCACTGACTTGTCAAATTTTTCTTGGACCGTCTTTTATTTTCATGGGCATTGTCGTGACCTCATGGGCCCTCCCGAGTGCCTTGAGCTTTTGCTGGGATATTATTCATGCAGTGTGCTTTGACTCTATTATTTTGGTGCTATAATCATTGCATGCTTACGGTTTGGATATGTTATTTACGTATACGGGTTTATTTGATCTGAGCAACCCCTTCTTGGCAGGTATACTGTAAACCATTAGGGTGTCAAAACATAAATCTGATCCTATGTGTTGATTTCGTTTTTCCTTCAAATTTAATTAAAATATTTAATTTTACATTAGTTTCTGAATTTTACGGTTTAATTTAGAAACTATAATTAACTGTTAAACGAAGAATTGCCTTTGATACATGAACTTGTTTACATCGCATGCTTGAAATGTTAGAACTTTTCTATTGTAACGACTAAATCACGCAAGTCAGAGACTATGCAAAATCACGATCTTGATAGAATTGTTTTACGACTAGACATTTTTATGACTTGACATTGTACTTGGACACATGACTTGCCATGACCGTTGATAACTATACTGGAACATTGACCTTTTGCATAGAACTTCTAGCTACGGAATTTAGGACGGTTAGAATATAGTTACTTACTGAGATTTGATGACACTTAACATGGACAACTCATGACATGAAAGACAACTAGAAACAGTCATAGTACCTTGACATGACGCTTGATACAGAAATATGATCTAAAGATTCTAAACAACCATGTACTTGACACTGCAACTGTATAAGCCACATGTTTGTACATTAATGGTTCTTTTACATAATTCTTGTTATTGGATGACATGCTCTTGCTAGATAGTTCACGCACAACATGTTTATTACCCGATAATAGTTGATATGGTCCAAATACCTGACATGATTACAATGAGTAGTATAACATGAATCACTTGTTTGAGTATCGTACACTAAATGCATGCTTTCAATATTGTATATGTTCATTGGTTATCATACCCTGAACACAGACGCTGGAATAATGTATATGTTCGTGGTTGTACTACATGGGACAAAATGCCACGTTTACCATGAGAGCCACCTCTAGATCCATTTCACAGTTTGCATTAAAACTCGTCACAGTGCCATATACAATATTGTTAGACATGCCACTGAACTTGACACACCTTACCAACACTGTACATATGATATAACTTTCATTGGGAATGATGTAACTCATATTAGAGAGAGTGCAGGAGCGATTGATTCCATGTTTTTGGCCCGTACCTGAGAGGATTTTCATTTTTTGTTTGTTGTTCAATGGATCCCGAGTCCCCTCATGTTTCTTGTTTTGGACTTGGCCGGGGTAGCTCTCCGCGGTCCAAGGTGGTCTTCAGGTTGCATATCGTGCTCTCCAATGTGAGTCACAACACTAGTATATAACACCACAGTCTATTATATTGATAGTACTTGTAGGATATGCTATCTCTTGTTTGGTTTACTGTTACAGTTTCGTGTTGCCCTGTTTGAACGATCATGTTTGACTGTTAGCAAGGTGCTTCTTTATCTATGGTTATGCAATATTATCAATCGTCACGGTTGTTTTTCTGTTTATTAAATAATATTCTTGTCACATATACTTGTCCTCTAGTATTGTCGTACTGTTACTTTATTTGTTTCTTAACTGTCCATGGCATGTTGCACTTATTTAGTAGTTTACTTTACTTTCATGTACTCGATCATAACTGTTGCTCCTATTCATTAGATACTATTTCTGCCTTGCATACTTATTACTAATTTGTTTCGTACATAAACTGAAAGCTTGGATAGAGATATAGTCTAGTCTAATCCAATCATATATCCCCCAGGAGGCGTTGAACATGTTTCCTATATTGTTCCAGAGTTCTAGGATTAACATCTCTTCCTTTAAGCCATGCACAGAGATTCTAAGACCTCGTTGAGGTATGTCTTACGGTCTATTTTTATCTCACCCATATGTTTTCACTGGTAACCAGCAATACAAGCAGATTCTTGAAACAGTAATGACCTCGGAAACCGGAGCCGTTGTTCTCGGCCTCGCCCCACGCTCACGCCCGGGACGGACGAGTCACTGCAAGTGCACAGTGCGTTATAGTATTTATAGAATGTCGAACTCTGGGAAGACGATCGTCTAACACTTAACTTTTTGTGGAAAGAGGAGAATGTGTGGTCGGGGTTGTCACGTTGGAATTGATTGGTTGATTGTGGGAAGCGGAATTAACTAAATATTAAGCGTCTAAGGCCTTCGGGATTCTTCGGTAGGCCCTTCGGTAATGGATTTCAGGTCAAGTGGTCCTTCGTCGGACGATTGATTAGGGTATGAGTGTCACATCCGGAGATGGAAACGAGCGTTAGACTTCCGTTGTCACGCTCGTCTAACGCATCCCTATACAGAGCCGTGCTTTCGCGACTGGCTTTGTACGGGAATGCGTGCATTATGCTTGACACTTGATCCCGCCTCGCAATCCGTAAACACTCGCGTGCTTCGCGGAATGCGATGCCATCCTATGGTTAGTTCTCGCAGTCAGGCTACTTTCGTAGTCATTGGCTAGCGGATTGGAGATTAGTGGTCGCCCCTGGCTCTCGAATCACTCTCGTGAGCACGAGCCCCGGAAAATGGTTACTAAGCCCAAATCGGATTCGTGGGGATTCTCCCTAGGTATGGAATTGCTTTCGCGGTTCTCCAATCCTAAGGCTAATCCCCCAAAACCCTTGTTCAAACCACCATAGGGAGACCCTAGATTTATCCAACGGAGGTCTAACCTGGCATCCAATCCCTAGGATCCTAGGGATCATCCCTAAACCCTAAATACACACTACTCTAGCATGGCAATGGCTACAAACATGATAGCAATGGAGATTAACATAATTACTTGGGCAAACATTATGAAACTAATTTCAATGCGAAGAGGAAACAATATAAAGCAATATATCAAGAAATCAAAGAGAAAGGAATAACTACTAAGATTTAGATTGCAAAACAAAATCACAAGAAAAAGAGCTCCTCCCAATAGCTCTAAGGTTTTCTAGCAGTAAAATAAACTTAACATAATCTAAAAACTGTTTAGTTTATATACAAAACACATTAGTTTCGGGTTTTACAACAAAACCAACCCGAAACCCAATGAGAAAGACAAAAATGTACATCGCTCGACCGAGCGCTGCCTTGTGGAGCTTCATCCTGGGAGCTTGAGAGGGGGCCGCTCGGTCGAGCGGGGAGGCCGCTCGGTCGAGCGGGGAGGCCGCTCGGTCGAGCGGGGAAGCCGCTCGACCGAGCGCCATCTTAGGGAATCGATGTCATTCGGTTGAATCATGAGGCCGCTCGGTCGAGCGGGGAAGCCGCTCGGTCGAGTGAATTAAGCGTCATTTTAACAGAGAGTTGCAAGGCAAAATGTTGGACTCCATTGACAACTGGCTCGGTCGAGCGACTTGGTCCCTCGGTCGAGCGGGTCGAGTCGCTCGGTCGAGCGACCTTTTTGGTTCTTGTCCAAGCTCCTTCGTGTCACAGCTTGGTCGAGATGCGCTCGACCGAGCGATCTGGCAACCCAGAACTCCTTCTCTTCCTTCTTCTTTCTTCTCTCCATTCTCCTTCTCCTCCATCTTCTTCTCCTTCATCTTCTTCCTCTCCTCTATCTTCTTCTCCTTTATCTTCTTCCTCTCCTCCATTTCTTTCCTTAGCCCCTTGAGTCGCCGTGGCAAGGCGAGGCAAGCTTTGGTGTCGAAGTTGTGTCCAGATTACCGAATCGCTCCGAATCGCGCCGAATTCCCTAAAAGTGTATAAAACATCGCAAGAATCAAATATATCGAGAAAAGTGCGATATAATACGAAAATATGAATTCGGGCGATCGAAACGATATGGAAATGCGCGATAATTATATAGAAAATATGGACACAACAAAATCCCCAAGCGTACCTCTTACTCGTCCTCGAGGAAGACAAATTAGAAGCTCGCCAGAGGGTGAAAACAACAAAGTGAAAAAGAAGTCAAAAATAGGAAAAGCGACTAAATCATCTCCCCGTCTCATAAGCACGCATCAACACTTCAACTTAATACAATGAAAGCACACGATTCACGAGAATTCATTAAGTCTAGCATGGATTATATAGAATGGATCTTTCGATGAATAAAATGAACTCGAGTATATGATATGAAATCAGAGGGAAATTCCTATTATATCATACAATTAATATACAAAATCCATGATTCGGATCCAAATCTCAACAACTCATTCTCTAAGCAGCGTATATTATCATGATCAATCATTTCAAGCATGCAATATGATTTTAATTAACTTTTTCATAAATGAAGATGGTAAATTCAATGAAATCTAGAGATCACCGAACTAAACTTTTTCACGAATCATAGACATCATCGACCTTGACATGTTCTTACTCTATGTAGAAAGTGAGGTAAGGATGTGCGATTTTTTTCTTTTTACAATTGTTTTTGGATATACAATTTTCTTTATATATACATATTTTTATTTCCTTAAATACACGAGATAACTCAATATATACAAGAGGCGGCCTATGCATCCCAGACCAGATGGTCTTAGGACATCGGGTTACGAAGAACCCATTGGGCCTTTTATTTATGTAATATTTTTTTGGTTTCTTTTTGGTTTTTCAATTTTTTTGGGTTTTTTGCAAACGCACGTAGACGCGATGGAATGCAAAGCACGATCAAAGATCGTAATTGGTTATATACAAAAAGAAAAAGAAAAAGATAGAATTGGGACATGGCTCGGTGTCGGAATATCTAGTAAACGCTACTTAAGTGTCGTAGGTTATCCAAACTCTATTGAATTATCATTCATTATGAAAACATACATTTTCACACAATCATGCAATTTTTCATGCAATTTTCAATTAATCAAGTAATTTTCAGCTTAACTGTTTCGAGAATACTCATTGTGGAGAAATGGATTTAAATCATAGAAAAGAATATTAAAATACATCCTACGAAGGAATATCTCTAACTCATGGGAGCATATAGTTTAAAATTGTAATCCATCCTATACATATATGAAATGAAGCGCAATAGACTTTGATGAATCCTACGTGAGTGTGTAGAGCAACTAAGTTGAGTGTGCGCAGCTTATAGCGCAATCATAGGAGAATCATCTTTAGTCTAATAAAAAAGAAAAAAGAAAAAGAAACGAAAAACATGCATGAAAACAAACAAAAAGAGAAAAAAATAAAATGATGCTAAAAAGGAAAAAATGGGGTGGAAATGGAACTAAAAAGTGAGAATAAGGAAAAGTAATAAGTATAAAGCGATAACGCTCATCCACTAAGCTAAATGCAGCAGTGTTCTCACTGCTGAGAACACGCGCGTAGAGATGGAAAATGATGCTAAGGGTGGGATGGGTGAGATGATATGAAAAATAATAAAACATAGGAAATAAAATGAAGATGCAAATGCATATGTGCAGTATGCATATATACAACGAATGCAGACGAGGAGGAGGAGAAGGATGATGATGTACAAAATGGACACCAAAATGTGACTCCCCAAGCTGGACTAAGCCGGGCCCCGAAATGACAGATGAGCACAAAATGTGAGGGGGAGACACGTGAACAACGATAAGCTATAAATCAGGCAGCACCACCACTTACAAGGTTGGGTGAGGTTAAACATAAATAGAATTGGAGCAGAAGTACCGAATTGGTGCGACAATCCCCCCAACCTAGGATGGAATCATGTAGGAGAGCAATCGGCGAGAATGAGAGATCCTCTCCCGTCAATCGGATCGCTGGCCTTATAGGGCTTTAATCTTTGTCCGTTGACCTTGAATGGTCCATTCTTGCCTCCCTCAATCTCCACTGCACCGCTCGGGAATATCTGAAGTATTTTAAATGGGCCGTACCGCCGAGACCTCAACTTCACTGGAAAGAGTCGCAGTCTGGAGTTGTAGAGGAGTACTTGATCTCCTACGTCGAAACACTTTACCGTGATCAACTTGTCATGGTAGATTTTAGTCTTTTCCTTGTAAATTTTGGCGTTTTCGTAGGCGTCTCTCCTGAGTTCTTGTAACTCATTGATATCCAGGAGGCAGCGTAATCCTGCATTTTTGTAGTCGTAGTTGAGTTTCTTGATAGCCCAAAAGCCCTATGCTCCAGTTCCACCGGTAGGTGGCACGCTTTCCCATAAACTAGCTTGTAAGGGGTGGTCCCAATGGAGGTTTTGAATGCCGTGCGGTATGCCCACAGTGCATCATTTAGCTTCTGGAACCAATCCCTCCGCGATGAGCTAACTGTCTTCTCGAGGATAGTCTTTATCTCACTGTTGGAGATCTCTACTTGTCCACTCGTTTGTGGATAATATGCGAGTCCAACTTTATGATATACTCCATACTTCTTGAGTTAGGCCTCAAACTTGCTTTCGATGAAATGACTTCCACATCATTTATGACCGTCCTTGGTACTCCGAAGCGGGGGATGATGATATTCTTGGAAAATTTTGCGACGACTCGAGCATCATTCGTCAGGGTGGCTATGGCTTCTACCCATTTGGAAACGTAATCCACCGCCACTAAGATGTATTTGTTCCCGCAACTTGTCGGAAACGGATCCATGAAATCGATCCCCCAGCAGTCACATAGTTCAATTTCCAGGATGCCCTTGAGGGGCATGTCATCCCTCATTGTGATATTCCTGGTCCTCTGGCACCCGTCGCATCGTTTGATATAGTCATGAGTGTCCTTGAAAAGTGTTGGCGGCCAGTGGAACCCACATTGGAGTATCTTTGCCGTGGTCTTTGTGACTGCCACGTGGCCCCCACAAGGTTAGTCATGATAATGAGAGATGCTAGAATCGGTCTCATTATTGGGGATGCACCACCTAATGATTCCATCCGGGCATGATTTATAGAGATGCGGATCGTCCCAGAAGTAACGTTTGGCGTCGCTCAAAACTTCCTTCTCTGATAAGTGACCAATTCACGGGGTATGATCCCACTCACCAAAAAATTTACTATATCGGCGTCCATGGTGTGTCGGCAGAATCTGCTGCAAACAGTTGTTCTCCAGCGAAGGACCCATCAATGGGTAAACTATCGTCTTTGTCCCCACGCGTGAGCCGGGATAAATGATCAGCCACCACATTCTCCACGCCCTTCTTGTCCTTGATCTCCACATCAAACTCCTGAAGGAGAAGTATCCACTTTATCAATCGAGGTTTGGCTTCCTTCTTGCTCAACAGGTATTTGAAGGCGGCGTGGTCCGTGTGAGTTATGACTTTTGACCCCATGAGATACAACCGAAATTTCTTAATAGAGTACACCACCGCTAGCAACTCCTTTTCAGTAGTGGTGTAATTTCTCTGGGCCTCATCCAGTGTTTTGCTAGCATAGTAGATGGCATGCAGCTTCCCATCTTTCCTCTGACCTAACACTGCTCCCACTGCATGATCACTCGCATCACACATCAGCTCAAATGACAAATTCCAATCTGGTGGCTGAATAACTTGAGCGGAAATAAGAGCTTCTTTTAATCTATCAAAAGCTCCAAAACATGCGTCAGAAAAATCAAATGGCGTGTCCTTTGCAAGTAATTCAGTGAGGAGGCATGCAATTTTAGAAAAATATTTAATAAAACGGTGGTAGAATCTAGCATGCCCAAGAAAACCATTCCCTTAAGATTGGTCGGCCGGAGAAGTTCCTTAATAACTTCGATTATAGCCTTATCGATTTGTATCCTCTTGGAGGAAATGACATGTCCTAAGACAACTCTCTCAGTTACCATAAAATGGCACTTTTCCTAGTTCAGAGTGATGTTCTCACGACATCGCTCTAGTACCTTGACCAGATTCCCTAGGCAAGAATCAAACTGAGTGCCGTACACCGAGAAGTCATCCATGAAGACCTCCATAATATCTTCGATAAAATCTGAGAAGATAGAGGTCATGCACCTTTGAAAGGTTGCAGGTGCATTACATAAACCGAAAGGCATCCTTCGGTATGCGAATGTGCCATACGGGCATGTGAAAGTCGTCTTCTCTTGGTCCTTCCTATGTAACAGGATTTGGAAAAACCCAGAATATCCGTCAAGATAACAAAAATAATTGTGCTTGGTAAGACGCTCGAGCATCTGGTCAATGAATGGAAGGGAGAAGTGGTCCTGTCGGGTGGCTTTGTTAAGTTTTCTATAGTCTATACGATGGTCCTAGTTAATATCAATTCATTTTTTTCATTTCTTATGACAGTCATGCCTCCTTTCTTAGGCACGACTTGGATAGGATTGACCCACTTGCTATCAGAGATGGAGTAGATGATGTCAGCTTCGAGAAGTTTCAAGACCTCTTTCTTAACAACCTCTTTCATGTTAGGGTTTAAGTGTCTTTGATGTTCTATGGAGGCTGCCTTGCTATCTTCGAGGTGGATCCTTTGCTCATATAGCCCAAGGCTAATACCTTTTAGATCGGTGATACTATATCCTATAACATCTTTATGCTGCTTGAGAACCCTTAAAAGATCCTTGAGTTGGGGTTCGGTGAGGGAAGCATTAACTATAATGGGATACGTACGATTATCACCCAAAAATGCATATTTAAGGTTGGTGGGAAGGGGTTTAAGTTCTACCTCAGGGAGTGCTGTACCCCCAGTCGTGCTTGCCTGCTATTGGAGTGCCTCTTACTCAGGTGCCGGTTCGTCTCGAACAGAGCCTTTCGATGCCGTGTCATAACTTGAGCTCGAGCTAGAGCTAGATGATGAGTGTCTCATAAAAGATATCATCAGGTCTCACTTCCTGGCCTTTGCAGTTCTCAGGATCCCCCACGGGTTGCTTGTCACAAGGGGATGTCGTCTGACCATGCACCTCTTTGAAAATTGTCCTGAAGCCCGTTAGGTACTATGGTTGAATCATCTTCTTGGAAGTCGTCGGTCTATGGGGGACTTGTATATCTGGGGTTTATTCGTCCCTCTGAGACAAGTCGTGCAAATATCTCTTCGAATGTGACATCAACGGGGAAGAAATACGTGCCATGAGTATCAATTCGTATGCGGATCCCTTCCGGGACGTTGGCGTCAGCGTAATATTCCGAGATGAACTCTGAAAGATGCGGTGCGAATGGATCTGTAGACAAGATGAATACTAGCCCGGTACACCTGGCATGATCCACAATGTTATTCAAAGCAGTTAGAATGGATACCTCGTTCGGTGTATCGCAGGAGTTGGCTTGTGGGATATCCCTGACGCAGAATGAGAGCGTGTCCCCTTTGACGCTAACGTACTCGTTGTCTTCGAGAGAACCCAAGTGGACTCGCTCCGCGATGTAGTTCAGTACTTCAAATTCGGCTTTGTGAATAGCCTTGACGACTAAAGAGCTGGTAGATCTCACATAGTCCAACATCCTGTCTAAGGCGTATTGAGATGCTCCCTCCTGTATGGGTCCTGGGCAAGGGGCCTTGCCGACACATTGTAGTTGCTCGAATGTAAGATGTTCGAACAAGGGTAATCTGAGGAGGGATGTTAGCACGCTGAGAAGAAGCACTCAAGAAAATCGTGGAACTCGTTAGCAGAAAGAAAAAAAATAATAATAGAACAAAATAAAAATAAAAAGAGTGGTGTGGTGTCAAGTGTAGATGGAACCAACACTCTCCAACCAAAAGCTAAAGTAAATCGTTGCCTACACGGTAACGACGCCAAAACTTGTTCTCGGCCTCGCTCCGCGCTTACGTCTGGGACGGACGAGTCACCACAAGTGCATGGTGCGTTATAGTATTTATAGAATGTCGAACTCTGGGGAGGCGATCGTCTAACACTTAGCTTTTTGTAGAAGGAGGAGAATGTGTGGTCGGGGTTGTCACGTTGGAATTGATTGATTGGTTGTGGGAAGCAGAATTAACTAAATATTAAGCGTCTAAGGCCTTCGGGATTCCTCGCTAGGCCCTTCAGTAATGGATTTCAGGTCAAATGGTCCTTCGTCGGACGATGGATTAGGGTAGGAGTGTCACATCCGGAGATGGAAATGAGCGTTAGACTTCCGTTGTCACGACGCCACGCTCGTCTAACGCATCCCTATATGGAGTCGTGCTTTTGCGACCAACTTCGTACGGGAATGCGTGCATTATGCTTGACACTTGATCCTGCATCGCAATCTGTAAACACTCGTGTGCTCTACAGAATGCGACGTCATCCTATGGTTGGTTTTAGCGGTTGGGCTACTTTTGTAGTCATCGGCTAGCGGATTGGGGATTAGTGGTCGTCCCCGGCTCTCGAGTCACTCTCGTGAACGCGAGCCCCGGAAAACGGCCACTAAGCCCAAATCGGATTCGTGGAGATTCTCCTTAGGATATGGAATTGCTTTCACGGTTCTCCAATCCTAAGGTTAATCCCCCAAAATCCTGGTTCAAACCACCATAGGGAGACCCTAGATTCATCCAACGGAGGTCTAACCTATCATACAATCCCTAGGATCCTAGAGATCATCCCTAAGCCCTATTTACACACTACTCTAGCATGGCAATGGCTACATACATGATAGCAATGGAGATTAACATAATTACTTGGGCAAACTTTATGAAACTAATTTCAATGCAAAGAGGAAACGATATAAATCAATATATCAAGAAATCAAAGAGAAAAGAATAACTATCAAGATTTAGATTGCAAAACAAAATCACAAGAAAAAGAGTTTCTCCCAATAGCTCTAATGTTTTCCAGCAGTTATATAACCGTAACCTAATCTAAAAACTGTTTAGTTTATATACAAAACCCATTAGTTTCGGGGTTTACAACAAAACCAACCCGAAACCCAATAAGAAAGCCAAAAATCTAGTCTGCCGACCTAGCTCTCGGTCGAGCGGTCGAGCGAGGTGCTCGCTCGACCGAGCGTTGCCTTGTGGTGCTTCATTCTGGGGAGCTTGAGAGAGGGCCGCTACCCGCTCGACCGTGTGCCATCTTAGGGAATCGATGTCGCTCGGTTGAATCATGAGGCCGCTCGGTCGAGCGGGGAAGCCACTCGACATAGTGAATTAAGCACCATTTTAGTAGAGAGTTGCAAGGCAAAATGTTGGACTCCACTGACAACTGGCTCAGGCGAGTGACTTGGTCGCTCGGTCGAGCGGATCGAGTCGCTCGCCCAAGTGACCCTTTTGATTCTTGCCCAACCGTGTTCGTGTCACAGCTCGGTCGAGCGCATGATGCGTTCGACCGAGCAATCTGACAACTCAGAACTCCTCCTCCTCTTCCTTCTTCCTTCTTTTCTCCTTTCTCCTTCTCTTCATCTTCTTCTCCTTCATCTTCTTCCTCTCTTCCATCTTCTTCTCCTTCATCTTCTTCCTTTCCTCCATTTCTTTCCTTAGCCCCCTTGAGGCGCCGTGGCGAGGCGAGCTTTGGCGTCGAAGTTGTGTCCAAATTTCCGTATCGCTCCGAATCATGTCGAATTCCCTGAAAGTGTATAAAACATCGCAAGAATCAAATATATCGAGAAAAGTGCTATATAATAGGAAAATATGAATTCGGACGATCGAAACGATATGAAAATGTGCGATAAAAATATAGAATATATAGACACAACAGCCGTTACACATGAACTATAAAAAATTGGTAATAATCGATATTAAGTGATGTAGAAAATCAAATGGAAATAGCTGCAAGTTAGATAGTAGTATTATTTTTTATGCATGTTGCGCTTTGTTATTTAACTCCTCATTACATATGCTAGAAATGGAAATCATACATGCTTGCTATATTTGATTTACCACACGTGATAGGTTTTTCTAAAGTTTGCGAAGTAAAAATAGGATTTTAGGAAATAAAGGTCTGATTTTTTTCCAGAATAGAGAGGGTTAGAAGGATAATTGGCCCCGTTCGAGAGGTGGACCGCTCTATCAAGCCATTAATTCAAGAGGATGGTTGCACTCTCTATAATCTAGGATTTCACTCAATCACCTAGAGGATTCTCTCACAAAATTTAGCATAATCCTTAATCTCTCTAAGCCCACGCTGATATAATAATTAGGTGTCTTCAAAATTACAGAAACGTCATTGGACACCAAAATTACAAAAATACCACCGATCCATTTGAAATTGCAGATTCTTACTCTATCCCCAAAGAATCACTTTGTCCTCAAGGCGGTGTCATGAAGTTCATGGTTATGCTATTTCAACTGGATATACTCGTCTCCCATTGGCTCCTCAACATCACCATCCTCGTCGTTTACTATCAACATTTGGATCTCGACACCGATGCCTTGCGATGAATTTTCATCGTAGCGGTAGCACAAGCCCTTCGCCAGTTTGTCCCACACTTTAGCCTCTGTCATCTTCTTGAATTGTTCACTCGATAGCGTCTCGTTGTTCTCCTCTTTGCTAGACTGGACGATGCATTCTCCCCTCCTGTCGGAAGCTGCCGGGAGCTGGCTGCAAAAACAGATCCATCCCAAGCCCCCTTGGCCAGTTGTTCCACTGTGAGCCGATCCTCTATCATCTGGGTCAGCTCCATCGCGTCTAACAACACACTTTGTCTCTGTATGCAGAGCTCAGCATGGATGTTTGCATTGAGCCCCTTCATGAAGATCCACTCCAACGTCTCCTCCGGTGTCACTCTCACTCATCCTGAGAGCGCCTCAATTTTTTTTCATGTACTCACTGACGGTCCCTCTTGCCTGAGTATATGTAGAAGCTCCTGTAAGTTCTCCATGAGTGTCTCGAAAACAATTTACCAAGAAGTTCTTAAGCTCACCGCATGAACGTATATGTCGTCTCTGTTTTCTCCACTGGAACCAAGTTAGCGCCTTTCCTTCAAAGCTTATATGAGCCGACTCCAATTTTCCCTCTGTCAGGTGGGTCACTGCAAAAATCATTCAGCATAGTAAATCCACCTATAAGGACCATCCACTCGAACACCGCATCTTCAACTTCCTAATCTTGTCATAAACACTGAGATTTTCCTGACCAATTTTTCCTCCGTGTTATCCATAGTGGTATGGTTGGTAAGTGTTTTGTCGTGTCTTCCTGGATCGTGCAAATCCCCTCAATGTGGCTCCACTGTTTTCACCATTGCTGCCCGAATCATCATCGCCCCACTCAGAATCTCTTCTTTCCCATTCGTAGTCAGGATCATCTTCATGATACTCTTCAAACTTCTTGTAGTCCGGAGCCCATTGTCGATGTCTCTCTCCAACAAATCAGGGATCGTGGGGCCCCTGGAAATTCTCCAAGTCAAGGCTAGTCCATCGGCCGACTCCTGGCAGGCCGCTTGGGGTCCGAGAGGCCCCTAGCTTACTTGCCGAATGTCAAGGGTGCCCTGGCGGGGCCGGCCAAGGGCAGGGATGCCCCATGCAGCCTTGCCAGGGCTCGCCAAGGTCCTGGAGGGCCGTGCGGGGCTGCAAGGTCCCCGGGCGTGCCACCCTAGGGCCGTCGCCATCTGGGCGGCCTTCCCCAAGGAAGAAGTGCCCCATCGAGGATGGGGGGTCGCTGCCCCCCATGAATTATTTTACCGTCTCTTCGAAGTCTAAATTTTGCATCAGAGAGAATACCTTCATCAAAATTTTCAACTTTCTCAATTCCATTCGCCAAATATTTCGCTTTTTGCACTGTCTTAGTTGTTACCTTCGGCATTGCCCAAATCTTCGTCCCTTTGGAATTAGAGAATCGTTGAGAGAAGTGTTGCATTAGGGTTTGCATGGAAGTCTCCATCGTCGCATTCAATCTTGCTTCCAACGCCTTCATCCCGGCTTCGATCCCGGTTTCAATTGTCGATTTCATCCGGGATTCCATGTAGGCCATTGACGTTCTCATCTTCTTCATCGATTATTCAATTCTCCAACCTTTCCATCAAATTTCTCTTCCAAAGATCCACCTTTCTTGTCGTCGTTATCAAGATATTGATCTGATACCAATTTGATAGGTTTTTAGGGTTTGTGAAGTAAAAATGGGATTTTGCGAAATAAAGTTCTGGTTTTTATTGAAATAGAGAGGGTTGCGAGGATAATTGGCTACGTTTGAGAGGTGGACATCTCTCCTAAGCCACTGATTCGAGGGGATGACTGCACTCTCCACAATATAGGGTTTCACTCAATCACATAGATGTTTCTTTAACAAAATTCAGCATAATTCCTAATCTCTCTAAGCCCCCACTATTATAATAATCAAGTTTCTCGAAAATTACAGAAACATCACCGGACCCCAAAATTAAAAAATACAACTGATCTCTCCGATATTACAGATTTGCCCTTATACAATCTCTGCTTATTGTTACTGACACTATATTTGTCATAGGCTTACTGCACGTGATACCATACTGCTTATTATTTACATCACAGTATCTAGCATATGATTACTGAATATGACACTGAATCTGACACTGTATTTGTTACTTATCGAAACTCACTGCGCATGTTACTATACCTGATTATCGTACCTGATCACATGATCATGATACTAACCCAAATATCATACCTGATTGCATGACACTATTACAGATCATGATATTGTACATATTCATTGTATTGAACATTGCACTATTACATGACACTTGTGGTAGGAGAAAATCAGAGGGTAAATGAGCGATAATGGTCCTTCCTGTATAAATTTTTCACTATCCAATAGTGAAGGTAGGGTTATACTACTGAACTAGTGTTTCAAATCATCCAGTATCATAATGGGGTTATACTACGGTATCTGTTTTTTCATCTAGTAATGAAGGTAGGGTTATTTATTATCAGCATATATGTATATGCAACAATATTACTAGTGATCCTGATTATATCCAATTTGCATATTGTATCCTAGGACATGAACTAAGTACTGGAATAAGAATACTGTAATGATTATGTTACAACTTAGTGACATTGTCATGTTAGGAATTATCATTCTTAGTTTTTGATTTACCTGAGAGTTGCAATTTATTACTGTTTTCAAATTTGGTGGTTGTTCTTGTAGTTATAGTTTATCTATGCCTGATTTGGTACACTGTTACTATATCACTGTATTTTGACTATTCTTTGCATTTCTTATATATATATATATACTAGTCATAACCCGTGCACGCGGGCACGGTTTATTTAAGATTTCTTCCGCAAAATCTTTGTTCCCCGAAAAAATATTTCCACAGCCAAAATTTAACAGAACAATAAATTAGCGTAAAAATATTTAGCGGCACGGGCCCCTTCGGCGCGGACGGCTTCGGCGCAGAACAACAAATTCGACGTCGAACAACAAATTTGGCGTCCGCGCCTTAGGCGCGGAACAACAAATTAGCGTTAAAAAATTTAGCGGGCGCCTTTGACGCGGAACAACAAATTCGGCATCCAACAACAAATTTCGCGCTCGCGCCTTTGGCGCGGAATTACAAATTTATGTAAAAAAAATTTAGCGGGCGCTTTCGGCGCCGAACAACAAATCCGGCGTCGAACAACAAATTTCGCGTTCGCACCTTTGGCGCGGAACAACAAATTTACGTAAAAAAATTTAGCGGGCGCCTTCGGCGCGGAACAACAAACCTTTGGGTATTTTTATGTTACTTTGTTGTTCCGCTAAATTATTTTACGCTAAATTTTTTATTTTGTTTAATTTAATGTATCATGCTTCTCCACAATCTTTCCCAATGCACTTTTAATTTCAAAGTTTAGGTTTTCAATACACTTTTCCATCAAATTTAATCTCCACAATATTTCCCAAGGCACTTCTAATTTCAAAGTTTAGGTTCCCAATGCACTTTTCCCCGCCAAATTTAATCTCCACAATCTTTCCCAAGACACTTCTAATTTCAAAGTTTTGGTTCCCAAGACACTTTTCCTACCAAATCCCATCCTAACCATTGATTTAGCAAGATAAAATCTCAGCCACTCTTTATCTTGGCCTAGTCAGCCCTAGAATTCAAAAAACAGTCAAATGTATAATAGATATATATATATATATATGAGAAAAAGGGATATGAGTATTCGGTGTAAGAAATTTCCTACACAGTCCTCATAAAACTTCAATTTCCAATCTTTTTTCCAATAATCACCACCGTTCATCTTGATGTACTTATCATGGATGATGAAGATACCAAAAATCAAGTGAATCCAACGCTATTTTACCTTCGATCCGATTGTTACAAATTCAACGTTTTCAAAACAATAGAACATATGAGAAAAAGGGATATGAGCATTCGGTGTAGGAAATTTCCTACACAGTCCTCATAAAACTTCAATTTCCAATCTTTTTTCCAAGAATCACCACCGTTCATCTTGATGTACTTATCATGGATGATGAAGATACCAAAAATCAAGTGAATCCAACGCTATTTTACCCTCGATCCGATTGTTACAAATTCAACGTTTTCAAAACAATAGAACTTTTTGTCACGAGCCGATCGATGGTCAAATCCCCCTAGGGTTAACTCATATTTGGGGTTTTGGGGTTTTAGAATGTGTACAATAATTCTAAGCAAAAAAATTTCAAAAACATAAGTGGAATGTGATGTTTTTGAAGGACGGTGTAGGAAATTTCCTACACCGAATGCTCACCTCCCTCAAGCCCTATATATATATGGGTAAAGTGTTCCTAGGGTGACTCCTTAGATGAAATCTAAGGAGTCGCCCCCATTTTCTCCCATCTCCCACAATTTTTTTGGATTTTATTTTTCATGGGATTGTTGGTCACATCATGGATGATCACCATACCAAAAATCAAGTCATTCCAATACTTTAAAAGCCACCATCTACCCCTTGCAACTTCAACGGTCTGAAAACGTGCTGAAAACCCATAAAGTTCCAACGGGTAGATAGGGGCTCTAAAAGTATTGGAATGACTTGATTTTTGGTATGTTGATCATCCATAAGATGAACAACAATCACAAGAAAAAAATTTCAAAAAAAATGTGGGAGATGGAAGAAAATGGGGGCGACTCCTTAGATGAAATCTAAGGAGTCGCCCTAGGAACACTTTACCCTATATATATATATATATATATATATATATATATATATATATATATAATGTTATTTTCTGTTCTGTTCCTTTGTTACTCGATATTATTATTGTATTTATGTAACTTATCGAGCGATCACTCGTTGATGGGTATTTCTTTTGTTTTTGGAAATATCCGTCGGTTTGGGTGGTCGACTAAAATGAGGGATTTGTAGCTTAGATTTCGTAAAGTAAGACTTACCGAGGAGCTACCTCGCTGGTGAGTTTCTAACCTTTTTCATTATCAAAAATCCTTTACCTTTATTGTATGCACTCATAGGTTTATCCTTCTTCATTCATTTCTAGCCATCATCCATACTTGACTTGTAGACCATGTATGACATATGTAGTTCCTCATTATTAGTTTTAAATACACAACAGAACCTATAGCTGTTTAACACCGATGCTTAGCTTATTCAGAGTCAAGGGGATGATCCCTGTTAGTCTAAATGTGTTGCGGGTTTGTCACGTTCCCATTTTCTGGTAGAATGGAAGCAAGGTGTGCCACCCATAAAATGTCCAACAACTGGCTTTTTAGTGGAGACAGAGGCTTTCAAGCTTCCAATGGTCAGCAAAGGGATTTAAAGTGCGAAAACCACTTAAAGAGGGGGTAATGGTGTCTTTTGAGCAGTGCTAAGCGGACCTTTTCTTGGCCATTGCTTCCAAGTAGAGATTGAACCCTTTGCAGTTGGAGGGCGAGATTCATATTGAATTCATTTCCCCAGCTCTTCCATTTTCTTGTAACTCTATCCCAGCTGAATGAATTACTACCTTTATAATTATAAAGTGGTATCAGAGCTGCCAAAACACTGTAAGAGCTCTGAAGATCCATGCATCATTAAACATTGTTATGATTTCATCCTTTGTGATGATTTCAAGTTGTAGAGAGCTACTAATAACCAGCTAACAGGGGATATGTCTTCCTTCAGCTTTTGACTACACTAAAAAGTGACAAAAACAAAGTGGACTAACTACGATTGATTGATTGGTCATCATAAATCTACATGAAAAAAAAATACAAGCAATCAAACTCCACGACCAACCCTTCTTGATGCCGATAGTAGTAAGAGAACTGCGATGTGACAATTGTGTCTTGCATTTGAAAATGCTGGCTAGGGTATCTCTGCAGACATGAAAGTTTTGTTGTAAACCCAATCATGAACTTAATTTGGATTGGATCGCCTATTAACATTTTTCTTTAGAAATAACAATCTGAAGGGAAAAACGTAATAAACTGAAATGGCATGGTTTTAGGGGCAAGCATGTATCAGTCTAAAGCTGGAAGAAGTGAATCAAGCTTGCTTGGCTCTAACTGTTTTATTTCCAAGTGATAGGTTGCCCTTTTTAAAAATACGAATAATTTAGGTCTTCCAAAAGCAAACATATAACCAAATTAGGAAATAAACCGCCCGTAATAGTCAATGGGATCATATATTTAAGGTTTCTTTCTTCTATTTTCTTGTGGTGGTGGTGGGGATGCAATCAAATGAACTCACTTGACACTCTCTTGCCTTATCCACACAGCTCTATTCTTTCCTTCACTTCCTCCATCTCCGCCCCAATATTCTTCTTGATCGTGTCCCTCTTCACTATCTCTCTCACTCCCTCTCCTCAAAATTGAGCGTAACCTGGCTTTGTGTTGAAACCGAGCTCAGTGGTTGTTATAAAGTGGTGTGGCATCGAGCTCTGGTGCCTGGCTACTAAGCAAGATTTGGGATTGTGGTTCCATTGGCTTATTTTGAGCACGATGCTCTCATCAATTTTCCATCATCTCATCATGACCAAAAATGTTACGTTCCATCTTCATTCTATATGGTGCCCTTGATGTTTTTAGGTATACAAATTTTTAATTAAAAAATCTATCCCTGCTTAACAATATTTTATTACCTTTAAACCGGTCATTCCATAATGTTCCTAAATACCATACCATTTTGTAACATTTGATCTTTTTTCCACGGTATGAGAGCTAGCTTCATGAATACTTTTTGGATTTATATCGTATCAATTTCCACTGTGGTCTTGTATCATTTAATTTGACAACTACACATTCTTTTGAGGAGTTGTTTTGCTACACAACCTTTTATGTTTGCACAAATTCTAGCATACTGTTAGATCTGGAAATTACTTTGCGCACAACAAGTTGGGGGGAAATTTCTTTATGCACTACAAGGAGGGGTTTCTTATTTAAACTAGGTCTAGCCGTCTTTATTTTCATGTTGAAATTGAGAGTTATTTGATAATTAGAAAGAGAGTTCTTCGAGAATTCTCAGGTAGATCTAGGAGAGTCCAGACGTCCTCGCTTAAAGGCGTCTTGGGAGGGAGGTTACACCTATCAATTGTAGCCAAATTATCTTTTATTCGCTGTTTTATTAATATAATATCAGATTTGCTTTCGGAACCTATCAATTTGGTATCAGAGCACGTGACGATCTATGGCGACTACGACGAGATCGAAGGACAAGTTTGACACCTTGGAGGAGAAATTTAACGACGAAATCGAAGGGGTGAAAAGATCGTTGAGGGGAAACGAGGAGGCGATAAAGTTGTTGGCGGATTCCATCAAACAATTGGCGGCGAATCAAGCGGATTCCATCAAACAATTGGCGGCGAATCAATCAAGGCACGAAGAACAATTAGTGAAGTTCATCCTCCAATGGTCGGCGAGCAACCAAGGCGAAGGAAACCCTAAATCGATATCAAAGGCAACACCTTTGAAGAAGGGGAAGGAGAAAGAAGAAGTTTTGACCCGGATCGTCCCTTGGAGGAGGAGGAATTTGACGAAGACGACGAAGAGGAGCTGGGAAGGGTTGATTATCACGAGCAGGTGCGGCGAAAGGCGTTTGAATCGCAGAGGGGGGACGGTGGCCCTAGCCGCCCTTTTCAGGCGGCGCGCCAGGAGATAGAGGGGCGGCCGACCCCCCAGAATCAGCATGGGGGCTGGCAGCCGTCGGATCTGGGCGGGGGGCTTTTTCCCGCCCTCGACGAGACCCGGCAGAGCCGGTGGGACCCTGCCGGCCTTCGGCAGGGTTCGCCAACCCCGCCAGACCAGCAGCACGGTCTGTCGGTCCTCCGGGAGCCCTGGCGGGCCTTGCCGGAGGACGTCAGGGGTCGGGCGACCCCCTGGAAGCCGCCAGGAGGGGGATGCAGGCACGGCCAAGGGCCCGGAGGCTTTTCGGGTGTTTCGGGGCAGCGGCAAGGATTTGAGGGGCAATTTCTGGGCAGATCGAGCCTTTTCAAGGCAGATTTGAGCCATTCGGTTTTTCTGGACAGCGTCGAGGTCCCGAGGAGCATTTCCAGAACAGATCTGAGTTCGTTGGACCTCGGCAGGGAGGGGTTCCTTATTACGATGATGGAGGAGGAGGCAGAAACCATTATGCCGACGGTGTGGGAGGCTATGAGGCTGAGTTTGGCGATAATGCAGGATGGGATGACTTCGAGGACAGGCGTGGAGGTCCCCGAGGGGACTATGGTGGCCGCGGAGGAGGGCCACATAGAGGATATGAGACACCGGGCGAGAGGTGGCAGCATTATTACCCGCCCCGACGCATATGGGGTAGGCCCGACCATGAACATTTTGGAGGGGACTGCAGGGTATATAAGCTGGAGATGCCACTGTTCAGATGGGAGGATCCGCATGCCTAGCTGTTCACGGCGGAGAGATACTTTACAGCACATCACATGACAAATACTCAGAAGCTGGAGACAGCGGCCATTTGCATGGAGGGGAGAGCTCTGGGGTGGTACCAGTGGAAGGAGAGGAGGCAATAGATTCGCTGCTGGGAGGAGCTGAAGGATCTCATTCTGGATAAGTTTAGGGATCCCCACCTAGGAAACCTTCATGAGCAGCTATTCGCCCTCAAGCAGGAGGGATCGGTGCTGTACTTCGTTGAGAGGTTTGAGACCTTGTCGGGACAAGTACACGTGGTCACCGATGAGTCACTAAAGGGCACCTTCATGAAGGGCCTGAAGTACAGTCTTCGATCTGCAGTGCAACTATACAAGCCCAGGGGGCTGTCCGAGGTCATAGAGATGGCACAGATGGTAGATGTACCCAGATAGAGGAGAGGAGAGTCAGGAGCAGGTACAGTGGCCAGGTACAGCGGGACACCTCGTCTGGAGCCGGATGGGTGAAGGTCATTACTGGGACAGATCAGACGAGTTCTGAGAAGACTGGGGAGCACAACAGCACACCACCAGCTGGGGGCCCATTTCGGAGGATGACCGACGCAGAGATGAGAGAGAAGAGGTAAAAAGAGCTCTGTTTCAGATGCGACGAGCGTTTCACCCCCGGACACCACTGTGGGGGTCGCAAGCTGCAAGTGTTGATAGCGGAGGCGGACGAGGATGATGACGTGGAGGATGAAGGGATCGGAGGGGAAGACAACTCCCACTCGAAGTAGTATCACCGGTAATGTCATGCACCACCTTGAGGACAAGGTGGATTTTCAGTGGCGGAGTAATGTTAGATCTGGAAATTACTTTGCGCACAACAAGTCGGGGGGAATTGCTTTATGCACTATAAGGAGGAGTTTCTTATTTAAACTAGGTCTAGCCGTCATTTATTTTCATGTTGAAATTGAGAGTTATTTGATAATTAGAAGGAGAGTTCTTCGAGAATTCTCAGGTAGGTCTAGGAGAGTGCCGACGTCCTCGCTTAAAGGCGTCTTGGGAGGGAGGTTACACATATCAATTGTAGCCAAATTATCTTTTATTCGCTGTTTTATTAATATAATTTTAGATTTGCTTTCGGAACCTATCACATACACTTCTTAATTAATTTAATATTTGAGATTCTCTACCATGCACATCAGCCATCTTGCTAATGGCACCAAAAATGTGTTTCAACTTTAAACTCAAACCGAGAATTATATTACCCAATGGAGGCTATGATTCAGTTTTTTTCTAATGGATATATTTTGGATCTGCATGCTTGAAACTCAGATGTCTCATTTTAAGAAACTAACAAATTTTAGGAGTCATGTTATTTGTTTGGAATTACTGAATAGTATATTTGACCTATTTTGGATAGTTACATTTGATCTTCAATTTCTTCCATGGATTACTATTTGCATATTTTTGGCTTGCCACTTGATGTCTCACTTCCATTAAATAACTTCTTTCACCTGTAAATTTTCTGTCTCTTTTGATGCCATTTTGTTATCTGCTTTATCCTGTTTCCTGTAGATTTATTTTATGCGATATTTTCTGTCCAGGTAAATATTCTAACACATACAACAGAGGTGAAAATGGCTGATTGGCAGCATGATAAAATAAAACAGCTACAGAAGAAGTACAGTGATGATGACATGCAAGAACTATATGAAAATTGTTGCAAAATATCACTAAAGAATGTTGAAAATCTAGCTGTATTCAGTAAGCGTCCTGGAATCATGGATTCTACGTGTACAGAGCCTGTGGATACTTTGGCAGAGATTCCTAAGTTACTTGAGGAGATGAAACAAGGTAGAACGTCAGAAAACAAGCTTACGGGGAATCATCCTCCTCCAAGGAGGCTGAGTCAAGAAGTGTTATCACTGGATAAACAGCAATCTGAGGTTCTAGAGCCTAATCCAGAAGAATGCATTGGAAACTTCCAGGTGAACAAAAGGTCAAATATACTAGAGGATGAAGTGCATAGTCTGATTGATTTGGCCCATGCCTATGAAAATATGTCTGCAGAGACACATATTGCAAATGTGGAAGGGGTTGCAGTTAATGGTGCATCTGAAGATGGGTTATTTGTCCAGAAATTGATTGATAATAACGGTGTTACACTTCCAGGAAATCACATCAGCGATATTCTGGAACCTGTTTCTCCTGAATGCGATAAGGTTAGTGACAAAAGACTGCTTTTGGATAATAGCATTAATTTTGAGGAAGTTGCTCAAGTTGTAGATCAGCATACCAAGCGGGCATCTTGTTCTTTAACAAGCATGGCCCTTGATGACGCTACAATATCACATGCTATCTCTGTCAGTTCCAGTGCCGCAGGTCAGTCAACATCCAAGTTACTCTGTTCCTCCTGTAGCATTCATTTTAAAATTAATTCTGATAACTATATTAGATGGGGTAATGTCATCTTCTCACATAGGCCCGTTTTGTTGTGTCAGATTCAAGGAAATTAAATGTAGAAGATGACTTGAAGGTGGAGAGCAGCCCTGGAGGTAAGAATGGAAGCGCTGTGTGGGACATATTCCGCAGGCAAGATGTTCCAAAGTTAATCGAGTATCTTCAGAAACACTGGAAGGAATTTCGCCATATTAATAACTATCCTATTAATTCGGTGAGAATATATCGTACTCGCAAAAATTGTTCCCTTGAGGACATATGCTAACCCTGTAATTTGTATTCAGGTTGTTCATCCTATCCATGATCAGACATTATTTTTGAATGAGTATCATAAGAGGAAGCTCAAAGAGGAGTTCGGTAAGTTTTTTCCTTTTCATTAGTACTCTAGTTTTTGTTCAGTAGCTGTTATTGCTATCTAAATAAGGTTATTTCAATAAGCATTCAAAAGGTACCAATTGTACATTTGTATAAATAAGGCCTGTTTTACCTAAATTAACTTTCTAGTTTTTGTTCTCATCGTCCCATGCAGATGTCGAACCTTGGACATTTGAGCAGCACCTTGGAGATGCTGTGTTTATTCCAGCTGGATGCCCACATCAAGTGAGAAATAGAAAGGTCAGACAACCATGTGATTATATAATTTCCTATCTTTTTTTGGGTTCATCGGAAAGCAGGAAACCGTGACCGAAGGCCGGCTGGCAGCCCGGTGCAAGAGCCCGGGGGATCCACTATACTAGCTACACTTGGGGGGGGGGGGGGGGGGAGATTACACATAGGGGGAGGGGGTAAGGGGGTTCGAACCCGGGACCTCACACCTGAGGTCCCGGGTTCTCACCCGGGTGCCAATGGCATGCATATTTTTCCCATGTCATGTAGAATATGCTTCGGTTCTCATTTGATAATTGAGTATTAATGTTGATGCCAATAGTTATAGGTCAAGCATAGATTCTTCTAATGGCTTGATACACCACCCTGTTCAGTACCTTAAACAGCCATATAAGGATTTATGATCACTATTGTTATTTGGTTTGAAGGCGGGGGTGTGGCTTTTGTGATCATGGAAATTTTGGTGTAATGTATATAATCCATGATGCGGTTTGATGTGAAATGGATATCTAGGGGATTATATCACCTAAAAATGGAGAATGATTGCATTGACTTCTAGTAGCGGAATCTCAAAAGTTCATAATATTACAATGAAATCAAAGTACATGATAGAAAAGATGAGAAGGGTGACCACTGGCGGCTTTTTTTCTTTTTGCTTCTTCAGAAATTATATGATACCATTATTTTAAGGGGCTTGTTGAATCATTTTACTTCTTTATACATTCTGGTCATGATACCAAATCTCTTGCTTGCCTTTTGAAGTTTAACTTCTTGCAAGCACTATGCTGCATTCAGGAAATAGATACCCTGATCATAATTTACTGTAGAGATTTTTCTTTAATATGACACGCATATTGCAAACCAGGAAATATGGCCGCATAATCATATATGTATGTTGGCAGCATAGACAACGACTGTATTAGCTAGTTATGTGTGAAGGAGCATCTAGCTGAAAATGCTGTATACCCATCTTTGGTCATGTGACTGCGTATGCACCCCCACATGCATCATGCAGACAGATCTGTAACTGGCTTAATGACCAATAAAGACCCATCTAATTTAAATTCTACTCCCCACCCCCTATATACCATTCTTTGTTCATTTCTTTTGCTTTTCATTTTCATAACTTATTGGACACTATTTAATTGTGGCGTTATATTATTGTCATTTTATTTGATAATTTGGCTGTTGAAATTTGACATGGTTCTTTGGTCGAGCTTATGAAGGTTAAGATAGTTGTTCAGGAATATGAATTTTTAGTTTCCATTTTAGAAATAGAAATTATAGCTTTCGGTTCAGAGATATGGAATCATACTTTACTGTTTAGGAATAATAAGAGTTGTAATCATCTGTATTTTCTCTGGTATATAAAACATCAATACCTTGGCCAGTGGGGCCTATTTTCTCTTTCAACATGGTATCTACACTGATCTATGGAGTTGTGATCTCCAACTTTATCCCCCTCTCTTTCCTTCTCTTTCTTCTTTAAAAGACCAATTCAAATCAACCCAACCCAACCCAAGTCTGAATTCAAATCAAGCCCTATAATACATACTCCTAACCCAAAATAGATTTTAACTCAGGCCCTAAGTTTAGACCCAAACCCAATTCAAACCCAACCCAACCAAACCCAGTTACTTCTTCCTCCTCCAAATCCAGTTACATCAACCCTAACCCCGACTCTATCCATAGCCAACCATCCACACCTCTATATTCTCTGATGATGAGCAATGCCTTTGCGTCTGCCATGTGCTCCACAGGTGAGCCCACTTGGTCGTTAGATCCAAGTGTTGGCCAATCCTGCATGTTGCCCAGATACGTGCGACAACTCAACTCGCACTCCATGATCTGCACATCACTGATAGGAACCGCTAGATTTTGATGGGTAAATAGGGGTTTTATAGGAAATGTGAGATTTTTATGAAAAAGGTGTGATTTTTAGGGTTTTGATGCGATGAATTGAGAAAAGGGATGGATTTTCATTGATGGCAAACTGAAAATAAAGGATACAAAGGTTATCGATGAGTTCTTTCGAGAGAAACTCTATTTTCCAAGCCGCCAATTATAGAGGACGGCCGTACTCTTCCGAAAAGAGAGAATTCTCAACCTCAATGAAGTTTCTTCACCAAATCCAACATGAGAATTCCTAGACCACTATACCCATTTAAACAACAAACTAAAAATAACAAATTACAAAAAGACACCTAACACTGAAAATTACGAAAAAGCCGTTTGAAATTTAAAAATTACGAAAATGCCATTGATGGGCTAAAATTGTAGATATGCCTTTTTTTGTGCAGTCGCATCATTACTCCGTCCCCAAAAATCCACCGTGTCCTCAAGATGATGCTTGAATTGCGTGGGCCTATCCTCTTCGACCGATGGTACTCGTCTCCTTCTGGATCAAAAGGATATGATTGGTCTCTGCCACCTTTAACAACATCGGGAAGGAAGTCACGGTAGTCGTCAAGCTCATCGGAAGGTCCTCCATGTCCAAAATTCAAACGCTAAAACTCGGGAGGTCGTCCAACTGAAAAACATGGGCCATGGAGCCTCTTAAAAGTGTTGTTAGACCATAGTGGGCTCTGAAGACTGTCGTCATGCCATGGCAGGCCCCGGGGAGCGTCGTCGGGCCAAGATGGGCCCCAATGAGTGTCATTGGGCCATGGTAGGTCCTGAAAAGCAACGAATAAGCCCTAGCGGGCCCGCAAAATTGCGAGCAGGCTCGGGTTGTCCCGCAGGACCAGGGTAGGGCCCGACCAACCCTCAGGCAGGCTGCAGGACCCCGCAGGTAGCATGTAGGGGATGCACTACCCTGCCAGCATGCTGCAAGTCCCTGGTGGGTAGCCTGCAGGGCTGCGGCTGCACTGCACCGAGGTGCAGGTTCCCGCCCCTCGTGGTGTCCTCTTTGTCTTCTTCGGAATCATCCTTCGCGTCGGGAAGGGGTTCTTCTCCGGATTCTTCTCCTCTTCATTCCCCAAAGTTGCTGACTTTTGCCATAAATCTGAATTTTTCGTACCTTTTGCCCTAGGTCAGGGTTTCGCCCATGTCGAAGTGCTTTGCCCCATGTAAGGGTTTTCGCCCATGTCAAAGTGCTTTGCCGCCTTAGGATTCAAAAGTTGTTACTTTAGGGCTTGCAAGATGTCTTCATGTTGCACTAGGGTTTTCACCAGGGAATCCACGTTCGAAGCAATCTCCTTGTATATTTCTTTGCCCGATGCCCTAAGTTCTTCTAAGGATTTATTCAAACCTTCAATCTCGTCGTATTTTTCATCGAAAGCGTCGAACTTGTCTTTCGATCTTGTTTTCGTCATGGATCTCACCGTTCCGATACCAAATTGATAGGAACCGTTAGATTTTGATAGGTAAAATAGGGTTTTAATAGGAAAGATGTGATTTTTATGAGAAATGTGGGATTTTTAAGGTTTTGATGAGAAGAATTGGGAAAAGGAGGGATTTTTATTGACGGAAAACTCAAAATAAAGGATCCAAAAGATAACGATGAGTTCTTTCGAGAGGAATGCTCTCCCCCAAGCCATTGATGGCCACACTATCCCGAAAAAAGGGAATTTTCAAACTCTATAAAGTTTTTTCACCAAATCCAACATGAGAATCCCTAACCCCTAGCCCACTTTAAATAACAAATTAAAAATAACAAATTACAAAAAGGCCCTAAAACTGAAAATTACAAAAAAGCCCCTAGAAATCCGAAAATTACTAAAACGTCCTTGATGGGCCAAGTTGCAGGTCTGTTCTTTTTGTGCGGTCTCATCAATCACCTAGACATTTCTCTTTATCCAACTCTCTTCATTTAATTCTTCGCCAAATCAGCACATCGTACAACCCTCTACTTCTACCCTCGTTCATCTCTCTTCGTTTTATTTGTCTCTTCCAGCTCTATTCCTTAAACTCTTTCTTTTTCTTATATCACATCAGTGCAAATCTGATTTGGCTATAAAAAGAACAAAGAAAAAACCTAAAAAATATTTTTTTTGTTATTATTCTCATTGTTGAGTTGGGCTTAGAGTAAAATTTTGTTCAGTGCTTATGTTTGATGTGTAGAAGCGAATTGGAAGCAAATTTGGTTTGAATTTTGAGATTGGTTTATTTTTGGAAGGATCGACCGTATGAATTGTAATAATTTGGTTCTATAGATGAGCCAAAGCCTGAGCTAAAACACGTGCCTACGACTATTATTCTAGCATTTAACTTCATTTAAATTACCGATAGGAAGTTACATGGGGATAATAATCCGTAATGAAAGAAGATTGTTGAGGTTCATCTCCTAAATGCAGTATCCAGTTGCTTGTACTAGCTTTTAATTCATTTGATTTTTATTATTGGTTTGGTCATCCATCGTTGGAAACTTCATGTAATTTGCTCCCAAGTCTGTCAATTGGGTAAGCACCATCGTATGCCTTATTATTTCGAGTCAAGAAAAGAGTTGATAGTCCTTTTGAGTTCATTCCTATCTGGGATATTGTCCAATAAATTTTAAATTTAGTTTTATATACTTTATTATATTTTTGGATGTTTTTTTCTTGTATAACCTAGTTATATTCATCGAAAATCACTCAAAGGTCCTTTCTTTTCAACTTTTTATCTTAAAATAAAGAATTAGTTTGTTTTTTAAATTTATACTTTGATAACTGATATGCAAAATAATTTCTTAGTTCCTCTTTTATGAATATCTCGTCTACTTTTGGAATAATTTATTAAATTTGTTGGAACAATTCATTGTATGCATAACAACAAAGTGGTATTGTTGAACATAAGAATCATCACTTACTAGAGGTTGCATGAATTTTGTTTATCCACATGAATTCCCCTCAACACTTCTAGTGGATGTGTTGTTTACATCATGCTACCTTATCAATCACATGCCTTCAACTTTCATCGATGGACAAATTCCAATATTCTTGCTATATTTTGAACGTGATATTTTGTGGTTTACTCTTAGGATTTTTGGTTGTATTCGCTTTGTTCATGACAATGGTACTAATAAAACTAAATTGGATCTTAGAGTTATTTTGGGTTTCAACAGATTGTTACATTCTTTGAGTCATCTTCGGATCTTTGATCTTTGGTTATATGTATGTATATTTAAGGAGTTGAAAAGAATACAAGTATCAGTCTCATCTCCAATAAAATCTTGATTTTAGTAGATGTTACATTTTTGAGTCTACATCATATTTTGAAAAAGATTCTTTATCTCCTGCATTGAAAGATCATTTCATGTATTTTTATTAAACACATCAATTTCTTCTATGGAATCGGATTTGTTACCCTCAAAATAGGTAATCAGTGGAAGTATATACAAGCTCACCAAGTCCACGACATCTATGCCGTATGTTATTGTATATCTAACATCTGATACTTAATTTGGTGAGGATACTAACATTTTTATTGCAAATAGTTCTCAAGTTGATGTTGACGTTTGGATCCTTATATTCCCATTGTTCATTGTAAAAGGAGTTGCACTTTACATCCATTGAAATGTTTTTTATTTCATTCATATCTTTTCACAAAACATCGTGTTTTATCTCTTCCATTAATTCTCACGCTGTTCTTATGAGATACATTGTCAAACATAGGTTGGCAGGATGCGGAGATAGTTCTCCTTCCAATGAGAAAGAAAGCAATTTGGTATCATTTGGTATATACAATCCAACTGAATCCTATTGGGTCATTAGCATGCTTGAAAACGTTTGGTGGCAAATGGATATTGTCATTCATATGGTATACGTTGTCATGATACCTTTCCTTTTATAGAAAAAAATGACATCGGCCTATTGGGTTGTGTCACGGCAACAACTCATTGCCCTCTGCATGAGCTAGACTTCAAAAAATATGGTCCTTGGGTTCTTGATTAGAAGGTTTATATGGAGCCTGAGTTTGTTGCTCACATGGAGTCTGGAAAGGGTTATCATCTAAGAAAGTTATTATATGGTTGAAGCAGTCTTCTAAAGAGTGGTTTGAGAGATTTAGCTTAGTTGTTCAGGAGTTTGGTTTTCACTGTTTACAAAGTGGTCATTCAGTCTTCTTTTGTGTGCACCAAGGAAGACATCATTTTTGTTACTTATATGGATGATATTGTGATTGCAGGTAAGGATGCTCAAGGAATTAAGTGATTTAAAGTCCTGAAATAGAAATTTCAGATGAAGGATCTGGGCAACTATGTTATTTCTAGGGTGATAAGATGATAAGATCTAAGAGGGGATTTGTCTTTCTTAGAAAAAAATGTGATAGACATGCTTTCAGTTAATGGTATTCTTGGGCATGAGTTGTATATACACCACTGGATCTTAATTCTAAGTTGCTGATGGATTAAGAGGAAGAAAATCTATGGAGATCTAGTACATTTGTTGGGAAAATTAAATTGCCTCTTGATAACTTGACCTGATATAAAATACCCAATGAGCATAACATGTTAGTAAATGTGGGCGCCACAGACAAGTCATTGGGACTTTTGATCCGAATATTGTGATATATGAAAATGCTCAAAGCAAAGTGCTCTTATATTCTAATTATGTCATAATTGCATAGCAGGGTCAAGATGTTCGGTTGATAGACCCGCCTTATGCTATTGTGTTTTTATTGGTTGAAATGTTGTATCATGAAAAAGCAAGACCATGTGTGAGCTCGTATGGATATGAGATATTCTAGTCTAGTGCAAAGTGAGAATATTGAGTGATGATCAACGCCACATGCGAGCTCATATGGATGTGGGACATTCTAGTTGAGATGTGAGTTTGTGATTGTGATTCTTATGCGTCCGTGGTAACAAGTGAACAGCTAATTACGTTGCATGGAATACTATGTTTCATGGGTGAATGAAGCATATCAAAGCGGATTGCCACTTGGTTCGACAAAAAAGGGATGCATGTATTATTGATCCAAAGCATGTGTCTTTTAACAATCAGTTGGCGGATCTTTTAACCAAGTCACTTGCAATAGTGCGGGTTCAATTTATTTGTAATAAGTTGGGCATTTATGATATATATGTTTCACTTAAAAGGGTGTTCATGAATACGAGTTATCTAGTTTCTAGTTTATAAATAGAAGTCATAGTTTTCAGTTCAAAAATGAGGAATTATATTTCCAGTTGTTGAGATCTTCTCTCAACACGATTATTTACGCACGGCATTTCAGCTTAAAATCGAAAAATTGAAAGATAATTGGGACTGAATTGAATGTAAGGGAATTTGCAGTGGAATTTTATTGTTGTGAAGAAGAAAAATTATAGGGAAAAGTACAATTGAACAGATAATTTCTCCGATGATTCTTCTTTTTACAGTTCGCCGTCTTATATAGAGACATCGGTTAAAGTTGTGAACAAACTAACTATACAAATTAACAAACCCATTTACAAGACTTGGTGATAGTGGTTGCAAGCGCTAACGACCTAACCACTAACTGACAGTTTCGGTTGGAATTTCTGTTGAATAGCTGGAGTTTCTTCTGCAAAACCCATTTCTCTAGCTAAACGGAGAATGAAGATAAGTAGCGCACCTTCAAACGGTTGAGAAGCTAACAGATGTGCGCACCTCTTCTTTAATTGAAGATCAACGATAATGAGATGCTTCGTTTCGTCATCAACGGTGTAGAATTAATCTGGTGGTGGTGAAAAATTTATATGTAATCTCCCGCATCCAATGCTTTACGTTCAAAAGCAACGGTTACCTCCGTACGCTTATTCTTCTTCAGCTAAGCGCCCAACAAATCCCTCCCCCATTTCAAGACCTTGCCTCAAGGTCGAAAGAGGGGAATTTCTTCACCGAGTCCCAATAGTTTCCCTGAGTCGCATCATCTTTGGTTCGTTGTTTTCGTCGTACAAGTACATGGGAGATGAGAGTATTTTTAACTTTGATGGCCCGTCACCCTTCGATTCTTTTGGGCTCGTCTACTACTGCTTCAAGGTAGCACAACTGAGTACTCTGCACCACCACCCGATCTTCTATCTTCTTTTGAGTTGAGAAACATAAAAAACTGGGTGGATTTTTGCTGCTGTAGGATGTTCCAGTTTATAACATGACCGATTTTCTCCAGAACCTTATAAGGTCCATAGAACTTGGGAGAGAGCTTATGGGGCTTCTGAACTGCTATACTGAGCTGTTTGTAGAGTTGGATTCTCAAATACACCCAATCACCCACTTGGAATTCTCTCTCCATCCGATGAGCATCCGCATACTTTTTTTATTCTATCCCTTGCTTTGATCAAGTTGTCTTTGAGGAATTGCATAATAATCTTTCTGGAGAATAATGCCTCGTCTACTGCATGTACCATGGAGGCTCCTGATAGACATGATAGCTAGGTAGGAGGCTACATTTCGTAGACTACTTCATAGGGTATTTGTAATTTTTTCCAAATGAATTTTGAGGATTTATTCAAAAAATTTAAATATAATTTTCCCTTCTTCCTTTCTCTATTTACTTTTTTCCCTTACCGTTCTTTCAATTACTTTTCTTTTCCCCCCTTTCTTTTATTTAGTTTGGCCCATGAGGCCGGAAATCCATAATAGAGTCCAACCACAACGACCGAATTTATTATCTTCATACATAAGGATAATAGATTACCTAGTAGAAAAAAATTTAAAATCATCACAACCCTCCCTTTTTCTTTTCTATTTCAATCCACTTCCTTTAATAAAACCCACACCCATTTTCACCAAAACCCCACTCACTCCTCACTCCACCTGACCATCTCTCTTTTTCTATTTGTTTCTCGCGTGCGGCAGAGGAAAACACAGCCGAGAGTTTTCAAAAACCCTAACCCTAAAAAAATCAAGCAGCCGATCCCTCTCCTGTGGATTTTTCGAATCGAAATCTCAACGGGAAGGTGCTCTTCCCTCCTCTCATGCATTCCTCTCTCCCATATATGTATTTTTTTTGTTTTTCTAGGGCTCAAGGTATGTAAAAAATTACTTTCTTCTTCTCAATATTGTTCGGAACTCTTGGGGCTTTCGGATCTTATCTGAGACTTTTGGTTTCCTTGGATTTCTTACGTGATCTTTGGTGAATGGTAGATTCGACCCCTCTAAAGCTTTCGATTAATTTTTTAATTGTGTTGTATGTATGTGTGGTTCTTCGGTGATTTTTGTCATGGCTACATTTTGCTTCTTTTTGGTTGTTTTGTGTTGGTGTATGATGTAGAACTAGAAATCGAGTGGCTATTCCTCGATGATTCACGGCTCCGGCAACCCGAGACTCATCGGTGACCCTCGCCGTTGTATTTGGTATTTTCTATGGTCGTTTTACTTTTTTTCAACACCACTGGTCGCTGGTGGAGGGTTTGCCACCGGTGAGCCGTCGGTGCCCTCTTGGTTTTCTCCAATTGTTTTTCATTGGTTGTGGTTTCTTGCTGCTCCATCGGTTGCTTGTTGTGGGTGTCCCCTTGGCCGTTTCCATTAGTTCCTTATGACTGTTTTGTGGGTCATTTGTTGGGTCATTTGGAGGCTGTTCTGGGGTGTTTTGATGGCTGTTTTCTGGGTCTTTGTGGGTGTTTTTTCTGTGTTTTCTTGTAGCTGTCCCGTGGGTCATTTGTGACAGAACTGTTGGGAACTTGTGGCTGATTGGTTGGATTCTTTTGTGGCTGATCTGATGGGTTCTTTTGAAGTAGAACTGTTGGGCTTTCTATTTTGGTATTTACGAAGCTGTTTTTACTATGCAGTTCCTGAAAGTTTCAAAATGAAATATTATTTTCTTTTATTTCTTTTTGTGGTTTTATACCGGACGTGGCAAATCCTCTTACTGAGTTGGTAGGTTGTTGGGTTGAGTTGGGTTGCCGAATCTGATCCCTGGGTTGAGTTGGGTTGCCGAATCTGATCCCTAAAAGTGTCAAATTTTAATTTCTTTTTATTTAAAACTTTTTATTGTTTTTTCAGAAATGTTGAGTTCTGATATGAATGCCTGCAATAGTCGATTATATGGTTATCTGCTCTGATGTATGTAGATGAATGCTACACTTGATTCATATATTGTACAATCCACTATATAACATAAGTCAAAGGCTATATTACATGAACTGGACATTGGATATTGGACACATGTGCTGGACATGCTACAAGAAACATACAAGTTCTGTGCTAAACTATGTAATCTAGGGCCTACAGACATGACACTCAACATTACTTAGAACTAGAACAACTGCACATTTGTCATGACACGGGTTTTGGGGTAACTTATAATTGAGAGAGTGCTCGAGCGATTGAAGCTATGCCATTGGTCCCTATTTGGGAGAATGCCCGTTTATGGATCCCGAGGTCTTGCTACAATTGATCTTTTACTTGACTTTGGGTAGCATCCCGTGATCCAAGGTGAACTTCACGTTACACATCGTGCTCTTCTCTTATAAGTTACAACACTAATTGATTAATTACTTTTTCTTTAGTTGATAAACCGCTTACGGCTACTAGACTGTGCCGAGTTAATACATTCCTTTACAGTTTTCACTTGCATGCCTATTAGATTCATGCATAATATTAATTGACAGTTTTAGTGAGGTTAAATCTACTGCGTTGATGGTGATTCGATTTCTGTAGTTACTTTCCGCTATGTGACAATCAGATCGACGAGGAGGCTCACATTATGAGGAGTCCAAGTTCCCAATTAATGACGCTGAGTTTTGAGTGCTTAGAGTTGACATGAGAGTACCTATCTTTGTCTTTATTTATTCCTTTTTCAGTATTTACTAGTTGAGCGATGTAGTTCCTTTTTGCTTTAGACATTGTAATTCTTGGAGAATGAAAATAAATGAAAATTTTAATTTCTTATAATATTTCTTGTTTGTTCCTATATTGACTTTACTGGTAACTGCAAAACCTGCATAATAATTATGAGTGACGACACTATGTCTGGGACATTACAAGTGGTGGCCCATACAGGTCCGCGCAACCACCTCGTGAACAATATAGAATAAACAGGAAATATGTATAAAATACTCAAATTGAACTTACATCCATCCTTAAAATACAGAATGTCGAAAGCCTACAACCGATGTGCTCGTACCGTTGCTGGGAACAATTCCGTTGCTGTCAATGGGAAAATGGCAAGGAACATTGGCAACGGAAGCGGATCACACAATTGCCAATAACAACCACATCGTCAATAACAATGTTGCCAACCACTTTGTTGACGAAAATGTCGACAACACCAATCATGATGCTGACCCCAATGCCAATAATGCCAGCAACGACGACATGACCGATACTGAACAACCCCTGATGGTGCATCAGATATCTGATCAAGCTTTGCGGGAAATGGTTTAAGCTATACAGAGGGAACCTAGACAAGAAAGGGGAGTACAACAGTTTCGGGCACTACGTCTGCCGACTTTTACTGGACGAGAGGATCCTCTGGCTGTAGAGAAATGGCTGCGCTCCACCACTGATATGCTAAAGGCAGCACGATCTCCTGCAGGTTCATGGGTAGACATGTCGAAACTGCAATTGACCAAAGATGCCAGAAAATGTCGGGATTCTGCGGAGGATCGGTTCGCACAGCCGATCTCCTGGACCACTTTTAAGGAGGCTGTCAATGCCTAGTATTTTTCACCAGAGGCGCAGATGGAGCTAGAGGCACAATTTGTCGGTCTGAAGCAGGGCTCCATGACTGTGAAGGAATACGATGATGAGTTTTCTATGCTCAGCAGGTGCATATTTTGACTCAGTTAACTATACCGTGCATGTGAATATGCTAAATGTATTGTTATTACAGATTTGACAAGGACATGGTGTCCACCCCGTTGGCTCGAGCTAATAGATTTCAGTAAAACATGAACATTGGCATATGAGAGAAGCTGGTCGGGTTTAAACTGAAGACCCATGCAACTGTAATCTCCACTGCTTAGGAGTTTGAGTATGTACGAAGAGAGCGAGCACGAGAAAGACAGGTGACTGCTCCTTTATGACGACCACCCCTCCTTAGCAGTTTCTGTAGGACCTCATAGATAGCCACTTGCCCCCACTAGGCATATCCACATGTCTATACAGCAGACACAATTTAATAGGCCATCACCGCATCAGCAACCCCGACAACCTACTCATATATGCCACTATTGCAACAAGCCGAGTCACATCAAACCAGACTGCTGGTTTTATCTGAACTTGTGCCTGGTCTGTGGTGCAAAAGAACACTGTGCGAGAGACTGTCTGCATAGGGGACAGAGACCAACAGCTCCAGCCCAGACTACTGTACCAGTTGCTGCTTTAACTCTAGCAGGGAACAAACAGCGTAGACCCCGACTTCTACCTTAGCAGAAGGTGTATCAGCAGGCGCGGTCTCAAGCTCCACTATCCAAACACTAGGCATTTAACATGACTGCAGAAGAAGCCGAGGCCACTGACCAAGTTATCACGGGTATGTAATTTACAGTTTTACCATTTTTCGTTTCATACATTAGCACAAGTAAGCTTAGACTTGGTATTCGTGACCTTAAATATTGTACTGGTTGCTAGTCGGCCCGTCCTTGCCCTATTCGACTCAGGAGCTTCCCATTGCTTCATGTCAAAGCGATTCGTTGAGAAACACACTATTCCTGTTTCGCCCCTCACTTCTTGTTGGGACGTTAACACGTGTAGTGGAGTATTGATCATAGCCAGCACATGTTTCTCCTGCCCAGTGGTAATCTGCGGACGCGAGCTATATGCAGATTTCATCGTCATCGACATGTCAAATTTTGACATCGTCCTCTGGATGGATTGGTTGGCGGTACATCGTGCCACAATCGAATGTCGCAAAAGAAGGGTGATGTTCAAGATATCCAACCAAGATTTGCGTTTGTTAGAACAAAGAGACCAACAAAGTTCAGTGCTAGACCGATGGCGCCAGCGGTGACTGACATGGATATTGAGACAGAAAAGCCAAGAGATAGTTCGGGAATACCTGAATGTGTTTCCGGATAACTTTCTGGGTTACCTTCGGACCGTGGTATTGAATTTGTAATTGAGCTAGTGCCTGGGGCCCAACCCTATTCTAGACAGCCTTACCGTATGACAACACCTGAATTGGAAGAAGTGTAGACACAGTTGGCTGATCTCTTGCAGAAAGGATGGATACGACCCAGTGTGTCTTCGTGTGGTGCTCCAATATTATTGGTGAATAAGAAGGATGGATCCAATGGAAGTGTGTTGATTACAGTGAGCTGAACAAGGTCATGGTAAAGAATACGTATTCTCTTCCCTGTATCGACGACTTATTTGATCAGCTTGGGGGATTGTGCGCCTTTTCTAGATTGGACTTGAGGAGCAGTTTCCATCAGTTTAGGGTTAAGAATGAGGATGTTCATAAGATTGCAATCAGTACAAGATATGTTCACTATGAATTTCTGGCAATGCCGTTTGGTTTGACCAACGCACCGACATATTCATCAACCTTATGAATCAGGTATTGTACAAATATATGGACAAGTTCATAGTGGTTTATTTTGATGACATACTGGTATATTCGAAGGATGTCGAGGAGCATGCTAGACTTTTGAGGACCGTTCTAGAGACTTTGAAGCGGAATCAGTTGTACGCTAAGTACAACAATTGCGAGTTTTGGCTGAACAAGATGGCTTTTCTAGGCCATGTGGTTTTAGGATAAGGAATTTCTGTGAACCTAGATAAGGTTGCATCCGTCCAGAACTGACCAGTCCCTAAGACGGTACCCGAGATTAGGAATTTTTGGGGACTAGCTGGCTACTACATGAGATTCATCAAGGATTTCTCGAGTATCGCAGAGCCCATGACTTGGTTAATAAGGGAAGATGTAATGTACGTATGATCAAAGGCTTACGACAATGCATTCCGAGAATTGAAGAAGATGTTGACGACTGCGTCGATATTAGTCATTCCAGATCGCACGTGAGGTTTTAAGGTGTTCTGCGACGCGCCCGGTAAAGGTCTTGGAAGCGTACTTCATCATACGACACGTTGTTGCATATGCATCAAGGCAATTGAAGAGCCATGAGAGGAACTATCTCACTCATGATCTTGAGTTGGTGGCAGTAATCTTTGCCTTAAAATATGAATACACCTTCTACTTAGGGAGCACGTGAAGGTATATATGGATCATAAGAGTTTAAAATACCCTTTCACTCAGAAGGGGCTGAACATGCAACTACATCGATGGATCGAGTTTATGGCAAATTACAAAATAGACCTTCAGTATCACCCCGTGAAGGTCAATGTGGTACCTGATGCATTGAGGCGGCTTCCAACTGTGATGATGCTTACGACACAGTAGAGGCTACAACAGGAGATCCGCGAGATGGAAATAGCTGTGGTGGTATCCGAATTGACTTCGTCATTGATGAACATCCAGATACAGTCAACCCTGATAGACAGGATTAAGGCTGCACATGCGGGTGATACAAAGCTTCAATGGATAAGAAACATGGCATTGTCAGGACAACAACCGGAATTTCAGATACATGCAGATGGGTCCCTGAGTATGGTAACAGATTATGTGTAACATTGGGAGATGTCAAAGAAGAACTATTAAATAGTTCCCCATACTCCATCCATCCAAGAGGAACCAAGATGTACCAAGATTTGAGACCGCATTATTGGTGGCATAGAATGACGAGAAGTGTGGCATGAAGCGTGGCTAGATGCATGGTGTGCCAGCGGGTGAAGGCTAAACATCACAGTATTGCCGGTTTGTTACATCCCCTGCATATTCCCGAGTGGAAGTGGTGACACATCATGATGGACTTCATGACTGGACTACACAGGATCAAAAAGCAAAATGACGACGTTTGGGTGATTGTTAATCAATTAACCAAGTCGGCACATTTTATTCTTTTCATGGTAGGCAAGTCTACTGAGACTCTTGCCAAGAAATACATGGAAGAAATTGTGAGATTGCACGGGTTCCTGTGGTATAGTTTCAGACAGGGACACCAGGTTTACTTCTCACTTCTGAAAGTGCTTACAAGAGAAGTTGGGTACGCAATTGAGGTACAGTACAACATACCATCCTCAGATGGACCGGCAGTCGGAGAGTAGTATTCAAATTTTGGAGGACATGTTGCGAGCATGTATGAGCATGTATGATGGATTTCAAGGGGTCGTGAAAAGATTACCTATACATCATGGAATTTGCATGCAATAACAGTCATCAAGTGAGCATTGGGATGTTGCCGTTTGCAGCTTTATATTGAAGGAAGTGTCGGTCGCCTTTGAGCTGTGACGACATTGGAGATTGAGAGTTGGTCGGGCCTGAAATGATTGTGGAAGCAGTTGACGTAGTATGGGCTATCAGAGAGAGCTTGCAGGTGGCACATGACCGATACAAGCACTGTGCAGATTCAGAGCGAAGGCATTTGGAATTTAAACCAGGAGCCCATGTATTTTTAAAGATATCTCCCAACAAGGGAATGATCTGTTTTGGTCGCAGAGGGAAACTTAGCCCACGGTATATTGTGCCTTTCAACGTACTCGAGCTCGTGGGCAAATTAGCATACAAATTGCACTCCCTCCATCCCGGAAATGAGTGCACAATGTATTTCACATATCACAGTTGCGGAAGTATGTGGAAGATCCGACTCACGTGGTCGACATTCAGAAATTACAGTACTACCAGCCTTGCGCTATGAACAACAACCGGTAGGGATTATTGATTGTCGGTAAAGGGCTCTCAGAAATAAGTCTGTGGTTTTGGTCAAAGTGATGTGACATCGTGACTCGCTAGGAGATAATGATCGAATAGCTGTTTAATGTTATTCTAAATATCCCTAAGCATTCATCACTAAAGGTATAATGATGAATTAAAACTAGTATGAGTTTGGTTGATAATTATGAGATAATTATATGTATGGTGATTCAAATCAAATTGAAGGTATTTGTTGGAGAACATGGTACTGGATAGACTCGCTATGCGATCATTTCATGGATCAGTGTCGTAAATGATCTCATAATAGTTATGTCATAGAATCCTTAGACATGAGATCATCACCGTTTCCTACATAAGGAACATCATGTTTTGACATAACCAAATGTTAGCTTTAATCAGATAATCATAAATGTTATGATTGAACATGATTAGAATTATGCTGAGAAAAATGAATGAACAAGATGGAATTTGTTCCTGAGAGAGATATCTAATGGTCCCCTCGATAAGTAAGACTGGAAAATGCATGGCCGTGCTCAGGTGAATTGATACATGATCAAGGTCATTTGATTTTATCAGTCTACTTAGTAATCGAGAAATTAAATGTTTGAACAATATAAGTATGATACTGTCAATGATGTATGTTCAAATTAAATATCGTGTGACAAAGGATTATGACATGTTCTATTGGTTAGGTTAATATCGGACTAACGATATTCATATTATTTGGATAGTTATAATATTTTGCTATAGACCACTTATGACTTGTGGGTTTATAATGGGATTAGGCATACTGCCAATTTAATATGAGCCTATTGGGTCGCACATATAGAACATAATGGATGGGATAGAGTTTAAATGAGATTTTGAATTTAAAATCTGATTTGAAATTCGAAATAAGGCAATATATCTTAACTGTCTGATATTATATCTTATTAAGATATTATCCCTAAGACATCTCTGCATAACTGAAACACGTTAACCACTCATCAGATTGAGTTAGGGTTAACGTGGGACTATATATATTATAGTGAGGATTTTCAGAATGCTATGCGATTTATCTATCTTTGTCGTTTTTTGAAAAACAAAAATACAAAGCAAGAAAAAAAACCTAGTTGCGGATAAGGATCTAGCACCATTGCAATTTCATTCGTGACGTTCATGTGTGGATACTGATAGAGGGTGGTCGTTTATTAAGCAGCACATGTAGTCCGATTCGTTCCAACATGCAACAAAGGTTAATAATCACGAACAAATCAATTGAAACACATGGATGTTTGGTGGGTTTCTGTTTTTCCGATGCGTCATGATTTTTTATGCTTATTGAAACCCAACAATATGCATGTGGTTCTTCGACGAATTTCACAATGGCTGTGTTTTGCTTTTTGTTGTTGTTTTGTGTTGGGGCGAGATGTAGAGCTAGAAATCGAGAGGCTATTCCCCGACGATTCATGGCTCCCGCAACCTGAGACGCATCTGCGACCCTCACCGTTGTCTTTGATATTTTCTATGGTCGTTTTCCCTTTCTTTTTCAGTCCCACCGGTTGCCGGTGGAGGGTTTACCACCAGTCTGCCGTCGGCGCCTTGGTTTTCTCCGATTGTTTATTCTTGGTTGTGGTTTCTTGCTGCTCCATCGGTTGCTTCTTGTGGGTGTCCCCTTGGCCGTCTCCGTGGGTTCCTTGTGACTGTTTTGTGTGTCATTTGTCAGGTCTTTTGGTGGCTGTTCTGGGGTGTTCTGGTGGGTCTTTTGGAGGCTGTCTTTTGGAGGCTGTTCTGGGGTGTTCTGGTGGGTGTTTTGGAGGATGTTCTGGGGTGTTCTGGGGTGTTCTGGGGTCATTTGGTGGCTGTTCTGGGGTGTTCCGATGGCTGTTCTGGGGTCTTTGTGGGTGTTTTTCCTGTGTTTTCTTGTGGCTTTCACGTGAGTCTTTTGTGACTGAATTGTTGGGTTCTTTTATGGCTGATCGGTTGGGTTCTTTTGTGGCTGATCTGTTGGGTTCTTTTATGGCGGATCTGTTGGGTTCTTTTGTGGCGGATCTGTTGGGGTTTACTGAACTGTTGGGCTTTCTGTTTCGGGCTTTACGAAGCTGTTTTTACCGTGCATTTTCTGAAAGTTTCAAAATAAAATATTATTTTCAATTATTTGTTTTTGTGGTTGTATCTAGATGTGACGAATCCTCCCATTGAGCTAGTAGGTTGTTGGGTTAAGTTTGGTTACTGAATCTAATCCCTAACAGTGTCAAATTTTAATTTCTTTTTATTTAAAACTTTTCTTGATTGTTTTTCCAAAAATGTTGAGTTTTAATATGAATACCTGCAATAGTCGATTAAATGATTAACTGCTTTGATGTACGATCTACTAGATTACATACGTTAAATTCTATCCTACATGAACTGGACACTGGATACCGGGCACATGAACTTGACATGCTAAGTGGAAACGTACAAATTTTGTATAGCGCTTAACTATGTAATCTAGGGACTTCAGACATGACACTCAACATTACTTAGAAATAGAACAAGTATACACTTGTCATGATACGGGTTTTGGGGATAACTTATAATTAAGAGAATGCGGAGCGATTGAAACCATGTTTGTGGCCCCTATCTAGGACGATGTCCATTTATGGATCCTGAGTTCTTGCTATAGTTGACCTTTTTATTCGGCCCGGTGTAGCACCCCACGGTACAAGGTGGACTTCGCATTGCACATCGTGTTCTACTCTTATAAGTCACAACTCTAATTGATTAGTTACGTTTCTGTTAGTTGGTAGACCTTTTCGGCTACTAGGCTGCGCCAGGTTAGTACATTTCTTTACATTTTTCCTTTGCATGCCTATTAGATTTCTGCATGGTATTAATTGTCAGTTTTAGTGAGGTTAAATCTATAGTATTGATGGTGGTTCAATTTCTGTTGTTTTTGCTAAGTGATGATTAGATCGACAAGGAGGCTCCACATCACGAGGAGTCCGAGTTACCAATTGATGACGCTTAGTTTTGACTGCTTACAGTTGACAGGAGAGTACTTCCGTTTTGCTTTATAGTATTTACTAGTTGAGCGATATAGTTCCCTTTTGCTTTAGACATTGTAATTCTTGAAGGATGAAAATAAATTTGATTTCTTATAATATTTCATATTTGTTCCTATATTGACTTCACTGATAACTACAAGACCTGCATAATAATTGTGAGTGTGACGACATTCGTATCTGGGACGTTATAGTACTAGCTCTTCTAAGTAGTGTTGAACCAAAATTCTACTAAAGTTAGCCATTTAGGCCACTCTTTAGGCTTATTATGGTTGCAGAAGCAACTGAAACAACACTCAAGTCCTTTGTTTGTGATCTCAGTTTGCTCGTCACTTTGGGGTGATAGGAGGAGCTCTAGACTAGAGTAGTACCTTGGAGTTTGAATAATTCTTCCTACAATAAGCTAGTGGATACAGATGTGATCCTTGTCACTGATAATAGTTTTTGGGAACCCATGTAGCTTGAACACCACACTGAAAAATATTTGGGCAACTGACATGACGGTTGTCACGTCCCATTCTTCAAAATATCTGAAAATTATACGCGTATCACGATCAAAATACATAATACAATACTCATATATATGAAAACATGGAGGTACATCCTATCCAAAACGAAAGGAAGTGATGGAATCAAAATATCAGTTCAACAAAACAAAATGCCCATGTAAACCAATAGTATACAAAAATATTATTTGAAAGTAATACAAAATAAAATAGTATCGGAGCATCGTCCGTACCATCCTTACACATATCGTAGTGTGAGATGACCTGCATGGTCCATCATAAAAACCATGTCACGCCACATTCTTCAAAATATCTGAAAAATATACTCGTATCAAATACGATCAAAATACATAGTACAATACCACTATATACGAAAACAATGAGTTACAACAGTGTAAGGGTGTTTCATCGGAAAAAGTGGGAGTACTTGGACAATCTATCAACAACTATAAAAATTATAGTTATATGTCCATATGGGGGCAACCCAGAGATGAAGTCCATATAGACTCTTTCATATCAACCCTAGAACTGGTAGATGCTGAAACAACATGGGTGTGGCCACCCTCTCAGATTTGTTCCTCTGACTGACGTCACATTCATGAATTTTTTGACTGTGGCTTTCATACCTACCCAATAAAAGTATCTTTTGATCCGGTGTAGTGTCCGCAAAGCATCCGAATCCCCCCTACGACTGAGCTGTGATATTCATGTGAAATTGCTTGCTGAATTTTGGAAGAAGTTGGGCTAATAAATATCCTCCCTTTGTAAAAGAATATTCCATCCTCTTGAGTGTATTTTTGTGACAGGGATCCTCCTCCTTGCTGCAACTTTTCTTGGAGCTCCAAAAAATAAGGGTCGTTCGTCACCAACTCTTTAATTTCATGTACCCAATTGCATCTTAGAGTGGAAATGTGATAGTGTGAAATAATCCTCATCCATTCTTGAACTATTCTTCACTTCTCTAGAGAGACCATCTGTATTTAACTTCCTTGGCTTGTATTCCACCACATAATCAAAAGCTTGTAATGTCATTAACCATTTACTTTGAATCCCCTATTGTGATTTTTGATTCAACAGATACTTGAGGTTTTGGTTATCAGTTTTGATTATAAACCTTCTACCAAGTAATGACTCCATTTGGTGATAGCAATGATGATTGCAAGGAGTTCTTTCTCATTAGTAGAGAGTAGCAAGTTCTTCCCTTTCAGCTTGGTCCTTAAATAAGCAGTGAGTCTGTTTTCGTGCATCAAAATAGCTACTACCCCTTGTCCTGAGGCATCACACTTCAAAATAAATTCCTTGTTGAAATCAGGAAGAGCTAGGACTAGAGTGGAGGTCAAAGAGTGCTTGAGCTTTTCAAACGAGTCACGAGCTTCATGATTCTTGTGAAAAGCCTCCTTTAGCAAATTCGTGAGGGGAGCTGAGATGGCCTCAACCCCTTTAACAAACTTCCTATGGTATCCTGCCAATCCAAAAAACATCTTAGTGCCTTGATGATTTTTGGTATAGGCCAATTTACTATGGCCTCAATTTTTTTGGGTCAATAGATACAGCTTTTTGTCCAAATTACTTAACAGATTTTTGTCCAAATTTACTTTTAAACATCTTCACCATAAGCGGTTGATCTTTAAAGATTTATAGCACAAGCTGGAGGTGGTGTAAGTGAGGTGGTGTAAGTGTGTAACGCCCCATACCCGGGTGCAGTTACTTTTGTACAACTTTATACAGGTCCTGCAGTTACCAGTGGGAACAACGTGGAGCAGCAGAAATTGATAGAATTTAAAACACTCATTTTATTACCATCATGTCAGAATTACAACATTATATACAATGAAATGAAAGTACATCATTACTCTAATGCTAAACATAAATACATTGAAATGAAGATACAATGTCACTCACACCCAATCGGTCCTTAAAGCTCGTCGTCCTGAACCGGAAACTCAGTCTCCTCGTACACCGGTGCATCCGCGTAGTCTTGTTGGTCACCTGGTGGCAATAACAGAAGTGATACCACCGCTCAATAGAGTAGATTTATCAAACCAAGCAACAATAATGATAACGATTCATGAATAGAGAGGTATATTAACGAACCTGTATAATTGGTGATGAGCCAAGATCTTACATGTTATGGTTGTTTCGATGTCGTTAATTTACTATGAGACTACGCTATTAAATTGTTCTATTTTAATCATAAACTTATAACGGAGAGCACGATGTGCAACCCGGAGACCATCTTGGACCGCATGGTGCTACCCTGGGCCGAGTCTAGAAGTCAACTGTGACGGAGACTCAGGATCCGTAAACGAAAATCCTCCCAGATACGGGCCAAAAGCAGGGCTCCAAGCGCTCTCGCACTCTATCATTTATAAGTTTTTCCAACCCCAACGAGTTATGTAAAGTTGTTCTCTTAATAGTTTGACGTTACATCCTAATTTCATGTCAGGTAATGTCATTTATCTTACCCATTATCTCAATCTACGCAATCTAAAAAGTTCCTTTGCTTCATGTCAAGGTACATTCTCTGCTTTCAACCAAGCATATGTATTAATTATTGGACCAAGTCCAATTTACTTTAAATTCATGTGTCACCTTTAAATTGCGTAATTGAGATATGGGATCAGTTCTACGAGATCAGGGTTTCCATGGAACTTAACAAATTTTTGGTACACATATGGAGACTTGCATTCAAGATGAATTACTGATAATGTTTCTTCTCCTTCACATAGTATATACTTGAGAGATCTGAATTTAAGACTTGCATAAACTTGATAAATTTGTACTCAGTTCTATATACCCAACAAACTTGCATTCAGTTTATGTATACTTAAGAAATCTGAATTCAAAAACCAAGATTTACATGTTACACTAACTGAACTGAGAAAGAACATCAAACTGAAATAGTTATATACCTATTTATTTTCAACTTAGTTGAAATTGAATCACTAAAAGGGTGGATAGAAAAAGTTAATATTTTGGGATCAGATTGTGGGAATTTCATCACGTTGTGGGGGGTACCCGAACCTGCGGCAAGGTCTACGGGGACTGCAGTTCTATCAGCAAGGAACCAGGCCAAAAGATTATCAACTGCGAGGGATAAGAGGGTTTCCGAGGTCCTGGTATCAATTCAGAAGATGATGCACCAAAAACAGCGAACACTGAACCCCCAGATGGTCAACTCACGACGACAGAGAGATTTCAGAACCATATAGAAGCCGAAACCCGCACAAGGTAAAGGGAAAAACTGAAACTACAAGGCAGAACCACCCTCGAGTGAAAACCCACGGCCAGACAAATAAGAGAGGGACTGAAAATGATTACATTAGCCATTCATAAGCCTCGAGACCCCAGGCCAAGCATGAAAGGGAGCCAACCCCACAACAGCAGACTAATAGGGAAAACCCTAAAAATGTTCCCGTCATGATCATATCCTAGAAATCCAACTTTCATATGAATTTAACTATGAATTTCATTTCAGAAATTAAACATAGTGGTAATCGAAATCATCTGAAGCGTAGAAAGATAAGGATCTACCTTTTTGAAGCCAATAATCAAGAAACCAAAGAACGAAAGCCCCAGCAAAAAACCAGATGATACCCGCAAGGATTTGACCGCAGATCCGTAGAAAACCAAACCGAAAACTTTAAAGAGACTTACAGTTTTGTCGCAATTGAAGAGAGGATAGGAGATTTGGAGTTATAGGGCTCGAAGGAGCCGTTGGGGAGACGATCGAGGCACGAGGTCGTGGAGAGCTCCTCGTGCGTAACCGAATAGCGAGGTGGCGTGGTTCCGATTCCTGCGGAAGAGAGAGAGGGGGAGGCAGTCGTGGCGTCGATCGCTCAGAGCGAACGAAACATGCATGAGAGAGAATGATCGCCGCGAGCGTGAGCCCTAGAGGGGGGAATCGGGCTGAGAAATGAGAGAGAGAGAGGGTGAAGGGAATAAATGAATCCCATATGGGCTTGGGCTGATGGGCTGTTCAAACGAAAAAGAAAAAGAGAAGAAAAAAATGTTTTTTTTTCAAATACAGCCCATTACAAAGTGGGACTGCCAAGTTGGGCTATATATCAGAATATCATAAAACTAATACAAACTTCCTTAAATTTGGTCTAATAATAGAGTTCATGAGAGCTTGGAAGGCGGAAGGAGCATTCGTGAGGCCAACATGTATAACTAGGAATTCATAATGACCCATGTGTGTGCAGGTAGTCTTATATACATCAGATTCGTTCATTCTGATTTGATGGTATCCAGCCCTGAGGTCTTACTTAAAGAAGAAAGATGACCCTTGGATTTCATCAAGTAACTCATCAAGAATAGGTATCAGAAACTCATCTTTTGTAGTCTGTTGGTTCAAGGCTCTGGAGTCCATGCACATCCTCCAGCTGGAATTAGTTTTTTGCACCATCACAACCGAAGAAGCATACTGACTTGTACTCGGCCTAATAATTCTTGCTTTGAGCATTTCTATAATTTGCCTCTTAATTTCTTCTTTGAGGAAGTGGGCGTGCTTGTATGGACGTAGGCAGATTGGTTTGGATCTTGGCTCCATTGGAATTTTATGGTCGCAAGGTCTTTGTGGTGGGAGACCTTGGGGTTCTTGGATAACTTCAAGAAATTGATCCATGATTACTTGAAAATCCTGCGGAATTTGAGATGTTGAATTCTCCAAAGAGTAGCATTGATATGTAGGAGTAGTCAATGTCAGGAAACTTAATTGATTGAGCTATCATTCCCCTTGTTTTTAATAGCATTACAGAATTCCTTCTCCCCCACTATCTGAGATGTTGATGGAGTAATCCCCTGCCATAGCCACTCTTGGCCATTGAATTGGAACCTCATTTGTAACTTTTTGAAGTTGAGAATGATGTCATTCAACTGCCCTAATCACTGGGCACCAAGTACTTCTTGGTTACCATCCAATGACAATATCAGTAAATTAATCAAAACCAGGACATCTCGACACTTCAGTGAAACGCCCTTGTAGACTCCAGCCTCTCGAAGCATTTCTCCATTGGCAATCACCACATCAAAGGCCTCAGACTCCTCTACATCCAATCCCAATGACTTGGCCTATCAGGGATGTATAAAATTATGAGTTGACCAGAATCAACCAAGATGTCGACATTCTGTCCTTTTATGCTTCCCTTGAGCTGAAGAGTGTGAGTGATTGGGATTCCTGACATGGCATGTATTGAAATGGATGGTGAGTCCTCAAGCATGATTTCTTGTGACGGGTGTTTCTTCAGTCACTTGCTACTGAGTTCCATCATCTTTAGATACTCCCCCCTCCCAGACTCCTTTGAGAATGAAGAGTTGTTTATTTTTACACTTATGGGATTTATCCCATTTTTCATTACAGATGAAAAAATGGTGTTTCTTCTTCGTTGTTGTATCTCCTCAGGGGACAATGTTTCCCTTTGGGGCACTGTTATTGAGTTCTTTATTAGTTCCTGGCAGCATGAGGCCATTTGCTTTAGGAGGAGGGTTCATAGTATAGTTGGATCGACTCTTTTTAACTTGTATCATCTTCTCTTCATATGTCCTGGTCAGCTGCACCGCAGTTTTGTATTTCCAAGGTCTTGCAGCTAAGACATCAAATCGTATCGCCTCCTTTAAAACCCCAACAAACTTGTCTACGATATACTCCTTGGGAGTTTCTTCAATAAGCCGAAACTTTGTTTAAATTTGCACAGGTAATCTTAGATCCATTCTGATTCAGGTTAGAGAAAGAAGTAAATGGCTTCTCTAACTCCACTGGCCTAAATCTAATCACAATCTCCTCTTTGAACAGTTTCTATATAAAGAATTCTACATTGATATTCCCTACTCATAGCACTACAGAGCTTCCTGCATGTAAAAGGCACAAGTTCTCACCCAACTGCTTCTTAGAGTAGCATAGTAATCAAAAATCTGATGCACTTGCTCAACTAAGGTATGACGTCCTCGGTTCCTTTGAACATTAGAAATTCAGGCTTCAGAATTTTGGGTTGTGAACGGTGGTTTTCTCGTGTCCCATCTGATCATCCTCCTTTTAGAGTTTTTTCCCGAATCTTGTTGGAAGTTAAGGTTGTCGATGGAATTATTGGGCATTACCTTCTTGGCATTGTCCCTTGCTTCTTTACGCTCCAAATTACTGGGAGAGCCTTTTACTTTGTTAGGCAGCTTTTTGATCTGTAACGCCCCATACCCGGGAGCAGTTACCTTTGTATCATTTGTGCAGGTCCTGCAGTTATCAGTGGAAGCAATGTGGGGCAAGTAGAATTTAACTGGATTTAAAATACTCCTTTCATTAACATAATGTCAGAATTACAACGATATATACAACGAAACGGAAAGTACATCATCACTCTAAAGCTGAAACGTAAATACATGAAATAAAGATACAATGTCACTCACACCCAACCGATCCTCAAAGCTCGTCACCCTGAACCGAAAACTCTGTCTCCTCGTACAACGGTGCCTCCGCGTAGTCTTGTTGGTCACCTGGTGGCAACAACAGAAGTGGTACCACGGCTCAATAGAGTAGACTTATAAATTCTGGCAACAGCAATGGAATCGATACATGAATAGAAAGGCATCTTAACGAACATGTGCAAAAGGTGATGCACCAAAGTCTAAGAAATTATGGTTCTTTCGGTGTCGTTAAACTACTATGAGACTATGCTATTAAGTTTGTTCTTTTTCAATCTTAAACTTATAACGGAGAGCACGATGTGCAACCCGGAGACCATCTTGGACCGCAGGGTGCTACCCTGAGCCGAGTCTAGAAGTCAACTGTGACGGGGACTCAGGATCCGTGAACGGAAATCCTCCCAGATACGGGCCGAAAGTAGGGCTCCAATCGCTCCCGCACTCTCTCATTTATAAGTTTCCCAACCCCAACGAGTTATGTAAAGTTGTTCGATTAACGGTTTGACGTTGTATTCAAATCCTATCTCAGGTATTGTCATCTAGCTTACTCATCATCTCAACTTACGCAATCTAAAGGGTTCCTTTGTGTCATGTCAAGGTACATTAAAGCTGAACATGTCTATCAAGTATCAAATATTGGATCAAATCCAATTTACCTTAATTTCATGAGTCGCCTTTAAATTGCGTATTTGAATATATATGAGATCAGTCCTATAATTGGAATCTCTAGGTGATTCAATAAATTCTTATACACATGTGAAGATTTGTGTTCAAAACAAAATTATTGACAACTTATTCTACACCTTCTCCCTAGCGTATACTAAGAACCTGAACTCGAACTTGTATAAGATAACTAAACTGACATTCCAGCCTATTATGCCTAATAGACTACATTCAGATTTCCGTACAGAAGGAACTGAAATTAAAATCAGAATTCACCTTTACGCTAACTGAACTGAGGGTGATTAATAACTATAAAACTGAAACGTTTAAACTTCCATTCGTTTCCAGTTTTATTGAATTTAATTACTGAAATTATGGACTAGAAAATTTTAGTAACTAGGGGATCAGATTTGGGAATTTCAACATGTTTGTGGGGGGTTCCCGAACCTGCGGCAAGGTCCACAGGGACTGAGAGTATATCAGCAAGGAAACAGACCAAAGATTTCAACTGCGAAGGGTAACAGGGACTTCCGAAGTTCAGATGTTAGTTCAGAAGGTAACGCCCAAAAACAGCGAGCACCCAAGGCCTCCGATGGTCAATCATGAAGACAGAAGGGTTTCAGAACTAGACAGAAGATTCCCAGAATTAAACAGAACTGAACAGAATTATACAGATCTAATCAGAAGTCACAACCCCCACAAGGTAAAGTAGTAAGCTGAAACTGCAAGGCAAATCCACCCTTAAGTGAAACCCCACGGTCAGACAAGCTAAGGGAGTGACTAAAAACAACACATCGGCCATTCAAATCCCAAAGACCCCGGCCAGGAAAGACGGAAGCCAACCCCACAAATTAATCAGATGATAGGGATTAAAACCCTAAAAAAATCATTCCCGTCATCATCCTATCCCCAAATCCGACTTCTGTATGTATTAAATATGAATTTCATTTCAGAAAATTAAATATAGTGATAATCAAAAGCATCTGAAAGCGTAGAAGATAAGAGTCTACCTTTAGAAGCCGATGATCAAGAACCAAAGAACAAAAGCCCACAGAAATTCCAAATAATACCCGCAAGGAAAAGCTTCCAGATCTGAGAAGAATCAAACTGAAAAGCCCACCAATATAAAGAGACTTACAGTTGTTTTCGTCGAAACCTAAGAGAAGGGGAGATCTGTAGATATAGAGACTCTGGAGAGGAAATCATGGGGCGTGGAGGCACGAGATCGTGGGCTCCCCGTGCGAAAACGAAGAGCAAGGAGGCGGCAGTTGTGATCCTGCGAACGAGAGGGAGAGATCGTGGCGCAGCGTCGATCGCCCGGAGCGAGCGAAGCGTCCGTGCGAGAGCCGCTGCGAATCGTGCCCTAGAATCGGCGATCGGGCTGAGAAAATGAGAGGGAGAGAGAGACAAACGAAAATAAAAAGAAAGCCCCGTGGGCTTAAGTGACAGGCCGCCCAAAGAATAAGGCCCGTTACATGATCTTAGTCTTGAGTATGCTAAACTGGAAATTTAAGTTGCCATCGATTTCCAATGTGCTCAACCTATCATTAAGCTCCGTAATCTTTGAAGTTTGAAGCGCCAAGGAGTTTCTAACCTCGAAGAGATTCACCCCTTGATTGCTCAACTGCTCCTCTTGATATTTGAGAGCGGCTTCCACGACCCTCAATCTTTCTTACCATGGCCTTCCTGTGCCTACTTCCTCGTCTTCCGAGCGTCTTCCCTCATGGCTCCCGACCTTCTCTGATGGCAAATGTTGAGATCTCGTCTCAACACAATTATTTGCGCGCGATATTTCAGCTTAAAATCGAAAAATTGAAAGATAATTGGAACTGAATTGCATGTAAGGAAATATACAGTTGAATTTTATTGTTGTGAAGAAGGAAAATTACAGGGAAAAGTACAGTTGAACATAGAATTCTCCGATGATTCTTCTTCTTATAGTTTGTCGTCTTATTTAGAGACGTCAGTTAGGAGTTGTGAACAAACTAACTATAGAAAGCAACGAACCCATTTACAAGACTTGGTGATAGCGGTTGCAACCGCAAACGACCTAACTACTAACTACTAACAATTTTTGTTGGATTTCTATTGAACACTGGAGTTTCCGCCGAACCCATTTCTCTGGCCGAATAGAGGAATATGAACTGTGCACCCTTCAAACAGTTGAGAAGCTAACGACTGCGGACCCCTCTCATTTAAGTGAAGATTGACAGTAATGAGATGTTTCGTTTCGCCATCAATGGTGCAGAATTAATCTGGCGGTGAGCAGCTGAGATTTAATCTCCCGCATCCAACGCTTCGTGTTCAAAAGCAATGGTGACCTTCAGTAAGCACCCAACACCAGTGTAGGAACATAAATTGAATAAGAATTATAATCATTTTGTATTTTCTCGATTTTATATATATCAGTAATACCACATGCTTGGGAATGGTCTCTTTACTATTTCAACAATAGTTATTACTTATTTATCAAGAATAGCCCTTGGAAGAACTGAATATGGAAGAAACAAAAAAAACAAAAAAAAGAAGTTATATGGTTTCTTAGAGTCCATGCCAATGCACCAAAGCTTATGTGGTGATGGTTAATGGAAGTGGTTTTGTAGTCTAACGTGACACTCCTAAGTTGTGGTGAAGACCGATGACAACATTTCAATAATCTTAGATGCATCTGCAGTCTAGCATCCTTTTGTGGCCGAAGCCTTGGGTTTTGTGCACCACTAAATAGTTTTTTATTAGCTAATTGTAAATGTGTTGCTGGTCAGATTTGAACCTGGTTACTATTATACCATCTTAAAGCCTTTGCCACTATACCAAACTCGGTGGCCGTGATGAGCATCGAGGGAAATATTTTTGTAGTCTAACATAGCCAAACCCCCTCATACTTTGGGATCAAGGAATTTTGCTGCTACAGCAGTTTGAACCTGATGTGCAAAATATTGCTACAGCAGCAGCAATATAAACCTGCCGTGCAAAATATTGCTGCTTATGGTCAAGCAGAAATTATTTAGCTCGTCAACACAAAACCTTATCCTGAAATTTATGTGATTTCCTATTTTGATCTCAAAATCTGTCCAAAGCAATCTAGTATACATTTGAGTAGGGAATCTTCTGACTAGGACAAGCTGACTAGGACAACGGGGTTGATAGAGTGGTGCTCAGGATTTGGCCATCTCATCCTAGGGTGGATGGAGGGCTGTGATATGGTTTTGGGTGGCCCGCTAGGGTGTGGATGTGGCTCTCGGCGTTGGGTGCATGAGGATGGGGTTGAGTTGATGTGTTTGATTGGATTGAGTTGATGGACCACCCACCGCCAAATGAAAACCCCCAAATGCCCACTATATACATGTTTGCCATTGCCTTTCATGAGCCCAAGGAGCACCTCCAAAAAGGCCTCCCTCTTCTCCATATTTACGGGGCTGCCATTGGTCTTTTTTTCTTTGCCTCCCACATGTTTTTTGCACTTTAACCATTACTTTTCCTCCGTTTACCAACAGACGATACCGACACACACACCCTCACACTTCTCTCTCCTTTTCGGCTACGCGGGGGGCCTGTATCATGTGTACGGGTTATTTCTAGTATTTTCATATTACAGCCTTATGTCAACACACTCAATTGTCAACACTCAGCTCATGAATGCTTAAGGGCTGGGTAAAAAGAGTATTTTGAATGTAATTAATGATTTCAATTGATCTCGATGTTGATGACTGTACCAGTTGCTTCAACAGGTAACTCACTAATACTCAGACTTGCTGTCTCAGTCTTATTTGACATTTACTGCAGATTGTACTACCTTTTCTGTTGAGATATACTCTAGAAATTTCATTGGACAATTCCAATGAAGTTGGAATGATAAGAAGATTTTATAGGATTGATTTTGCTATGTGATTTTCTATGTAATATATGTTTTGGACATATTTGGGAAACTTTTTTTGGATTTGAGCAAAAGTTCATGATTTTTACCTTTGATGTAGTCATATGTTGAAAACATGAGAAAATTAGTAGTCACTATTTGAAAGAAAATCAGGTTTTGTCAGTTGATGCTGTAGTACAATGGCATAATCTTCCTCTAAGTGGAGAGTTTGGTGTCTGAATAATCTGTTTCTCTGAACTCCAGTCCTGCATTAAAGTAGCCCTTGACTTCGTTTCGCCGGAAAATGTTGGTGCATGTGCACAGTTAACTGAAGAGTTCCGTTTGCTTCCAGAAATTCATAGGGCAAAGGAGGACAAGCTGGAGGTATCGTATTATGTTGTTTCAATTTTTCAGGCAAATAACGTTCGTTGTGCAATTTTTGTCCAGTGATCTGTTTCCGCTTCTGTCTATGGTGTAGCATCTTATTGTTAGCGTGCTCTTTAGAGATTTGACTTTGTAGGTTATTTTCATTCATGAACGTGATACTTTATAATTATGTTTTATAATGTCATGATTTGCATGACATAGTTATCCAACTTGTCTTATTTATGCAGATTCAATCCAAAAAATTGAGAAATACAGTTTCTTTGACATAGTATCATCTACATGACACAAAAGGCAATTCATTTGCTTTATATGTTTTAAAACAATTATGAAAAGTACAATCTAAATGCAAACAATGGCAGTTAGTCATGGATAAAAAGGTTTGAAGCTCAGTAAAATGCTCAGAAATGTCATCTAAACTGATATACACAAGGAAAAGATAACCCATTCAGAAAGAAACAAATGATGCACAACTCTATAGAATATTAGCCGCCAAATTTGGCTTGAAAATAATAATGATGGTACCAAAATAGTAATTTCTTCATGAGGAAGGAAGCATGCTAGGCATCACAGATGCTTAAGCATGTAAATGAGATAAGGCATCAATTCCATAATATGAGCCGACAATTTGCCGGAACCGAGACCAACTGTGAGAGCTCTCAATCTGTTAGCAAGATTACTTGTACTATACATGTTTGTCCCTCACACACAAGGGCAATTCCATAAGATGAGCTGACTCATTGCCTGAAATCTAGAGCAACTGTGACAGCTTTTAATCTTTTAGCAAGATTACCTTTACATGTTTGTCACACACACATGGGAGGGAAGGAAATGCCAATCTTTTGATTTTGTGTTGATTAGCACGATAAATGAGATAGATCAAGTTGAGCAAGTGGGGTGTCCATTTGAAAGGCCTATGTTTGAATCCGAATGGGTTTCATATCCTTTGGAAAGTAACCAAGTGGTGAGTTGGCACTTGAGGTCCTGAAATGTGTGAAAAACATAGTTAATATCTCTGGCTAGGACTATAGAAGACTAATATATGTGTTAATTACATTCAAACATAAATGGGGTCCCCATGATGAACCAAATTGGCGGATACATAATTTTGGTACTCTAACCCAAAAGCTTAAGCTACTGGGTAAAGGCCCAACTTTCAGTTCATGTTTATTCACTTACATATATGTACATATATACATATATGTACATACATATACATATACATCTATGTACATACATACATACATGTGTACATACATAATACATATACATACTTATACATACATACATACATATATGAGGAAAATGAGTATCAAGTTACCAAGGGGTTTCCTCCTTGGCCACAATCTAGCCCGTCCACACCTCCATGTAGGGGTGTGGGGCCCACCCCCATGATTGGCGATGGGCGGCCTAGATTGTGGCCAAGGAGGAAATCCCCTCCTTGGCCACCTGACCCCCATTAACCTCTACACACAATGTGGGATTATTTTTTCTAATGATATGTATTGATGCATGGAAAATTGGTTAGCCGTTACAAGGAGTGTTGGTCCAACCATTATAAGCATTGTTGACATAAGTAAGCCTATAAAAAATAGACACTAGAATTCGATGATTATAACAGTAGTTTGGGATGAGCAGTGGATATGGCTAACATATTTAATCTGTTGAAGCTTGTTGGCAAACAATTTGTTATACGCATGTATCTGCTTCAGAGCAACCATGTGAGGTTAACACTATTTAGTTTTGTTGGAATAGAAAATTGGTCGCACCACAAAGTCATGGTATTGGGGGTGTTTATATAACTAAAAAATTACAATACTATTACCATTCTGAAAAGGATCAACTTCTAATTAGTTTGAATTAGTTAAGATTTTATTTGATTTTCAGTTATGATTCTATTTGTTTTAATTAGGTTGTATTAAGATTTTTAGTTAAAATTTTGGTTAAGGTTTTGTTTGTTTTTATTTGATTTTATCTGTTAAAATTTTAATTTATTTTATTTGATAATTTGGTTATTTGGTTTAGTCCCCACATCGGATGTGAGAAGACTTGTTTTCATTTGCAAGCCTATAAATAAGCTCCAAAACTTATTTTATTGGACAAGCAGTGAATGACTCAAAAAATTTATTTGAGAAAAAAATTTCTTGTTTAAATAATTCTTATGAGTTGCGAGGGAGTGAGCACCGGAAAGCCTTGACGAGAAGCTTAAATCTCTAAATTTCTAAAATGCTGAAAGAACAAATCCAATAATTAATTTCTGTTGTTGCGTTCTATTAACCAATGTCACATAGTTTAATAACCCTGTTTTGTCATCACATCAAACTTTCAGATTTCATTTAAATAAATTCAAGGGTGAGGGAACTTATCTTGATCAATCATGCGTTAAAACGGTGTCAACTGATGACGGTTAGTGTCCTTGAGATATGACATGGAGGGTTATGGTGATTGTGGGTCAGTGGCATAGCATCAGTTGCAGCGACAAAGATAACATGATGGTCTCGGGTGTGGCTTTGGGTCAGGTCAGAAGAGAGCTGAGATCGAGAAAGATTTGAGAGGAGAGAGGATGAGAGTATGCATGGGCTTAGGCGATTGAGAAATTAGGGTGGGAGTGATTGAGAGAGGGTGAGAGAACGAGGGAGCTTTGAGATTGTGAGCTCAAGGGTGGTTGAGAAAAAGGAGGGAGAGGGAATATATTAGAGTTAGGAATTTAGATTTATATAGGGTGTGGTAAATGGGGCACGTCTCGGTTTTGGGTGCAATTGTGGAATAGAATATGAGGGATTAGAGGGGTTTAAAGTAGTTTAATTGGTTTAGTGGGACAGTGAGACATGTTTTAAGGGGAAGTAGGTAAGTGGATTTAATGGGGGCATGCAAGTCTGGTTTGAATTGATCTGGGTCCGATTTGAATGCGGTTTAGATAGAAAACTAGTTAACCAGTTCATTAAAGAAAAAAGAAATAAAAATAAAAAAATATGGAAAAATTACAAATTTTTTATAAATATTAAATAGAACCATTTAATAATTTTTTTATTACATTATAAAAGCATAATAATTTAGGTTAGGATATGTACATCATACCATCCATAGTTAATATCTTACGATATGCTAACATATCATATGATACGATTTGAAGGAATTTTGATACGTATTACAATATAGTTGTCATGTCAAAAGACTCAAAACGATATGATATATTGATCGATATTCAAAAGTTAGGTTATGGTTGGTTTTATCAGGTAAGATCTAGTTTAAATTTTAACACGCTTCAAATTAGGGTTGAAATTGATTGGTTACTCTTTTTAGTTAAAATCATTCAAATCTATTCTATTGCCTTGATGATTACAATGTTTGTCACACTTTTTTACGCTCACCAACCATGTTAGCTATCTTTGAAGCTTATACAACCTTGTCTATCAAAGCTTGCCAATAATTAATGACATGTCTATGCTCATCGATTATCTAAGAGGTTCCATTGACTTTTGCCATCCCTTACAAAGGCCTTGCTAACCCTCCTTGAGTTTTGTTGACTCCCAATGACCTTCGCAATTGCTATTTTCAGATTCTAAACGTATCTTCTTATGTATTATTTGTTTTATGCTAAATCCTTTTATATTTTTTGTGGATATATTTAGTTATATGCGTGATGAAACTAGATATAAAAAGTGTACCGGTAAGTAAATACTGTAGGTGTCTTAGGTCAGTTATCCAAAAAAGATGCAGAAATTAAGGAAGACGCAGATTGGTTGAAGTGTAGAGCCGTAACAAAAGTGTTGAGTGATCGAAATGTATTATTACAGCTAAGGGGTTAATTTAATAAGATAATTAAACCATTTTGTTATATAATACTTAGCATTAGACTATTACCAAGAAGCATGAATGGAGTATGCATGTGGCAATGATACCAATGTTACTGTGGATATATGGAAATACTAGAAAAAATAAAGAGAAAAAATAAAATATCCGAGTAAAGGTAGGTATTGACATTATAGATGATAAGATGAGAGAATATCGTTAGAAATGATTTAACCATATACATCGAATATATATTTAAATATCTGACAGACAGACAGAACATATGAATTTAAAATAAAAAAGAGAAGAAGATCAAAAAAGATACGAAAAGAAGTAGTAGATGTGATATAAAAAAGATCTTTGATTTGATGGAAGTGAAGGCTGTATATCGTAATACATAAAAACAAGTATCTGACATCACGATCCGATGTGATATTTAAAAAATTTTTTGTCTATTTATTATTATTATTTCTTTTTATTTATTATTATTATTATTGCTATTATTTCTTTCTATTTGTTGTTATTATTTTTTTTTTCTCTTTCTATTGAGTCAATAAAGTCGATCCTAAGTTTTGAGATAAAGGCTAAGATGATGATATTTAGCTATTTACATAATTTGCCTAATTATTGCATAAGATAAATTTATCTTACAATATGCAATGCGATAATTATATATAGTGATAAGCGATATATATATTATGATATTACAACTCTACTACCATCCTTGAAAGATTTGCATTCTCGAAATTTTTCATGGAGATGCAAGAAAATAAAAGAGTGCATGATAATGATGTAGCTGATCATCTTCATGTTTTCCATGTCTATGCTCCATTAAGTAAGAGGAGGTGTGAAGGAAGGGTACCTGATAGTTCAATGAATGGGCAAGGAAATATCCAATAAAATCAAGAATGAATTCCAAAATTTTGAAAATTTGTTGTAAGGAGTGTAGTATAGAAAGATTAGAACATGTATGTCGATCAAAACTGAATAAAAAAGGATAAAATATCGATATGACTGTATGCAAATAAAGTAAAAAAGGATCAAAGACTTACATGCTGAGATTATTCTCCTATGAGATCAGGCGCTGAGTCATCCTTCTCTGGAATGTTTCTCGATATGTTGCCCTTCGGATCTGATATACATTTCAAAAGAAAAATAAAAATATCTATCAGCGACGTTACTCGGTAAGTTTTTGTAGTTTAAAAATTTATTTAAATATTTAAATATTTAAATATTCAATTTATTATTTTATTTGCCTATGCTATTTAACCGGCAAATTTTTCTAGGAACATAATTAAATAGTGGGACAACGAATAAATAAGTAGTATATTCAATAAATAAGTAGGACAATGAATAAATACATGGCATTATCCATAATTAAGCATGACGAGAACTAGGCAAGTAATGTCTACACAGTGCAATCAATGGGAAAATCAATATCACTAGTTATACAGTGTCAATTACGATTATGTTGCTCAGTTATTTAGTTCATTTTTCTTTCAATTCAACTAGTTTACCATTAAGCATTATGTCCAAGGGTATGATCACTAACCTGGGTGTTCCGTTCCACATCAGAACAAATATCAATAAAGGTCAGGCCTCTGGTTGCACACTTATAGATGCCAACAATAAATATCAGGTCAGGCGCTCAAAACTGAATAAAAAAGGATAAAATATTGATATGAATGTATGCAAATAAAGTAAAAAAGGATCAAAGTCTTACATGCTGAGATTGTTCTCCTATGAGGTCAGGCTCTGAGTCATCCTTAAAAGATTTGCATTCTCGAAATTTTTCAGGGAGATGCAAGAAAGAAAAAGAGTGCACGATAATGATGTAGCTGATCATCTGCATGTTTTCCATGTCTATGCTCCATTAAGTAAAAGGAGGTTTGAAGGAAGGGTACCTGATAGTTCAATGAATGTATAAGGAAATATCCAATAAAATCAAGAAAGAATTCCAAAATTTTTGAAAATTTGTTCTAAGGGGTGTAGTATAGATGGTTGTTTTGCAGAGGTAGAAGCAATGAATTTTAAAGATTAGCACATGTATGTCGATCAAAACTGAATAAAAAAGGATAAAATATTGATATGAATGTATGCAAATAAAGTAAAAAGGATCAAAGACTTACATGCTGAGATTGTTCTCCTATGAGGTCAGGCGCTGAGTCATCCTTTTCTGGAATGTTTCTCGATATGTTGCCCTTCGGATCTGATAGACTTTTCAAAAGAAAATGAAAATATCTATCAGCGACGTTTACTCGGTAAGTTATTGTAGTTTAAAATTCTATTTAAATATTTAAATATTTAAATATTTAAATATTAGATTTATTATTTTATTTGCCTATGCTATTTAACCTGCAAATTTTTCTAAGAACATAATTAAATAGTGGGACAACGAACAAATAAGTAGTATATTCAATAAATAAGTAGGACAATGAATAAATACATGGCATTATCCATAATTAAGCATGACGATAACTAGGCAATTGATGTCTATACCGGGCAATCAATGGGAAAATCAATATCACTAGTTATACGGTGTCAAGTACGATTATGTTGCTCAGTTATTTAGTTCATTTTTCTTTCAATTTACCTAGTTTACCATTAAGCGTTATGTCTGAGGGTATGATCACTAACCTGGGTGTTCCGGTCCACATCAGAACAAATATCAATAAAGGTCAGGCCTCTGGTTGCACACTTATTGATGTCAACAATAAATATCAGGATGCACTAGGGGCGGAACCATGATTAGATGACCGGGGGGGGGCCGGACGGCATTGCAAGAAGGCGTACAAATTCGAAAAGTACATAGATGCGATGATGTTCAAGTCGACGAGTTCAAAGGGATAAATGATGTGTTTTACCATTACGTTTAAGTATATTTGAGGTGACGAAGTGAACAAAATAGATTTGAAATTCATTGATCAGGCCCAATGCAACTTATGTGGGAGGAATCGAGTAAGAAAGTCGAAAATAAAAGAAGTTTTAATTGGATGCGAACGAAAATAAGTTACGAAGATTCAAATCAAATTACTTTAAATAAGCAACAAATTTTCACATGCATTTATTAAACACAAAATTGTTCACACATTAACGAAGATGTGAACGAGAAACTGACACTAAACTGACACTGATTACATCATTAGCAAAAAACCAAAAATTTAAAAATATAATCATAGGGAATTGCCATGAATTAATTAATCTTTTAAATTTAAGGAAATGAGAGAAGCGTGTTTAGTAATAAAACATTTTATGTATATTAAATTAACCACGACAATTTAAAAACTCAAATTAGAGATCACAACGTTTACTAGTGTGATCAGACAATTTTATGTTTTACAAAATATCTATGTGAGAATTTAAGCTTGAACTAAGTTATATTTTTGTTTAGACTATTTTCTTTTCTCAATCAGATGCTGACTCTGTCATGTTATAATTAAAAACATGAACAAAAAAATTGGCATAGCTTCAAACGAAAATCTCAAAATTTTGCGGACAAATTTTCATGCTATTTTATCAAAAAATCTAAAAGTTTACTAGACAATATCCCATATTTTAATGTTATTTTATCTAAAATTCTAAAAGTTATATAAAAGTTTACTGGGCATAATAGTTTACTCGACAATGTCCGAAATTTTGATGCTATTTCATCTAAAAAGCCTAATATTCACTACAAAATTCCCCTTAAAAGAGGGGGGGGGGGGGGGGGGGGGGCTGTTAGGAATCGAAACTGTGACCTCAAAATCAAGGAAACAACGCACAACCACCAAGTCAGCGAGAGAGTTGTGTTATTGGGAATGACATTTATGTACTTATCCTATATTGCGGGTCTGCTGCCCCATATATATGTATGTTTATTTTGAAAAATGCCCCCCCCCCCCCCCCCCCCCCCCCCCAACTACAACATGGGTCCGCCCCTGGGATGCACACTCAAAGGTGTCAACCATAATGCTCAGGTGTACAGATTCATCTTAGGATCGTGTAATTTATGTTTTCCAACTTAGGTTCAGTTTTCACATCCAAGCAATTTCTACAAGAACACAGTCCAATAATTAAGAGTCTAAACCATCAATTATCACTCGCAATACAATTTCCAAGCAGGTGAGTCCTGACTAACTATTTAATGGTTTATCATGAAATATAATCATGACTAACTATTTAATGGTTTATCATGAAATATAATCATGCAACAAAATCACATAGGGTAAAAAAAATATTCAAAATTAGTACATGAAATAGTATCATGAAATATAATCATGCAACAAAATCACATAGGGTAAAAAAATATTCAAAATGTATCTTATGGTAACAGTTTTATTGCATTTACATCAACAGGGATAGTGAGGTTTATCAAAATGTATCCCATATTAAAAATCATATGCTGTCAACTTATATGCATGATGTTAATACATGTCCTGACTAACTATTTAATGGTTTATCATGAAATATAATCATGCAACAAAATCACATAGGGTAAAAAAATATTCAAAATTAGTACATGAAATAGTATCAAGTCAAATTCTGTGTAACTTTACTGAGTGCAAATGACATGTATTAACATCATGCATATAAGTTGACAGCATATGATTTTTAATATGGGATACATTTTGATAAAACTCACTATCCCTGTTGATGTAAATGCAATAAAACTGTTACCATAAGAAACTTATCTTGAAATTCAAAAATCATTGGCAAATCATATTATACACCTGAAAGTTCAGACAGCAATGAAAGAAGCATGGACAGATTGTTGGCCATTATGACAAATCTTTAGATTATATTGGACATTTTATCGATCTATACGCTTTGTGAAAGTAACATATGCTAATTACATACTGGTGAACACAAAAACATGATGGCAGCTCTTTTAATATCACTGAAAAGGTTAAGGTATGAAATTAAGAACTTAGTTAAATTCAATTTCCATGTAGGATTTTGTCACATGCCAAACAAATCTAATAATTAATCTCTGTTGAATTCAGTTAACCAATCTCACACAGTTCAATAATCCCATTTGTTCAAATTATCTCATCAAAGTTTCAGAATTAATTTAAATAAATTTCAGGGTGTGGAAACTTACCTCGATCGTGCATTGGCGGTCGGCGTCCTTAGAATTTGACATGGACGGCTGCAGCGATTGTGGGTAGGTGGCGGAGCATCAGCTGCATATGCGAAGTAGGAAGTAGTGGTCTTGGGGTAGGCTTCAGTGGAGGGGAAAGAGAGATGAGGTCGAGAGAGATTTGAGAGGGTGATAGACTAAGAAAGAGTGGGATCTCAGGCAGCCGAGTGACCGGGAAGGGAATGACAGAAGGGTGAGAGATTGGGGGAGTTTCCAGATTGAGAGCTCCAGGGTGGCAGAGAAAAAGGAGAGAATAGATTAGTGCTTAGGAATTTAGATTTATATAGGGTTGTAACCGGGTTGTGTCTGGGTTTCGGGTTGAATAGAATTTAGATAGAAAACAGGTTAACATGTTCGCTAAAGAAAAAAATAAAAACCAGAAAAAAATTCAAAAAAATTCAAAAAATTTATAAAAATTAAATAGAACCATTTTGATAAAGAAATATTTTATTACATTATAAAAAACATAGTAATTTGGGTTAAGACGGTTACAAACCAATTTGCATTAGAAAACTCATCGACAAAGATAATAAGATATCTAAACTAAGTTTGGAAGTTATTGGATATGGCCATAAATATATGAAGAGGTTCATATGGATCAGGTGGCACCTGATCCAATAGATCAGGTGCCATGACACAAAAAAGTGGGCCCCACAACGAGTGCAAGCTCATGTGAGGCTTGTACTTTCCATATTTTTGTTTCTTGGCACCTGATCTATTAGATCAGGTGCCACCTTTTCTACATTAAATCCATATATGAATGAGATAACTCAAAATAAATATCGACTCTTACTGATCTGTAATGAATACGAAATGGTGTTTACTCAATTGACATGACTTGCAATTGAAAGGCAATATTGCTCAATTTTTGTAAAGTTTGTGAAGGTAGATGACCAAACTGACAGTGAAGATCCAATAAAATAGAGCTGGTGTAGGCAATTAGAGTACCATTATTTTTCAAATGATTCAAGCCTCCTCGTTCACATCATTTGCGAATTGTCCCACACGTCTTAATCATCTGAATTACACAATGATAAAAAAAAGAATGCCACCGAGAAATTAACAGAACGTGAGTACTAATAGATAAATGATTAATTGGAAGTTTTTGAAATGGTCGGTAGAAGACAAATGTAAAAATATAGTAAAGTAGCATTGCTTGTGCCCTGTATAAAAGATGAGAATAATAGATATCATACTACATATGAGGTTAAGCCTCATATACGCCTCCAAAACTCCACCTCATGCTATGTTTTCATAGGATCGGAACCGTTCATTTTGATCTACATAATAACCCCAAAACACCGAATATCGGGTGAACCCAATGGGTTTTACCTGTTCATCCATCCGTCACAAATTTAACGGTTTTGCATGATAGAACTTTTGCTACGGGTGGATGAATGGGCAAAACCCATTATATTCACCCAATATTCGGTGTTTTGGGATAATATCAACATCAAAATGAACGGTTCGGTCCTCCGAAAAAATAACGGAGGGTGAAGTTTTGGAGGTCGCATATGAGGCTTAGCCTCATATGTCATATGATATCCATTATTCTCATATAAGGTATAGAACTATCTGCAAAGTTATTTTCAGAAATGATGTAGACGGATTCAAGTCAAGATATATTTGTTCCCAGTTATGTGATTAGATGCATCTGAGTAAATGATCTAAGTGTTGGGAGTGTTAAGTGAGACACATGGGGGAGTTACTTGTCTGATCTAAAGTGGAGCAGATGAGGTGGTTGTAACATGAGCTTGAAAGTGTTGTTACATTTGATCTCTCCAACTCATTATTTGGCGGTTACCCTTGTGGATCTTTAGAGAACATGATCATCCACATTGCAAGCCATGTGTGCAGCCTAGCTGTGCAATTTAAGACACGGATTCTTAAATCTCTCAGATTATTAGATCATCTGCATTCAGTAGGAACTATAATTCCTATTCTTGTAACAAGTTTATTATTGCTCACCCTTTCTTATATTACAATTCCATCTAGCCGCGTGTGTATGCAAGTGCGTGCATGGATGTGCTTACTAATGATTATTGTATATGCACGCACGCACGCACGCACGCACGCACGCACACACACACACACAAAATATATCAGAGTACATTTATTTGCGTCATTCAAAATACTGTAATTTTCATGTCAAGCTATCTATAACATCTTTCGAGATTGCAAAAATATTTGAAGTTATCACCAAAAACACTTCCTGAAGATGTATTACATTTTATATACCAACATTGCTTGTAATTTAAGGTTCTATCTTACGTACTGCCATTTAATTCCAATTGGTTCTCTTGTCTAACAGGTGAAGAAAATGGCACTTTTTGCTGCAAGTGCAGCTCTTAGAGAGGCAGCTGAATTAAATTCAAAGCTAAAGTAAGCTTTCTTTAATGTCTTAGTTTTAGATTGTTGTTTCCTAAGATTTGATTATCCTTATCAATGTTGATTGTGGATATAATGACTATAAGATATATATAACTTCAGTTTTCGTCAGAATTTGAAGCAGTTCATTATTTCTCAATCTAAACTACATCAAGTTTGTGTGTCTGAAACATTCCCCTAGCAGTCTAAAGCTGGCACATGATATAAAATATCAACTGCCCTAAAACATTTGTTACTATTGGTTGTATGAGCTTTTGTTGGTGTTTGATTTATTCCTCCTTTTCCTTCCTGAGTTGGTAATTGCTCCATCAACTTCAAAAATTTCATCCAAAGCACATTATGTGGTTGGCCTCTCTTTGGATTTTTGACTATTTGGCTATATGCAAAAGAAAGGTGCTGTTCAATGATGGAGCAACATTCCAAAATACTTGTACTTAATCAGAACCAAGATTCTAAATGGCAGATGTCTGGTTTAAGGTGCTTAGGAATTTTGTTTCAGATAGCGAATGACGGGAGACAGTAAATCGACTAAGATAGTAGGATGTATATCAACAAAGATGGCCAACATTTGACCATGAATTGCATGGTTAGTGGGGATTGCGCGCAAGCACATATGCACAAGCTTGTATTTGTTCACCAAAACCATCAGCCAGTTAGGCAGATTGACTGACATACAGGAGCATTTATGATCTCCCTTAGTGTTGGTGCATGTGGCTAATTAATTAATTAAGTTAATGCCAGATGCTTGATATAATTGTTTAAATTTCGTTCGTCCCATTCATACTTCAGACCTGTAATAGCAGTACTTGTTTAGCCTCGTTATAAATATGAAAGAAATTATGTTCCGTCTGTTTTTGTTTTTGTTTGCTGTATTGGACGTGTTGCAGTTATATACTAAATAAATTTACAACTTTTTCTTAATTTCTCTCATGTGCGCTGGCAGAAATTAGGGTGTTATATTCCGACCAATACGGCAAAGTGGCTCATTAATGAGGTTAAACTTGTACCATTGTGCAAAATGCGGGAATTGGCTGGATTTGGAAATTTTGTTCTTAATATCTCCTCCGAAGTTTATGCATCTTGCTTTCATGTAATAATGCCCCAGAAAATTGGTTCTCTCTTTTTTTTTTAAAAAAAAAGGGTTTATGAAATGATTTTTTGGCGGATTAAAGGAGTGGGCAGCGCACCCATAATAAGGCATTTATCGTGATGGAAGTTCACCTGCAAGGTGGCTTTTCTATTTCTTGAAGGGACTGCTGTTGGCAGCATTTTATGTGTATGCAATAGGGGCCAAAATTATTGTTGATAATCAAGCATCCGAGGGCAAACATGGTTAGATTTGGAGCGGAGCATGAAGGCTTTCCTGAGGAACTTGCTAGTTGCTACTTGCAAGTGGTTGTAAAGATATGAATGCTGATCAATGTATGTAGTAGGACTAAGTAATCCTCGGAGGGTTACCTGTAGCTGATTTTTCTGAGAAGGTAAAAAGAAGAATAAATAAATGAAGTTATTTATTGGCAGGCTTTCTGTATAATTGCCTATTGTGGTTTTCAAGGTCGAGCATCAGCTGCCGGAGGAGATCTTGAACCATTTAATACTTTATCTGCAATAACAAAAACAACACATAGGCGAGAATAATATGTTGAATTATTCTACACCAATCCTTCTTAGGGAAGAAAACCTCGTTCATTCATGCTCACACAGGGGCATTGATTCTACCCACATCCTTAAAAAATATATCTCTGCTGGTGGGTGGGGGTTTCAAATAGCCTAGAAAGGATGAGAAAATAACAGTGCTGCATACAAAGCGGGAGCTGAAGAAGAGTAACAGCTTTCACTGCCTAACAAATTTCTTACATATTCATGTCCATGTCATGTGTGCCATCTAGACAAAGACGTTGGAAGGCGTGCCTCCGCAGACTGAACCCCACCCGGAGACCCCATGATTACCATGATGGTGCTTTTGAACCGGTGATATGCCCAAAGGTTCAACGATGGCAGGCCTACCGATAATGTTGGTCTCTTGCATACATCGAGCGGAATGTCAAAGAACCTCCTTGTCGGACAGTTAAGCGAGTCGATGGAATACAATCAAACGGGCGTCGGCATGCAGCAGATAAGACAAGGATCATTATGGATGAGCAGCTGAACTCAGCACTGCTGGTGGCGGTGCCACGGCTTTTGACAAGAGGCAGAATGTACCACGACTCCCTACTCATGCTGCTTGCATTCCTCATGACCTGCATATCCAACCTTTTCTACCTCATCGTCTCCTCCTTGTGGGCATTCCGATGCCCCCCAAATGGAATGCAAGTCGGCAAACTCCTTGAAGCAGAGCTGAAATCCATGCTTCACGTGCTTGACACCACCACCATGCTGCTGTTGCCCACTGCACACATTTCTTTATCTTGTTTCTTCTCCGTATGATCTGATGGCACATAGAGCTAAATATTCTCCAGCCTGTGACCATCTCTTTTGCACCAATATCCAACTCAAACTCAAACAACCTAGCAAGCTTCTTTCTTCTCATTTTCATCGCTCACTAGTTCGAATGAGAGGAGCAAGAACCTGGTCCTGGTGAGACCTTCACCGTTCCTCCAAACTCATGAGACATTTCCGATGGTCTGCCAATTGGATGGTAGATCTTACAACTACTTGTACCGATTTTTGGTACTGCAGGAATACTAATTAATAACAATAACAGGTATACTTTGTCCAACCCTCAATTGAAAGGAATAAAAAAGGTCAGATCATACAAGCTATGTCATCGATTGAGGAGGAAATTGGAACCATTTATTTTCTTTCTTTTCTTTTCCCCCGGTCTAATAGAAGAAATTAAAACCCCTCTTTTCTTAGACATTTTTAAACATCACAGAGCTGTTTACCACTTTCAAAAGCAAATTTGCGCTGGCGCACTTAATAATTGATAGATGACTAGAAGGTATTAGTACTACACATTGCTATTTAATGCAACCAGTTTTTATTGCTCGTGTAATGCACATGAATGAAAAAAGTTTTTCAAATAAACAATGAATGTATATTCAGTTTAATTTAAAAGACCTGATGATCTGGACATGCCAAAACATCATCACATAAAAAAAAACTAATGAATTCCTGGTATTTTGCTCGTCAACCGAACTAGTGAAATATTGAATGACACACTAGGAAAGTTAGTACAAACTGAATTGAGGGTTTTAAGGCGCGACTGCCATAGGACAGGCATTGGCATTTCTCAATGTGGTGAATCAGTGGAAGCCGGCAAGAGAGGTGGGTGTAATAAAGATGCTGATATAAGAAAGGAAAACAGTCCAATGGTGCAGCTAAGAATGCTGGAGGTATGATGTGGTTGCTCGTTGAAGATCGACCCATGTTTTTAAATGGCCGACTTAGAACCGTTAATTTTCAGACCCAAAAGCATCTCAAAGCATCAAAGGCTGATCTTGAGATTGAAGTGGAAGCGAGCGTCTGGCAGGACAAGAAGAAGGGTATCATCTGTGCTTTAGAAGAAGCAGGATAAGTTGTGGCGGGATGGAAAATTCCCTACTTTCTGAATATAACCATGAAGGTGAGCCTGATACATGATGTTTCCTAATAAATTCATTATGATGATGAAAAGGTGGGGATAAATTGGGTCCCTTGAAGCGACCCTATCTATCCTACATCTGATGTTGCTACAAGGCTGATCATTGAACAAAACAAAGGCATAGCTATATACGAGACATAAACTGATCCACCTGACCCATTTAGAACCAGAGCCACGCACGGCGAGAATGGGAAGAATGAACGGCCACTTATGGTGTCAAAGGCCTTGTGGAAGTCAATTTTAAGGAAGATTGCCAGCCAGCTGTAGTGATGGAATGCCAAAATAAGCTCCTAGGCAGTAGCCACACTGTCAAAGGCAAAGCGCCAACTGATAAAAGCTGACTGAGAGTCGTCCATGATATCTTTGATGATAAGAGAAGATGGTCGGTGAGCACTTAGTGATAATTTTATATACTCTATCCTGGAGACTGATAAGACAGAAGACATTGGTGAAGTAACAGCCTTCTTTTTTGGGAATAAGGGAAATAAAGTCTATGTTGATATGTTGTAGGTTAAGTGTACCAGCATTGCGGCTATGGAACATGTTGATGAGATCTTAATAGATAGTCTTCCAAAAAAAAATGCTGATATAAGAGGATAGGAAAGTTGTTAGGTTCAGGTGATTTGTCACTACTACGGTTAAAAACTACCTGTTTAATTTGGTCTTCATGAAGATCTTTCACGTCATAGGCACGCATAGGGGGATGTAAGTAGAGCATCTGCCAATCAGCTTCAAGGTGTGTCTCACTCCAAGAGCCCAGAAGAGAGGGAAAATATTCCGTAAAGACAATGCAGATATCATGCTGATAAGTGATGGGTCTTTGATTGCGATGTCACTGAGAGAAATAGTTGACATGCCGCCTTTGATTAGCAATATACTAGACGTAACCGACGTTGGAGTCTCTGATGCTAGATGGAAGAAGAAAATTGTGATGGGGATTTGGTGAGGAACAAATTTAGGAATTATGATATTTTGTGAGAAAATTAGGGATTTAAAAAAAAAAAATTGGAGTCTTGCATACTAGAGATCTGATGGTCATTTGACTCAAAGGCTCCACATAGGGAGATTTTTCGGACCTTATTCCTAGACAATTAAGCCCACTCTCGCACTCTAATATAAAGATTTAATTTAACAAACAAAAAAGTTTACACCAATTTTCTCGAATTCTATTCAATGAAAAATAATACAAGTTAGACATCTTTATATAGGCTTACAAAACTTCTAATACCTTTCCACAACCGATGAGCCTAAAAACTATTAAAAATAAGAAAATAGTTAAACGACTCAAACACCTACAAAATACTCAAATTAAAAATTAAAAAGATAAAATAAACTGAAATAAAATCTAAAAAAGACTTGGATGGAATCCAAATTAGATCATCATCATATTAAGAGCTTTACCAACTAATGAATATCAACATGAATAGAGCAGACCAACACGATCAGCTCCATGGTGGTACATATGAGGGACAAATAATGAGTGCAACTGGTGAATGTCTGTTATCAAACTCCCATGAAATATTCGACTTACTAGCATCGGGATCATCACTCGGTAGAGCTCGTCGAGAATTTGTATGATGCATGCAAAGCCTTCCCATTGGTTCTATGACAAACATTTTTTAGGTAAGCTCTAATCAAATTATCATCCATAAATGTAAATTTCTGTACATTTCTATTTGATTATATAATAAACTTGTGAGTAACATTATTAATTGCAAGAATTTTATTAGCCTAGTTGTGCAAAGCACTTAAATGACATGCAAAATATCGGAAAATGTATTAGAGATAAAATCAAATCCTAACTCTAATGAATGTGGAATCATATAATGATGTATCTGCGTTATTAGTTTACTACTAATTAACGTATTCTTTTGATTTTCAACAATGATCTTAGGTCTACAAGTTAACCTACTCTTTTGATTTTCAACAATGATCTTAGATCTGCAAGGGGGTCAACACAAATCTCTCTCCGCCAAATATAAACATGTATGTGTTGGCTCTCTTAGAATGCACATCTAAGTCATACAGCCAAACTTACCTAACAGAATGTGTGTAGCATATAATGGTATGGTATCACACTTGATGCTCATCTAAAAACTTGAAAACTGGATATGCCCAAGATAATGTTAGGTAACAAAATGCGAGTTATCATCAATCCATATAATATTGTAAAGATGTGGGTGTGGTTCAACTTTTAGTTTCATTTTCATAGCTAATTTGACGAGTAAATTTATACAATACACCTGTCAATCATCATTTTAAAAGACAACTCTAATTTTGATGTATGTAAAGAAATATTTGTCCTTCGCCAATCTTTCTCATTCCTAGATGTAGTCATTAAATACCTTCTGACATGCAAACAGTGTAAAGAGATAACACAATCTCCTCTTCCCAAGGGACGCATTGGTTCCCCAACAGACACAACGGTTGGCATCCCAAGGAATGCAACCGTTCATTACCCAAGAGACACCCATTGATATCCCAAGAGTCATACCTGTTGGCATTCCAACAGTCACTATGTAATCTATATAAACCCATTAAGGCTAATGAAAATATTGTCGGTTTCTCTTATCTCTCTCTCCGATCGTATATCCCCTTCTTCTATATTTCTTCATGGTATCAGAGCATCCTCCCTAACCTGTCGTCCCCTTCGTCGGTATCCAATGGAACCGATCTCTCCCAACCTTAAGTTTCTCATCTCCAAATTTCCAAATCTCATTACCACCCGCCTTGACTCCACCAACTACATTCTCTGGAAGTCTCAAGTCACCGGCGTTCTCAACGCTCATGGCTTCCTTGAGTATGTCGACGGAACTCTATCCTCCCCTTCTCCCACTATACCAGTTCCTCGCTCCACCACCACTGAACCTCTTCCTCCTATCCCAAATCCAAAGTTTCAAGAGTGGTTGATCACTGATCAGCACCTCTGTATTTGTCTTCAAGCAACCCTTACCACCTCCGCCCTTGGTATTATTCTCGGTGTAACGTCCTCTCGTATTCTCTGGACGAAATTGGAGCAACGTTACGCCATTCTTTCCGAAGGTCACATTGAACTTCTCCAAGACAAACTCAACAACCTCACCATGGAAAACGAATCCATGACAGCCTATTTGGACCGTGCAAAGAACATTTACGATCAACTACAAACGGCTGGTCCCGATACTGTCACCACCCGACAAGTTCTCCGACAGACGCTTCACGGTCTTCCCTCTACTTATAATTCCTTCCGTGTTATACACGGTGGAAGAACTTTGGAGTAGCCTTATTGCTGAAGAAGCTAATATGCTGTTGGAACGTCACGCACCATCTTCCGAGACGTTACCAACCTCCGGGACAACTCTCGTTCCGGATAACACTTCTGCTCTCTTCACCAACTACAGCCATCGGGACAACCGCTCAAGACAGTATCGCTCCTACTCGGGACATGTCCCGAGTAATCGTGGCGGTCGTGGACGTGTGGCATCTCATTTGAGTCAATCTCGCCCTCCATTACTCCCTACTCCAGGCAGATCCCCAGCACAAACCGGGAGATCTAGGCGTCGTATCCCTACCGATCCGACTGGGTGCCCTATTCCATGCCAAGTATGTGGGAAACCAAATCATCACACACTTGATTGCTTCTAGATTCATGAGCATGTCCACAAACCAGAAGCGCATGTCTCTCAAAGCACTCCCTCTGCGGAGACAAACTGGTTTCTTGACAATGGGGCTACTGACCACATCACTTCTACTGCGGGACATCTTGAGTCCTCGACTCCTTACACTGGTAATAAAAGGATCACTGTTGGTACTGGGGTTTCTGCTCCTATTGCCAACATTGGCTCCTCTTCTATCCCCTCTCTTCGGTCTCCTTTACTTCTTCCTGACATTCTCCATGCTCCTGAGTTTTCTAAAAACATACTCTCAGTTTACAAATTCACCAAAGATAACTGTTTCATTAAATTCTTCTCTACTAGTTTTATTGTTCAGGACATAGACACCGGTCAAATTCTTCTCCACGGACCGAGTAGAAATGGGCTCTATCCACTTCATTCGGAACCAGTCTCCTTCTTTGCATCTTCTTCCTCGGGTGATCTTTGACACACCAGACTTGGTCATCCAGCTTCTCCTGTTGTCTCAAAGATCGCATCCGGTCTATCTGTCAAGCTGTCTCCCCCTGAAGTCTTGTTCTCATTGCTCTATGAGCAAGAGTCATAAACTCCCATTCCCTCTGTCTGAATCAAGATCCAAAACTCCCCTTGCTTTAATTCATTCTGATGTATGGGGCCCTGCTCCTATTCAATCGATAAAGGGATTTAGATTCTATGTTATTTTCATTGATGATTTCTCTCGATATACTTGGCTATATCCTCTTTATCACAAATCCGATGTGTTTGCTGCTTTTCAATCTTTTCAAATCATGGCTGAACGACAGTTCAACACCAAAATCAAAATTTTTCGTTCTGACGGTGGGGGCGAGTTTGTCAACAACCAGTTTTCTTCCCTATTTCATCGCTTTGGTATCACACACCAAACATCTGCACCATACACTCCGGAACAAAATGGTGTCGCAGAACGAAAACACTGACATATAATCGAAACAACACTTGCTTTACTTCTAACTGCTTCCATGCCCAAACAACATTGGCCAGATGCAGCAAAAATGGCCGTATATCTGATCAACCGTCTACCATCCTCTACTCAGCAGAACAAGTCTCCTCTTGAGATTCTACATCATCGGCTCCCAGATTATAAGTGGATGCGCACATTTGGTTGTCTTTGTTTTCCCTGCCTTCGACCTTATGCGGGTGACAAACTTGAGCCACGATCTCAACCATGCGTCTTCCTTGGTTATCCGGACAATATGAAGGCCTACAAATGCATGAAGCTAAAAACCAGACGCATCTACCTCACCCGACATGTTCAATTTGAAGAACAGACTTTTCTCTACTTCCAACCAGGCACGAGTCCTCCCGGGACCTCTTCTCCCGAGACGAGTCCTCCCGGAACCTCCTCTCCCGAGACGAGTCCTCCCGGAACCTCCTCTCCCCAGACGAGTCCTCCTGAGCCCTCTCCTCCCGGACCATCATGTCCCGAGACTTCTCCGAGACATCCCTGTCCCGATGCCTTCCCCGACACTCCTTTCTCTCCCGCATCCGCTTCCCAAATAGCTACCCTTACTCCCAATACACCCCATCTCACTCCTCTTGTTCCCAGGCAACCTCTCCCACATCTCATAGCCCATCAAACACCGACAACCCATCCTACAGCCTACCTCCCCGATACACCTCCTCCCACTCCACCTCCAACGAGTTCTCATCCGCCTCCCCTCTTCCCACTCATCCCATGACTACCCGCTCTATGGTTGGCACTTTCCGCCCTCGCCAACCTCTTAATCTCCATGCTGCTATCACATCTGAGGAACCTCTCTCCTTCAAAGAAGCTTCCAAACATCCCCACTGGATCGCTGCCATGCAATCTGAATTCGATGCCCTCACCCGTCAACAGACTTGGGATCTGGTTGTCCCCCCTCTAAATCCAACATCATCTGCTGCAAGTGGGTATACAAAATCAAGCGGGACGCCATGGGGTCTATTGCTCGCTACAAGGCCCGGTTGGTTGCCAAGGGCTTCCACCAAAAGGAAGGCCTTGACTATGCTCAAACATTCAGTCCTGTGGTCAAACATGGCTCCATCCGCCTTCTGATTGCACTCGCTCTTCACTTCGATTGGCCCGTCAAACAGCTCGATGTCTCCAATGCCTTTCTACATGGCAATATTGAAGAGGACCTCTACATGGAGCAGCCGGCGGGCTTTATTGATCCTTCCTTCCCTCACCACGTCTGCAAACTCCGGAAGGTCTTGTATGGCCTCAAACAGGCACCGCGCCCGTTTTTCAACCTTCATTCGTCTACATGGCTTCATTCCCAGCATCGCCGACTCCTCCCTCTTCATTCGGCACTACAGTGGTCAGACTACAGTGATCTTGCTCTATGTGGATGATATTCTCATCACTGGATCCTCTTCCTCGTATATCCCTCAATTCATCACCTTATTATCTCAAGAATTCTCCCTTAAAGACCTTGGCGACCTCTCCTACTTCCTGGGTCTGGAAATACAACGACACCGTCATGGTAGCTTCGTCCACCAAACTAAGTATACTAAAGACCTCCTTCAGCGAGCGGGACTTGCCAATTGCAAACCTGCCCGAACTCATGTCTCGGCTAAGTTGTCCCATGTTCACCCGGATCCTCCTCTCTCAGATGGTTCTTACTACCGCAGCATTGTTGACGCCCTTCAGTATCTCACACTGACCCGTCCAGATATTGCGTTTGCCGTCAATCGGGTCTGTCAGTTTCTTCATAGTCCATGCGAATCTCATCTCACTGCTGCCAAACGTATTCTGCGGTATCTCCAATCTACTCCGACTCATGGCATCCTCCTTCGTCCCAGTCCGCTGTCACTTGTTGCTTTTTCTGATGCTGACTGGGCTGGTGATCCCACTGATCGACGTTCTATCAGTGGTTTCTGCGTTTTCCTTGGCTGAAACCCACTCACTTGGAGCGCTAAGAAGCAGTCCTCCATCTCTCATAGCTCCACAGAGTCTGAATATCGCTCGTTGTCCTTGACTGCTAAGGACATCATCTGGCTCCAACTTCTCTTGACAGATCTGAAGATTCCTCTCCAGGATACCCCTCTTCTCTGGTGTGACAACAAGTCGGCTTTTTCGTTATCATCCAATCCGGTCTTTCACTCTCGAACGAAGCACTTCGCTATCGACTACCACTTCATTCGTGAGCAAGTCACCTCCAACAATATTCGTGTTCGACACATATCCACCGAGGATAATCCTGCTGACATCTTCACAAAGAGCCTCCCGACTCCGCGGTTCGAACTTCTCCGGGACAAACTGTTCGTCATCTCTGCCGCTCAGTTTGCGGGGGCGTGTAAAGAGATAACACCATCTCCTCTTCCCAAGGGACGCATTGGTTCCCCAACAGACACAACGGTTGGCATCCCAAGGAATGCAACCGTTCATTACCCAAGAGACACCCATTGATATCCCAAGAGTCATACCTGTTGGCATTCCAACAGTCACTATGTAATCTATATAAACCCATTGAGGCTAATGAAAATATTGTCGGTTTCTCTTATTTCTCTCTCCGATCGTATATCTCCTTCTATATTTCTTCAAACAAGAGTTAGATTACTGTAGATCATCTTCCTCACCAGTGCACTCGGGTGGAATTTATTCTTCCTCAATCAATCCATCTTCATTAATAACCTCTCCCACACGTATGCTTATATTAGGGGCACTAACTAACAAAATGATCAAAGCAATGAAATTTGAAACATTGCACATCTTAAGTACATTCTCTAGCATTAACTTTTCCGTTTGTCTCTTGAACAATAATAGTTTTAGATCTAATCATGCTAACATTTGGCCGTTTAGGTTGCTTCATAACTTTAAAAATAAGATTCATATCTATTGAGGCTTTCATAGATTCTAAATTTAAGGCTAGATTTTACACATTGTTAACATTGTAGGAAAGCATTTCACAATTAATGTCTACTTTTAACATAGAAAGAAACCTAATAAGGATATGTCGATGATCTTTTTGTAGCTCACTCCTAACAAATAGATCATTAAACTTAATCATGTAATCTTTCACAGACATGCTTCATTGACGTAAGCTGTTCAATTGTTCTAGGAGATGATCTTTATAGGTAAAAAGATATATATTTTCTTTAATTTTGATTTTCATCTTATTCCAAGTCTGTATAGGTCTTAGATGCTCGCTTTTTGTTTCTATATTGATATCTATACAATTATGACAGACACTATAAGTTTGACCATACCAAATTGAATCATTCATTCATTTGAAACTAATACCATTTAAAGACATACTCCATCTTTGTAAGCTAATATTAGAAAATCTAAGGATTATATGTTTCATCAAAGTTGAGAGCATATATCTTAATCCAGCATGTGATGTGATCTCACCTAAGTTATCCTTAAAATTGTCATCTTATCTTCCATTATTCTGATTTCTATTGTTTCCATTTTTAATCATTCTATTATCATGTTCACTGTCAAATGTGCTTTGTGCTTCATACTTAAAGTTTTGTTCTTTAATAAACTAGTTTTCTAGGGCTTTATGTGATCTCCCATTTGGTTTATTTCAGATTTGAGTTCAAGGAACATCTTTTGAAATTGACTTTCTAACATTTGAATAGAGTTATCCTTTATAACAGATCTTAGAGTTTTGCCACTACGTAACAACATGCAAGGTCAAATAATCACACGAATGTAAATGCAATTTACTAAATACAAACTATATGCGTGTACTAATTTTACAAATAAATAAAATGAAATCCTAAGGTTTAAATCTATACGCTGAAAATGCAGTCCTAGATATACCGACACAACGCACATATCCACACTAAAAGATATGCAATTATCAATGATATCAACTAATCTGAACAAAATTAAATTGAAATTTTTTCAGAATTTAATTATAGATTTGATCATATTAGAGGTTACCTGGAATGACGATTAGCTTTGAAGCAACACGTAAAGTCTTTAGAGCTTGTAAAGATTTGTTCCAGATGATCAGGATTTTCATGCGAAAGGTCGAAAAATAGCTCAAAATGTCAAAATAAGCTCAGAAAATGCCTTGGAACTATATCAAGTTCAAAAAATACGAAAAATTTCCAAAATGTAAATAAGTTGCATCGTAGATTTGGCATTCAGTTGATGATTGGGCTGAGCCTTTAATTAGTCAATTTCTCAATCAGCTCCGGTCTGCTCAGGTCGACTCAGTCGGCTCTGACTTAAGTCGATGAACAATGGTGGCTCGAAACCGACTCAAGTTGGCTTGACTGGGGCTGACTTGGACATCTCAGTTTGCCAAATTCAGCTCGATGACGTTGCTTTTGTAACAGGCAGCTTGAACTGAGCTAATGGTGGTTTTCATCATATATTCAACCGGATCTCGTCGGTGGTGGCTTTTATGGATGCTGGCAACTTCAAGGAATTCAACAATGGAGTTGGCAGGGTCGACAAGCCATGTGAACGATGGAACTATGGTAATAGTGTTTGGGTATGGATATGTCATTGATGTAAGGTTCTAATGAAGGTGATTATAGCTATGTTGAGAAGGATGGTGTTGGGGTAGAGGTGTTAGATGATGGTAACGATGGTTGGTTCAACAGAGGCCAATGGCAATGTTGGCTTCAGATGTCAACGATGACGTCGAAGCTCTTAAGCAATGATAATGATGGTGGTGAAGGGAGACTGCAACGGTAGTGATGATTGCGACAGGCGTAAGGTGACGATGGAGGTAGTGGTGGAAAGCAAACGGGTTATGTTTAAGGTTAAGGGTTGGGGTGCTAAGGAAGAGGAAGAATGGTTTTTTCTTCTCTCTTTTTACTCTTTTTTGAATTTTTGTTTTGCATTCTCATTTTTGTTTGATTATTTCCACTCTTTTTTGCTGACTTCTTTTGAATTTTTTGAACTAAAACCTAATTAAAAGAAGAAAAAACAAATAATGAAGAAGACAAGAAAGAAAAAAGGTAAGATTTTAGCTCTGATACTAAATATGATGCATGACAGAAGATTAAAATTATGGTGGGGATTTGAGGAAGAACAAAATTAGTGATTTATGATATTTTAGAAATTAATTTAGAATAAAATTTCAGATCTTGCACACTAGAGATTTGACGATCACTGATTCACACGTCTCGTACACGTCTCGTACACGAAGATTTTCAGAAATCATGCTTCACACGTGGATATTTTTTGGACGTCATGCCTAGATAATCAAACTCACTCTCGTACTTCAATGCAAAATATTTAATTTGGCAAACACAAATTTTACACTAATTTTCTCAGATTCTATTCAACGAAAAATAAAATAAGTTTGAGGCCTTTCTATAGACTTAATAAAATAAGTTTGAGGCCACGACTCTCGATACACTTCCACAATTCTATTCAACGAAAAATAAAATAAGTTTGAGGCCTTTCTATAGACTTAATAAAATAAGTTTGAGGCCACGACTCTCGATACACTTCCACAATGGATGCAAGACTAAAAACTAATAAATTAAGAAAATAGCTAATAGACTCAAAAAAACTCAAATTTCTACAAAATATTCAACAAAAAGTTAAAAAAGACAAACAAACTCTGAAAACCCCAACTCAAATCCAAATTGGATCCTCACTAGTCTCTCTCCTTAAGCCATGAGATCTTAGGTTCATATAGTTTCTTTGCTTAACTGAATCTGGCTAAGTTGAGAAAGGAGTTGTGCCACAACAGAGGTTTCAAGAGTAAACCTTTGTTTCTAATCCATGACGGCATCAAATTTATAAATGTAATTAAAAACGAAAAATTTCTCCGAGGTAAAACTCCCGAAATGATTGTGACTACAGTTCTTGCGGAATAAACAAAGTGACTTCAATTTCTTAACGAATTAGGATTTGGCATCATAGTGATATAGAGTGAAATAATCCAAATTTATATGATTATAGAATCGGAGTCTTCGTGGAGAAACCATATTTTCTCAAAACGAAATAGACTGACCATTGTAAAGGTATGATATCTGGTGAGGAGAAGAGGTTGTGGTGAAAGAATATGCGAGGGAGAGCTTTAACAGAGGCCAATGGCTCCCATTTAGGTGAAAGAAGGAATCGGTCAAACTTAGCAGAGGACATGATTGAGAGACCATTAGTCCAAGTGAACTATCTGCCTAAATTTAGAAGATTCGTCAACAAGAGGTCTCTGATGATACCATAAAAATAACCATATTATCGATGTGAAGTTCAGAAACTTTCATTTCCCCAAGGAATCTGGTGATGTTGAAGTCTCGTGTGATGAGACAGGGGCCCAACATGATGTGGGTGTTGATGGTGGTTGTTGTCTCAGTTCATCTCCTTAAGAGCACTCCCAATGGAGGGCTGAACGGGGGCTGAATGTGGGTCTTAATCCAACGTGGAGGGGGTTTGTGCAAAATTTTGGAGAGAAATGGCTGAATGGGGGCTTAAAATTTTACGCCCATGTTCAGCTCCACATTCAGCCGCTGACTAAGAAACTGCTGTTTTTTTCTTCAAAAACTACTATAATCAGATGTCTTGTGAATCAGATGTTTGATCTATTCAGCCCCCATTCAGCCCTCCATTGAGGCTGAAGGCTGAATCTAACGTGGCATAAATTTAGCCCACATTCAGCCCCACGCGTTCAGCCCTCCATTGGGAGTGCCCTAAGAATCTAAAGTTTCTCAGAAAGCATAATTCTTCCAGCAATTGTTTATAAAAATATTGATTAGTTTTTCCGACTAAATAAAGAAGGTATGAGAAACAAACAGAGAATTTCACATGCAAAGAAATATGTTCTTGGGTGGCACATGGCACAATGTCTTTGTTACAATCCAATTGGACTTTGGGTATTCAGAATCTTAAAGCAACTTATGTCATCAAGTTTGCTGACGAGTCAGAGTAAAATTCTTCTAAGGGCTTGTTCTTTTGCGATGTTTTGAGAGGAAATCCCGCATATTACACTGTTGGGCGCACTGTAGCGCGAGAAAACCGATTCGATATCTCAATGGGCGTTCGATTGGAGTTTCGGGAGAAAGCTATTCCCAAGCCCCGCTGGCAGCGCTTGAAGGTGATTCTCGATTCCCATCGAAACGAAGGGATTTCACTGCTTTTCTCGTCCACTCGTGGGTCCCGGCGCCCTACGCTCACCTCCCCTCGTTCCATTTTTGCCTCGCTTCCTCCGGGCTCAAACCCTACCGACTGGATCAAGCGTCGCCTCGCTTGCTCCGTTCCTGTTTCGCCTCGCTTGCTCCGTGCTCAAACCCTAGCTACCGGCACGGCAAGCTCCATGGTGATTGTTTGGGTTGCAAGCGGTTCATCTAGGACATGATCTACGCTGAGGTGACCTGACCGCCATGGATCTGCTGTTGCTGAGCTTGGTTTCTTCTTCCTGTGGAATCTAGGGATGCCGCCTATCAGCGCTTCTAATCTCGCGGGAGTGCCCTTGCCATTGGGATCTGTCAGGGTTAGGGGGTTTTGTCTGCTCGACTTTGATTGATCCTTGCTGAGGTATACCTACAAGCAATTCTATGATTTTTCGGCTAATTTCTGTGATGAACTAGGTTGCCATTTGCTGAGAGTAATTTCAATGATGCAAGCCAAAAAATTTGGCAACAGCATGAGCAGATAGGGTCTGTCAGCCAGGCCCAAGGGTAGAAAAAATTTCAGATTCATATGGCTATCCATTGAAACATGCCCATATCACCAAGCACAAAACAGTGAGCATATAGGGTCTGTCAACAGCAATGCTGGCTCCAATAATTTCAGTTTCACAGTAGATGCAAAATGTAATCCGTTGATTTTGTGCATTCATGTTTCATCAACCCTATGCAATCATAGCAATTTGACCCAATTTTATGATGGTGACCCATTTAAGAATTTGCCCTATGATGAAAGCCAAGAAATTAAATTGACACATGCGTAATGTGGTTGATAAGGTGTGTTCTTGATATGGTACGCTTGATAAATAACAAGAAATCATCAAAACACAGTATATTGGTGGGTTATTCTGAGGGCAGTATGGATTGTTGGTATTCAATGTAGTCAATCATGGCTAAAAACGGCATTGTTGAATGTTGATACATGGTGTACGAAATGTGATGGATATGTTTTGTGTGCGTCGAGCCCTATGATGATAAAAACGGTTGGCGTGAGGGTTCCTTCAATATAAAAATGGGTGTTGGTATTTTGTTGGACCTAAAATGGATTTGGAGTGTGTTATTATCAACTACATGCTAACTGTCTTGGTTTTGGTGATATGTTTATTTTCAAGGTATAAAAAATCAACTTTTTATGCGGTTTGGTTCATAGATTGAAGGAGCAACCGCCAAGCCGACAAGATTTCGAGAAAATGAAATACATCAACTGTCTAAGGGCGCGTAAATAAATTGTTTCAAAGTGTTAAAACGGTATTTTGACATAGCCTCATTTTCTGGGGATTTCAAAAGAGGATAAAATGGCCTTGGGTCTGCCTGACAATCTCAAGATGCTCACTGTCTTGTGCATGGTGATATGTCAATGTTTCAAATGATTTCGATATGATTCTGAGTTTTTTGAGCCCATTGGGTCTGTCTGACAGACTCTATATGTTCCATGTCTTGTGTGCAGGGTTATGTGTGCATGTTTCAATTGATTTCCTTATGAATCTGATATTTCTCCCCCCTTGGTTCTGTCTGACTTTCCCTGTATGCTCATTGTCTTCTGTGCATGGTGATATGTTCATGTTTCATTTGATTTCCATATGAATATGATAACCCAAAAGAACACCCCTTGATATCCATATGGTGAAAAAGTGTGCCAGTGGTGATATGTTCATGTTTCATTTGATTTCCATATGAATATGATAACCCAAAAGAACACCCCTTGATATCCATATGGTGAAAAAGTGTGCCAGTGGGGCTTGGGAATCCCTTTCGACCGAAACCCCAATCGAACAGCCCACGATTTTTTGAGTCGGTTTTCTCACGCTATAGTGCGCCCAACAGTGAAAATTGCGGGAATCCCTCTCAAAATAACGCAAAAGAACATGACATACCCTATATGCTCAATGTTTTTTGATTGTTGATAGGACCATAACTCAAATTTGTTTCCATATGAATCTGATATTTTGTTGTGGCCTTGGGCCTGTTTGCGATACCCTAACTGCTCACTGTTTATGCTTTGGTTATACGTGTTTATTTCAATTGAAATCCATATGAATCTGATATTTTTTTCCTAATTTGTTTGCACACTGTGTTCTGCTGTGTTGATATTCGTGTGTATAAGATGATATCCTTATGAATCTACATTTGTTTAGATGGATCACAATGATGAAATAGTGGCTGTTGAAACATGTTGCGCGGTCGTGGCGACGGTCGTTTTTCTGTCATACAATTTCTCCTATACTACGATGATGCTATGGGTACGCGAGTCCCTAGGGAGCCTTCGGTTATGCGTGATCTGCATAGGAAATCGCATATGCGTAGAATCCTTCTAGGGAGTGAGAGTAGTTGTTTGCACTACTTACGAATGAGGACAGCTGCATTCATTAACCTGGCAGCATTAATCAGGGATAGGAATATTCTCAAAGACACTGATCATGTGTCCATAGAGGAGCAGTTGGCAATGTTCCTTCATATCGTAGGTCACAAGTCAAAGAATAGAGTCATGCAAATTGATTTCATCCGATCCGGGTCTACAGTCAGTCGTTACTTCAACCAAGTAATGCAAGCAGTGTGTGCATTGAGGGATATGTTCATGAGGCAAGCGCCAAATGAGACTCCTCCCGAGGTTGCCAATAATCCAAAGTGGTTTCCATATTTCAAGGTATGTGTGTATTCGTGTTTATGGCCCTTAAGACTTTATTTCGTGAATGTAAATGTAACATTTGCCTGCTTAAATACGATGTAGGATTGCATAGGGCTCATCGATGGGACACACATCGATGCCATGCTCCCAGCACATCTCGCACCCCGTTTTAGAGGTCGTAAGGGGGTGACACAAAATGTCCGTGTGGCTGTAACACCAAACAAAAGATTCACATACGTCATGGCTGGGTAGGAAGGATCCGCAAATGATTTTACTGTCCTTAAAGATGCCTTGTCATTACCACCCCCCACGGGTTGCGAGTTTATGAAGGTAATAGGAATACATAAATCTACTTGATATATTCGAATATTAAAGTGGTCGTTTGATGGTATAGTTGGTGTACGTTTATGTGTGTAGGAAAATATTACCTGTGTGATGCGGGTTATACTACCATGCCAGGTTTCATATCTCCGTTCAGGGGCGTTAGATACCATTTGAAGGACCATACCGATCGAGTTCCGCGAAATCGCAAAGAACTGTTCAACATGCACCATTCTTCCTTAAGGACGAAAATCGAGTCTACCTTTGGTATCCTGAAGAACAAGTTCAAGATCTTGACATCCAAGCCCCACTATCCCTTCCCAAGCCAGGTTGACACAGTCCTTGCTTGCACGGTTTTGCATAATTATATCCAGATACAAGATCTGCATGACCCGCATCTCCTAGATGATGGTGTTGGGATCGAGGAAGACGGTGATGTTATAAATGAGCAAGATGCTTCGATTATGGATATGTCACAACAGTTGCCATTACGTGAACAAACCCAACAAAGGGACCAGTGGAAAATGCGGAGGGATATAATTGCATGGGATATGTGGGTTGACTATTGTAAAATTCATAATAATGGGAACACAAGTGAACATGGCATGTGAGGTGTTTGTTATGTTTTATTTATGGGTATGGCATGCAAGGATGTGGACTTAATAACACTTTATGTTTTATTTATGCGTTTGACGTGTATGTATGTGGCCTCAATACATTAATTATGTGTTATTTATGGGTATGGCATGCAACGACATTTTCCTATAATGTCACCAATTGAAGTTTAAATATGCTCTATTAAATTTCATTACGTCTTTGATATTTGCATTTGTTCTATTATTGCAGTCATGTCTGGGAATCCGAACCAAGGGCGTATGAATGACCGGACAAATACGAACCAAAGTTGGAGTGAGAATAGGCTGTTGCGACCGATGGCGCATAGGGTGGGTGACTTCCACTACCCAACGCAAGGCTTGCAAGGTGGAGGGGCAAGTATGCCCTATCAAAACTACCCGCAATATAGCATGCCAATGCAAATTCCTTCTCCCCCTGGATACATGCATATGCTACAAGGGGGGAGATGTGGGAAGGAATGGAAAACACACATTATTTTACCCCGTCTCCCCCTATGGGTATCCACATGACTTCATCGCCCAGCGGGAATGACTCGATGAGGAGGGGAAGTGACTCATCGCGGAAGTCGAGTCGCCGCGATGATTCGGAGGAGCCTTCGGTGGAAAGCCCAAGGAAAAAGACTAAGTCCCCTGTGAACAAAGTGTGGCCGTGGGAGCACGATTTGGAACTTATCCCTTACCTTGCGGAGCAAGTAGATGAAGGAAATAAAGGCGATAAGTCGTTCAAACTTACTGCCTTCAACTCCGCAGCGGCCCACATCAATGCATTATTTCAAACAACATATACTGGGCTAAATGTCAAGAACCACTATAAAACCCTCCGTACTCGTCTCGCCGAAGTGAATGAATGCTTGGCCATTAGTGGCGCGGGATGGTGTGATGATACCAAGACGATTACAATGGCGCCGCAATCTTATGGCCCGTGGGCAGCAGTATGAACTCCATTTTTATACATAAGTCGACATCGTCTTCATATGTATTTTACATACCGTACAATAAAATGCTCCAATGTGTGTGTGCAGGCCAATCCTAAAAAGATTCAATATGTGAATCACCCCATTCCGTGGCTTGAGAACCTTAGGAAAATCGTAGGAGACGATGCGGCAAGGGGGGAACATAGGAAGGATATTTTCCAAAGCTTTGGAGGTCCATACCTGGATGGTGAAGGGGATCATGAAGCGAATTATCAGCAAGAGCATGATTCGACGGCCGCTGAGGGTCCCCGTACATCCCCCAGGTTCATCGGGGGTATCTACTCCACCGGGGCCTTCCCCTCGTACACCTCAATCTGTGGGGAAGACGACAACCCGTCGCCAACGCCTACCTGAGGTTCATGACATTATGTAGAAAATGGTTAAATCAATGGACAAAGTAGGTATGGCCGTTGACCATGTCGCTGAAGCTTTAAAGAACTCATGGCAAAAGGATTTGGGTTCGTGTATTTTTTTCCCACACCAAGTATCCGTTGGAGATGTTGGCTAAGGTGTACGACCATCTCGCCGATGAAGAGCCAAGGGGTCGGAAGTTTCTTGGGATGCCTCCAGCGGCCATGGATATGAAGATAAAGCTCATCATCGCGGAGCTTGAGAAGAAGCGTGATGACGGCTACGAAGATGAAGGGTGGGCTAATGAGAGTATTAACTAATGGAAACCTTGTGTGTGCTGAAGACGATGGTGCTTTTTGTATTATGTAGCTACTGTAGTATGACTAGGTACAGGGCTTTTTGTGCTTGGGTCTGTTTGACATATACTATATGATGCCATGTTGTTTTGTGCCATACTGGATGTTTGCAATACCCTAGATGCTCACTGTTTTGTACATGGAGATATGAGCTTGTTTGCAATACACTAGGTACAGGACCAAATGAATCTGAAATTTTCCCCCCTTGGGTCCTGGCTGACAGACCCTAGATGCTCATTGTTGTGTGAAGGGGGATATGGGAATGTTACAATGGATTTCCATATGAATCTGAAATTTTTTCTCCCCTTAGTCCTGGCTGACAGACCCTATATGTTCATTGTGTTGGGTGCAGTTTGATATGGGCATGTGACAATGGATTTCCATATGAATCTGAAGTTTTTTCACCCCTTTGTCCTGGCTGACAGACCCTATATGCTCATTGTTTTGTGTTCAATATTACCTGTGTGCTTGTTTCATTGGAGTTCCATATGAAGCTGAAATTTTTTCTCCCCTTGGGTCCTGGCTGACAGACCCTGTATGCTCATTGTGTTGTGTTAAGTTGTATATGTGCATGTTACAATGGATTTCCATATGAATCTGAAATTTTTTCTCCCCTTGGTTCCTGGCTGACAGACCCTATATGCTCATTGTGTTGGGTGCAGTTTGATATGGGCATGTGACAATGGATTTCCATATGAATCTGAAGTTTTTTCACCCCTTTGTCCTGGCTGACAGACCCTATATGCTCATTGTTTTGTGTTCAATATTACATGTGTGCTTGTTTCATTGGAGTTCCAAATGAAGCTGAAATTTTTTCTCCCCTTGGGTCCTGGCTGACAAACCATATATGCTCATTGTGTTGTGTTCAGTTGTATATGTGCATGTTACAATGGATTTCCATATGAATCTGAAATTTTTTCTCCCCTTGGTTCCTGGCTGACAGACCCTATATGCTCATTGTGTTGGGTGCAGTTTGATATGGGCATGTGACAATGGATTTCCATATGAATCTGAAGTTTTTTCACCCCTTTGTCATGGCTGACAGACCATATATGCTCATTGTTTTGTGTTTAATATTACATGTGTGCTTGTTTCATTAGAGTTCCATATGAAGCTAAAATTTTTTCTCCCCTTGGGTCCTGGCTGACAGACCATATATGCTCATTGTGTTATGTTCAGTTGTATGTGCATGTTACAATGGATTTCCATATGAATCTGAAATTTTTTCTCCCCTTGGTTCCTGGCTGACAGACCCTATATGCTCATTGGATGCAGTTTGATATGGGCATGTGACAATGGATTTCCATATGAATCTGAATTTTTTTCACCCCTTTGTCCTGGCTGACAGACCCTAGATGCTCATTGTTTTGGGAAGGGGATATGGGAATGTTACAATGGATTGCCATATGAATCTGAAATTTTTTCTCCCCTTGGTCCTGGCTGACAGGCCCTATATGCTCATTGTGTTGGGTGCAGTTTGATATGGGCATGTGACAATGGATTTCCATATGAATCTGAATTTTTTTCACACCTTTGGCCTGGCTGGCCGACCCTATATGCTCATTGTGTTGTGTTCAATATTACCCGTGTGCTTGTTTCATTGGAGTTCCATATGAATCTGAATTTTTTTCTCCCCTTGGGTCCTGGCTGACAGACCCTAGATGCTCATTGTTGTGTGAAGGGGGATATGGGAATGTTACAATGGATTGCCATATGAATCTGAAATTTTTTCTCCCCTTGGTCCCGGCTGACAGATCCTATATGCTCATTGTGTTGGGTGCAGTTTGATATGGGCATGTGACAATGGATTTCCATATGAATCTGAATTTTTTTCACCCTTTTGTCCTGGCTGACAGACCCTATATGCTCATTGTGTTGTGTTCAGTTTGATATGGGCATGTGACAATGGATTTCCATATGAATCTGATATGTTTACTTCATGCCCAATGATGAAGGGTGTTCACATATGACCGTTTGTCATTCTACTCCCAATTTCTTGGAAGGTTGGCTGGTTGGTTCATTTTTATTATCTGTATCATACATGTATTTAAATGAGTTCCATATGAATCTGAATTTTTTTCTCCCCTTGGTCCTTGCTGCCTGACCATATATGCTCAATGTTTCTGAGGTAAGATTTGTCGCTTGTGAAGGTCATGCATGTAGACGGTATATAAAAATTGAGCCACCGCCAGCAACCAGAATTGGGAAATGATTATCTACAATTCTGAGGGCTACTAATTGTATATACTCTTTTAAGGTTTTTGAATTTATGTTGTTTTGTTGTATTTTGTGTATGCAATGAATTTTTTCTCGTTCTTTTTCCTTCAAGACGTCGTCTCCATTGTCATCCTTCTTATACCATCATAGGTACGCCTTTCACTGTCAATTATCACATCATTTCCTTGTATCTTTTATATTTCCATTACTAATCTGTATTTGTGCAGGGTCAAATGAGTGCAAGATCTAACCCGTCAGAACGATCACACCCACGGGATGAGTTGAAATGTGATCCAGCAGACTACCGGCTTTGCCACTGTGGGCTTAGGTGCCCAAGGCAGACTTCTTGGTCCCGGCGCGACCCTGGGAGGAGATATTGGACTTGTTCGTCTCGCGTCGAACACTGCGAATTCTACGAATGGAAGGACCTCGCTCACAATGCTTGGTCGCGCAACGTTATACTTCGTTTGAAGGATGCGAATGAAAGGGGGCAGATTTTGGATAGCTCTTCATGCACACTGTCGGATAGTAGGGTTTACGATCTAGAGGGGCAGGTGCGTACGGTAGTTGGACAACTTGAGAGAAACACGGAGAAAATGAATAGGATTATCGTAGATATTGACACAATTAAGTGTTTGTTGTTTTCTATATTAGGCCTAATCATTTTAATGTTGTTGGTTGTGTACACGAAGAATGTATGAATGGGTTGTCGGATAACTTGTAATGATACCAATATGAAACTGTTATTTTTTGTATGAATGTGATATGTGCTTGTTTGGATTGATATCCATATGAATCTGAAATTTTTCCTGCCATTGGGTCTGTCTTTCAGACTCTATATGCTCACTGTCTTGCGTATGGTGATATGTTCTTGTTTCAATTGGTTTCCATATGATTCTTACATTTTTTTCTCCCCTTGGTTCTGCCTGCCAGACTCTATATGCTCCATGTTTTGTGCATGGTGATATGTGCATGTTTCAATTGCTCTCCATGGGGGTGTGAAATTAACCTATTCTCACCTCTCCCTACCACATTCCACATTCCCACTTTCCACTCCCAACTTTCACAACCTCAAAAGAACACAAAAAAGTTTAATGGGACCCACATAACTTTTCCTCTACCAATTCCTCTCAACTTGCCCCCCACCCCCCCCCCCCCCTCCCCCAAAGAACACAAAACCACATTTCTCTCTCTTCTAAATTCCTTCTCCTCCCAACTTTCCATCCCCTACTTCCACTCAAAAGAACAAGCCCTAACAAGAAAAAAAGAAAACCAAGAACCTGGCAACAAAAAAGTACATCTCCAAAAACAATGTGCCAAGGGATTAAAATGGATTTTGGTCGCATACGTATATCTATTGCAGGGCTAAATAAAAAAAATACATGGTTCATCCGAGGCATAACGGTAGACAAACAGGTATCTGTAAAAACGTGAGACTTGATGGAATATTAACATGACCTATGAAACAACACATCATTTTCTATTTGATACCCACAGGAGAAAGCGTAGCTATTCGTTCAGTTCAAATATCAGTTTATTATGGACTATCGACTTAATAGTTGGCTCTCTTTACAAAATCAAAATAAAAAACAAACTAATTTCTACAAATCCCATGAACCACAGCAAACTAAATTTTGAGCGGAAACCCCCCACATGATGTAAGGTCATAATCCTTCGATGTCCATACAATTTTTAGAAAAACAAAGAAACAAATTGGTGATCAAAGATCCATTCTTTGGACAAATCAGCAGTAAATAAATATTAAAACTAATAAAGAGAAGAACTTACACTGAAAATAGTAATGACTCATCAGGCACTGGTAGAGGGAGCGAGGGGATGGTTCTAATTATCAGCTTTTGTTGTTGTTGACAGGGTGAACAAGCAGGCGGCTGGGTCGTGGGTGCTGAAGGCAAAGGAGATCCAGGCCTCGATTTGGAGGTGTGATTGGTGAGAATCAGATATAGCAATAGGTTGAGAGAAAGAGATGTATTGATAATGTAGGTGATGGTAGGTGACGAGAGGAAATGGAGGTTCGAATTGGGTTAGATCTCAGTGGGTTGAGGGAAGAAGATGGAAAAAGGGAAGAATTAAAAAGAATAGGGTTTATAAATGGAAGATTCCTCAACTCTTGAAGATGATTCAAACGGCGCCTTTATGGCCATCGCTCCCCTCCCACGATTGTGCAGATCTTGTGGAGCCAGTGGTTTCCATTGTAACGGATGAAGCAGTGGGTTGATGGATCCGAATGGGCTATATAGGTTTTACTTGCACTTATGTTTTGCTGCCTACACCTAGGCCCTTTTCTTTTTTGTGAAAGTTGGAGAGAAAGTGCCCCTTGCCACTGTTGAGTGCACTATTTGTCAACTGTTCAGGCGCTATTTGTCAAATGTTCACTTTCTTTGACTACTTTCTCTTTGCGTGTTTTTTTCGTTCCGCTGAGAATTGCGGTCGTGACTCGTCAATTCTCGAGAGCGGAATCTTCGCGATTTTCGGCGATTTTGGCTTGGATTCTCAATTTGTGTGTCCAACTTGCATGCTTACCTCTCATCTCCGCTGCAGCCTCCTCATCGCTCCCATCGACACACAAAGCTCACAACGAAATATACCACTATTATTTTGTCTTGGACCTAATTGCAATATTATTTTTTTAGAAATATGTCCCCTAAAGGGATTCTTTTCGAGCGAGTTAAATGATTTGGGGGACTAAATCGCAAATGGTATGATTTGGTGGACACTTTTCGAATAACCCATTTTTTGGGGACCGAATTCTAAAAACCCCAAATATATAATCTATATAGTAGAGAGAGAGAGAGAGAACGAGGAGAATACAATGTGCTCGCCACCTCTCAAATAGTTGAGTGATACATAAGATTATGAATGTGCATTTTCGTTACTTCACTTGTATGCTGACCCTCTTCTTGAGTGGGCCTGGCCTATTCTGATCACTTGCGAGCTAGGTCAATAGGCATTCTCATATTGTATTTGCGGACCTCTTTTAGGGTGGTATAACCTAACTAGTGCCTCAAATACACCCTTGGCGGTGGGGTGTTGGGGGTGAATAGGGTGTATGACACAGATTAAAAATTATCTCAAGATTGTTATGAATGAGGGAGGCCTTTGGCCTCCCCTCCTTCATTACCCACTCTCATTAGTCCACATTACTATGAGTAATGGGGACTCTTGGTCTCCTTGAGGCCTTTCATCTCCCTTCCCTGGTTTAATATATAGAGAACCATGGCCTATGGCCATGGTTACTCATTCCATTTCTAAGAACCTAAGTCTCTATTTCTCCTCTAGTTTGATTATCCTATAACACGTTATCAGCACGTGTTCTCCTCTTGAGCACAAATTTTTCAACAAAATTTTCATCCCCTACGCGAAAGGAATCTATAGTTGCTGCGGCGAGGAATCTATTGGTTGCAGCGTTGTGGCATCCTCAAAGCGTTCGGGAGCTCGGATTTTTATCTACGGTTCTAATCTACGGTCGTCCCTAGATCATCGATCTAGAGGTAAAATTCTATTTCCCGTAGATTACAATACATGAAAATTTTTACATTGTTAAAATACAAGTAAAAATTAAAATTAAAAAAAACCCTAGCCTACTCTCCCGCGCCGACGTCCCCCCCCCCCCCCCCGTCGGGGGGGTCTTTGTCGCTGCGCCACCCCCCCCCCCCCCCCCCCCCGTCGGGGGGCCTCCGTTGCCGCACCCCCCCCCCCCCGTCGGGGGGCCCTCTGTATCGGCGCACCACCCCCGACGGGGGGGCTGATCTGTCGCAGCACACCCCCCCGTCGGGGGGTTGATCTGCCGCCCCCCCCCCCCAGTCGGGGGGGGCCTCTGTCGCAGATCCGCCGCCCCCCCCCCCCCAGCGGGGGGGGGGCCTATGTCGCCGATCCGCCGCCCCCCCAGTCGGGGGGGGGCCTCTGTCGCCGATCCGCCCCCCCCCCCCCCCCAGTCGGGGGGGGCCTCTGTCGCAGATCCGCCGCCCCCCCCCCAGCGGGGGAGGCCTCTGTTGCAGCGCCGCCCCCCTGACGGGGGGGTTCTTCCGTAACACTGCCCCCCCCCCCCCCCCCCCCCCCGACGGAGGGGGCCGGCCTATTATCCCCCCAGCAGGGGGGGTCTACTGTTGCGAAGCTCCCCTCTGATAGGGGGGTCTGACTGGTTGACTGGCGGATACTGGCAGGAAAGGGGGACTTCTGTCCACCGGCGAAACCCGAAAAAAAAATATATAAATAATTAACATATTGGTTGGAATTTGAGGAGACAGATTTAGGGATTTTCTGGTGTTCCCCAACCTAAAGTAGGCTAAATTTAATTAAAATTGATAGTTGGGCCAGAAGCCCATTTGTGAGTATCAATAACACAAATATTTTAATTGGGCCTGCAGCCCCTATTACCTAACGGTAAAAATTATATTTAGCCTACTAAATAATTGCCTGAAGCAAATTCTTTAACGGGACTCTCCCCGGAGTAAAATCAAAAATAATCTCTATATTCCTTGTTGATCAATTATTTTATACATCCCTCTTGCATATTATAATCTATGTTTTACTAGGACTCTATTTTTCAAAATATAACTATCTCAAAGATCCTGAGACCGCTCTGCCGTTAGTCAACTAACCTAACGGTGTATAACGTTTCCACGTGGTCTACGAGATAATTATATTTCCTAGTTTCCTTTACAAATATGTTTTGCTTGAGATATATGCGTGGTTGTTCATTTTTATGCCAGTAGCATATTTAGAACTGCGTGGATGTTTAAATAAGTAAAAATGTGTTTTTCGGGATCGGCCATTGTATACCTATTTACATTCCTGCACTTTTATTTTTCTTTTGAGAGAATTTGTAAGTGATGAAATTTGTATTAAAAGCCAAAGCTCGGTGCAACAGCATATGAAGACGGAGATATATGGACCCAGTTTGGGTTTCCAAAGTTGTATTTTTCTTTTTCTCTTATGAATTGTAAACAAACTTTGGACTGTGTACTATTTTGGGTATCTGGCCGATCCCCGCAGTTTTACTTGTTTATTTCTTTGTGCATGAATATTTGAATTTTAATTAATTCATGCTCATTTTAAATTGCGTAGATAAATGGCAAAATTGGCAAGCGTCGATTTCGAAGTCCTTGATTCTGCAGGGACAAATTACCTGAGTTGGCGAGTGGACCTGAAGTTCCACTTGCGTTCGATGGCCCTCCTTGGGTCCATTTTGGCTCCTTCCTCGGCACCAGCACCGGCCGAAGCTTCTGCTACATCTAGCAGCAGCCCTACAACCACTGTATCCGATGTAGATAAGGCGAAAGCCATAATCTACATTAGGAAACATATAGATCGGACCTTGAAGGCAGAATACTTAACGGTTGAGGACCCAAAGGACCTATGGACAGCGCTGGAAGCACGGTATAAACATCAAATTGATGTTATATTACCCCGTGCCAGTTATGAATGGGAAAACCTCAGACTACAGGACTATAAGTCTGTCGCTGAGTATAATTCTGCACTTCATAACATCACCTCACGCCTGAAGTTGTGCGGTGAAGAAGTGACAGAACAACGCATGTTGGAAAAAACATTTACCTCGTTTCACGAGAAAGATGCAATCCTCATGCAGCAGTATCGTGAACGCAACTTCACGAAATTCTCTGATCTGATCTCATGCCTACTTAGGGCAGAGCAAAATCGAGATTTACTGCTTGCAACTCATAACTTGCGTCCAGCTGGCACTGCCCCAATCCCTGAAGCCCACCATGTTTCTCCTCAGAAGTGGAAAAACAAGAGGAAGCCTAAAAACACTAAAGGGAAAGCGGTAATGAAGCAACCAAGAGGTGCAGCTCCCCAGACAAACAAAAACAATAAAGGGAAAAGAAACTTCACTTGGAAGCGAAAGAACACCGAGCATGTTTCACTTCCAAAGAAGACCTGGGAGGACAAATGCCATAGATGCGGCATGACTGGCCATTGGTCCAGAAACTGCCGCACTCCTCGCCACCTACAGGATTTATACCAGGCGAGCCAGAAGTCTCGACCTGAGACAAACTTGGCTGGTGTACTGCCGCCAACTGTCTTTACTGCTAAAGACTTCGAGAACGACGACCTGCTCGATTGAGCACTATCTTTTATCTATGCATTTAGAATTCGATGTATCTTCATCTTTATTTTGCTTTAGTATGATCTTTTATTTTCGAATGTTATCTACATTTTCGCTCAAATAAAATTTCGTTTTTGCTTATATAGATGATGACTGAGTGCCTAGTGGACAGTGCCTCGACGCACACAATCCTTCGCGATCATTGCCATTTTAATAGCGTAAACAAATATGACGGTCCAGTTATCACAATTTCAGGATTGTCCCAAATAATCGAAGGAACTGGTGAAGCAATTATATTGCTCCCAAATAACACAAGACTTCAAATAAATAATTATTCTCTCCTAAATCAAATAGGAATCTCGTAAGTTTCAAGGATTTCCATTTAAACGGATATCACTTAGAGACCAGAGATGAAAATAAGGTTGAATATCTAATTGTAACTCGCCAAAAAGATGACCAGAAGATCATCTGCGAGCGATTCAAGGGACTCCCGTCGGGTCTCTACCAAACATACATTCAACCAGTAGAAGCCAATATGATTGAGCACCAGACGTGCCAATCACTGCCAGAGTTCCAACTCTGGCACAATAGACTTGGTCACCCTGGAACAGCAATGATGCGCCGCATCATCACTGAATCCCGTGGACACAAATTGAAGAACATGAAGATTCTTCAAAAGGGTGAATTTCCATGTCTCCCTTGTTTCAAGTGAAAACTAATAACGATACCATCCCTCCTGAAAATGGGATTAGAGTCTCCTGGCTTCCTTGAGAGAATACATGGCGATATTTGCGGGCCTATTCACCCCGCAAGTGGACCATTTCGGTACTTCATGGTACTGATTGATGCATCAACCAAATGGTCTTATGTGTGCCTCTTGTCCACCCGCAACCTAGCTTTTCCAAAGCTATTGGCACAAATAATAAGGTTGCGTGCTCATTTCCCCGATAACCATATCAAGAAACTACGTCTTGATAATGCGGGAGAATTTACTTCACAAGTCTTCGAAGACTATTGCCGGGCAACAGGTATTGAAGTTAAACATCCGGTAGCACATGTTCACACCCAAAACGGATTAGCTGAGTCTCTTATAAAGAGACTCCAATGGATTGCACGTCCATTGCTTATGCAATCCCAGTTGCCTGTGGATGCTTGAGGGCATGCTATTTTACATGCCGCATCACTTATTAGGATAAGACCCTCTGGAGGTCACACTTTATCCCCGATGCAACTAGCATATGGCGCACCACCGGATATCTCTTATTTGAGAGTGTTTGGTTGTGCGGTATATGTCCCAATAGCACCACCTCAGAGGACCAAAATGGGTCCTCAGCGTCGTCTAGGTATATATATTGGGTTTGATTCACCCTCTATTATCAGATACCTTGAACCCCTGACGGGTGACGCATTCAAGGCACGTTTTGCTGACTGTGAATTTAATGAGAAATTTTTTCCAAAACTGGGCACAGTCTAAGAAGCCAGAAGCTTCTGAGACCATTAGTTGGGACCAGAAGTCTTTGTCCCTTTACGATCTGCGTACTAATCTGTGTGAAGATGAGATCCTGAAGATCCTTCACATCCAGAATACAGTACATCTATTACCGGATAAATTCACGGACAACCAGAAGATTGTCCGTTCACACGTCCCTGCTGCCAATACGCCAGCTAGGATTGACATCCCCATAGATGGATGCAACCCACCGGCAGCAGATTTGGCTGTACCTCAAATGAAAAGAGGACGCCCACCAGGTTCAAAAGATAAAGTTCCTTGAAAGAGGAAGACTCCTGGTGATACTAAGAATATCCCTCCACAGGATGCTGAACTCAGACCAGCTACTTCTCCCCTCCTGATTTCCCCAGCAGAGGAAACAATAGGAGAAACATCATTAAATTTTGTACGTACTGGAGAAGTACTGGATAGAAATAGCATAGTCGTCGACGACGATTTTGCGTTCGATATTACCGTTCACGTCACTGAATATGACGATGACGTCGAACCACGATCTTTAGCGGAATGTAAACGCAGAGATGATTGGCCAAAGTGGGACGAGGCAATAAGAGTAGAGCTGGACTCACTCTTGAAACGTAAAGTCTTTGGACCAGTAGTCCAAACACCAGTAGGTGTAAAACCTGTGGGATATAAGTGGGTTTTCATAAGAAAAAGAGATGAAAATAATGTGATCGTTCGCTATAAGGCACGCCTTGTAGCCCAGGGATTTTCCCAAATACCGGGGATTGATTACGAAGATACGTATTCTCCGGTCATGGATTCGATCACTTTCCGATTTTTAATAAGCCTAACTTCTCTGGAAAGCAAAGAAATGCAGCTCATGGACGTTGTGACTGCATATCTATATGGAGATATAGATAAAAATATCTATATGAGACTCCCTGATGGGTTTAATCTACCCCAAGAGATGAAAGAGATACCTCGGGACGTATTCTCTGTAAGGCTACATAGATCATTATATGGTCTAAAACAATCGGGAAAGATGTTGTATAACAGACTTAGTGACTTCCTTGCACAGCAAGGATTCACGAATAACGAAGTCTGCCCTTGTATATTTATCAAAAGAACAGGAACAAGATTCGTCATCATAGCTGTATATGTAGATGACTTAAATCTCATAGGATCTCCTGCAGAGATCAAAGAGATATCTGAAAGCCTTAAACATACTTTTGAAATGAAAGACCTAGGCAAAACAAAGTATTGTCTTGGCTTACAGATAGAACACCTAAGAGGTGGAATCCTATTACACCAATCTAATTACACAAAGAAACTTCTACACAAGTTTCATATGAATAAATGTCATCCTTTAGGTACTCCTATGGTCGTAAGATCAATAGACGTACAAAAGGACCCCTTCCGGCCACTAGAAGAGGGTGAGGAGATACTGGGTCCTGAAGTACCCTACCTCAGTGCCATTGGAGCACTTCTATATCTGGCTAACTGTACGCGTCCCGATATAGCGTTTACAGTTAATCTTCTAGCCAGACACAGTGCAGCGCCCACAAAGCGCCACTGGAACGGAGTAAAGCATCTTCTACGATACCTTCAGGGTTCCATTGATCTTGGACTTTACTACCAGAGAGGTGCCTCCCCCAAATTGTTTGGTTATGCTGATGCAGGTTATCTCTCTGATCCACACACGGCAAAATCCCAAACCGGTTTTGTTTTTACCTACGGAGGTACTGCTATCTCCTGGAGATCGGTGAAGCAAATCACAACAGCTACATCATCCAACCATTCAGAGCTCATTGCGATCCACGAAGCAAGCAGAGAGTGTTATTGGCTACGATCCGTCGTCCAACACATTCTTCAATCTACTGGCCTGAAGACCGGTGATTTGGAGCCTACCGTTCTGTTTGAAGATAACGCTGCATGCATTGCTCAACTTCAAAAAGGCTACATCAACGGCGACAGGACGAAGCACATATCTCCCAAGTTTTTCTGGACACATGAGCTAAAGGAGGACAAGCAGATCGAAGTTCAGCAGATACATTCCTGCAATAACTTAGCTGATCTTTTTACTAAGTCTTTGCCCAAATGTATTTTTGTAAAACTTGTAAAGAACATTGGCATGCGACAACTGAAAGACCTGCAAGCCTGAAGCTTGTACGGATCAGGGGGAGTAACCTGTGGGTTGCACTCTTTTCCCTTAAGCTGTTGGGTTTTTCCCACTGGGTTTTCCACAGCTAAGGTTTTAACGAGGCAAACACTCTTACTCTGGATCCAGAAGTATCCACCCCTCTTTGCCTCAAATGCTGAGACCAAAGTGATGAATGGGTAAGGGGTAGTGTTATGAATGAGGGAGGCCTTTGGCCTCCCCTCCTTCATTACCCACTCTCATTAGTCCCCATTACTATGAGTAATGGAGACTCTTGGTCTCCTTGATGCCTTTCATCTCCCTTCCCTGGTTTAATATATAGAGAACCATGGCCTATGGCCATGGTTACTCATTCCATTTCTAAGAACCTAAGTCTCTATTTCTCCTCTAGTTTGATTATCCTATAACAAAGATCAGGGATATGCAAGCACCGATTTTTTCAACGGAGCGGCTCCCCAACTCTACTCCGACCTCTTCACGAGAATTTAGAACCCATTATATAACCAAAAATGAAAACCTTGATCACTCTAACCGTACAAAATATTGTTCAATGAAAATATCGCTCAATGATAGCTCCTGAATGAAGCTATTCTAAATTACAATCTTACACCAAAAACTGATCAAATACAGAGAATATAATTAGAAAAATATAATCATAGTGTAGATCGTATTGTGATGATCATGTAGCCTTGTAGGCGGAAACTGTGCTCCAATCTGACGTCCGTAGAGAAAGTAATGATCTTTTCAGCTTCACGTCTGCAAATCTTATTCCTATTCTTATTTGATCAACTCTTGAAGCTTGGATGGAGAAGATGATCTTTGACTAGCAAGGGATGATTGATATCTAAAAATTTCAGTTTGAATGATTGCTTCTCCAAGGGATGGGTCTCTTGCTTTTATAGAAGATTAGAAGTCCTCTTCAATTAGAATCCCTAACCTTCAATTCAATTTGCAAATCTTCAATTTTAAATCCTCTTGATTCGAATAAGAGAAAAATGTAGAAAAGGTGACACCAGATCTAATAAGAGAATAATGTAGAAAAGATGGCACCTGATCTAATAGATCAGGTGCCAAGACACAAAAAAGTGGAAAGTACTAGCCCACTTGGGCTTGTACTTTTGTGGGCCCGCCTTTTTGTGTCTTGCACCTGATCCAAAAGATTTAGTCTTCAACGTCAATAGGGAGTCCTAGACATCATTGAAAGTCAACTCTGGGTGTTTGACTATTCAAACCAGTCATGCCTAGGCCAATCTGGAATTCAGCATGTATGGCATGGTCGTATTGTAAGGTGTATGGCCGTGTCAAGTGAACAGTAGCTTCTTCAAGATTTTCGCACTATGTGGCACAGTCGTGTAGCAAGCTGCACGGCCGTGTGTCGGTACTGTGCAGGAAATAGCTACGTCTTTTGTTTTCTTTGCACGATCGTGCAGACTGGACGTACGTGTAACGCCCCGCTCCCCAGAATACCCTGAGCAGCGAGTGTTACGGAGGAAATACCAAATACAACACAAGCAGGTCCACTACGCGCTGCTGGGATAGTACCTGTAGCATTCCAATTAATACAGAAGCACAAAGAGAACCAACAACTGAAGCACGGATATATACATATATTTAAACAGTGCATATTCAACATCATTATACAGTCTCATATACACCATATAACCCAACTCACCCAGGTACATTATCACACCCAAATCTCTTTCACACTCACCCCCACACTCAAATCCAACCAGCTGGGCTCGTGGGCCTCTGACACCAAGATCCAATACCTGAAAAATAACAACGGGACACGTCACAGCGTGACCCAGTAGGATGTCCAAGCCCCACTCACATGGTATTGTTGGTGTTGTTGGGATATTATGCCTATATCATGTTCTCTTTAAAAACTATTTATGTTGTATTCGGAAACTTTGATAAATACAAGGGAAACTCTGCCGAAATTTTTATAAGCTTTTTCATAAAAATCCGAAGTATTGGAAACTTAAGTTAGGAATTCTACTCGCTACTTCTCTCAAAGTTTCTATGTTTAAAGGGAATGTATTTATCATAATTATGATTGGAAAGTTAGTAAGAAAGTTTTATGTTAACTTGCAAGTTTGAAGCTTTAGAGAGCGTAGGAACCCACCGTTGTGCAGCAAAGATTAAATTGGGGTTGCTGTGATATTTGCCATATTTATTAATTCACTGTAGTATGATAAATTTGTAGTTTTAGCTAAGAGTTCCTTAAAGTTAGTAATTCTATATGTAGCATCCCAAATTATACAAGATGGACACGTACATGGCTTGTTCTCACTTAAACTAGCAATTTCAGCAACCCACGGAACAAAGACAATGTGTTTCCTCATTAGTTAGATATTTATTAAAACATATGCCTTGATTGGTTATCATGCTAATTAGAATGGTATGGATTTCATTCAATTTCCATTGACTTTCATGAAGATTGCATCTTATGATAAGTTACATGTAATCTTGTAATTTGCAAAAGCATGCATTTGGGTTGATAAATAAAATTGTTACCAATTTGCCCAAACTTGTCTAAATTTGTAGGGGAAGCTCTCTCTTCGTTACACTCTTGTGGATGATGCGTTCAAAGGTTGCTTTTCTTACTAGTTGTTGCATTTTGACGTGGAGCAGTTATAAGTGTTGCTTTCTCACATTAAATAATACTATGGTATAGTTGCTTAAGCTTGTCCTAAGCTGAAGCTTAGGACAATAGAAAATTTTATTGAAAGTGGTCAGTGTTGGGAGTTGTTGATTACCTTTTTCTTGTGGTACTCACTTTGTTTTGTAGGTTCTCATATACCGCAGGTACGTAATTTCATTTTATATGTCATTGGTATTTCCATGTGTGTTGAGTCTACAAAATTTAAGATACGACATCGGTTAGTTCCATTTTTGTTGTATGAGAGCATGTTATTCATGTGAACCATGTGAGTGGGGCTTGGACATCCTACTGGGTCACGCTGTGACGTGTCCCGTTGTTATTTTTCAGGTATTGGATCTTGGTGTCAGAGGCCCACGAGCGCAGCTGGTTGGATTTGAGTGTGGGGGTGAGTGTGAAAGAGATTTGGGTGTGATAATGTACCTGGGTGAGTTGGGTTATATGGTGTATATGAGACTGTATAATGATGTTGAATATGCACTGTTTAAATAGATGTATATATCCGTGCTTCAGTTGTTGGTTCTCTTTGTGCTTCTGTATTATTTGGAATGCTACAGGTACTATCCCAGCAGCGCGCAGTGGACCTGCTTGTGTTGTATTTGGTATTTCCTCCGTAACACTCGCTGCTCAGGGTATTCTGGGGAGCGGGGCGTTACATTTGGTGGCCCATGCAGGTCACCACACTGCGGCTGTGTAGGATGAGTACGTGTAGTACCCCAGTGTTGAGAGTAGCTTAAAACCTAAGGTGGGTAGAGTCCAGCCTTAGGATGAGACCGGATAGCAGGAACTTGAGAAATGCGCCCTGAGGTTTGATATTTAAGAATAGATTCTGTTGCGTGTATGTGCATATTTATGTGTGTAGATATGTATGCATGTGTATCTATAGTTCTATGAGCGTTGAATATGGCTTGTCGAAGTATATGTGTTAATACGTGGTTGCCTTTGAGTAGTGTGTAAAATTGAGTTATCTACTTTATAGAGGTGCATGTGTTTATGTGTTCATATATCACATATATGGCAGCCTATGAGTATCATGTGATTATATAATTGATTGATCTTTAAGCCGGCTATAGACAGGGTGTGCTGTGTGTATTTGTATAATGTGGTAAATATGTACATAGATGTGGTGTGTTGTCTGTATGGGTCCTTGTGTTCCACTCAGGTATGAGTGGGCATGCCCCGGGTGTAGTAGAGTTATGTGTTTGATATATGTCTATATGTGAGATGTATGTGGTTGCATGTCTAGTTGTAAGCACGTGCGAGTGCGCTTACATCGGTGTTAAGATAGATAGAGCGATATCTGGATGCCTGGATGCTGATGTGTAAGACTCTATGTATGACACGTGTGTGTATGTTTAAATGTGTACATGGTAACATAGGTGGTTATATGTCTCATGATATCAGTGCATGTGGGTATGTTTGAAATGTCATACTTGTGTGTATTTGAATTAGTAAAAGTGTTGGTATGTGAATGTGCTTATCTATATGATGGGGTAGAGTGACCCTATATATCTCTAGTCACACTCAGCCATGTCCAAGTTAGAAAGTTCGAGGACGAACTTTATTTTCAAGGTGGGTAGATTGTAATGCCCGTATGTGTAAAATGTTGTGTGTGTGTGTGTGCGTATAGTAATTTGTTGTGTGTATAGTGATTTCCTACATGTATGGCTCTAAGGTGACTATGATATGCTTTGGATATATGGGTGCATGTGTGTGGTTGGATAGTAAATTGATATTATTGTTAGCGTGCTATTAGTGTTCATTAGCGTGCTTGGCGATTTTAATCAAGTATCAACATGTTGACTTGATTAATTGTTAAGTAGAAGTTGCTTGCTTGCTATTTTGGAGTTGCTAGGAATTTGGGCAGAAATACATGCTTAACGTGTTGATGATTTCTCCTAATTTAGAATTAAAAATGACCTGGAAATTTTACGGCATAAACTTGGGACTAATATCTCCAACTTTCATGTTGAACACTTTTCCAAATTTGGATTAGAAATTGGGTTAAGAATTTCGTGAAATCAGCATGTCTGTTTTTCCCCAGCTTTGACACATGTTACGGCAAATGCAATCATTCCCTCAATTCTTAACGAAATGATGTGTTCTTGGTCTCGTTGGAAAGTTAACTTCAAGCCCTATAACTTTGTAGCTTTCCATTTTTCCTGAATCTGTTTGCATTTAGGAGCAATCTGGTCCTCAAGACAGGACAATTTCTGTTTTACTTTCCAGCACAGTTTCAGCACATACACCCTTCACCGTAAATTCTGTATTAAATTGAATACTTAGTGAAACATCATGAAACTTGATATGTGAATGCATAACACCTATATCTACAACTCATAAGAGGAGTAAATTTTAAGTGTAGTTCAAAAATATTGAGTTAGCTGCCCCTGTTTGGGACTGTCCTGCAAATTCCAGAAATTATGACTGGGAATGGCAAACTTGTAATATTTCCTTTTCCTTTCCCCACTTCTTCTTCCCCAAGCATCTTGCCCAGGCCGAAAACCCTCTTCATGCTGCCGAATTTTGGGGGGATTGGAGGAGAAAAAGAAGGGGAAAAAGAAAGAGAAGAAGAGGAAGAAGAGAAGAAGATAAGCCCTAAGCCCATCACCCCTTTCTCCCTTCATCTTCTCCAAGTTCTTTCCAACCCCATGGCCAAAAGCTTCCCCCCAAAACCCCCAAATCTGAGTTGGCCGAAATTTCTGGGTTTGTTTCCAATCTCAAGTGGTTGTGGGAGTTGGGATCAAAAGGAGTTAGGATTAGAAGCTTGAAGAGTGAGATTCATGCTTGAAGAGGGAGATTCATGTGGGAATTTCGAAATTAGGGCTTGAGCTTGGAATCAATGATGGATTTCATCAAATTGGAAGAGGATTTGAGCTTCCACAAGAGGTAGGATTTCAACCCTACTCATATGATTCATTTCATTGCATGTTGGTGAAGAAAGTTTGCATTTTTAGGGTTTTGTGACAATTTCTTGATATGGTATATCCTTGGTTGAATTTATATGTTGTGATGAGTTGTATGATGTCGTGATTTTGATTTATGATGCAATTGGATAGCCTTGCTACTTTAATTTTGTGAAATTTTGATATTACTCTCATTATGAAATGTTGGAAGCTTCTCATTTAATTAAATTTTTAACGATGTGTTGAACTTAAAAGAGACTAATATTATGATTCATGTTGCCTTGGGTGTTTTGCTTCACCAATTATGTTGAATCGTTCTCTTTTGGATTAAGATGTTGTCATGTGGTTGGTTAATGTGTTGGGATGGGTTATTTGCTATCGTGAGTATGATTTATGTTGTTTGATTAACTTTATAATGCCACAATCTTGTCTCAAACACTCTTGATTGCCTTGTTTCAATAATTTATGAAATTGATCTCATTTGGGGTGTGGGAACTAAGTAACCAATTTTCTTGATTAGCTCGAAACAAGTTAGAGGCCTATTATTCAATTGGTGCTACTAATTAGGCGAAATAACTCTCATCTAGTATGTTGGAAGTTATAATTGCTCTCATTTGGTTATATTGATTAAATCAATTGCTCTCATTTTGGTTACATCGCCTAAATGAAATTGTTCCCATCGTCTTACATTGATTATCAGAGATCGCTTTCATTTTGGGTTGTTGAGAGTTAATTATTCACCTTAATTTGTATTAAAAGTGAAACATGTGAACAATGAAATGAGATGGGAAATTGGCGGTGTGGTGTTGGACACACGTGAAATGTGAAAGGATGTGTTCTAATGTTATTAGGACACGAACGGTGGAGTGCACGGGCATGGACAAAGTTGCCACGGTAGGAGGCGGGTGAAATCGCCGTGGGCAACCTCTTGATACCATTAGGTGGCTCCACGTGATAACGGAGTAGAATCACTTGCATGTGCACGCCGGCGCATTCATGGGATCCCCCCCCCCCCCCCCCCCCCCCCCCCCCCCCCCCCCCCCCCCCCCCCCCCCCCCCCCCCCCCCCCCCCCACCCCCCCCCCCCCCCCCCACCCCCCCCCCCCCCCCCCCCCCCCCCCCCCCCCCCCCCCCACCCCCCCCCCCACCCCCCCCCCCCCCCCCCCCCCCCCCCCCCCCCCCCCCCCCCCCCCCCCCCCCCCCCCCCCCCCCCCCCCCCCCCCCCCCCCCCCCCCCCCCCCCCCCCCCCCCCCCCCCCCCCCCCCCCCCCCCCCCCCCCCCCCCCCCCCCCCCCCCCCCCCCCCCCCCCCCCCCCCCCCCCCCCCCCCCCCCCCCCCCCCCCCCCCCCCCCCCCACCCCCCCCCCCCCCCCCCCCCCCCCCCCCCCCCCCCCCCCCCCCCCCCCCCCCCCCCCCCCCTTGCATTGCATTGCATCGCATTACTTGTGCATCATATGCATCATGACATCATTTAGCATTTTTGGTGATTTGTGGTTATATGTATGTGATGGTTAACTTTAAGAATGAATGTTGCCATGGATGTGTTTGGTGCTTGAATGATGGTATGTTGGAGAGCATGGTTTGTTAGTTGTTGGCAATTATTGTTGTTCTTGTTGTTATTGTTGGTAGTGATATTAATGACATTGGTGTTGGATTGGTGATATTATGAAATGTCTCTTAAGAATGAGGTTGTGTTGGTGTTTATAGTGTTGTTGGTGTTGTTGGTATTGTTGGTGTTGTTGGGATATTATGCCTATATCATGTTCTCTTTAAAAACTATTTATGTTGTATTCGGAAACTTTGATAAATACAAGGGAAACTCTGCCGAAATTTTTATAAGCTTTTTCATAAAAATCCGAAGTATTGGAAACTTAAGTTAGGAATTCTACTCGCTACTTCTCTCAAAGTTTCTATGTTTAAAGGGAATGTATTTATCATAATTATGATTGGAAAGTTAGTAAGAGAGTTTTATGTTAACTTGCAAGTTTGAAGCTTTAGAGAGCGTAGGAACCCACCGTTGTGCAGCAAAGATTAAATTGGGGTTGCTGTGATATTTGCCATATTTATTAATTCACTGTAGTATGATAAATTTGTAGTTTTAGCTAAGAGTTCCTTAAAGTTAGTAATTCTATATGTAGCATCCCAAATTATACAAGATGGACACGTACATGGCTTGTTCTCACTTAAACTAGCAATTTCAGCAACCCACGGAACAAAGACAATGTGTTTCCTCATTAGTTAGATATTTATTAAAACATATGCCTTGATTGGTTATCATGCTAATTAGAATGGTATGGATTTCATTCAATTTCCATTGACTTTCATGAAGATTGCATCTTATGATAAGTTACATGTAATCTTGTAATTTGCAAAAGCATGCATTTGGGTTGATAAATAAAATTGTTACCAATTTGCCCAAACTTGTCTAAATTTGTAGGGGAAGCTCTCTCTTCGTTACACTCTTGTGGATGATGCGTTCAAAGGTTGCTTTTCTTACTAGTTGTTGCATTTTGACGTGGAGCAGTTATAAGTGTTGCTTTCTCACATTAAATAATACTATGGTATAGTTGCTTAAGCTTGTCCTAAGCTGAAGCTTAGGACAATAGAAAATTTTATTGAAAGTGGTCCGTGTTGGGAGTTGTTGATTACCTTTTTCTTGTGGTACTCACTTTGTTTTGTAGGTTCTCATATACCGCAGGTACGTAATTTCATTTTATATGTCATTGGTATTTCCATGTGTGTTGAGTCTATAAAATTTATAAACACCAACACAACCTCATTCTTAAGAGACATTTCATAATATCACCAATCCAACACCAATGTCATTAATATCACTACCAACAATAACAACAAGAACAACAATAATTGCCAACAACTAACAAACCATGCTCTCCAACATACCATCATTCAAGCACCAAACACATCCATGGCAACATTCATTCTTAAAGTTAACCATCACATACATATAACCACAAATCACCAAAAATGCTAAATGATGCCATGATGCATATGATGCACAAGTAATGCGATGCAATGCAATGCAAGGGGATCCCATGAATGCGCCGGCGTGCACGTGCAAGTGATTCTACTCCGTTATCACGTGGAGCCACCTAATGGTATCAAGAGTTTGCCCACGGCGATTTCACCCGCCTCCTACCGTGGCAACTTTGTCCATGCCCGTGCACTCCACCGTTCGTGTCCTAATAACATTAGAACACATCCTTTCACATTTCACGTGTGTCCAACACCACACCGCCAATTTCCCATCTCATTTCATTGTTCACATGTTTCACTTTTAATACAAATTAAGGTGAATAATTAACTCTCAACAACCCAAAATGAAAGCGATCTCTGATAATCAATGTAAGACGATGGGAACAATTTCATTTAGGCGATGTAACCAAAATGAGAGCAATTGATTTAATCAATATAACCAAATGAGAGCAATTATAACTTCCAACATACTAGATGAGAGTTATTTCGCCTAATTAGTAGCACCAATTGAATAATAGGCCTCTAACTTGTTTCGAGCTAATCAAGAAAATTGGTTACTTAGTTCCCACACCCCAAATGAGATCAATTTCATAAATTATTGAAACAAGGCAATCAAGAGTGTTTGAGACAAGATTGTGGCATTATAAAATTAATCAAACAACATAAATCATACTCACGATAGCAAATAACCCATCCCAACACATTAACCAACCACATGACAACATCTTAATCCAAAAGAGAACGATTCAACATACTTGGTGAAGCAAAACACCCAAGGCAACATGAATCATAATATTAGTCTCTTTTAAGTTCAACACATCGTTTAAATTTAATTAAATGAGAAGCTTCCAACATTTCATAATGAGAGTAATATCAAAATTTCACAAAATTAAAGTAGCAAGGCTATCCAATTGCATCATAAATCAAAATCACGACATCATACAACTCATCACAACATATAAATTCAACCAAGGATATACCATATCAAGAAATTGTCACAAAACCCTAAAAATGCGAACTTTCTTCACCAACATGCAATGAAATGAATCATATGAGTAGGGTTGAAATCCTACCTCTTGTGGAAGCTCAAATCCTCTTCCAATTTGATGAAATCCCTCATTGATTCCAAGCTCAAGCCCTAATTTCGAAATTCCCACATGAATCTCCCTCTTCAAGCATGAATCTCACTCTTCAAGCTTCTAATCCTAACTCCTTTTGATCCCAACTCCCACAACCACTTGAGATTGGAAACAAACCCAGAAATTTCGGCCAACTCAGATTTGGGGGTTTTGGGGGGAAGCTTTTGGCCATGGGGTTGGAAAGAACTTGGAGAAGATGAAGGGAGAAAGGGGTGATGGGCTTAGGGCTTATCTTCTTCTCTTCTTCCTCTTCTTCTCTTTCTTTTTCCCCTTCTTTTTCTCCTCCAATCCCCCAAAATTCGACAGCATGAAGAGGGTTTTCTGCCTGGGCAAGATGTTTGGGGAAGATGAAGTGGGGAAAGGAAAAGAAAATATTGCGAGTTTGCCATTCCCAGTCATAATTTCTGGAATTTGCAGGACAGTCCCAAACAGGGGCAGCTAACTCAATGTTTTTGAACTACACTTAAAATTTACTCCTCTTATGAGTTGTAGATATAGGTGTTATGCATTCACATATCCAGTTTCATGATGTTTCACTAAGTATTCAATTTAATACAGAATTTACGGCGAAGGGTGTATGTGCTGAAACTGTGCTGGAAAGTAAAACAGAAATTGTCCTGTCTTGAGGACCAGATTGCTCCTAAATGCGAACAGATTCAGGAAAAATGAAAAACTACAAAGTTATAGGACTTGAAGTTAACTTTCCAACGAGACCAAGAACACACCATTTCGTTAAGAATTGAGGGACTGATTGCATTTGCAGTAACATGTGTCAAAGCTGGAGAAAAACAGACATGCTGATTTCACGAAATTCTTTACCCAATTTCTAATCCAAATTTGGAAAAGTGTTCAACATGAAAGTTGGAGATATTAGTCCCAAGTTTATGCCGTAAAATTTCCAGGTCATTCTTAATTCTAAATTAGGATAAATCATCAACACGTTAAGCATGTATTTCTGCCCAAATTCCTAGCAACTCCAAAGTAGCAAGCAAGCAACTTCTACTTAACAATTAATCAAGTCAACATGTTGATACTTGATTAAAATCGCCAAGCACGCTAATGAACACTAATAGCACGCTAACAATAATATCAATTTACTATCCAACCACACACATGCACCCATATATCCAAAGCATATCATAGTCACCTTAGAGCCATACATGTAGACACAACAAATTACTATACGCACACACACAAACAACATTTTACACATACGGGCATTACAGTACGACTGTGTTGGCTCCTCCAGGAAATTCTCAAAGCTACTGTTTCGTTTGTACGGCCTTGTTGGTTCTCGCACAGTCGTGTTAGTTTAGCATTTGCATGTCTAATACGCACGTCCATGTTGACTGATACACACGGCTACGCCAAGCCCTGTTTTGTACATTATGACTTTGTTTGAGCTCCTTTCGACCTGCAACTCACTAGATAAACTTATTATAGCCATATGACTTGTTTGTGTTGAGTATTGGACTTCTTCCTACTTGGTGTTAATGATGAGCAAATATAAATACTTGTGACTAATCCCCTATTTGCAGTTAAACCATTGCCTAAGCATATTATGAAGATCAATTAGCAATGGATGTCACTCAAAGATCAATGAAAGCAATAAAAATGGATTGGATGATCAAAGATGGTGATTGAAGCTCCTAGAAGACTTCAAGCTCATACTTTGGATAGAAGAGAGAGTTCTACACAATGTAATCTTCTTTTTCTCTTCTAGCATGTAGGTTAGAAGTAGAACTATGTTGGAGCACACACACATCTTCATTTATGTCCTAGGAAATCATTAAATCACTTTTCCTTAGACTCCAATTCAGTTTTACCAAGCATGTGCATGTTGTGATTTCAACAGGCGACTGCTGAACGTTTTACAGTCGCCTGTCTCAAATCAGTCGACTGTGATTTGTTCTACAGTCGCCTGTTATGTACATACTTAATCAGTTGATTTTTGGGCTTTCTAAACTTTAACTCCGGCAGGCGACTGCTGTATATTTTACAGTCGCCTGTGATTTGTTAAACAGTCGCATGTTTATCTTCAGCCCAAAGATCAATTTTTCTTTTCATCTGGCCAGTCGACTGATGTTGTATTTACAGTCGCCTGTCCAAGGCACAGTCGACTGTCAATGCTTCAACAGTCACATGTCCATGATTCCTCCACAGAATCTGCTCTCTGGAATGTTTAACATTTTAGTGTCAGTCGACTGATGTTGTATTTACAGTCTCCTGTCCAATGGCACAGTCGATTGTCAATGCTTCAACAGTCGTATGTCTTTGAGCTCTTTGCAGACTCTACTCTATGGAAAATGTCAGGTTTTGTGATAGTCGACTGATGGTGGTTTCACAGGTGCCTACCCATGGCACATGCGCCTGTGTGTTCCATATCAGTCACATGTCCTGTCTTCCCAAAACTTTCTGAGATTTGCTCAGCTTACCCATATTGCGGCCAGTCACCTGTAGAAGGATTTACAGTCGCCTATTGGATTTACAATCGACTGTCTTCTTTTCATCAGTCGACTATCCATGTGGTAAGTTACTGTTTGAATTCTCGCCTACCCTCTAACACAGTGCATCAGTCGACTGTGTTTTGTTCAACAGTCGACTGTCGACTGTGTAAATTCTATCCGTTTGCTTTTTCTCCACGGATTTCAAAGGGGTTTTTGGGGATTTAGTTTGAGGGGTTTGAGAAACCTATACAGGCAGCCTCTACTGTTCCATTGAGAGGTTACTCACTCATCTATTGAAACCCTAAGCTTTCATCTTCGAGCTTCTCAAGCTCTCAAATCCTAAAGCCCTAGAATTCCAATCTTTTACTCTCTTGCTCTCTAACCTAGAATCAAAGTGATATCTTCTAGGCAATTGGTGGTGACAAGAGAAAGTGCTTTCCTCTCTTCCAAGAGAGACATCAACACACAACACACTTGCTCCTTCAAGTTTTACTTCAAGGCATAGATGATTGTAAGTGTTGTCATTTCAATATTTCATAACTTTCGTTATTACATTAACTCTCGGTTTGTGAGAGTGGTTTGCTTGCTCCAAAGTTGTGGGAGTCAAGAACATCGAGTGTATTTCGATTTCACTTGTAGGATTGCTACAAGTTGGTTTAAAGGAAACCTTAAGTTAGGGTTATAACTTGAGTATCCGGTGGTATCCGGGTGGAAGGGACGTAGGATTAACAGGAACAAGTCGGAAGTTGACTTTGGTAATCCGAACCCTTGAAATATCCTTGTGTTTGCATTGTTTCATTTTATGATTTATTTACATTCCGTATTATTTGTTGGTTAGGAATTTAATTTGGTGTAACTATCGTTTTAAATTGCATAAACATTATTCAACCCCCTTCTAGTGTTTCTCTCATAGCTAAGGATCTTACAATTGGTATCAGAGCGTTGGTTTAAAGCTATGGCATTCAACAACAACAACGTTCCTCCACCGACTTCGTACAACAATCACAACCGTGATGGTGCGTCCATCGTCTTCGAAGGACAATCAACGATGCGTCCTCCGCGTTTCAATGACATGAATTTCGGCTATTGGAAATGCCGGATGGAGATGTTTCTGAGGAGTGCTTCTCTTTGGAGAACCCTCCATAAGGAATACGTTGAACCCTTCGAAGAGGACTTTGACAAATGGACGCCCTCCGAGAAGTCCACCGAAGTGAACTACGCCAAGGCAATGAACGCTCTTCATTGTGCTTTGGATCCGAATGAGTTTAATAAGATATGCACATGTAAGAGTGCATATCAAATTTGGAACCATCTAATCGTTACCCACGAGGGAACAAATAAGGTAAAATTGTCTTAACTATATGTTGCTGTACAAAATTTCGATATGTTTCATATGCAGGATAATGAGAGCATAGCAACGATGTACGGACGTTTCACCGACATCACAATGAACTCGAAGATCTTGGACAAGTCTACACCCAACAAGAGAAGGTGAGAAAGATTATAATGGAAATGACCTCCAAATGGGAAAGAAGAGCTATCGCCTTTGAGGAGGTCAACAACATGAAGAACTACACCGTGGTAAATCTCATCGGTACTCTCATGTCTTACGAAGTAAGACCGGAGAACCGACTGAAGATTCGAGCTATGATGAACCCAACGGAGGCCAAGAAAAAAGCGTTAGCATTCAAGGCTAATTCTTCATCCTCCGATAGTGAAGAATCAGAGAACGAGATGGACTTGGAGGAAATGGCTCAAATGGCGAAGAAGTTCCAACGCTTCTTTCGCAATGGTAAATTTCCCTCCAAGAATAAATTTGATTCCACTAATAACACTTCATCTGTTTGTTTTTAAGTGTAACAAACCAGGGCACATCAAGAAGGATTACCCAATACTCCGAAACAAAGAGAAGTGGAAAGCTCCAAAGTACCACACGTCCGCCAAATACATGAAGGATAAGAAGAAAGGACTTGTCGGTACGTTTGATGATTCAAGCAGAGATTCCTCAAGCGAATCTGAGGATGAGAATGGTGAAAGTGCTCATATGTGTTTCGTGGCCCGAGAGGATCCACTCTCCGATGAGAGTGATAGCGACATCGATGAACCCGAGGTAACAATGGATGAACTTCGTATAGCTAACGAAGAACTATTTTCTAAGTATCAATCTCTTATGCTTAGATATACTAGTTTAAAGAAATTAAATGTAAGCAAACCATCCATACCATGCATTATCAACAATGACATCATTGTTGATACACTAACACTTGAGAAAGTCTCTTTGGTTTCTCAAAATGACATATTGAGAAATGAGGTGAATTCCCTCAAATCTCAACTAGATCAAACGTATCCTAAGGATAATAGTGATCTAGCTTCACAAAACACACAATTGGGTATAGAGAAAGATTCTCTTAAAACCCAAGTGCACGAGCTCAAAATACGGGTGTCCACATTGGATACCAATATTTCTTCTCTTAAGGAGAAATATGAACTCATGTCTGATGTGTTATTTTATTCCACATTTTATCTATATGATTACACATCAAAATGATTGCTCAATTACACATTTCATACGCTTTTACGCTCATTATTGGAACTATTGTACTTTAAGAGCGTTTGGTTGCATTTCAGGGAATATCGAGTGATTTGGAGTATATTGGAGGAGAGAGAGTGTGCTTTAACACCGGAACTCATGAAGCACCGCGTTCGGTGACTCAAAGCTGCCGGGAAGCAAGGAAGGGGCAAGAGAGAAGGGACGAGGAAGAGGAGAACGATGAAAGCATGGTTCTATGATACCATGATTCATGGATTTTAGGTCGCTCGATCGAGCTATGATGCGGCGAAGGAATCGAGCGACCCAAAGTACTGGAAACAGGACATCCATGCACTATTTTCAAATCTGCTATCAACTCGGATTTTTTAGTATTTTTCTGATATTTTTCCTAGATAGTAGACTTCAAGATGATTCCAACGCCACCAAGAACGTGCCAATCAGAGGTCAGATGAGCTCTCGGAAATTTCTGCAAGCTGATGCTACAGTGCTGAAATCTGTTTTCAGCACACTACTCGACCGAGCAGAGTGCTGCAGTGCTAAAATTCGGCTGAACATCAACCTACTATACCGAGCAGTTGGCTGCTCGACCGAGCAGCTACGTACTCAGTCCGAGCAGGCAGTGCGTTGTTTTGGGTGATGAATCCAGACTTCTGACGACTCGACCGAGCAGCCTATTACTCGACCGAGCAGCTACCTACTCGGACCGAGCAGACACTACTCGGTCCGAGCAGACAGAGCGACATTTTGGGCGATGGACCCAGACTTCTGACGACTCGACCGAGCAGCCACCTACTCGACCGAGTCGCCGTGGGCCCAGATTTTAAGTTACGTCCGGAGTTTGGGGACGATTTTGAGAGGGCTTCTGGGAGTCGTTTTTGCGAGGGTTTTTAGAGTGGATTTGGGCAGCCGTCAGTGAGTTTTTTAGAGATTTTTTAGGGAGTCGTTAAGGAGTTTTTAGGGAGCTTTGGGGGATGATCTTTTTGGGGAGTTTGGCTATGCTCTAGGCACATCCCTTGTATCAAGATAAGTACTTTTTCCCTTTTGAATCCCATTATTATTTCTTTGTGGTTTCTTATTGTTTTATCTCTTTTTGATGCATGCAATGAAGTTTTCGTGCGTTCTATTATCTATTGCTATGCTTAAGTAATCTTTTCTAGGGCTAAGGGATTAGCCCTTGGATCTTAGGATTTAGATGCAAAGATAGGATTTTTATGATGCGTTGGATATAAAAGGGGCTGTATTTTGGTTGATCTAGAAAAATCCCTAGGAGAACTCGTATTGAGATCGTGCCCACGGTCGGTGGAATCGATTAGCTTAAGGAGTATCCTACGGATTTAATTAGGGAGTTAGTGGATTCAACTGAGGTACATGACCACGCCCGGCTCGTGCCTTGAGGGGATCCACCGACGAACTATATCATTACATTGACGGCTACCGCCATTGCGTCAATGAGAGACCATCCCCATAAATCCAATGCAACGTAAGAATTCTAGCATAGCGTCGACATCCGACGATCCTAGTGGTGAGTCCTAAAGCCCTAATCTTTTATATTTTATTTCTTTCTTTCTTTTTGTGGAATCCATTATTTATGACGTTGAGTGACACAACCTTCACATCTATCACCATTACAACCCTACATACTCCACATCCACCAATAAACCTGCAAGTCTAACTCAACCTTGGAGTAGCTAGGTAGTATAGCACTGCTTCCCCGTATTCGATACCCACTTGCCACTATACCGTGCGCTTGCGGTAAACGACATCGTTTCGGAGTTAATTCTGGGCCGATCAATGTCCTCCCGAGTTATGAGACTTAACAAAGGAAAAGGACAATTGGATGAATTGCTCGCAAACCAATTTCCGGCCACACATCGTGTTGGACTTGGTTATGTGGAAGCGAATGCATCCAATGCTCGCATCTCCTATAGTGGTGTTACTATAGAATTTGTGAGACCATCCTCCGATGCATCCACAAGTGGTGTCAAAAACACTATTGTAGAAAACCTACCAAGAAAGCCACCACTTCACAATCTCTTCCATTTGGCAAGAAACCCAATAAGGGTGGAAACCAAAAGAGAGGTCATGCTTACATGTACACCAACCTTCATCCACGTAGGAAATCTCCTACTTCACAAGTGGACACTCATGACACTTCTTATGGTCCACACACACGGACACGTGCAAACCCATACATGAGAAATACTCATATACGTGCCCCTACACGCTCATATGCTTATACGCATCATTCTTCCTTGTATGCACATCCACCTCATGTTATGCATGCTCTATATGTTGCATATAACATGCATGGTCCTAAGTTTGCATACAACCCATATATGTCCAATGCTTATCCACCTCCATATTCATATGCTAGAACTCATGTTCCTAGGAAACACTCACCATATAGAAATCAAACAATTGTGCATGCAACTAGGAAAAAGGACTCCCAAAACATACACAATTTGGGGTCCTAAGAACACTAGCTTAAAGGACATGAATGTTTATGTTGATTCCTATTTTAATGATGTAATAAATAGTGGTAATTGTGTTGGAAAGCGGAAGTCCACTTGGACTTGGCTTTTAAAGGGTTAATTCCCTTGGACACAACAAAAATTGGGTAACATGAGCTTATGGTATATTATATAGGTACCCAAGAAAAAGAAAGAGAGCAATAAAGGTCGTATTGGCTCTAAAAGGGAAGGATGGATACTCGATAGTGGTTGCTCCAAATACATGACATGAGATCCCACATTGCTCTCCGAAGTGATTATCATCAAGGATGGTGCAACGGTCACCTTTGGAGGTAATCAAAAGGGAACCATCATTGGAGTAGGCAAAGTCGGTAATCCTTCCAAACCAGTTATTACAAATGTTTATTTTGTTAGTGGTTTATGTCATAACCTTATCTCCATTAGTCAACTTTGTGACAAGGGTTACAAGGTTAATTTTGGAGAGGGTATGTGTAAAATTGTACTCAAGCTCATGCACCCATGATCGTCTCAGATTACATAGAAGCCCCAGTCTATCCAGCTCCGCCTGAGATTTCTTCACGGCCTTCTTAATGGCCCCTAAGGTGACTAAATGATTAGCCACCACCGATGCGCGTTGACGCAATGCAGCATTGGCCACGAGAGCCTGCATACAAGGCACAATGGTCAACATCCACGTCTGCATCATTCATAATGAAGGTTAGCGTAGTAGTTACCTAGACATTCACATGGACGGCAATCGAAGTGAGCCTCTCATAATCGACCCTCTCTATAACGGCCCTATTCCGCGGAAGGGTCGCGTTTTCGGCAATCCGAGAGGCGGCCCCGCAATCCAGAAGAGCAGAATCGTCTCTCTTGATTGGAAATTCCATTTGAATGAGCTCCTCCACAGGACAATCAAATGGGGCTTGAGGCGATCGACTTTCCAGCAAAAGTGATCTGAATTCTTCAGGAATATCCTCAGCCGGAGACACTGGAGAGAACAGGCCCCCCAAGGCCAGGAATCCTGATGTAGAAGTGGCTCCGGAGGAGGTCGGGATGCCCCTGAATCTCCCTCTAAAAGAGCTCCATGTTCCTGCTCGTGAATATGGGTCTCGCCAACCAATTGGCTCGCATCCGAAGGCCCATGCCGATCCATGGTGTCAGTCAACCCGGATGGCTCCAAGTCACTAAGGCGAAGTTACCGCCTCTTCTTATTCCCCTCAACTGCAACCACCTCAAATTCGGTGGAGGGGCTTTTTCTTTTTCTTCTGCTGGAGACGAGCCAGCTGAGGAGCCCCATGAGCGACACTGGGAAATTCCTCTGACGATCGTGCCGCTCTTTCCTCCAGAGGAGGCTCTCAAGGAGATAACATGCTCTCCTCAGCTTCTCTGATAGAAGCCTTGACCACCTCCCTTAATGCAGGGTCCACTTGGTACTCCAGACCAACCATGCCTACAAGTAAAAAAATGTTAGGACATGAAACAAAAATCGGACAGTTGATGGGCAGAATTGGATCGACCTTTTATCCATACGGTCCGATGCAGCACCAAGTCGGACCACAACCACTTCGTCTTCCTTATATTATCTGGCAGGTTCAACAATGCATCGTCGACTTCCTTCTCCGCTCTGGACAGAGGCTTGTCCTCGGAGAGACCTAAGTCAGGCACACCCAATCCGGTGTAAAAGCTCGCCTCTTTTGAAAGACCACGAATACGAACTCGTCTCTCCAATTTGAATTCGAGGAAGGGAGATCGTCAAATAGTTTCCTGCCTCGGCGGGCCGTTATCATGTACCAACCTGGATTCTTAAGGGGATGAATCGAGACGAAGTAATTGAACAACCCCATCGACAGTTCAACTTTCTTCATCATGCACAGAGCGATGAAACCAACCAATACACCTATAACATTTGGCATCAGCTAACAAAGGGAAAGGTTCAATGTACTTAGTACGTAGCGCATGAAAGGATGCATGGGGAATCGAAGCCCTCGTTGGAAGGCTTTGACGTAAATCCCAACATCCCGATCGCCGGGACGCTGAACCCTTTCATCCCTTCCCAGCAACCTGATCTGGTAGTCGAGCCGGACATATTTTCTCTGGAATTCGGGAATTTGACCGGCTCCAACTTTGGATATTTGGTTGGCGATCAGGCCGGGCACCACGGCTTCCTCCTTGTTCTTATGCATGGCGGAAGCTGAGCTCCTCCCAGAGGCAGGGACAAATGACGAAGCCATTTTCGAAAATAGAATCTAAATTGAGAACGATGAAGACGATTACTTCAAATTTCACTTTGGAACCACTTATATTGACTAGACGACCACAACGTGATGAAACACGTGTCGAAGATCCGAGCCTCTTAGCATCTTGGATTTCGAACCGACGAATCATCCAAATCAGTAAAGCGGACGCTTTGGCGCCTAAAACTTGAGTATCAATTCCTCGACTGTCGTGCCCCATTAATGCGATGTAACGTCACTTGACCCAAACATGCAAACTGTCTGAAGTCGAGCAACGGTGGCCATTGTTGGTTCATCGGGCCGTCACTCGAGGGGGCTCGTTCGGCGAGCGACTAAGGCCCACAGAGCCCACGAAAGAGGCCTGAAGCTAACTCAGTTAAAGCCCACGTACCAATCGCCCGTTGCACTCCCACCAATTAGACGTGGAATTGAAGTTTAGCTCATAAATAGCGGGAGATGTGGGCGACAGTTACCCCTATTAAAAGGGGAAGAGGGCACCATAATCGGCCACCGTTATCCTCCCAAAGTCACTGAAGAGACCCGGAGGTCTATAAATACAGGGGAGACGGACAGAATAAAGGAGGTACGAGATCTGGTACTCTTACATTACATACTCTAACTTATATTTCTTCCACAAAAGAGCTTGAGACGCTAGACCTGAGACGCGCCTCCGTGTGTCGATATCAGCGGCTCCAAACTCTCTCACTCTCTCAAGTCACATTCTAATTTAAGCATCGGAGGGGATGTGGGTCGGGACCCAGATCCTACCCCCGTCGCTTCCTTGTGGTGCAGATCATCGAGTCCCAATCTAGCGAGAAGGTCGTGCCTGAGCTTCTCAACATCGATCGGCCGAGGCTCGACCCGTTTGAGGGTCGAACAAGCACCGCGAGTCGACTATCATCTACTAACAATCCTGGTTCTTCTAACCTAGGGTCCCACTCAACCGACTGACGAGACACTAAGTCAGCAAGAAAGGGTCCACGTTAACATCTTGATTGTTAGGTCATTTTTGGCCTTAACAATTAGGTATCTGCTTCACCTTATACATTTCCTATATAGCTCCGTACGATAACTAGTGGACAACCTCGCAACAAGTCGGATATAGTTACCAGAAGCCTCCTTAAGTCATTTGCTGACTTAAATATCAGAGGGGATTAGGTCGGACACCAGATCCTATTCCACTAATGAGCTCCTTGTGTTGCAGGCAACCCATAGACAGCTCGAACACGACTTCATAGCTCGGATCAGACCCAGTTCAAACCGCGGTCAGCTTGTCCAATACTAGTCAGCTGCCATCCTAATCCCATGTCAACAGATACAACTGAATCATCTTCCCACAACTTCAATGATGAAAAAACACCTGTAAACAAATACAACCTTAGCAAACCAACTGCAAACAAATAAAAGCGGGCCAATTAACAAGAAGCGACCAATGAGAAACTAGACACAAATGGGTGTTCCCCGCACTCCGTTGGATCCAAACTAGCCCGAATTAGTACAAGTCTGAGGAGGGAAGAAAACACAATCAGTTTAATTTACAATGATGGCTTAATTCAGAAGTCGGCTGAGTTGGTAGCAGATGCGCCGGCGGCACCAAAATCATCAAATCTTCTCCTCCGGAAGGACACCAGTCCATCGGAAACAACACTGCCTATATCCTCCTCGTCTTCTTCCTTCTTCATCATCAATGTCATCCTTCTGTCCCCCTGATCTCCCCTGATTCCCTGCAATATCCTTCTTGCCATTTCTCTTGCCATTTCCCCTCTCTCAGCTTTTGATGATGATGATGATGATGATGCCTCCAACAATTGCAAAAGCACCCTCTCGGCTCCTGCCGCCTTGGCCAATGCCCGAAACCTCAGACTTGCTTTGCTCATCTCATACAACACACCCAAGCAGTACTCCTCTTCTCTTCTGCCTCCGCTGCTTGATGGCACCTCCACCTGCTCCTCTTCCATCAATCCCACCATTGCTTTTACGGCATCCGCATCCATCAGAGCCACCCTTCCTTCCTTCATTCTAGCCAGACTGGCCAGCACCATCATCGCAACTCTATGCAGCCTTAGCCCCCCACACCCAATCATCATTTCCTCGGCAGCAACATCTTTGGTGGCGGCGATGTTAATCATTGCCTTGACAGCCCCTGGCGTCTTCGCAATCTTGGACAAATTGATTGATGCCAATGAGAGATGGTAGAGGGCCATACCCGCTTCTCCCCTGGCAACATGGCCTGCCGATTCCTGACAAAACAGATCGACAAGCGGCGGTATTGCCCCCAGTACTCCCACAGCAAGCTTGTTCTCGTCTTCCAAAGCCAGACTGAGTAGAGCCCCCGCTGCGTTGTACCGGGCTTCCTCGCTGCCGGAGGACTGCAGCTTGAGGGCCTCCACCAGAGGGGGGACTGCGCCTGACCTGACGATCTTGACCTTGTTGGCCGGTGGGTCAATGGAGAGGTTGACTATGGCGGCAGTGGCATGGACTTGGAGCTGTGATGCGCACGCGCCAGTTGAGTTGAAGCCGGCGTTGGAGATGATGACGGGGATAAGGGCGGCCAGAATCCTGGGCGTGCAGAGTGACATCCTGCAGCGAGGGCCGCCGTCCCTTGCGGAGTGTCTGAGAGCAATAAGGCCGGATTCCTTGACAGAAATATGAGGGCTTGTAAGCTTCGTCAGAATCGACTCCTCTAATGGATCAGGATCGGGGCCGGGACCGGGACCGGGGTCCGCCACCATGCCTGTCGTTGATTTTTTCGGTGTCTTGGGATCATCCAAAAAGGAGGAGGAAGGGGAAGGGGAAGTGGACGAGGTTGTTAAGTTAATTTCTGAAGAAGAGGAGAAAGAAGAGGAATAAGAATAGCAGGAGGAACAAGGCGGCGGCTGGGGGTGGGGCTCCGTCTGCTGCTTGTCGTTTAGGGTTTTGGTAGTGGAATAATCCCTCCCTCCTTCGTCCTCCTCCTCCCCCGCTTTTTGGGAGATGGAATTGATAGGAATAAAATTGGGAGTGGGGGTGGGGGGATTAGGGTGGGTCAAGATCAAGTTCTGAACCAGAGCTCGAGCTGAATCCTGGGAGATGGGGGAAGGGTGAGGAAGGGAGAGGCGATCACACCAATCGACGATGGCAGCTCTAAGAGCAGCGTTTGGGATCAAGAAGAAGAAGAAGAAGAGGGAAGAAGAATCAGTAGGTGGAAGAAGGTCGATGGGATTAGGGTTAGAAAGAGAGGGGGGAGACGGGGATGATGAAAGAGAGGAGGGGGGGATGAAATTAAGTTCCCTGCAAGCTTCTATGCAGGCACGCTCGAAGGTCTGCCCGGAAGGTACTATCACGGGGTCGTACATCAAACAGGATGAGATTGGGCATATGAAACTCGTCGGAGGATGAGTAACACCACCGGCGGCGGCTCCGACTGAGGGCGAATCGGTGCCGGCGGTGGTCCTACGGCTGAAAGAGAATTTCCACCTAGACTTCCTTGAAATTGAAGGCATATTTCTCCTTCTCTTCCTCCTCTACTTTTCTTTGCTCCCTAGTCGCTCCTTCCTGGGGTTTCCCCTCTTTTATTTTCCATATTTGTTCTCCTTAAGCTTTTTTTAATAAAAAGGACAGCCTTACCCTCGGCGCTCCTTCCTGACATCCTTCCCTTCCTTTTCTTTTTCTTCTTCTTCTTCTAAAAATAATATAATATCAACCAACTGGGAGTTACTTTGCCAACCCCACCTTTTTACTCCGCGCACATATCATTTATCTATAAGTTTATCATTAAATATTTATAGAGGTGATACTTGAACTTCTCAAACATTTTCATCTTTTACACATCTTTTCCTCTATTGATCGCTTCGCAGACGCCTACAAGATGGACTATCCTGCTACACTTAACCGTCTCTTCGTCTTCGAGGTTCCCTGCTCCCAAACTGAAGGACTTACTCGAAAATTGGATAAATTGGTATGCACGGTGAGCAATTAATGGCAAACCTGTAAATTAAAGGTATGTGCACAGAGGGGCAAAGTAACCCCTCAACCAAATTTTCAGTGGCCGACCAGATTAGAGTGAGGGAGATGATGATAATAATAATAGAGAAATGCTATATACACCCCTAGTATAGGGGTGTATGTGATGATTAGGTGCTAAATATGAAAATAATTTCATACCACCATGTCAATTCATTTTATCTCTCACTTACTTTTTATCATTTTTAACACCTAATTATCATATACACCCCTATCCTTAGGGGTGTAGATACAACGACTATTAAGAAAAGGGAAAAAGAAAAGGAGAAGCATATCAAGTTTTATTCCCCAAAACAAGGACAGTGAGTGACAGCGATAGCGATAGGGTTCTGATCCTACTGCTTTACCGCTATCCCTTTTCTTCCTTTATTTCTCTCCCCTTCGCCCCCTCTTCTTTTTCTTGTGTGTGTTAATTTCACTTGGCCCCTTTAAGATTTGACCTGTTCCAATAAACTTTCTTAAAATTTTTAAATCATAAAGCTCCTCAAACAGTTGCTTCATTTTTTTTCATTCTGCAAGTTTTATCTTTTTTTAAATTAACTATAGCAGCATCTTTCACCAAATAAACCAAAAAATCTATTTAAAAAGGACAAAACAATTAAATAAACAATCATAATTCAAGAAGTAATTTTTAGGATCGATGCACAAAGTTGTGATGAAGATACTACTACTGTACTACATCTACGTGAAAGAATAGCAAAACAGTCAAGTATAAAATAATTATCAGGATCAGATTTTTGACGGCTCGGTGGATTTGTGAATTTACAAAACCCCTAGGAAGATTTACTGAAAATTGGCCATATTTGAAGATAATTTAGCGAACTCAACAATTTTTCGGCTTTTTAAAATAATTGTTCTACTGCCCTCCTCATGCGTGTGGAGGCCCAGGGGCTGCACAGTCCATTCAGGGGAAGATAGCATTACTGTTGGTGGGGCCTCCATATACGCTACATGGGATTCCGGACGGATGAAAATGTCCATGGATCGGTCATGAACTCGATCAAAAAATGTTGGATCATGGCCACTTGGCCCACTTCGGACTGTGGACTCATATTTAATATTTTGCATGTATCACGGTCTAACATTTTCTCTTCAATCAAATCGAAGATATTTCATATCACTTTTTTTTCACTTTGGAAATTGCTAAATAAACCGAATCAAGTTCGGTTTATTTAGTATTATATCCCCTTTTAGTATGAAAATCACATCATAGCATATTGATTTGACAATTTAGAATGATTATTTCGCTTAAAATAGAAAAAATCACTGCATACACCGAACTCGGTTCGGTGTATGCAGCAGAAGCCTTTCACTTTTATCCATGTGGTTTTCGGTGTACATATCTTTCTCCCGATTTCAACACTCATATGTTTGTCTTTCTAATGTGCACATCAATATGTCTTTGGTGTATATGTCCAAACCATCTCAAGCGATTATCTCACATCTTATACTTTTTAGGAACCATGACTACTTTCGCTCGAATATCCTTGTTTCTTAACTTATCTTGTGTATTGTTTATACACATCTACCATAACATTCACATCTCGGCCCCAACCAAATATGTTCATACATATTAGTAATAATCCAACACTACATACCATGTGTTTCAGGGTGTTTTCTCACCACAGGTTGGTTGACTGGAGGGCCGGAGGTCAAAGCGATTACGTGAGACACGTGCGGCCTCCGGGAACGGGAAGTAGCTCGTTCAGCTTGGTGAAGAGCGTGCGAGTCCGAGCGTCGGCGTGCCGAATGGAGTTCTCGGCCAAGCGACAACCTCCGTACGGGTGGAGATGAACGGGCTCGGGTGGCGGGCGTGTTCGGCTCTGGGACGATAGGGCACCGCCAGAATAGCTTCGGCACAACTAGATCTCTTTGACCTGAACAAACGAGAAAGCTCGTCAGGGGGTCGGACCTTGGTTCCGACCAAGTCCCCTTCGATGCCTAACTCAGAGCGGATCTGAAGGATGCTCGGTGCGCTCGGTATGGCTCATGGAGAGGCCGATAGGCGATTCCCCAGACCGAGCTGTGGAGGAGAATTATAAGGTGGGAGACGAGGTCGTTCAAGAAGAATACCTCGGGGTTTGGTATCCAGAAAAAGGTCATTTTCCACATTGTTCTTTGAGTTGCTTTATATGAATCTTCCTCGGCCATGTCCCATCGACGTCCTCCTATTTTGTCCCTAGTATCCGCCACTTTGATGATGTCTTTATGGCTCATGAAGGTGGGCGTAATGTGGCTCTTTAATGATGATTAATGTGGGGTGCGATTTAAGAGGAGTGGTTAACTCCTGCTGGCGTGGGTCAGCGGCTACATTCCCATCGGTCCGAGGCCGGCCTAACTCAGAGTCTTCGTGGAGACCTTGGGCCGGGGCCTTGGGCCAGGGTCTCGTTCTACCCAAGTCCATAGGTTTGAGACATGGGCTTGGCCCGTTCTGTCTTGACCCATTTTGAGAGGGCCGTATCACCATCTAATAATCATTAGCATAAAATAACTCAAGACAGTCTTACGACAACTTAACAAACTCAAGTCGAATTTATGACGACGCAACATACGTCATCATATTTCAGCTCCCAAGGTGGCTAAATTCTTAAGTTCGCTGAAACTCAAAACACAAGACGATGAGTATCGTACATGGTCGATGGTAAAAGTGGGTTCCCACCGCTTTTCTAATTTGCTTAAAAGTGGATTTACAGTTTGCATTGCTTGAAGAGGAAGTCATGTTTGGGTGGGCGAGGGACGTGGCTGCCAGACTTAGCCGTTAAGAAAAAAAGCAAGTTTGGTAGGGATGGATTAAATTTCTTTACACTACATGAAACCTTCATCGATTATCTTTAAATTACTTTCAACCTTTTAATTTTCTTTAAACCTTTCTAATTTTTATCTTCAGTAAACCACTAAACGATGTTAAGCGTGCACTTAAAATAATAATTAATTTTACACTTGAATCGTATGAAATTGACTTGTGAGCCTAAAATAATAATAATAATAACTAACGAAAATCTGTCTCCTAGAACTAACATACATATCCAAAAAAATTTAAAGAAATTAAAGAAATTAAAGTGAAATTAAAGAACTTAAAGCACTTGATAAAAATATTCTTTTTAAAAAATGAACGAAAATTGTTATGCCTGTTGCGAATGGATTACACCGAGTCGGTTAGTCGGTTGGGATCACGTCTTATCTTATAGATAAGACCGTATCTTATATATCTTATCCGTATACACCCCTCTACAGACTATAAATAAAGTACTCGGAGTTCCTTCACAGTTGTTGATTCATAACACGTTATCAGCACGAGCCTCTAAACAAATATTTCACACAAAATCGATCGTTGCGAAAGCGAAGAAAGGCAGGAGATCCACGCGCGCGGCGTCAAGCTTCATCAAACGAGCGTTGTCATCCTCGTAGGCTTCGTTCAACCGTCGCTATATCCGGAGGACAGATTTAGGGGTAAAACTCGCTAAAAATGTCGTTTTTATCATACGTATGATAGTTTTTTTTCATATATCTCACAAGATCGAAGTGGAATCTGGGCTAATCGTACAAAAATCATGTTTTTAACATGTTTTTAAATTCTGAAAATAAGAGGAAAATAGGGTTTTCTAAACCCTATCCTAGCCCCGCCGGTGGCCTTGCCGCCGGCCGTAACCCCCCCAGCCGCTCATCCCCGCACGCGAATCCCCCCCCGCCTGAAGCGAGGGGGGCCACTGTCGGCGCTGTCATTTCAAGAGTACTGCCAGGCAACAAGAATAGAAATTGAACATCCAGTGCCGCATGTTCACACCCAGAACGGGTTGGCAGAGTCACTGATTAAAATACTCCAATGGATTGCACGTCCATTGCTAATGAAATCCCAGTTGCCGGTGGATGCATGGGGACATGCAATTCTGCATGCTGCATCGTTAATAAAAATAAGACCCTTTGGAGGTCAGAGTCTCTCTCCAATGCAACTTGCATATGGAGGGCCACCGAACATTTCTCATCTGAGATTCTTCGGTTGCACAGTTTACATCCTTATTGCGTCACCACAGAGGACAAAAATGGATCCTCAACGTCGCCTAGGTATCTATGTAGGGTTTGACTCACCCTCCATTATAAGATACCTAGAACCCCAAACTGGGGACGCATTTAAGGCTCGTCTTGAAAACTGTGAATTTGATGCGACCATTTTCCCCAAAATGGGCCCAGAAACTGAGAAATCTGGTGTGAAGCACATCATAACGTGAGATACAAAAAGTTTGACCCACTATGATATGGTAACAAAACAATGTGAAGATGAGATCCTGAACATCCTCGACGAACACCGCATCCTCGACGAACTATCGACGAACAAGATACTCGAGGGTCGATCGAGCACCACATCATGACCGACATCCATCAACCGACCCTGGTTCCACCAACCTAGGGTCCCATTCAACTTTCTGACGAGGCTCTGACTCGGCACGAAGGGTCCACGTCGCTTGACAACTGTCTCGGTCATTTTTGGCCTTAACAGTTGTGCATATGAAAGGTAGTGTATTGTGATGACAACTATGTAGTGTGTATAATAACTATGTGTATGTCCGGAATAACTATAGTGTGAACTATTGTATTATCTATAATGGAAGTGAATATTGGTTGTTTATCTACAAACAGATGTGGTGTAGCGATATGCAGTGAGTATATGTGGTGTAATGAGTATTGGTATTGGATTGTTACTATTGGTATTAATATTAGTAGTGGCTTGTTCTATATCTTATGTTAGTATGCTAGTATGTATGACTACTTGTAGTGATGTGTGGAATGGATGTAGATGTGTGTGTGTGTGTGTGTGTGTGTGAAGCTATTACATGTGTATATATATGGGTGTATGTTGATACATATGGCATGAATGTATGTAGTGTGTGTGCTTGGATGTACAAAGAGATGATAATGACATTTATGTAGAGATATGTGTAGGGATGTATGTGCATGCAAGTGTATGTGTGTGTACACTATGTATGTATGGATGCATGAATGAGGGTGTGTATGAGGACTAGTGTGAAAAGGGGTTGGGGTAGTGGCATTGTTGTAATTAAGTTAAGGTGTGTGTGTGTGTATAGTAAAGAGGTGGGTGTGCATAGTAAAGGCAATTTGGTAATATCCTAGAAGTTGGAGGGGGTAAATGATGAGGGTGTTTATGTCATTCTACCTTGCATGACATATTCTAGGGCCTTTGACCATTTGACCTTAGAGATAAGAAGAAACATTGAGAAGAGAAAAGAAAAGAAAAGAAGAGGAAAGAAAAAAAGAGAAAAATCTAGAAATCCATTTACTTCACTCTCTTTCTTCCTTTTTCCTTTATTTTTCTCATCTTTGTTCTCCCCCTCTCCACCTTTTGCCTCAATTTTTCATGTGAAAATTTTCTCTCTATCCTCCTTTAGAGTCCTAATCCAAAGTGTTAGCTAGTAGGAGTTGATGGAAGCATAAAGGAGGAGTATTACATGTAAGTTTGGAGCTTTTTGATGGAGTCTTGAAGGAGAGTTTTGGATGAAGCTTAGCTTGGATTTTGAGGAGGAAAAGGAGCATATTTTGAGGTAGGATTTCCAACTCCTACTAGCATGTTGCTTGCATGGCATGTTTAGTAATCAAGCTCTCATCATAATGCTAACACTTGCATGTTTGCATCTAGCATATTTGGTAGTTGTTATGAATTTGCATGCAAGATGCCTACTTTCTTAAGTAGTTGTGAGAAAGATGCTAACTTTGCAATGGTTATAAGTTTATAATGTTTGAAGAAGTTCTGATGTTATTGAAATGTTTGCAAGTTGTTAACACTTTTCATTGCATGTACCATACTTTAAATTCCTGCAATTTTACTGTCTGTTAATTCGTGAATATTGATCATTTTTAGGGGTAGAAAATTCTGAAAAATTTCAGTTAGAAGTATTACCAAGTTCTGTACAACTTTAATGTTTTAAGTTTTTCATAATTCGAACTACAATTAGGGTTAATTGATTGAAGTTTATGGCATAGCAGTTTCTAGCTGAAACGATACCCGTTACTGAAATGGCTATAGATCCTTCTGTAGTAATACAAATTTGGAGTTCTTGGACATTTTTGATATCTACACTTCCCAATCTACATTTTCTATGTTGAGCTTTTAACCCATAACTGATTGGAACTAGGAGTAATTGAGTGATTAAGTTGAAGCAGTTTTCAGTTTGAAAACAGAATTTCTATCTCTTACAATATTGGCTTCTATAATTCACACACTCATGAGGATTTTCTGAAAATTGGTATGACAATGTAAAAGTTATAGATATACAACTTTCTAGTTGTAACCTTTCTGAAATTCCCACTAGAACTTAACGATAACAGTCATGTTTGATGACTGATTACATTTCTTGGTGTTGTTGTTTGGGGAGTTCTAGTACTATGTTTAATTGTTGTTTTGCTAATGGCTCATAATGCCACATCATGGGATCTTGCTAATGTTTATAGTGTGGAAAAATGTGATGAATCCCCCATGAACAAATTGGCATTTCAACCATGCTTGCATTGTATGATTGTCTCCTATATGATGTTCCATTGCAATGATGTTGCATTTCTATGGCACTTGCATTGCTTGAGCAAGTTATGCTATGTTTAAAAGAAAGAGTGAAGGAAACATGAGGGTGACCTTGATCAATGAATGAAAATGTGATATGTTGAGAAATTGATGGAAATTGATAAAGTGAGAAAGAATTAGAAAGCGTGAGATTGAGATGTTGCATTTCTATGACAGGTGCCTTGCATTAATGAAAAGAAATGAATTCTTGATTGACTAACTCCTCTCCGAAGAGGGTGAAAATGGGGATATTGGGGGAAACCTGGTACTAGGAGAGTATGAGGGCTGGACTGTATTGTGGTGATGTTATGTAACTTGCTCAGTTTCGGGTACTTGTGGTGATTGACGTACCTTGCTCAGTTTCGGGTACGATGTGTGTGATGTTGTGGAGTTTTCCTCACTTGCAACCCGATGCGGGAGAATGGGTGGAGTGAGAGGCCCCGTTAAGGAAACAATGCTCGTGTACTACTGGCGGCTGCTCCTTACCGCCCCACCTTGGGGTGGAGTCCAGTTCCTCATATTCAACGCCACACCCAGGTTTCCAAACAAAATTTAATTAAATACTTAAGTGCTTTAACTTTCTAATGTGAGATTCATATTTTCCTTTTGTAGCTCTTTATAGTTTTTACCTTGCAGTTTACTTACGTTTTGTAGAGTAGTAATGGATGTTTAATTGCCTTATTTACTTTGCTCCCTTTATACATTGATGTATTGACATGCCATGTTCCTGTAGCACTTCACTGTGGCACTTATTCACTCAGTAGTTGCATTTAGGAGTGACATACTAGAGGGAGTTGGTATTTCTTACTGGAGTACGCGTTGATGTGCTCCACCTTATTTTTCAGGTGTGGGTGTTGTGTTGGTAGCTGGGAGCTGGAGTTGCAGTTGGGAGCTGGAGTTGAGCTAGTAGGTTGGGTTGTGAGGGGAGAGGAGAGAGTCTTGTACACTTTTGGGTTTTCTTTGGGGTGAGTTGTTGTTGTATAGATGTTGTAAATAAAGAAAAGATGTACGTGGACATAGTTATTAATATCAGTGTTCTTGACTGTCTCAGTGTTTCTTTGTAATTGCTGTTCGTGCCTCTGTATTATTGTGTGTCGTACTTTGTGTTGGTTCTGGGAACATTACATGTACTACCCCATCAGTGTGTAGGGGCCTGCTGATTCAATGGTATGTCTTTTCCCGTCTTCCTTTGTAACACTCACTATTCTGGGAATACCTGGGATGGATTCGTACTTCCCGGGTATCCTGTGGATCGGGGCGTTACAGTCATTCTCCTCGGCAGGGGATTGTCATTCTCCTCTTCGGGCTCATTGTTGAACATCGATGTTAGCTAATCAAAGTCTATTTCCAAAGTCGGAACTTGCGCTCTCCCACCGACACCGTGAAAAGCATGCCTTAAATAATTCAAAGATGGGGCCGATGATTTCTTTGTATTTTTCCATCGCCTCATTTGCAATCTTCGAATGGTCAACCCCCTCTAACACAACTAGCTGAGCTCGAAGGTCAGCTTCCTCCGGCTCCCACTTCCTCTTCCCCTCAAACAACCATTCCTCGGCCTGCTTCCTGAAGGCAGCCTCTTCAAGCACTTGTTGCTCGGCCTACCTCCTGAAGGTTGCCTCATCTTCAGCCCTCATTCTTACCGTCGTCAACTCCTTCACTAGCTCCTCCACTCGAGATGTGAGCTTGACCTCCGATCGACGGTTTCTCCAATTTCGTCTTCGTATTGTCAATAGCTTTTCTGGGTGGTGGCTATCCAATTTCGCTTGGTAGCTAATTTGGCCTCATAATTGGCCACCGCCGGTGAGCGTCGTCGTAGCTCGGCCGCGACCGAGACCATATGTATACCACAAGATAAAGGGACATTTAAATATGGTACCTGGCACTGATGAGAAAGAAAGGGAGATACCCACTTGATGAAAGCTAGTCAGCCTCTCGTAGTCGACCTTCTGCAAAATGGGCCTATCTCGAGGAAGAATTGAATTCTCAACAAGCCAAAAGGTAGCCCCACAGTTCATGAAAGCTGACTCCCCCTTTCCCACTAAGTGAACTTGTGAAGCTTATCCTCAAGACATTTTGGCAGAGCTTGAGATGACATGTCTGCCAATAGGATCGACATGAACTCAAGAGGAATTCCGTCGGACAATGGTTTTGAAGGGAGAAGACCACCCCATGGGCAAGTATCTTTACAAAGGTATGATTCGAGAGGTGGTGTCGACCCCCTCGAAGGTGCCTCTTGAGCAGGGGCCCGAACTTGCTCAAGGGCCACGATCCGGGCCTCGACTACATCAATGTCTGGAGAGTTTGGGCTCGTGACAGCGACTTCACCTCTCATCTTCTTCTCTTTGGCTCTTTCAGCCTTAGTTACGGTACAAAGCCTTTTCTTTTTCAAGCACCGACTCTTCTTTGGAATATATTGGGCCTCTTGGGACGAGCTCCCAACGACCTTGACCGAGCTTCGTTCAGGTCAGACCACCTGTCAAGAAGGCGAATTTCCTTCAATTGTTTGAAGAGAAGCTCGAAAGAGGCCTTGACCTAGCCCCGATGGTCCGGTCCGACCCAGATGTTTTTAATACCAAATGTTAGAGAATGGGGCAAAAGGCTAGCTATAGTCATATTGGGCTTGGCCCTTTGGCATTGTGCATCTGAATCATAGGGATATGGCATGGGTATACAAACGGGCTGTTTACTGGCATAATAATCCTGTTTCATTTTGGCTACATGTCCCAATATTTTCTTACCCCTATCAATTAATTAAGATAAAAATAGGTAATGAAATTAAAAATTAATAACTTGCTACCCGAAGGCTTGCAAGTCATCTCATTAAATTGGGGCTTTTAATTTTGCATTTCATGTGGACAGTTTCAATCATTGAAGAAAGAACATAGAACAGATTTTTTTTGATTGCAGGGAAGAAAATTTCGTGTGGTGACAGCATTAATCTGTCGAATCAACATCCGCAGTAGGAGTATCCAAATCCACCTAAATATGAATATATTTTCCAGCCAATACAGATATTAATTTAGAATGCTATTTTCGGATCCATTAATAAAAGAAAACAAGTGGACATAGCGATATGTGTAATCATTCCATGATGCAATCATGGATGCTGGCCTCTCTGTTGCCAGTACGTACCATAACTATAAGATGTGCTTGAGCAAAGCACGTGTCTGAAAAATCCGAATTAAACTCGTACGCAATTAATCCCATCAAAACATTATGTTCTGTGCACAGGGCATGAACATTTAACGTTTAGGTATTTCGGTGATTCAATAAAAACCCCTGCCGTTGGATTTCAATATTCACATTCAACTACGCCCAAAATTCAATAACAGGCTACATATTCCATAAGTAACAACATGATCCCCGTGTCGCCGAACTCACCAAGCTGCCAGCCGGGAATATATCCGGTCCCCAAACAAATGTGCATGTCTGTATTCAACGGCGTACTCTCTCCAAGATTCTTAAATATGGGTCCTCATGCAACAAACCAGGATGAAAATACCAATGCCTATTTTCACAACATACATACATACAACAGATGTGGGCTAAAACGTATTCCTCACACAGCGTTTGGATCTGTGACATCGTGTATTCACAGCCCGGGTAGCACAATAACACATCTGTTACAGTGCCTGTGTGATTAGCTATATATAAACATATAAACACGTACTAAACCACAAATTCTCACATGTAAAATGGGTACAATTAAAGGTTCGAAGTCGCTTCTCTAATCTCTTCCATGCTGATATTCTGAACAAATCAAGAAAACAAAAATATAAAGATACTCTGCATATACAAAAAATATATAACAATACTGAAAATAATTATGGTTCGTAAAGTAACTAAACATCAAACGTTGAATGATAGTTGGAGCATCAAAAATTTCATGACTACTAGGTGGGTCTTCATAGTTGTTCACTTTGAAGCTCTGGTGACTTAATTTGGGATCCTAGTAGCCACTATCTTCGACATGGAACCTAGATATCATACAATAGACACTCCCGGGTGCAGCAAGGCACATACTTAGACTCTACCGGTTCAACTCTAGGTTATTTTCTTATCATGGTATAAAAAACTAACTACATTTGTTTTTATCTTATGAAATGTAATAAAATGCACTTTTTAAATTATACCTGATGTATAGACGTTCACTTTGCAAAAGTCATATTCTTGAACAAAAATCTTTTATAATAGAAGGGAAGGGAAGAATTTCTCATATAAAACAACTTTTTAATGTAATGTAACGTCCCCAAGCGAGAACGTCCCGAGAGGTCACCCATCCTAAAATCGACCCACTGGAGCACCCTTAACAATAGAATTTTGTCATCCTAAAAAAAAAATTCTGGAGTTCATACGAATTTTATATAACAGATACATCCAACCATAACACAATCAAGTTCTTAGAGAGTAGTCTCATATTGGATATGTGATAAGAGTCCCTGGTATATACTAATTCTTATGAACTTAAAATTAATTGTAGCTGGAATTTTTAAGAAAGAAAACGGAACAAAATTCTAGTGTTAAGTGTGATTAGCTAGGAGCGATTTCAAGACGGGTGACCTCTTGAAAAGTTCTTGCTTGGGATGCACAAATGTATCGAAGCCTAATACTAGCAGAAAGTATGAAAACCAAGTGTTATATGGAGTAAAGTGCTACAAGGAGAAAGTGTCATGCCACACACGAATGTAATAGGAACCACATCTTGAATCCATAGAAGTCGCCTCCAGAATTCCACATCACCAGTCTCTTGCATGGTGAGGGCACCATACCTAGGGGTGGCAAAATGGACCCGACCCAACCCGAGACAATGACCCCGACCTTGTGGGCTGGGTATAGGTACACAATCGGCAATGAATACCTTTGATGTGATCCCGTGTTTGGGGGGATTTGGTTTACTTTCCTTTTATCCTTTACAACATATGGTACGTTGTATCGGGACACAATCAGCAATGAATGCATTTGATGTGCTCCCGGATTTGGAGGGATTTGGTCTACTTTTTTTATATGAAGAAATTATATGACTGGAGAAAAAGATAGAAACGAAACTAGTAATCTTTTCATTTCTTTTGATGTGTTTAAATATACAAATCATAAAGGGTACAATAGTAATCTACAGGATAATATGAATCCTGATTGTTTGGTAACTAATAAACGCGGATCTTTACAAGTTGTGGTTCGTTGTATCGGGACACAATCAGTATTGAATGCTATTGATGTGATCCCGGTCTTTGGGGGATTTAGTCTACTTTTTTAATATCCTTTATAACATGTGGTACGTTGTATCGGGACACAATCAGCAATGAAGACCTTTGATGTGATCCTGGGTTTGGGGGGATTTGGTCTACTTTCCTTATATCCTTTATAACATGTGGTACGTTGAATCGAGACACAATCAGCAATGAATGCCTTTGATGTGATCTCGAATTTGGGAGATTTAGTCTACTTTCCTTATACGCCCCCGCAAACTGATCGACAGAGATGACGGACAGTTTGACCCGTAGAAGTTCAAAACGATCCGCTGGGAGACTCTTGGTAAAGATGTCTGCAGAGTTGTCTTCGGTGGAGATGTGTCGCACTTGAATATAGTCCAATGTAGTTTGCTTTCTGATGAAGTGGTAGTCGACTGTGAAGTGTTTGGTTCTGGAGTGAAACACCGGAATGGATGATAGGGAGACAGCCGATTTGTTATCACACCAGATAAGCGACTTATCTTGGAGAGGAACATGTCGATCGGACAATAGAAGTTGCAGCCAGATACGCGGGCCAAATTGTCCGTCATCTCAGCAATGAATGCCTTTGATGTGATCTCAGATTTAGGGGATTTGGTCTACTTTCCTTATACGCCCCCGCAAACTGATCGACAGAGATGACGGACAGTTTGGCCCGTAGAAGTTCAAAACGATCTGCTGGGAGACTCTTGGTAAAGATGTCTGCAGAGTTGTCTTCGGTGGAGATGTGTCGCACTTGAATATAGTCCAATGTAGTTTGCTTTCTGATGAAGTGTGGTCGACTGTGAAGTGTTTGGTTCTGAAGTGAAACACCTGAATGGAGGATAGGGAGATAGCCGATTTGTTATCACGCCAGATAAGCGGCTTATCTTGGAGAGGAACATGTAAATCAGACAGTAGAAGTTGCAGCCAGATAATCTCTTTAACAGTAAGAGAAAGAGACAGGTATTCATATTCCGTCGAGCTGTGGGCAATGGATGGTTGCTTCTTAGCGCTCCAAGTGATTGGGTTCTTACCAAGAAAGACCGAACCCATTGATAGATCTCGATCAGTCGGGTCTCCAGCCCAATCAGCGTCGGAGAAGGCGACGAGTGAAAGAGGGCTCGAACGAAGAAGAATGCCATGAGTTGGTGTTCCTTGAAGATAGCGAAGGATTTGTGTTGCAGCAGTGAGATGGGAAGCACGTGGTGCATGAAGGAATTGACACACCTGATTAACAGCGAACGATATGTCGGGTCGAGTCAATGTAAGATATTGTAGGGCACCGACCAAACTGCGATAGTAGGAGCCATCATCGAGAAGAGGATCTGAGTTGCTGATAGGTCGCTTTGAAGCGACGGGAGTTCGGCTCGGCTTACAGTTGGAGAGGCTAGCCTTCTGAAGGAGTTCCTTTGTGTATTTGGATTAGTGGACAAAGCAGCCCTGCGAGTCGCGTTGGATCTCTAGCCTTAAGAAGCAAGAAAGGTCATCGAGATCTTTCAACAGGAATTCTCGTGCCAGCTCCCCAATAAATTGTCGAACAAAACTGGGGAAAGAGCCAATGATGAGGATGTCGTCGACATAAAGAAGAATGACTGTCTTTTGGTCACTGTTGGTTCAGACGAATAGCGAGGAGTCGCCAGTGCTAGGAAGAAATCTGTGAGCTCGGAGGAATTGGGAGAAGCGAGTGTACCACTGTCGAGGTGCTTGCTTGAGGCCGTACAAGGCTTTCCGAAGCTTGCATACATGGTGTGGGAGCGAGCGATCTTCGAAGCCCTGAGGTTGTGCCATGTAAAGGTCTTCATCAATATTACCATGTAGAAAGGCGTTGAGACATCTAGTTGCCTGATAGGCCAACCAAAATGGAGAGCAAGAGTGATGAGCAGGCGGATGGAGCCATGTTTCGCCACCGGACTGAATGTCTAGCATAGTCAACACATTCCTTCTGATGGAAGAGCTTAGCTACAAGCCGAGCTTTGTATCGAGCAATGGAGTCGTCGACATTTCGCTTGATTCGGTACACATATTTGTTGCCAATGACATTGGCTGATGGACGAGGAACAAGATCCCACGTTTCTTGCTGGCGAAGATCATTATATTCCTCTTGCATTGCATCGACCCATTCCAGTGTTTTTGCGGCCGATTTGTAGGAGAGAGGATCTTTGCTAGAGATATGAGTATGAAGATTTAGTGGTTGACGGGGTTTGGTGATGCCGACCTTGGAGCAGGTTATCATAGGATGAGTCGGTGATAGATGAGCTAGTGCGGTACAGTCGGCCGTGAACAGTGGGAGATAGTCGCCAGGGTGAGAGGTCGGATGATGAGTCGCCAAGGTATGATTGGTAGGTTAAGCATGTGAGGGACAAGTGATCGACATAGGGAGAGAATAGGTCGGGCAGGATAGTGGTGTGGTTGGGTAGGATGGGTTTTGGGTCGGAGGCAGTGAAGATTGATCGGTGTACGGAGGGCGGGGAGAGGATGGATAGTAAGTGGATGTTGTGTGTTTTGGCTGGGATTATGGGTCGGAGGCATTGAAGGATTGCTCGGTGTGGGGAATAGGGCAGGGAAAGGATCGACGGTAAGTTGATGTTGCAGATTTTTGGTGGTTTTGGCTTGGATTATGGCTCAGAGAGCTTGGTGGGATAGAATAGGTCGGGGAGGAGATAAATGAGTTTGTGAACTTATGGAATGATTAGGAAAGGTTGGGTTAATAGGAGTATTAGTATATGTTGATGGGGTTTTTTGAAAAGGGAAAGATCATCTCCTCGAACTGTACAGTCGACAGAAGGATACCTTTTGTGTGGAGAGGTCCATGCAATTGTAAGCCTTCACATGGTCAGCATATCCAAGGAATACACAGGGTTGCGAGCGGGCTTCAAGCTTGTTGTGCTCATATGACTGAAGACATGGATAGCAAAGGCAACCAAAGGTTCGGAGCCATTTGTAATCGGGTAGTCTTTGATGGAGGATCTTAAATGGCGACTTGTTAAGCGTGACTGATGGAAGGCTGTTGATGAGGTATACTGCCGTCTTTACCGCATTAGGCTAGTATTTCTTTGACATGGAAGCTGTTAAGAGAAGAGCAACTGTTGTATCGATGATGTGTCGATGTTTTCTTCAGCGACACCATTCTGTTCTGGTGTGTATGGGACTGAAGTTTGATGTACGATTCCAAGTTGGCGAAAGAGGGAGGAAAATTAATGATTGCAAAAATTCTCCCCCGCCATCGAATCGGAAAATTTTAATTTTTGCATTAACCTGCCATTCAGCCATGGTTTGAAAGGTCTGAAAGGCAGCAAAACACATCAGATTTTTGATACAGAGGATATATCCAAATATGCGAGAGTAATCGTTAATGAAACTAACATAATAACGGAAACCTTTATAAGACAGAACAGGAGCCGGGCCCCATATATCAGAATGAACTAAAGAAAGAGGAGAATCTGCTCTGGATTTAAACAAAGGAAATGGTAATTTGTGACTTTTGCTCATGGCACATTGAGAGCAAGTTTTATGTGATAAAAGCTTTAGCGACAGATTGGAGGCGACTCTGGATATGGTAGGAGGAGCTGGATGACCAAGGCGATCATGCAAGAGAGGACGTGAACAACTTGAAGCAATGAGGGAGATGAGATTGGAGAGTAGCGGGTAGAGACCATGTCTACTCAGACCTTGAAGAATGGTTCGACCAGTTTTTGCATCCTGTACAATAAAACCAAAGGATGAGAATTGAATAATGCAATTATTGTCGCGTGTAAACTTGTACACTGAGACCAGATTCTTGGAAAATTTGGGTGCATGCAGAACATTGTTAAGATGTAGGGTAGAAGTTAGAGAAGGTAGAGAGGATAATTCAATGTTGGTAATTTTTGCACTTGCACCAGTGCCAACAAGGATTTGTCGGTTACTGTCGCATGACGTCATTGTTTCCAGTTAAAATTGATCACTGGTAATATGATCCGTATCTCCATTGTCAATTTACCAATTTGCGCCTGCAGAAGAGGTGGGTTGAGCGACATACGCTTCCGACCTATTGGTGTGCGCAGCGAGCCTGTAGCAGTCAAGTGTGTGATGGTTGTCTTTGCCACACACTTGACAGGGAATACGATGCCCGGAGGATTCCATGAGAACTTGTCGGCGATTGTCGACTGGTCCAGGAGCACGAGCGAGTGATCTTTGGCCACCGCAAACTGCAGGTTGACTGCCAAACCGAGAGCCGCGGCTATTGTCAGATTGTTCGCGATCGGCTCGGCCTCTGCGGCGACCGAAGTTTGCGTGCAGCGCTGAGTTTGTAGTGCATGGTTCGACAGGAGGGTCGGCATGTCAAGTGAGTTGCATATTGGATTCCTCTGCAAGTAAACTATTCCACATCTCTTCAACTGTATATGGAATACCTCGATTTAGTGCCATGACTTGGAACGAGTTGTAGGAGTGAGTAGACCATGTAGAATCTGTCGGACCATTTGTTTGGTCGTGAAATTATCAGGGCCGGCTGCGAGAAGTTGATCATAGATCAATTTGGTCCGATTTAGATAAGTCACCATGAATTCTTCGCTCATCTTGAGAGAATTTAATTTCTCTTGTAGTAGCTCGATGTGTCCTTCAGAGAGGAAGGCATATCGAGTCTCCAGCTTGGACCATAACATCGCATATGAGGTGACGCCCAATACAACTCCAAGAGCAGAGGAGGAAAGAGTCGCCTGGATGCACATGCAAAGGTGCTGATCTGTGATCAGCCACTGCGAAAAAGTGGGGTTTTGGATGAGTGGTAGAGGTTTTGATTCGATGGAGGTGGCATCTGGAATGGAGGGAGGAGGAGAAGGTGATGAGCCATCTATGTGGCCAAGAAAGCCATGGGCGTTGAGAACACCTACAACTTGAGATCGCCATAAGATGTATTTTGTGGAGTCCAAACGTGTGGTGATTAAGAAGGGAAATTTTGAGATGAGGATTTTGAGATTTGGAGAAATCGGCTCCATTAGAGAGTCCGATTGAAGATTTCAAAGAAGCGGAAGATGTAGAATTAGATTGCTGTTAAGCAATGGCTCTGATACAAAGAAGAAATTATGACCGGAGAAAAAGATAGAAAATAAACTAGTAATCTTTTCATTTCTTTTGATGTGTTTAAATATACAAATCATCAAGTGTATAATAGTAATCTACATGAGATATGAATCCTGGTTGTTCGGTAACTAATAAACGCGGATCTTTACAAGATGTGGTTCGTTGTTTCGGGACACAATCAGCATTGAATGCTATTGATGTGATCCCGGTCTTTGTGGGACTTAGTCTACTTTTCTTATATCCTTTACAACATGTGGTATGTTGTATCGGGACACAATCAGCAATGAATACCTTTGATGTGATCATGGGTTTGGGAGGATTTGGTCTACTTTCCTTATATCATTTACAACATGTGGTACATTATATCAGGACACAATCAACAATGAATGCATTTGATGTGATCCCGGATTTGGGGGGATTTGGTCTACTTTCCTTATAGGGGCCAATCTGGGTCGACCCGACCGACTCGGATAAAATCTGGGTCGGATACGTGTTTGACCCCTCAGCCCGGATTGACCCAATTCCACCCGTTTATATATTATAAATATAAATTAAATATAATACAAGGCCTCCACAATAGAACCATGGGGATTGTTGGTTAGTGCTTCTCCTTGTGTCTTATACGGTTGGCGGTTCGATTTCTAGAAATCCCAGGCCGTTCATTTAAAATTTTCAATTTCAAATGATAATATTTAGAAGGAATATATAAGAAAAACGCTAACTAAACAACAACTCTTCCTTAGCATAGTTGGTTGGGGGTTATTTCAGGTATTTGTGAGTTCAAGGGAACGAGCCATGTTGGTTGCAATTACTCTAAAGTGTTTTTTTCAAAGTTTAAATATAAAATTTACTATAAGGATATGAATAAATTAAAGATTGTAAACTATCTGAGGTGGTGTTTGTAGCCGGTGGGTATTATCTTAGGCAAGTGCACTCGTGGTCGCGAGTTCAAGGACTGCCCTTTGCAATTTGTTTCGCAAAAATTTTACCATTTTCAGCTTGTACACAGTATATTTGCTCTTCCCCCAACGATCGTACCCGATCCGAACCCTATCTAAACCTGACCCGCAAGACAAACCGGGTCGGTACGTGTTTCCGAACCTTGACCCGGATTTAATCCGGTTCGGGTTCGGGTTTATTCCTATCCGGGTCGGGTCAGAACCGACCCAAACCCGACCCGACTCGTTTGCCACCCCTAACCATACCCTAAATGGGAAAATTATGTAACACCACGAGTTCCAAGTGAATAGTCCCACATCGTGTATGCGATGCGACGGGTTTCAAGATCAAATATTAGCCAACAATGAATAAACACTAGACAGTCGATCAAATATGAACGAGTGTGAAAGGCTTCTTCTGCTGTTCTCAGGTGACTAACATTGTCGCTAGTGACATCCTCACTAACGCCGCCGCCGCCAAAGCCTTTTCCCATCAAAATGGGTCAAGGATAGAACATATCAAAGAGTTGACAAAATTTTGCGACCGAAAGTTATGTCCACCTCGTAACTAGTGCTGAATTCTTTGGCAAGAGAAACTATGTACAAGAAAGGGGTTTGACATAATCCTAAAAGGCAAGGACACTTGGCACACTACAAATTTTCCTTGGACCGGGTGATAAAGCCCATATGACTGCGAAAGATAACGTGTTCACAATAGAGATATTACATTCAACTTTGATGCACAGAGAAAGACAAGACAACAGAAGATGGTCCCAACTCATCAATCTGAAACCCAAAAAATACCCTGCAGGATACACCAATAAGATGGTTTCCCCAAAGCCCATCCTTTAGGTTTATTGAATGTCCACCACTCTGCCCAACCGACCACTTCCATTTACCAAGTGGGAATACAATCTTAAATCAAACTACTCCTATTACCATAGGTCCATATGGAGTTTCTGTATCAGTGGTGTATTCAAACTATTCCTAAAAACCAACCTTGTATACATCCAAATGAGCTGTATAAAGTCAAAACAGATAACATGCATACCACAGAAAGAAAAAAGAACAAAAGAAAATGGAAATATTTTGAGTGTACTGTTCAAATTTGATGTTTGTGTCATTATCTCATGGCGTCATGTAGCTCCCATGGCAGTGTGTTTATGTCCATGCAAGATAGACTAAGATGTACAGTTGATACAAAATTCTTGGCCCTGCAGCAACTGAAAATACGGGCACGGTTAGAAACTTTAGAAGGCAAGTTGATGAGCAGCGTGTTAAAAATGTGCTGCAAAATCCAACATGTGCTTTATTTACCAGGACATACATCGGGTGCTTGTGCACCAGATGTCTGGTGCCTTAGTTGTTCTCTAGCTTCACGGGACAGACAGATGTCTGGTGGTCAAGGACCAGACGGCTGGCGTGTCACAAGTTTTGGGCCATCTGTGCCAGACGTCTGGTTCTTTCTCACCAGACGTCTGACTTAGGGCCAGACGTCTGGGTGGATTTCACCAGATGATTTGATAGTTGCCACCCAAAAGCACCTAACTTATTTGTGAACAGTGCTTTTGTTCATGGATTTATCTAGGTGTCTGGAGTTTGTCCCCCAGATGACTGAACATGAGGTCAGACGTCTAGGTGGAGAGCTCCAGACGCCTGACAGCTCCAACCTAGTTTCTTCTTCGTGCAGACGTCTGGAGGTCATTTCCCAGACGCCTGACTCTGGGCCAGGCGTCTGGGCAGAAATCTCCAGACGTTTGATCGCTGGCAGCTCTGTTTTTTTGAAGTCGGTCTATGACTGTTGGATTGAGCGGTTGCTCAAACCAACGGTTACAATCTTTGCGTCTCCGGGGGGATTAAGGCCCATCTTTGGAGATGTTAGGTCGGGCCTTTATGAGAGCTTTGAAGATCAAAAGCTAGGTTATTGAGAATTGAAGAGAGTGAGCTTTGAAGAGATCTTAGAAGTGATTAGAACCACAGAAGGGAACGATTAAGTCTTTTAGGATTCTTGGGCCATCTTTCTTTTCTATTTACTTCTTCTGTTTTAGTGATCGTGGGGGCTTGGAGTTTCTCCAAGTTATTACTTACTTAAGGATAAAGAAGAAGTCGGTGTAAAAGCTTGTATTTCTCTGATCAGTTAGTGGATCGAATTGGATGGTGGAGTAGGTCAAAGATTGACCGAACCAGGGTAATTTTCATGCCTCATTTACTTTTCTGTAATTATTGGGTGAAGCTTTTCGTTTGCTTCCTTTATAATAGATCCGGGAAGAGAGATCTACTAATTTAATAATTAAAGTAGCAACAAGTAATAAGAACAAGATACATGAATACAAACAAAGGTGTATTCTCCTCCCAAGACGCCAATAGAGGACGTCCGCACTCGTCTAGCCTATGGAATCTCCCAATGACTCAATAATCGCATAATCCTCCATGACGGCTAGCCATCCATATTAATAACCCTAACTAGGGTATCGGCACGGGAGGGGTGCGCGAGGGGCCCGGCTAGCGGGTAAGTGATGGGTTTCGGGTTCTCCTCCGTGAGTAGACCCGAAACCCATCAATACTCCCCCAATGAGACACCTTGTCCTCAAGATGGAAGTCTGAAAATCGTGTCGCCATCTCGTCCATCTCCTCCCACGTGCTCTCATGCTCTGGTAAGCCCTTCCACTGTATCAACACCTGTCGCTCTCATGTGTTTCCCTGTCGAACTCCTTTCAATGTCTCAGGCTCTAGCCGCACCTCCATATCAGCAGTAAGGGTCTCCGGTAAGGAAGGAAAAGATGGGTGGTCGCCAATAGCCTGTCGCAACTGTGAAGCATGGAACACTGGATGGATAACCAATCCGGGGGGCAATCTCAATCTGTAGGCCACCTGTCCAACCCTCGCCTCTGCCTCGAAGGGCCCATAGTATCGTGGTGCCAGTTTCTCATTCCTCATGTGAGCCACGGATCTCTGCCTGTAAGGTCGCAGTTTCAAGTACACCATGTCTCCCACCGCGAACTGTACATCACGACGGTGCAAGTCTGCGCTCGCCTTCATGACCTGCTGCACCCTTGCCAAATGGAGCTTCAGCTCCTCCAAAACCCGACCCCTCTCTGCCAAGCACTGCTCCACATTCGACACTGGCGTCGTCTCATGTCCATAATGTAGTAAGTGAGGTGGGGTCCCTGCCATAAAGAATCCTAAAGGGTGTCGTCTGTGCTGCCGTGTGAAATGATGTGTTATACCAGTATTCCGCCCATGCCAGCCAACGAGCCCATTCCTTGGGATTATCCAAAATGAAGCACCACAGGTAGGTCTCCACACTCCTATTTACTACCTCCGTCTGTCCATCGGTCTGAGGGTGGTAGGCTGTGCTTCGTTTCAACACAGTTCCCTGTAACCTGAAAAGCTCCTGCCAGAATCTACTCTGGAATACCTTGTCTCGGTCCGAGGATATGGACTTAGGAGGTCCATGCAGACGAATGAGCTCCCTCAAAAATACATCGGCCACCGATACTGCGCTGTAAGGATGCCAAAACGGAACAAAATGCGCATACTTGCTGAGGCGGTTAACCACAACAAATATGACGGTATATCCACCTGACTTCAGCAGCCCATTTATGAAGTCCATGGAGAGGTCCTTACATACTTGATCTGGCAAAGACAGCAGCTGTAGTAATCCTCTTGGGGACATCCCTGGTACTTGTGACGCTGGCACACGTCACACTCTGCCACCATCCTCGCCACCTCCTTCATCCCCTTCCAGTAGACCTCCATTGCCAATCTCTGGTAGGTCTTGAGGACCCCCGAATGTCCTACGGCACTACTGTGAAACTCCTGGAGTATGGTCGATAGATATGCAGATGTCCTCGGTAGCACAAGTCTCTCCCAATATAGTAGCCGTCCATCCTGAAGAGAATATCCCGGAAACTCAGTCGACCCCTGCAGAAGAGCCTCTCGTATGCCTGCTAACTCTGGGTCCTGCTCCACCTCCTGCTGCAACGGCCCCCAGTCCTGAAGTACGGACACTGCTAGTGCTGCCAGCTCAGCCTCCTTCTCTCGCCGTGATAAGGCGTCAGCTGCCTTGTTCTCCAGCCCGAGTCGATACTCAATCTCAAACCTGTACCCCATCAGCTTTCACAGCCACTTCTGATGCTCCTCTGCTACCATCCACAGCTCAAGTAAATACTTCAGGCTCCGCTGATCTGTGCGTACCAGGAAACTCAACCCCAACAAGTATGGTCTCCACTTCTGAATTGCCAGGACTATGGCCATCAGCTCCCTCTCGTACACTGATCATAGTCTGGCTCTGGTGGTCAACACTTGGCTGAAATATGCAATGGGCCGCTAATCCTGCATCAACACTGCTCCTAACCCATATCCTGACGCGTCCGTCTCTACGACAAAAGGCCTAGAAAAATCTGGCAATGCCAACATTGGGACGGTCGTCATGGCCCTCTTTAAGGCCTCAAATGCTGCGGTCGCCTCATCCCCCAATGGAACTGATCTTTCTTAAGTAACTCAGTCAACGGCCAGGCGATCGTCCCATACCCCTCTACAACTCTGCGGTAGTAACCGGTCAGGCCCAAGAACCCTCGTAAACCCCGGAGGGTGGTGGGACGCGGCCAGTCCAACATCGCCGCTATCTTCCCCTGTCTGCTGCAACCCCACCTGCTGACACCACGTGTCCTAAGTACTCCACCTGTGGCTGCCCAAATAAACACTTCTTCCTGTTCGCCACCAGCTGATGGCACTGCAACTCCATACACACAACCTGCAGGTGGTCCAAGTGCTCCTCCAAGGTACGACTGTATACTAGTAGATCATCAAAGAAGACAAGTACAAACTGTCTCAGGTATGGACGGAATACCTTGTTCATAAGGGACTGGAAAGTGGCTGGTGCGTTTGTCAAGCCAAACGGCATGACGAGGAACTCGTAGTGGCCCTCGTGCGTCCTGAACGCCGTCTTGGACACATCCTCCCGTCGCATCCTGATATGGTGGTAGCTTGACTTGAGATCTACCTTGCTGAACCAGGCTGCCCATGTAACTCGTCGAGGAGCTCGTCTATTACCGGTATGGGGAATTTGTCAGGCACCGTCTCCTTATTCAACGCTCGATAATCCACACAAAAGCGCCAGCTCCCATCCTTCTTCTTCACCAGGAGCAGGGGCTGGAAAATGGGCTCACACTAGGCTGAATAACTCTTGCCTCTATCATCTCGGCCACCATCCTCTCAATCTCATCCTTCTGGTGCTGGGGGTATCGGTACGATCTGACACTGATGGGGGAAGCACCCTCTCGCAGTACTATGTGTGCTCATGGTCCCTAGGCGGGGGTAGACCCGAGGCTCCTGAAAAATCTCCTCAAACTGCGCCAACAACTGATGCACCTCTCCTGGTACTGTCTGCTTCCCACTGGAATCCACGTCCCCCTCTGCTGTCGCAGTGTACAACTCTACCAAGTATCCGCCTCCCTCGGTCTGTATGGTCCTCAACATGGTCTTCAGTGACACCACTACTCTGCACAGGCTGGGATCTCCCTGCAATGTGATCGCTCTCCCTGCATCCTGGAACTCCATCCGCAGAAGCTTCCAGTTCACCGTCATCTCCCCTAGTGTCTGCAACCATGTTATGCCTAGGATGACATCTGTGCTCCCCAAGTCCAAAGGCAGAAAATCCGCCATCACCTGTATCCCCTGTAGGGTCAGCACTACCCCTTGCAGACTCCCCGACTGCTCTCCTACTTTCCCGTCCCCATTATCACGCTGAAACTACCGCAGTCGGTCAGCTGAAGTCCATGCCGGTCCACAACTCTCCTGGAGATGAAATTGTGGGTCGCCACACTGTCAATCAACACGGTCACCTCCTGCTCACCGATCTCTCTCCTCAACTTCATGGTGTGGTTCGGTGTGAATCCTACCACTGAGTTAAGGGACACCTATGCAACGTCTAACTGATGGCCCTAGGGCTCCTCCTCCTGCGCAGCGCTCTCGTCCTCGACGTCCTCATCGACGTCCTCATCCTCCAGCAATAGGACCTGTAACTTGCGTCCCGCGCACCTGTGGCCTGGCGTGAACCTCTCGTCACACCGAAAACAGAGCCCCTTCTGACGCTTCTCCCTCATCGCAGCGTCAGTCATCCTCCTGAACTGTCCCCCTGCTGGGGAAGCGCTACTCCTCTCGCCCGTCTTCTCCCTGCTAGCATGTCCTGCCCCAATGGTGACCCCGGCTCCGCCTGCTCCAGATAAGGTGCCCCACTACACCTGGCCACTGTAACCACCCCTGACTCTCCTGTCCTCCTCTCGTGAGTCCTCTACCATCTGCACCATCTCTATGACCTCGAAAAGCCCCCTGGGCTTGTATGGTCTCACTGCGGCTCGAAGACTGGGCCTCAAACCCTTCAAGAAAGTGCCCTCTAGAGACTCATCTGATATGCCGTGTACTCTCCTGGATAAGGTCTCAAACCTTGCAATGTACTCCCGCACCGATCCTTCCTGCCTGAGGGCGTATAACTGCTCGTGTAGATTTCCCAGGCGGAGATCCTTAAACTTCTCCAGGATAAGGTCCTTCAGCTCCTCCCAACATCAAATCTGCTGCCTCCTCTCCTTAATTGATACCACCCTAAGGCTCTCCCCTCCATGCAGATAGCTACCGCCTCCAACTTTTATGCATCTGTCATATGGTGTGCTGCGAAGTATCTCTCTGCTGTGAACAATCAGGCATGCGGGTTCTCCCCTTCGAATAGTGGCATCTTCAGTTTCCGCACCATGCAGTCTCCTCCAAAATGCGCCTGATTGGGCCTCCCCTCTGCTCGGGGAGGCTGTCGGTAGTGCTGCCACCTCTCGTTCTGGGTCTCGTACTGCCTAGGTGGCACCCCTCCGTGGCCCCATAGTCACCGCGGGGTCCTCCATGCCTGCCTTCGAAGTCATCCCAACCGGTGTCGTCTCCAAAATCAGCCCCATAGCCTCATCCATCATCATAGTACTGAAATTCCCCGGGGTCAAACTCTCCCTCGAAATCACGCGCTGTACCCTCCAATGGGGGCTGATTTCCCTGTAGACGCTGAAATTCACCTGACCGGGCCTCCCCCAGTCTCTGCCCTGACCACGGAACCCCGCGGCCTGCTGCAGCTGATCGCCCGGCACGCGCGCGCCTCCTGGCAGCCCAGCGGGCTGCCTCCGCTCATCGTCGGGCCCGCACAACCCACCTGGCAACCCCGCGGCCTACCGCAGGTGTTCGCCGGCCTCCCGGCGCCCTCCCCTCTGGTTGGGGGGGTCACCGGACCCCCTCCTGCCTTCGCCCCTCCTGGGCGACTCCGGGGGAGCCCGCCGCCTCTACGGCGAAGGTCCTGGGAGGCGGCGGGTTCATAAGGACCCCCCGGTGCCCCCCTTTCGTCTTGCGCCGTCATCGAAAGGGAGGGTTTTGGGCCGCCGCCCCCCCTTCGCCGTTCTTCCTCGCAATAGTCGACTCTCCTCGGATCCTCATCTTCTTCGTCGGTGACTTCTTCCACGAAGTAGGGTTGATTTGGTTCAAAAATCTCCTCTTTTTCCTTCCCCTTCTTCAAAGGCGGCACCTTTAGGGTTGACTTGGAGTTTCCTCCGCCTTGGGTGTTAGCCGACCGCTGGGAGATGAGTTCCGCCAATTGTTCTCCTTGTGTTGATTGTGTTGTCGTCAATGAATCGATGGAATCCGCTAATTTATTCAGCATCTTCCTCGTCTCTTCATGAGATTTATTCACCCCATCAATTTCCCCCATGAATCTTTCCTCCAAAGTGTCGATTCGGTCCTTCGATCTCGTCGTTGGCGTCGCCATGGATCGTCACGCGCTCTGATACCAAATTGATAGATCCGGGAAGAGAGATCTACTAATTTAATAATCAAAGTAGCAACAAGTAATAAGAACAAGATACCTGAATACAAAAGAAGGTGTATTCTCCTCCCAAGACGCTAATAGAGGACGTCCGCACTCGTCTAGCCTATGGAATCTCTCAATGACTCAATAATCGCATAATCCTCCATGACGGCTAGCCATCCATTTAATAACCCTAACTAGGGTATCGGCACAGGAGGGGTGCGCGCGCAGCCTGGCTAGCGGGTAAGTGATGGGTTTCGGGTTCTCCTCCGTGAGTAAATCCGAAACCCATCACTTACTCCAGCAAGATCCGGATTGTGTTGAGATTGTTGTTGTGATCCTATTTTTGCAAGTTCTATTTCCTAGCTAGCTATATGGTTTGCTAGTTTCGCGGGGATATTTTCGCAACAAGTGGTATCAGAGCCCTAAGGTTGCTTATGGAGGAATTAAGTAGCAAAGATGATGTCTCATGCCTCACTCAATATTGAAAGGTTCTCAGGCCATAATAATTTCCAGTTATTGCAAGTTAGGATAAAGTCCTACATGAGGCAGACTGAGTGCTATCAAATTGTCTTCAAGGAAGACAAGATTGATAAAGATGTCACTGCAGCACAAAAGACCGAGAGGGAGAGGAAAGCATTGAGTGCCATCCAGTTATCTCTAGTCGATACTGTCTTAAGGAAGGTGATCGAGGAGACAACATCCAAAGTGGTTTGGAAGAAGCTAGAAATGCTTTACATGAAAAAGTCGTTTACTAGCCGCCTTTATCTGCTTCAACAACTTTATAATCTGAGGATGAAAGCTGGTTTTTCGGTGAAGGATCACATACATGAGATGAATCGCATTGTGATGGATCGGCGAGGAATGGATGTCAAAATTGAAGATGAGTAGCAAGCCGTTATTCTCTTGTGCTCATTGACAGAAGATTTCTCAAACTTCGTTTGTTCCATGATTTATGGAAGAATGGCGCTCACCGTCGAAGAGGTGAAGGCAGAGCTCCACAGAGAAATTCTATGTGAGAATGTTCATGGGAGAGACCTTGGTAGTAACCAAGAATCCGCCTTGTATATGAGGGGGAGAATGGACAAGAAAGGAGGCCAAACCCAATACATGAAGAAGGGCCGTTCCAAGTCCAGTGAATCCAAAGATAAGCGGGACACCGCCTGCTTCATATGTAAGAAGAAGGGACATTGAAAAGATTAATATGCCCAAATGCCAAAGAAATGAGGAAATGAAAAGGTTCCTATGTTGCTGCTTATGTTGGATTCGGTGATTTGAATATGCGTGATGACCGAGAACAGGATCACAAGGGGAAGGGCCAAATGTTTGCAACGGGAGTGTCCGGTGAGGCAAAGGTTGCATGGCTCATGGATGGCGGGTGTCGTTCCACTTGACTCCACATCGGAGTTGGTTTTCGACATATAGTTCACAAGACGATGGAGATTCAATTCGCATGGGGAACAATGCCACGTGCAAAACAATAGAAAGTGGAACAGTCTGGATCCTGATGCACGACGGGATCATGCGCACCCTTGCTGACGTCAGACACGTACCCGATTTGAGGAAGAGCCTTATTTCTATAGGCGTGCTTGATAACGTTGGATGCAAGTCGGTGGTTGAAAACAGCCAGCTGAAGGTGTCAGTTGTCCAAGGGCACCATGGTGGTCATGAAGGGGAAGAAAGTAGGGAATCTATATGCCCTGTAAGGAAACACGGTCGAAGGCGAAGCCGATGCCACATCTACTAGCTCATGCGACGAGGACTATGCAAAATTATGGCATTACAGATTAGGTCACCCGTGCGATAAAACATTAGATGTTCTCCGAAGGAGAAAGCTTATTGGAGCTAGCGATGAGAGTGTGGAATTTTGTGAGAGATGTGTTTTCGGGAAAAAGACTATAGTCTCTTTTGGCACCGGTGAACACTCAAGCAAGGGTCCCCTAGATTATGTGTACACAGATGTGTGTGGGTGTGTCCCGTGACATCGGGCAGTGGTGCCAAATATTTTGTCCTTTTCATCGACGACTATTCTCGGAAGTGTTGGTTGTATTTAATGAAATGTAAGGACCAAACGTTCGAGAAGTTCAAACAATGAAAGTCCATGGTGGAGAAGAAAATGGGAAGGGCTGTGAGAACCCTTATGTCCGACAATAGAGGGAAGTTCACCTCAAGAGAGTTTAATGGCTATTGCCGATCCCAATGGATTTGACGTCATTTAACAACACCAGGCGATCCGCAGTCGAATAAGGTGGCAGAGAGGATGACCTGTATATTGTTGGAGCGAGTGTGTTGCTTGATGCACTCTTGCGGATTGGAGAAGGAATTTTGTGGAGAAATCATCACGACTGCAGTGCACATAGTGAATAGAGTTCAGTCAGCGGAGATTGATTACAAAATTTCGGAGGAAATGTGGAGTGGAAAGGTCGGAGATTACTCATACCTCCACATCATCGGTTGCCCGGCTTATGCTTATGATCGGGACGACAAATTAGAGCCAAGGGCAAAGAAATGCATTTTACTTGGATACGGCGATGGCGTGAAGGGGTATTGCTTGTGGGATCCAGTGGCCCGTAAGGCGTTTGTGAGTAAACATGTTACCTTCAATGAGTCTGTATGCTTAATGTGAAGCAGACTCAGTCGGAGGTAGACTCGACATTTGTGAAGCCCGAATCCGATATGGTTGAGCACCCAATTCCATTTCATAGGAGACCGGTTAAGGAGCCCATGGTCGAGGTCTCATTTGAGTGGCATGATGAGAGCCATGACGAGGAGCAAGTGCAGACACCCATACAAACTCAGGTACGTGATGAGTTTCGAGCCGATGAGGTGCGGAGATCCAATCGATTGAAGAATGCACCTGAGAGATTAGGGGCTTGGGACTATTCGTCGTTCTCCTTTGATGACATGGCCTCCTATGCATTGAATATTGAGCATGAGGAACCATTGACATATGGTGGAGCCATGACTTTGAGCGACGTTACGAATTGGCTAGGAGTCATGGTTGAAGAGATGTAGTCTCTCTACCATAATGACACATGGGATATTGTTTGTCTACCTGAAGGTGCACGTGCCAATGGGTGTAGGTGGTTATACAATGTCAAAGAAAGCTCTACAGATGATGGTGGTGATGTGCACTTCAAAGCTCGGTTAGTGGCTATGCTCAGAGGAAGGGAGAGGACTATAATGAGATATTTTCTCCAGAGGTTAGACACACTTCCACCCAGATATTGTTAGCACTAGGCACATCCAAAGGCATGGAGTTAGAGCAACTCGATGTCAAAACATCATTTCTACACAGGAAATTGGATGATGAGATTTACATGCACCAACCAAAGGGCTTTGTGTCAAAGGGTAAGGAGAACATGGTCTGCAGATTGAAGAAATCATTGTATGGGCTGAAGCAATTCCCGAGGCAGTGGTACAAGTTGCCAGCTTCATGTCGTGGATATGATATCAGCGGAGTGTGAAGAATCAATGTGTATATGTGCGCACGTTAGATGATGAGTCACATATCTATCTCCAATTATATGTGGACGACATGTTGATCGCTTCCTGCAACATGTTTGAGATCACGAAGCTGAAGCTTGAGTTGAGCAAAGAGTTTGACATGGACTTGGGGCCAGCCAAGAAAATCCTAAGAATGGAGATTTCCAGGGAATTGAAGATGGGCGAGCTCAGATTGTGCCAGAGATGGCATATACACCGTTATGGGATGGGCAGTGTGAAGCCCGTCTCGACACCCCTTGGAGCTCATTTTTAGCTATCGGCACTGTAGTCACCCAGCACCAATGAGAAGACTCAAATGTCTCAAGTGCCATGTGCGAGTGCAGTCGAGAGCTTAATGTACGTGATGGTTTGCACAAGTACAGACATTGCACAAGCAGTTAGGGTGGTGAGAAGATATATGACTAACCCTAGGAATGAACATTAGCAGGCCATCAAATGGATCATATGATATTTGCGTGGGACAGTTGGTGTCAGTCTGCATTTTGGCATAGGAGACTAAGTAGTGCTGATCGGGTATTGGGCTCGGATTATGCAGGTGACAGGGATAGACAACGATCTACCATGGGTTATGTACTTACATTAGGCATTGCAGTGGTGTTGTGGAGATATGTGTTGCAGTTGGTGGTTGTGTTGTCAACCACGAAGGCCAAGCTGATTGTCGTAGTGGAAGCTGTGAAGGAGGCTAAATACCTCAGGAGTCTGTTGGAGGATTTGGGGATGCCACAGAGATGGTCGAGGGTGTTCATTGATAGCCAGAGTGCCATTCATCTTGCCAAGCATCAAACCTATAGCTCGCGAACTAAGCACATCGAAGTGCGTGATTGCTTTCTAAAGTAAGAGAGGCAGGTGATCACGCTAGAGAAGGTTTCGACGGAAAAAATCCCGCAATTATGTTCACTAAACCCTTTCCTCCCGTCAAGCTCAAGAATTGCTTGAGCTTGATTCATTTGGTGGTTTGAGTGATGCGCCAGAGGGCGCAGATTTTGAGACAAGGAGGCCGAGGAGTGGCCGAGGAGTTCTGATCAGGGTCGTGGTGTTGGTGGTGCTGGTGGTGCAGTTGGTGTGCTGGAGGAGTTGGTGGATGTTTACAGCAGGGTAGTGTGTTAAGAATATGCTGCAAAATCCAACATGTGCTTTATTTACCAGGACAGACGCCTAGTGCTGTGCACCAGACGTTGTTCTTTAGCTTCACAGGGCAGACAGACGTCTGGTGGTCAAGGACCAGATGTCTAGTGGTCAATGACCATACGTCTGGCATGTTAGCCGTCACACAAGTTTTGGGCCATATGTGCCAGACCTCTGGTTCTTTCTCACCAGACGGCTGACCTAGGGCCATGCGTCTGGGTGGACTTCACTAGACGATTTAATAGTCGCCACCCAAAAGCACCCAACTTACTGTTGAACAGTGCTCTTGTTCAGAGATTTATCTAGGCGTCTGGAGTTCATCTCTAAGACGACTGAACATGAGGACAGACGTTTGGGAGGAGAGCTACAGATGCCTGACAGCTCCGACCTAGTTTCCCAAACGTCAGACGTCTGGGTCAGACGTCTGGTTAGAGGACGTTTGATCGCCAACAGCTTTGTTTCTTTGAAGCCGATCTGTGACCATTGGATTGAGCGGTTGCTCAATCCAACGGCCGCGATCTTTGCGTCTCCTAGGGGTATTAAGGCTCAGCTTTGTAGATGTTAGGTCGGGCCTTTATGAGAGCTTTGAAGCTCAAAAGCTAGGTTGTTGAGAATTGAAGAGAGTGAGCTTTGAAGAGATTAGAACCAAAGAAGGGAACAATTAGGTCTTTTGGCACACTTGGGTTCTTGGGTCTTCTTTGTTTTCTCTTTACTTTTTCTGTTTTAATGACATTGGGGGCTTGGAATTTCTCAAAGTTATTACTCACTTGATGGTGAAGAAGACGGTGTAAAAGCTTGTGTTTCTCTGATCAATTATTGGATCGTCTCAGATGATGGAGTAGGTCAAATATTGACCAAACCAGTGTAATTTCTGTGCCTCATTTACTTTTCTGCAATTATTGGGTGAAGCTCTTCGTTTGCTTTCTTTGCTCCCGCAAGATCAAGATTGGGGTGAGATTGTTTGTTGTTGTGGTGATCCAATTTTTGCAAGTTCTATTTCCTAGCTAGCTATTGGATTTACTAGTTCCACGGGGATCTTTTCGCATCACATGGCGAACCCATTTTATCATCCAGAGCTCAGGGTAATTTATAGTACAAAGACTGAAAGTTCACATAGATTAGCAAAGAATCTAATAAACATGAAATATGGTTATATTGTGACCAAAGGGAAGTACATTTACTTCTGGTCCATAATATAGGCCAAGTAACGTAATAGAATCACATCTCAATTACTTCTATTGTTTTGCATGGCATTAATAAGAAATTTTAATGAAAAAATTTTGTATCCAATCTTTGAAAACCCCAATGTATGCTACCAAAGCACCAAAAATGCTGCAGATTAGAGAAAACACGTTGAAATTTCCCCCATTTCATAGAATACACTGGGGTTTTCAGTAATTTGAAACTGTGGATTTAAAAATAGTGTAAATTGTACCTAGACCCCCTGATTCTATGGGATATATATATATGACTGCTAACACCAAATGCGTGAAAATAGCACTGACACCCCCTGAGTTAAAATTCAAAGTGTTAGTTTCAGGATATCTAAGTGCAACTTACCCAATGATTAGTCAGCCAATTCAGTGGGTCTCACTGATGGCTTCATCTATTATGGCCTATTAGTTACGTACTCTATAGAATAGGAAGACAGTGTGCAAGTTATACTTGAAGTAAATCGGCTTCAAATACTGAGATGGAACTATTTCACACCGAAATTAAACATTTGAACTGAGCCATTTGCTCAAACACCATTCACCAGAATCCACACCATGGTTCCCACCAAATATTCAGTCCAGAATTTTTGTAGTTCCAGATTAGAAACTCACCCACCCTTTTGAAAGCACTTGAGATTGGGCAAGATTTCCACCTCAAGCACATCCCAAAGATTTCTACAAATGAACCCACCACAAATATATGGAAGTAGAGGGAAGTTGAGATGTACAACAAGCTAGAATTAGGAAAAACAAAATAGCACACACACAAGAGAAGAAGAGAACACAAGATTTACGTGGTTCACAGTTTAGGCTATGGAGGAAGAGCAATCGCCCAAGCTTTCACTATGAAATCACCAAGGCACAATTCAAGGATTTAAGCCCAAATCCTACAACCCTTTGCTTCTCCTTAATACAAAGCTCTAACATTTTAGCTCTCTTCCTCTCCCTCTTTCTTTAGGTTTTTCCTTTCTCTCTTTCTCACTCTCTAAACCCTCAAATAAAAGGCATATTTATATGGTCTACTAGGGTTACAACATTTCCTATATAATGACAAGTTTACCCCTCACTCAAGACCCACATAAATAACAAGAATTTATGAAGCCAACTCTAACAATCTTCACCTTGACAAGAAAACTCTTCCACACCATGAAGATCAACAAAGGTGTCTTATACAGCTCAACCACGGGGAGTTCAACCACACACCAAAATTACATCTCCATCCTCACGAGGAGAGGTGGTCCTCCACATTTAAAGCACAAAGATATGTTTAGCAAGTCTAAGCAATGCCTAAACTTTTCTCTTGTCACCGGCTTGGTAAATACATCTATCGCATTCTCATCGGTGTGTGCACTTTCTCGATAGAGATTTCACCATCCTCTACCCAATCACAAACTCTATGATACATGAATCCAATGTGTTTTGTTCTTATGTGATAAACATGATTCTTAGTTAAGCAAATTGCACTGTGACTATCTGAGAATAGTTGTATGTTTTCTTGTTCTAACCCAAGTTCATTTAACAATCCTTTCAACCAAATAGCTTTCTTAGAAGCCTTCGTAATTGCAATGTATTCAACCTTCATTTTAGATAACGTCGTTGTGGATTGTAGAACCGATCTCTAACAAATAGGACCACTAGCAAGTGTAAAGACGTACCCGATATTAGACATCCTCTTGTCAATATCTCCCACATAATCTGCATCAGCATATCCAACAACAAAATTTGAGTCATCTATCTTCTCAAACATAATACCCAACTATTTGGGTCCTTTCAAATACGTCAAAAATAACTTCACCGCATTCCAATGCTCTTTATCCGGATTTGACATGTATTTGCAAACTACACCAACAGCTTGGGCTATGTCCGGCATTGTGCAAATCATGACATGCATCAAACATCATATCACATTTGCATACGATACTGTTTTCATATTCTTCATTCCACAACCGTCTTTGGACATTACTTTTAACTCAAAATAAATTGAGAAGCAAGTGGGTGGAGATCGGCTTTGCATCTTTCATACCATACCTCCATCACTTTTGAGACATACATCTATTGTGATAACCACAATTTTATGTATCTCTCTCCTTTATCTCCATACCCAATATCTTGGTGGCCGTCACAATGTCCTTCATATCAAATTCTTGGCCCAATTTAGACTTGAACTCTTCAATCATTGACATATGTTTACATGTAATTAGCATATCATCTACATAGAGAAAATAACATAATAGGAGAACCATCATTAAGAACCTTGAAGTAAATACAACAATCATACTAACTCTAAGAGTAACCAATATTGCACATAAACGAGTCGAAGTGTTTGTACCGCTGTCTTGGAGATTGCTTGAGCCCATAGAGAGACTTCTTCAATCGACAAACAAAATCTTCTTTGCCCACTTCTTCAAACCCTTTCGGCTGCGATATGTAAATTGTTTTCTCCAACTCACCAAGAAGGAAAGTCGTTTTCACATCAAGTTGTTCAAACTCCATAGTGAACTCCATCACCATAGCCACAACCAAAAATACCTTAATAGAAGTATGCTTTACAACCAGGAAAAAATCTCATCATAGTATACTCCAACCTTTTGTGAGTATCCTTTTGCCACCAACCTTACTTTAAAGTTAGTTTGTCTTTTTCATACAATGGTTTCTTTACCATATAGATCCACTTGTAAGCCATCGGTTTACAGTCTTTTGGTTTAGGCACCAACTCCCACACGGAATTCTTATGGAGACATCTCCTCCACCATTGCCTCCAACCACTCTTCTCTTTCACATGAATGCATAGCCTCTTGGAATGAGCCGAGCTTACCATCACTAATGGTAGAAGCATAATGAGCCTCTTCCGCTTGCTCCCATCTAAGCCTATTAGAAGGCTTTGTGGTTCTTATCATTTTTCCTTGAGCAATGCTATATGAAATTTCTGGAGGGCACTCTTGTTTCGAATCATGACTTGTACTCTTTTCTTCCATTTGTGAAGTTTGAGTTTTTCCTAAGTCATCCAATCACAATGAAGCTTCTTTTGCCACTTTCTTTTCTTTGACATTACCTTCTTGTTCATCTTTGAGATCCTTTGATAGCATAGAAGCCTCATCAAATACTACATCCATACTACACAGTCTCTTTTTGTTGACCATATCCTAAAGCTTGTATCCTTTCACACTCTTTTCAAAACCAAGGAAAATACAGTTATGTGACTTGGAATCAAACTTGGACATTTCATCATGTGAAACATGTATGTATGTCGGGCACACAAATACCTTTAAAAGAGAGTAATCCACTTTCTTGCCACTTCACACCTCTTTGGCCATCTAAAGGTTAAGAGCTTTTGAATGTGATCTATTCACAACAAGACAAGCATGGTTAATGGTTTCTGTCCAAAAGGACTTTGACAACCCTGCACGAAGCCACATGCATCTAGTCCTCTCTTTGAGAGTTCTATTCATCCTCTCGGCCACACCACTTTGTTGAGAATTATTTTGCTAAGATGAAATACCTTTTGATCCCTTCATACTTTCAAAATTGCAAATATTTTCCATCTTGATATTCACCCCCATTTCGGTTCTAAAGTACTTCACCTTTCTACTTATTTGGTTTTCAACGTCTGCATTCTGCTCCTTGAACTTGGAGAAGACCTCGAACTTGAGCTTTATGTAATAAACCCAAACATTTCTTGAGAAATCATCTATAAATGTCACAAAATAGGAAGCTTCACCTTTTGACAAAACCGGGCTTGCCCCTATACATCAAAGTGTATGTAGTTAAAAACACCTTTACTCTTACATTCTTTCTTTGTAGTGTTAAAAGACACATCCTTTGTTAGCCTGCTAAACAAAACTTGAATAAATATAGCTTGCATGTCTTCATTCTCTTTAACAAATTCCGCTTGTGAAGTTCGTACATGTCTTTTTCACTCATGTGTCCCAACTGCATGCGCCACAACTTATATTCATCATACTCATTATCTTTCTCTATTGTAGAAATTGAGGGTCAACCCAAAATGGTATTTCTCATGAGCTTATAAAGATTGTTGCTTACTCTTGTACCTTTCATTAGAACCAAAACACCTTTAGACACTTTAAGGATACTATCTTTTCCATTGAAAGTGCATCCCTTAGCCTTAAGCATGCCAAAAAAATTAAGTTCTTGAGTGCCAGCACATGTCTAACTCTCCCAAAGTACAGACTACACCATCATGTATCTTGGTTCTTATAGTCAACATCTTACTTCTTTTACACGATGCATTATTTCCCATCAACACCGAACCACTGTCATATGCTTTTTAAGTGTCAACCCATTCATTTTCGGAAGCCACACTAGCGGAATCATCATTCTTGGACTTCTTTCCAACCTTTTCCGCTTACCACACTTTGCAATTTCTTTTAAAGTACCATTTACTCTTTCAATAGTAGCATATGACATCTTTCTTGCTCTTTGACTTGGACCGGACGTAATACTTATTGCCTTTCAATCTTTCTTCGCTTCTTCATCAATCAATTGGTTCCCCTGACTAGGAGACCTTCCACATTGGAATCATCTTGGATGGTTTTTTCCTTACGACATTTGAAATTATATCTTGTGTCAACTCTTCAAACTTGAGTATCTAATTTATATAATAGAGTAGTTATAAAGTAATCATATCATTAGAGTCTGGAAGAGAACTCAACAACAAAAGTGACTTGTCTTCGTCATCAAACTTCACATCCAATCTCAAGAGGTTGCAAATCATCTTATTATCTTATTGAAGATGTTCATATGTTCCAACACATTCTTATTTTTCTCCATCTTCAACTCATAGAGTTACTTCTTTAAGTGTAACTTGTTTGATAAAGACTTTTCCATGTAAAGGTTCTCAAGCTTATCCCATAGACCTTTTGTCATTTTCTCTTCACTAACATTGTACAAGACATCATCTGAGATATAATTGTATTGTGCTCACCGTCCTTTCATCTAAATCGGCACATTCATCATCCTCGATCTTTTTTGGCTTCTTCGTCTTCCCCCAACAAAGTAATCTTGAGTCCTTATTGTATAAGAACATTTCTTACTCTTATTTGTCATAATTCGAAGTTGATACGACCATCAAACTTCTCCACCTCAAACATAATCTCTCTAGAAATAGAAGTTCCCTTAGAGGCTATTCGTCAAATACATTGTGTGCGTCGAATTTCTGCAACTCAGGAATTCAGAAATTACCAAAATTTCTTCACCTAAAATGCACCAAATAAGTAGAAATAAGGATAATGATGATCCAAGCTCTGATACCAATTGAAAGCACTTGATATCGAGTAAGGTTTCCACCTCAAGCACACCCCAAGGATCTCCACAAATCAACCCACCCCTAATATATGGAAGAAGCGGGAGATTGAGATGTATAACAAGCTAGAATTAGGGAAAACAAAATAGATCACATACAAGAGAAGAAGAGACACATGATTTACATGGTTCGCCGTTTAGGCTACGTCCACGGAGGAAGAGCAACCGCCCAAACTTTCATTATGAAGTCACAAGGCACAATACAAGGATTTAAGCCCAAATCCTACAACCCTCTTGCTTCTCCTTCATACAAAGCTCTCACCTTTTAGCTCTCTTCCTTCGCCATTTAGGCTACGTCCACGGAGGAAGAGCAACCGCCCAAACTTTCATTATGAAGTCACAAGGCACAATACAAGGATTTAAGCCCAAATCCTACAACCCTCTTGCTTCTCCTTCATACAAAGCTCTCACCTTTTAGCTCTCTTCCTCACCCCCTATCTTTATGTTTTTCTTCTCTCTCTTTCTCACTCTCTAAACCCTCAAAGAAAAGGCCTATTTATATGGTCTACTAGGGTTACAACATTCTCAATACAATGACAAGTTTACCCCTCACTCAAGACCCACATAAATAACAAGAGTTTATGAAGCCAACTCTAACACCTTCAATTAAAACATGAATACACATACACTATTTACACAGTTGGCAGGCTTGTGGCCATAACCATAAAAGTGACTTAAAGCACAACTGATGTCATCATACACATAAGGGAGTATAGAATATCTTAAGCTTCACTATGATACATACATATATAAATAAACTCTGATTCAGCCAACTGAAATCGTAACCGAGGAAACAAGAATGCTTATACTATAGAGAATACATGCCTGATCTGCACCAGCGAAATCATTGTCCGATGTAAGAAAAAGCATACAATGGCACTCCTTCCTGCCAAGAGAAGTCAAGGACAGTAAGGAAAAAAGCTGAAGTCTAAACTATATGATTCCAAATTAAGCAACGAAATTCAAATTTCTAGAACCTTGACTCCTTTATAAACCTGTACTAATATTAAACCTTCACACAAGGGCATACCAAAAATATGCATTGGAAACACAAAAAACTAGATAAGAATCTAAAAAGAGGAGCTGAAATTGTGAACAAACATACAACATGCATATGCAATTCTTTCTAACATACTAAACGAAGAAACAGGTTGTATTACATCATATCATAATAATCCACCAGAATTATTCATTTAAATAATGTAGACTAGTAATACAATTGAATTGTAAGCTCTAATAATTGAAGAATCAGAATCTGCAACAACCCCCATCCGACCCTTCACAAAGTTACGTACACAAATAAGGCATATTACGTCTAACATCATTTTTTCTGTTTTCATTTTGAAACACCATTTAGTGGAATACAAGACAATAGGAATCAAGGAAAATGGAAAAGGAAAAAAACTTTTGACTAATGCATGACAGGTTTACTGGTTGTGTTGCTAATCAAAACAACACGAGTTATATCTTTAATCCAAGTGTGCATTAAAGGGTAAACGCATATGCAAAGTGTTGTGCATGGACGCAGAAGATTAGGACCATCAGACGATCAAGACGAGGATGAGCAACAAACAATCAGATGGAGCGCTATGAAAGATATCAACTTTAGGCCGTCGGCCGGCCAATGAAACGCCAATAAGCTTTATTACGAAAGGAGAGAACAAATACAAATCTTTTCTATTCTCAACGAATAAGAAGCACACAATATCTCTCCAAAAGCTCTCTACAAATCTCTTAAAGTTAGCTCTCACAAAGGCGGCTCCAAGTTCTCTCAATATATTCCATACATGAAACCCTCGCCTAAATACCCTATATATAGCCCTAGGGTACAATATGTGTTATAATAGAAAAGGGATTCTCAAATGATAAGAACTCTGACACTAACAGAATTCAAATCTAATCGTAACTTTACTTCAGATAGGATGTCGTGTCCTATGGTGGCCCCCCTCCGTGCTGTCGAGCTTTCCGCTGAAGACCGAGCTTCTGAAGTGCCGATCCGAGCGATCCGAGTTACCTAAATCTCGGACAGTAAAACTACCGACCTATGAGTCGCCGAACCTCTGATCATCTGAACCGAGAATCCAATGCGCCGTCGAAGTCCAATCGCTCGGTATCCTCGTATCTAACTTGTGCAGAGTCAGATAAGTCGGATCCGAGCACAACTGAGCTAACTCTGCACAAGATAGCTCGGCTGCCAATCCAATACTTCTTCTGCGTCTCAATCGAGTCAACTTTTACAAATCTTCACCTTGGCGAGATTTAGGTCTCTGTCTCACAGCCGGCCTTCAATGCACCATCTTGCTAGAGTCACATCTGGTGTTCCATCTTATTTTTGCTCCGAAGATCATAATGCATCCACCGGGGCTCTATTGGTTCCACCGAGCCGCAATGCCCCCAACTGGGGCTGTCATAGACATCATCTCGAAACAACATTGAGCAAGTCCAAGCAATACTTAAACTTAGCTCCCGATACAACCTTAGTCAACATGCTCGCAGTGTTGTCATCTGTTCCGATCTTCAACAAATTGATGTCGTCGTCTTCTTTTTCCACATAGTACAAGACAAAGTGGTACCTTACATCGATATGCTTGATGCGAGTATGGAAGACCTGATTTTTAGCCAAGTGCACCACACTTTGGCTATCACAATAGAGGTCATACATCTTCTAGTAGGCCCCCAGACCATCCATCAAGCCCATCGGTTATATCGTCTCTTTCACAGCTTCAGTCAATGCCATATATTCTGTCTTCGTAGTAAACATGGTCACCGTGGACTGAAGTATACTCCGTCAACAAATTGGAGCTCCTGACATGGTAAAGATGTAGCCTGTCATGGATCTTCTATCATCCAAGTCGCCTGCAAAGTCGTAATCAACACAGCCTACAACTTGCAGACCTTCATCACTTCGGCTATAAATTAATTCGACGTCAATGGTGCCCTTGATGTATCTGAGCATCCATTGAACAACCCGACAGTGTACTTTTTCTGGATCATGCATGTATCTACTCACCATTCTGACAGCATGTGATAGATCGAGTTAGGTACATACCATAGCATACATCAAGGCTCATACCGCATTGACATGCGGTACGCTCTCCATGAGCTTCTCCTCATCCTCGTTCTCGTGAAGCAATCTCTGTTCTATTTGATGAAGAGATGAGCATATCATCAACGTAGAGCAAGAGATAGATAAAGGACCCATCATCCAACCTCCGAAAGAACAGCAATGATCATAGAGGCTACAAACATTTCCTTGATCATTCGTCATAAAGCATTCGAATTGCTTATACCATTGTTTAGGCGACTGCTTCAGCCTATAGAGCGACTTTTTCAGCCTACATGCAAGCCCATCGCCGCTCTTATAGCCATCGGGCTGAGCCATATAGATCTCCTCCTCGAGCTTCCCATGCAAAAACGTCGTCTTGACATCTAGTTGCACCAGCTCAAGGTCGAGCTATGCAACTAATTCCAACAAGATCCGAATCAAGAAATGTTTCACCACCAGAGAGAAGAATTCATTGTAGTCGATACATTGCCTCTATGCATAGCCCTTCGCCATAAGGCAAGCTTTGTAGCAAACTTCTCCAGCTCCAACTCCTTCCTTCTTGGTGTCGACCCACTTTCACCGTATCGCCTTCTTGCCTTTAGAAAGCTTCACGAGATCACATGTCTCATTCTTCATCAGCGATTCCATGTTCTCGTCCATTGCTTTACTTCACTTGTTTGGATCTTCAGAATGCTCTACCTCTTTGAAAGAAGTGGGTATATCAATACTTACAGCGGGGAAAGCGAACGAGACCATCTCAATATATCGTGCAGATCTTCGTATCTCACGCGCCTTGGTCTCCTTGCCGCAATGGAATCCATCTGCTGTGCAATCTGTGGAAACGAGCTATCTCCACCATCCGAGCTTTAACCACCAACATCACCCACATCTATCTGAAGTATGTCGTTTGCAGCCTCTAGTGTAGGTTGGTTTGAGTCAGTAGCCAAGCTATTTGGAACCATGAACACTTCCAAGTGACTTACTTCCGGTTCATATTCCTTCTTCAGTAACATTGACTCCTCGAACATTATGTCTCTGCTTACAATCACATTCCTTTGTGTAGGACAAAACATCATGTATCCTTTGACACCATCACTAAAGCCCAAGAAGATGACTTTCTTGGCTCTACTGTTGAGCTTGTCATCCATCACTGCATAATAGCTCGGACAGTCCCAAATCTGTAGAGGCTTATAGTCTGGAAGTGGCTTTCCTGACCAGACCTCCAAAGGAGATCTTCCTTCCAATGCAGCAAACGGTAGCAGATTGACCAAATAGGTCGCCTTCGCCAGGGCTTCAGCCCAGAACTCCTTCGGTAGGTCGACATTAGACAACACGCATCGAACTTTCTCCAGCAAAGTCCGATTCATTCTTTCAGCTACGCCATTCTGCTGCGACATACCACTAACGGTGAAGTGCCTCTAAATCACATCCGATCTGCAGAACTTCTGGAAGAGGTCCAACCTATATTCTCCACCTTGTCACTTCGGAGTTGCCTGACTTTCCGACATGTTTGAGTCTTAACCACTTCGTCCACTATATGAAAGTGTTCAGAACTTGGTCTTTTAATTTCAGAGGAAACACACAAACCATGCGTGAGAAATTATCAATAAATGATACAAAGTAGTATTTACCTTCCAATGAGGCCGTCTTACTCGGCCCACATACGTCGGTATGAACATAGTCAAGCACACTATTCGTACTATAGATGGTCGTCCCAAAAGAAGCTCGTGTCTGTTTTCCGAAGACATAATGCTCGCAGAACTCGATCATTCCGGTCTTGGCTCCTTTCAGACGATCTCCTTTGATCAGATTCTACAAAGTTTTCTCACCAACATGACCTAGACGCATGTGCCAAAGAATCGAGTTGTCTCGATCGACGGTCAGAGATACAGTGCCAGTCACGACCGAACCATCCAAGTAGTAAAGGTTTGCATTTACGCTTCCCCTTCATCATGATCATAGCTTCTCGGATCACCCTGAGAGCATCATTCTACATCGTCACTCGGCAGCCCTCGGCTTCAAGTGAACCAAGCGATATGCGGTTACGCTTTAGGTCAGGAACATAGCGTACCTCGTCGACGTCTCGTGTAACCTTGTCGCACATCTTCATCCAAATTGTCCCAATGCCTGCTGTGGAGTAAGCTCGTCATAGCCTAATAGGACCGGTACTCTTACACCCTTCACGAAAGGTTATAAATTACTCTCTGTATGGCGTCATATGGAAAGAGCACCAAGAATTGAGCACCCAACCATTTGACGACACGCCCTCTGAAGCACCGACTGTTAGGGTTTCTATCGTAGTACAACTAATTTATACGCATCAGAAAATAGAAACCTACCAAGATCCATGCATTTCTAATTGATTCGAATAGATTACTAACCTTTCTGTCGATCTGAATCTGTCGGACAACAGGTGCTGCTCTACAAACGACCACCCTCAATCGGTATCCACACGAACGTCACGAACAAGAATTGCGAGGGTGCTAGCTCCTTCTCCGCAACTAGGGTTTCTCTCGCTCTTTGTTTTTCTCAAAAAAGGAGGAGATAGATTGAATAACGTAAACTGAAAATCGTGATTCTATATCTTATATAGAATCCTACGTTAACCCATTAACAACATTCAGTTACACGATGCTATCTTAGGGATAAGAATCTCACGTTAACTCATTAACGTATTTTAGTTAAGCGGCGATATCATAGGGATAATATCTTAACGAGATACGATATCTGACGGTTAATATATTTCACCTTATAACGAATTTCAAATCATATTCGAAATCATGTTTAAACCCTATTCTATCCAATTCGTTCTTTGTGTGCGACCCAATAGGCTCATACTAAATTTGCAGTGGGCCTAATCTCATTAGAAGCCCACAAGTCATAATTGGTCTCTAGCAAGACATTTTGACTACCCAATTAATATGAATATCGTTAGTCCGATATTAACCTAACCAATAGAACATGTCATAATCCTTTTGTCACACGATATCTTATTTGAACATAAGTCATGGGCAGCGTCATACTTATATAGTTCAAATATTTAATTTCTCGCTTTCTAAGTAGACTGATAAAATCAAATGACATTCATTTGAGCATGGCCATGCATTTCTCAGTCCTACTTATCGAGGGGCCCATTAGATATCTCTCATAGGAGAGGGACAAATTCCATCTTGTTCATTCACTTTCCTCTGCATAATTCACATCATATTCGATCATAACCTTTATGATTATTTGATTAAAGATAACGTTTGATTATGTCAAAATATGATGTTCCTTATGTAGAAAACTGTGATGAGCTCAGGTCTAAGGATTCAATGACATAACTATTATGAGATCATTTATGACACTAATCCATGTAATGATCTCATAGCGAGTCTATCCAGTACATGTTCTCCAACAAGTACCTATAAGTTTGATTTGTATCACCATACATATAATTATCTCATAATTATCTATCAAACTCATACTAGTCTTAATTCTTCATTAAACCTTTAATGATGAATGACTAGAAATGCTTAGAATAGCATAAAACAACTATTCAAACATTATTATAAAGAAACATGCAAGCAATATAATAATAACAATAATAAGAGAAACATTTTATAAATGAAAATGACATAACATAAAGGTCCAAATATTTGGCCTAGGGCACAACCACTAACACCGACCAATACTCATTCCTCGACCTCAACACCTTTCGCGACGTTATCTGTTGTGTTGTGCTTCTTCTTCGCCCTCGGACAATCTATGACCCAATATCTTCTTTCCTTACAAAAAGCACATTGGTCATTCGCCATGTCCTAGAGAAGAGTGGGCTCTACTCTTGTCCTTGGACTTGAATCGGAAATACCCTTTTCGAGCTCCACCCTTTTCATTACTCCGACCTCTTAACACGGTAAGAGCGTCGTTAGCTTGGCTTCTCGTGTCCTCATCGTTCTTATTGGACTCGTTGCTCATAAGTGTTCGATGCGACGATCTAAGATCTCTAGTTTGATGATAACAAAAGTGTATCGCTATATGACGTGTGCTAAGTGTGTTTCAGGAATGGCAAAGTCGTTATTCTAAACGTTGGTGAAATTGCTATTCATATAGCACTTTGGGAGAGAAAGGAAGGGGTGTGCACAAAGCAAAGTTGACTTTGTCAAGTTATGAAAAAAGATGTGGACCAAGTCAAATTGGCTAAAACGATGGAGGAATTGCTATACTCATAGCAATTGGACTTGTTCAAAAAAAACTCTTCACATAGCAAAGAGATTATTTGGATTGGTCTAAGGGGTTGAGATGAGGAGAGAACAATTCAAATCACCAATCATATCCCAATTGCTTTCATCTCCTAGATTCTTTAGGATTCATCTCACATCCATCCCCTTGCCGACTCCCCAAGCTTCATATTGCCGCACCCTCTCCTAGAAACCCTAGGCATCTCCTTGATCTCCTATTTAAGCTTGCAATCCAAAGGGTTAGGGTGTCTGCCAGATTAATCTCCCTAAGCCAAAACCTCACACACCCTTCAAGCAGAGCCACGCATCAAAGACATCCTGCCGCACACAAGGCCAAAGAAAATCCTAAGCTTCACATGCCCATCATCTCTTAGCCGCATTGTTTGACTCCCCAAGGAGCAGCACGCATCCCCTTGTGATCATCAATCCGCAATTCTTTATGTATCAAGTTACAAGGGTCATTCAAATCATCAAGCAGCTGCAATCCACTTCAATCAGCTTTCCGTCCACATAGCTAACGGCCGCATCAAAGGGAGCCTGTGCTACTCAATTTGCCAACTGATTCTCAAGAAGGTCACGCATCAGGGGGGAGGGCAGCCGCACGTGTTGATCATTGCCCATCAAGCCGCAATCACCAAGCCCTATACTCTAATCATCTACCAAGGTCTGAATAAGAGAGGAACTCATCAACTAGCCGCAACAATTGACTTTTTCAAGCCGCAGAAATTGACTAGAGGGTAGAGAGAATTCCATAGGTTGCCGGCCTACTAGTTCACCAGACCAAGGGGACAACATGATTGTCGCACCATCCTGATGCACTGTCGATCTACACTTTTGCCACATAAAATTGCTTGCAGACCGAAGGAAAGGTGTATGCCAAAGCCACTACTTGCTGACAGAACATCTTGCCTACATATTGCTATTGCCGACCTATTTTGCTAGATGCCGCAACGTGAAGGAGGCCAAAGCCGAAAGCTCCCAACTCTCCAAAAGCCGCATCATCATTGAGGGAGCCGCAACTTGAAGTTGGCGACTTACTGAGACGACTACATCTACGTCAGACGAGATCTGACATGCGCAAATTGACAGAGACGACTCCACTACACAAACTGAGCATTTCTGAACTCTAGTATTATATTATTTGTGTAGTAGAAGCGATCTCTGTAAGGAAAACCTTACCATTATTGTGACATTTTTGGGGACTTGACGAGTTAGGGCTCGTCAAGGGTGAGAGCATCTGACTAAGTTGATAGTGTAGAGCACGCGGGAGTGCGCACGAGCTAGGTGAGAGTTGATTGGGGTCTTGACTCATTATAGTTGTACCTTGATTATATACTAATCTAGTAGTTGCTTTCGGGGCTGGAGTAGGTCGTGGGGACGACCGAAACAGGGTATATCTGTGCATACTCTGTGATTTCATTCTATTTACTCTGCATGTGCTTATAACTGCGTGTAATTGTTCATGGGTTGCACGAATATTTTTATTAGCCTATTCATCCCCCTCTAGGCTACGATCCAGATCCAACAATAAGAACATTGGACACTTCTTCAAATATGATCGAGTCATTACCATAAGTAAGAACCGACACCAAGTACTTATACTCAGTGGGTAGAGAGTTGAGAAGAATCATAGCTTTGTCTTTATCGTCAACCTTTACGTCGACATTCTTCAGGTCGGTCAGAAACTTGTAGTAGTCGAGATGTTCCCGATGGAAACACCCTCCTTGAGCTTCAAGCCGAAAAGCTTCTTCTTCAAATGTAGTCGGATTTGGATGTTCTTTTTCATGTACTTGTCATCGAGCTCCTTCCAAAACTTCTTTTCATTTCTCTCCTCCATAATGGTTATTTCTTCTCCTTCGTCAAATACAGTCAGATAGTTCCACATGCATTCTGATTTAGAGTACTCCACTCCAAATTAGACATGCTCCTCGGCTTCTCGTTCGATGCAATATCTTGACTTAGTTGGTTCAAGACATCTAAGACATCACATCTCTACATACCGAAGTTGATCTTTCCATCAAACTTCTTAATTTCAAATTTCGTTTAGACACGATAGTCCGAGCCGCTGGAGCATGCTCTTTAGAATTCGAGGCCTTTGAAACATTATCATCGCCACCGTTACTCATATTTGCCTCATACGTAGATCTTCGAAACTGCTGACCTCTGATACCAGTTTGTTATGTGCAGACACAGGAGCCTAGGATCATCTGACGATCAAAACGAGGACGAGCAACAAACAATCAGATGGAGGGCTATGAAAGATATCAACTTTAGACCGTCGACCGGCCAATGGAACACCAATGAGCTTTACTACGAAAGAAGAGAACAAATACAAATCTTCTCTCTTCTCAGCGAAGAAAAAGTACACAAGATCTCTCCAAAAGCTCTCTATAAATCTTTCAAAGTTGGCTCTCACAAAGGCGGCTCAAAGTTCTTTCAATATGTTCCCATACATGAAACCCTAGCCTATAGCCTAAATACACTATATATAACCTTAGGTTACAATAGGTGTTCAAATAGAAGAGGGATTCTCAAATGATAAGAACTCCGACTCTAACGGAATTCAAATCTAATCGCACCTTTACTTCGGATAGGACGTTGTGTCCTATGGTGGGCCCCGTCGTGCTGCTGAACTTTCCGATGAAGACCGAGCTTCTGAAGTGCCGAGCCGAGCGATCCGAGCTACCTGAAGCTCAAACTGTAGAGCTGCCGACCGAGCCGTCGAACCTCTGATCCTCCGATCATCCGAACCAATAATCCAATGCGTTGTCGAAGTCCTATTGCTCGGCATACTCATATCTGACTTGTGCAAAGTCAGCTAGGTCAGATCCGAGCACAACCGAGCTAACTTTGCACAAGATAGCTCGGATGCCAATCCAATACTTCAGTGCCACAATCAAGCAACTTTCACACAAAGTCCCAAGGTAATGTATCGTTAAAAACATGCTCATGAAAAACTGTACAATTGAAGGATTTTTTAGAAGACCACAAGGGGAGAGAAGTTTGTGAAACCGGAGCTATAATCCCCATCTTCCCATTGCGTTCCTCCCTTTTCTAGAGTGTATACGCAGACAGAGACGTGATCTCATCTCAACCAACTCCTTCGATGTCGCACTCCAGAAAGCTCTTTTGGGTAAGGGTGGTGATAAGTTCTGTGCATTCAATGAATAGTGACAAAATCGAAAATCTGTGTGACCAAATTATCCTGCCAAAAGATTTTTTTCTATTATTCATTATCGACAAGAAATCATCAACAAAAGCCCCCTTCCAAATAGATCGTCATAGCATCATATAGCAAGAACGAAATTCTGAATTTCCTAACCCACACAAATGCCGAATCCAGCTTTAGCGGTGAGTGGTGGAATGCTCCGAGCAGTTTCATCTCTTATATATGTTGGGACCTGAGATGGCAAGGAGAACACTAGAGGGGGTGAATAGTGTTTTCAGAAATTAAAATTCCTCTAGAAATTTTCTCCCTAAGATTAATATAGAATTACCTAATATCAATCTTAATCAACAAATACTTGCATCAATAAAATAAGCACAGGGAAAATAATAAATTGCAAGTAAGGAATCAAGCCAAGATAACAACCACGAACACCACGATGTATCCTGGTTCCCCACTCCCGGATAGTCCAGTCCCCGAAACTCTTGTCGGGCTTTAATCCACTATTATCGGTAAATAGTACAAACCACCCCTCGCTAAGAGGATTTACAATCAACTTGCATATAACAAGGATTTTCCCTTGCCTAACAAACCGAGGACTTTTTCTTGCCTCACAAACCGAGGACTTTTTCTTGCCTCACAAACCGAGGACTTTCACAACTCACTACACCCAAGTGAGAAAAATACTTACAATGCTTTTGAAAGATTACCTATATCCTTTTCAATTTGAAGCCCAAGTGTTGAAGTGTAGCTATATGATGATCTTGATCTCAAAGATAAGAAATTTGGAAGCTTTAGGAGATCAAGAAAATAAGGCCAAAAATATATATTTGAAAAGAAATTTAAAATATGGCCAAGAGAAGATTTTGAGAGCTTGAGAACGAACTTTGAAAAACCTTTTGAAACAATAATTTTAGATGAAAAATCTTTAATCCTAAGTGTGTGTGGGCTTAATCAAAAGGTTTTAACAAATTTCTAAGACTCAAATAAAATTCAAAACATTACATAACATTATTTGAGCTAGCATGCAACTCTTTGTCCATTTGCATTGGCTTTGACTTGAGCTTTTGATCCACATAGTTTTTGTGATTGTTCTTCAATGCTTCTAGCCTTCCAGCCTTGGATGCAACTTGATTTTGTGCCTTGATTTTATTGTACCAACATATAAGTTTGACTTTCATTTTTTCCATGCTTCATCGCCTACATTAAAAATACACCTCCTACACACAAACTCAATGAAAGCATTAGTAACATATTATGTTGCTCATCATCAAAATAACCACGGGATAGAGACTCAATATCCAACATTCTCCTCCTTTTTGATGATGACAACATATTTGCATAAAAACATAAAATCTTAAAAAATATGCAATGTCGTGCATATGTCTCTCTCCCCCTTTGGCATCATTTAAAAAGGTAAAAACGAATAATATACCGAGTGGAAAAAAATTCTTACATAGGCTCCCCCTCAAAGTTTGCTTCATTGAAGTGGGTTTCCCCCTTAATGTATGCATGGATTTAGAGATTCATTGGGAGCTCCTCTACTAATTCCTTATAATTTTGGTACCTGAAAATCAAACATATAATTTTGGTACCCTTTCCTTGTGGGTCCGTGGGATTAGTCAAATAATAATATAAAAATCAACTAATAGAGAACCAAACCCAGTTAGGTTAAGATTTTCCATAAATAAATCTATAATCTCTACAAAAATGAACGTTGTTCATAAAACTAGAATTGTAATTGTCTTTCATTTGGACGGTTCCAATTTTGGAAATCCAAACTTTGACATATCCATTTTCAGTTTTAGGAACTCTAGCTTGATGAAAATTCCTAGCATTTTGATTGGTCACATTATAACCTAAGCCATGTTTGCTAGATTGGGGTCTTTGTGAACTAATCAAGCTATCTAATTTTTCTTTACCTTTATTGAACCTAGCAACATTATTAACCAAGTCATCATGCTTTGCCTTAATGGCGACCATGTTCTTTTTTAAGTCCCCAACCATATTTCTTAGGTCTTTGAATTCTACATTGAGCAACCTATTCTTTTCAAATGAATCCTTATTGTTGCTACTCAATTTTAAGTTCTCTTCCCTAATCTTTTCTAGCTCTTGATTAGTATTAGAACCACAAGATTTATGCATCTTTTTAGAGTTAAAAGCCCTTTGAGTTGGACCTCATATAAAGCATAAATTTTATGAAATTCCTCTTCATAATCAAGTTATACATCATCACTACTATCGCTATCACTAGAGTTAAGGTAGGAATTTGCCATGAAGCATATGTAGTTCCGCTCATTCTTTTTTCTTAATTCTCCTTCACTTTTGGAAGATGATGAACTATCAGAATCTTCACTATCGCTCTTATCCCATCCAACAAATTCCTTTGACTTTTTGCTTTTGTTAGATTTCATTCTCCTTTCTTTGTTTTTCTTTAGCGGACACTCCTTTATGTGACCGGGTTTATTACATTCATAACAAATAACATCATTAGTGGAATTGAACTTATGATTCTAGGACTTACGTGCATTTAGGATTTTCTTGAATCCTTTGGTGATGAGTGCCATTTGTTTCTCCATCTCATCATTGACTTCATCATCGAACTCCTCCATATACGATGTGGCTTTGAATGCAAGGTTCTTCTTTTCATGTGTTCCTTGATCTTTCTCTCTTGCAATTGGAGTTCATACACCATTAGATTACCAATGAGCTCCTCCAAGGTTAGCTTTGAAGTGTCGTTGCCTTTTTCAATGTCTGAAGCTTTAGATTGCCATTCAGGAGTGAGGAATCTAAGGATCTTGCATACATGATCCGCTTGTGTGTACTTCTTTCCCAATCCCACAAGTGTATTGACGATCTCCATAAATCGTGTGTACATCTCCGTTATGTTCTCACCCTTCTCCATCAAAAATTGCTCATACCTGCCAATATAAAGAGAAGTTTTCGATGATTTAACTTTTTGGTAACCTTCATGCATTACCTCAAGGATTTTCCATATTTGGTGCATGGAGCTAGCCATGGAGATGCAGTGGAGATGCGGTTGTACTCCGTTGTGTCAAGTCCATAATATAAAATGGACATCACCTTGGCATTTAGAAACACTTTGTCCGTCTCCTTGGTCCATATTTCTTCCTCAAGAGTGGGTTCTTCATAAGGGTTCTCCACCATTTTCCATAGCTCATATGAAATAGAGAGAATGTACATTTGCATCAGATTCTTCCAATATCCATAATTTGATCCGTTGAGAAGTGGTGGTCGGTTGCTTGATTGACCTTCGGGAAAACAATCTGTTGACGCCATCTATAACCTCGCTCCGATACCAAGTGTTGGGACCTGAGATGGCAAAGAGAACACTAGAGGGGGGGTGAATAGTGTTTTCAGAAATTAAAATTCCTTTTGAAATTTTCTCCCTAAGATTAATATAGAATTACCTAATATCAATCTTAATCAACAAATACTTGCATCAATAAAATAAGCACAATAGAAATAATAAATTGCAAGTAAGGAATCAAGCCAAGATAACAACCACGAACACCACGATGTATCCCGATTCCCCACTTCTGGGTATTCTAGTCCCCGGAACTCGTGTCGGGCTTTAATTCACTATTATCGGTAAATAGTACAAACCACTATCAGCCAAGAGGATTTATAACCACCTTGCCTACAACAAGGACTTTCCCTCGCCTCACAAGCTGACTTTTCCTTGCCTCACAATCCGAGGACGTTTTTTTGCCTCACAATCCGAGGACTTTCAGAACTCACTACACCTAAGTGAGAAAAATACTTACAACGCTTTTGAAGGATTACCTATAGCCTTTTCAATTTGAAGCCCAAGTGTTGAAGTGTAGCTATAGGATGATCTTGATCTCAAAGATAAGAAATTTGGATGCTTAAGGAGATCAAGAAAAAAAGGCCAAAAAATATATTTCAAAAGCAATTTAAAATATGGCCAAGAGAAGATTTTGAGAGTTTGAGAAATAACTTTGAAAAACCTTTTGAAACAATAATTTTAGATGAAAAGCTCAATCCCTCTATTTATAAAGATGAAAATCATTTCAAAAAACTATTTCAAAAATGCATCAATCAATGAGATTTGAAATTTGAAATTCAAATTATTTCCAAAAATATGTTTGCATTAATCAAGGAGATTTGAAATTTGAAGTTCAAATTATTTAAAAAAGACTTTCCAACATTTATATGCATTTAAACAAGGAGACTTTTGAAAATAATTTCAAATTCATTTCAAAAATATTTCTCCAATAGCTATATGCAATAATTAAAATGATTTTGAAAATCTAGCCGTTTGACCGAGATGTCAGGCTATCTGCTGGTAGTCGACTCTCAAAGCGGTAGTCGACTCCCAGAGCATTTTCAGTATGAGCTTTGGGCTCGAAAACTTAGGAAAAAATATTTAAATCATTTTAAATCATTTTTGGCATTATCCAAAGTGTGTGGGGACTTAATCGAACGGCCTTAACAAATTCCTAAGACTCAAATAAAATTCAAAGTATTACATAACATTATTTGAGCTAGCATGCAACTCTTTGTCCATTTGCCTTGGCTTTCAATTGAGCTTTTGATTCACATAGTTTTTGTGCTTGTTCTTCAATGCTCCTAGCCTTCCAGCCTTGGATGCAACTTGTTTTGTGCCTTTCTTGATTTGATTGTACCAACATATAAGTATGACTTTCATTTTTTGAATCATGGCTCTTAAAATTCCATACTTCATCACCTACATTAAAAATGTAATTTCTATACACAAACTCAATGAAAGCATTAGTAGCATAATATGTCGCTCATCATCAAAATAACCACGGGGTGGAGACTTAATATCCAACAATATATATCCAGAATTCTCTAATCAAGAACTTAGATCATTTTCCATTCTTTGAAGAGGATACGACTCAAACGGATCGATGCCCCCGTCTCTCCACTTACTTGTTGACTTTGCTTCCCCTAATTTCAAAAAAAGACAACACACAGTAACTATTGGCAAAAGCTTATCTTTGATAGCAGCCATACATATGGTTTAGAACGGATCTGATCATTGATAAAGATTGAAAGCAATGGGCAGGAGTAGGTGCAGATGTAACGAAGTGGATCCCGGTAATGGAATGCACCATATGCGTGTTCAATCCCAGGCTTCACTCATTACTTATTAGCTACTAGGCTTTCTATATAAAATTAGGAAATGTTTATCATTGGCTGCTTATCTTAAATGAAGCAATTAAAAGTAATTCGATGGCACTTTTTTGATGGCTTAAGCTTGAATTACTGCATCTAACATCTAACTATTTCAAAATGATTGCCCTACCCGAGGGATGGACATTACTTTGCTTTGAACTGAGCCAATGTTGGTGGCTGGGCAAACTCCTACAATAAGAAATCATGTTTTTGGTAGAAATAGTTCCCTCCAATCACCTTTGTTGCATCCCGGTTGAGTGGGTATTCTTAGTGAACTGGCAGAATGCGGAGATTGATTGATCAATATGCACATCGAGAGTGGATGGTTGATCGTCACACCCTTGCCCTATCCTGGATGCTCTTCGACCAGGGAGGCAAACTGGATTTCTATCGTCAACCGACTATTGGAAGTGGCCCATATAGGAAATTGAGATGTGGAAGGAATATAGATGATGTTGCTTGTAGTTGGTGGTAACATTTACATTGAAAGGCGACATGCTCTTCCTTTGCCATCAACCATCAAAAGTTTGTTGATCACCGTATATGATATCGTATTTACAAAACAATATCTTGAATTCAATCTATCATTTTATCACTATAAATCCCTCAAATAAGAAAGATTTATGGCAAAACTCCACCATTTTTATTTGTTTCATTATTTAATATCTTGAAAATACCATGAACCATAATAAATTGCAAGATGATATTACAAAAATTCAGACAAATACAAGAAGAAAATAAAAGCTGGCTAACGGGTATATGAAATCTTAAAAAATTAGTTTTAAAAAAGATAATGCAGAAGAATGTGTAAAATATCCTCAATTGGACCATATCCCAAGTTCAACACTCAAAAGCATAGAACCTAGAAAAAAATTATAAATGAAAGTTCTTTTAGTCAAGAAGATAAATGTAGAATGGCTACCAATTCTTCTTTGCTAAAAGCTAGCAGTGCAGATTGGCATGCTGGGTTAAGTTTTTGGTGTTTTCAAGTCTAAACTGGTTTAAAAGTCACACACACATACCCGACATGTCGGGTTTAAAAAATTCAAGTTAAAACCCTACCCTACCAGGAATCGTTGGCTTTTAGATGGCAGCTTTCATCCAGACATACACGGTAAGTTGAAAACACAGGTTGCCACATTTTGCTAAATATCCACAAGGGAACCAAAGGTGTTGTAATAACATTATCATCATTGTTTTATTCAAAAATATTAATTGGGGTAATAACTAAAAACACCTTTAATGTTGTTGGATCTTGAAATGGTAAATAAAACATTAGAAGATGGTTGAATAATTTTTATCAAATAAAACAATCCTCTATTAAATTCTACCTAAGATTTCAATTAGTTTTATCCAATTAAATCTTGATCAACAATAACTTGCACATATAAAGATGAGTAAGAGTTGAGGAAGCTAAGTTTTTTATAAGTATATAAACAAGTTCAGAAAGAGATAAATGCAAACATAATCTATTTACCCTGATTCAGACATATTTGGCCTACATCCAGCCACACGTCCTCTCAAGGACAAATCCATTAACACGTCTCAAACAGAACCAAGTTACAACATGTCCTTTACACCATACTTCGGTGAAAAAAACACCTCGAACAAGCTCGAGTACAACATCTCCCCTTAAGGGAGAAAACACCACACACTTAAGTGAGAAATACTTACAAAGCTCTTTTTACCTATAACCAAATGTTGAAGCTCTAGTGTAGATGAAGTAGTTGATATCCAAATGATGTTGTAAATGAAAAGCTTTTGAGATCAAAAATTGACCAAGAAAGATTTTTGAAAACTTTTCAAAGCAAGGACAAAGAAAGGGTTTTCAATTGAAAGATTTTAAGCTTAAAAACTATTTTTCACTTGAAAATATTAATCATTAAATTCTTAGTTAAATACTTGAACAACCTTATATTTATAGGGCTCAAATCTGGTCAAAACATATTACTAAAAACCCATACAATGGTCAAAACAGCTAGTTAAAATCTTCCCGATAGAGCCCAATGGTTAGTTCTTAGTCAACTAGAGTTCATGTTCTAGTCGACTAGACAAAAGCAGCCGACTAGTCCATACACTTTAGTTGGCTAGGCCTGTTCAGTTTAGAAGCTGATTGAGCTTTGTAAAATCTAGTCGACAATAGGTCATTTGCTATTCAATTAGAGCATTGGTTCTAGTTGACTAGTCCATGAACACCGGTCAACTAATTTTCTGATATAAGCCTAACCATTGGTCTAGATTTAGCCAATAGATTAGGAATCAGTTTTAGTTGACAAGTCGACAATAAAAACAAATTTTTTGATATTTAAACTTAAAAATAATTTTCAAAAACATTTTAAAACATTTGTTATGTGTTCCTAAGTGTGTGTGAGCTTCAACAAAGATTTTAACAATCTATAAAAACAAAAAATAAAAATTACATTAAAAATTACATTGATCTTGAAGTTCTTTGATGTAGCCACTTGATCATATGTTTTGTCTTAATTCCTTTGAATCCCATAACCTTTGTTGACTCCATACATCTTTGTTTGTCATCATAGTTCATTCCTACACTCATAAAAATATTAGTACCCAATATGTTTGCCTATCATTAAAACATTCATGGGGTGACTCAATATTCCATAAATATTTTTCTGAAAATTGCTTAAATATCATAACATTTTTTTCATCACTTAACATTTCTGGACTAGTAAGTTTACTAACAGAGTTAAATTTTAAATATGCAATGTCGATTCTGTCCATATTTATTCTTTTTCCTCCTTTCTCACTTACATGTATTACTTTAAATCTAAAAATTAAGCACAAGAAATTAACCCCTCGGCCATCACCATTATTGATGCAGCCACAATACTGGCCTATAAGGTCCTACTGACCATGGCCCCTCCTCTCTTATTATTATTCTTTTTTAATTTTTGTTTTTAATGTTGTTTCTTGTCATTTATATTGTTGTTGTTGGGGCAAGAGGAGAAAGTTGTTGGCATGGATGATGATAACGAGGTGATGGAGATGTATATTTGATTGATGGAGGTTGGGAACGAAGGTGAAGATTGGAGATGATGGATATTGACTATGGAGGTTATTGGTGGTAGGGGATGAACAATTTATCTTGATTTTTTGATTAATTTTCCTCCTTGGTGGAGGAGAATATAGATTAATTTTTAATTTATTGATTACGAAGGTGATTAATTTTATGAATATTGATGAATATGGATGTGATTGATTTTTTGATTAATTCCCTTAATGGTGATGGATATTATGGAGATGAATATGAAGATTGGTGCTGAAGGTGGAATTTTGTTTCTTCCCGATTCTTTTTCCTTCTCTTCCTCTTTTTATTCTCTCTGTACTCTTTTTATCTATTCTTCTATGATTTGATTATTTTCTTCTCTATTCTTCTTTATGATCAAAAAATTAAGCTCGTGTTTAGGCATGAAAGAGGATGGAAGAAGCTAAAAAGGATATTTATGTAATCATACCATTAAAATTTAACTAGGAGAATTGACAGTCCGTTGATGTTAAGTGATGAAAAGAATGGTATGATAATTAAGTGATTTTTAGAAAAATGTTTAAGAATGTTGATAGGATTTCTATGGTTTTTTTGGAGATAAAAATAGAGGCTTTCTAGGGTTTGGAGGGATAAAGATGTGATTTTTGGTGGAAAGGTGGTGTTTTTAGAGGAAATATGTGATTTTTTGGGATAGAAAGAGAAGAATTTAGGGGAAATGGGCTGTTTTTTATTGATAATACTTGAAAATAAAGGGGATACAAGATGGTTGGTCACAATTCTAGAGCTGGACCGCTCTCCCAAGCCGCTGATTCGAGAGGGGACCGCGCTCTCCAATAAAAGAGGGATAACCTCACCTCAAAGTCGTCTTTTTCACAATAATCAAGCATAAAGAAATCTCTCCCAACCCATGGCCTATAAATACTAATCAGAAAAATATAAATTTGCAGAAAAACTCAAAAAGACTGAAAATTCCCAAAATGCCCCTAAAATTCAAAAATTCTCAAAACACCCATGAAGTCCCAAAACGTCCTTAATGGGCTAAAAGTGCAGATCTATCATTACTCCGCTCCCGAAAATCATCTTGTCCTCAAGGTGGTGAATGAAGTGTGTGTGCCATCTGTTTCAAGTAAGTTGCATGCCTCCTCCTCGGTCAAATGGATACGATTAGTCTCCATCGTCTTCAACGATGTCCAGATGGTCGTCAATCACACCTGAAGGTCATCCATACCGAAAAAAAAAATGCTGACACTCGAGAGGATGTTCAACTAAAAACCAATGGCATAGGGGTCACGTAAGAGTGTCGATAGGCCAAGCGGGTTCTGAAAAGTATCGGCGGGCCAAGGTGGGGCCCGAAGGATGTCGTCGGGCTAAGGCGGGTCCGACAGGGTGGCAAACAGGGCATGGGGCCTTGCAGGCTGCAAAAAGGACCCGCAGATGGCATGCACATGCTGCATGTGGTTGCGGCAGCCCCTGGGGGTGTCGGCTAGGGTTTCTATCCCTCTAAGGATCTTCCTCGTCATCCGCGTTGTAGCCGTCGGCTTCGGGAAGAAACCCTTCTTCATAATCTTCCACTTTTCCTTTCCCTTTCGTCAAAGCCGTCGCCTTTAGATCTAGATCTGGATTTTCGCCCAAATCTGAAATTTTCGCCGCCTTCAGATCTAAAGCCGGATCTAGCTTGCCGGCATCCAAAAGTTCCGCATTTTTCCTTGCCACCGCGGCCACTTGCTCAGCCTCTTCTTCCTTAAGGGCTTCCCTCAATTCTTGAAAGTGTTGCGTCCAAGATTTCTTTTCTTCCTTTTCCGCCATGGGTGCCAAGATCGTTGTTCTGATACCACTTGATAGGATTTTTATGGATTTTTGGAGATAAAAATAGGATTTTTAGGTGTTTCTAGGGTTTGGATGGATAAAGATGTGATTTTTGGTAGAAAGGTGGGGTTTTTAGAGGAAAGATGGGATTTTAGGGCTAGAAAGCGAAGAAATTGGGGAAAAGGTGATGTTTTTATTGATATACCTGAAAATAAATCGGATACAAGGTAGTTGGTCACAATTCTAGATGTGGACCGCTCTCCCAAATTGCCAATTTGAGAGGGGGCCGCGCTCTCCAATAAAGGGGGATAATCTCACCTCAAAGTTGTCTTCTTCATAATAATCAAGCATAAAGAAATCCCTCCCAACCCATAGCCTATAAATACCAATCAGAAAAATACAAATTTGCAGAAAACCCCAAAAAGATTGAAAATTCCCAAAACGCACCTAAAATCTGAAGATTCCCAAAACGCCATTGATGTCCCAAAAGTGCAGATCTATCAAATGTTTTAAGTCATTACCCCATATTAATTTTAAGAGAATGATAATAACAAGATCTGTAAGCAAGGTGAAATAATCTAACATAATTAAGCAAGACATACAAGCATGGATACCCAAGCATGAATCCTGAACAGAGCGCCAAGACAAACTATCGCATAACTGACATAAGCAAAAAGTTTTAAAAATCATACAACTGATGAGTATCATTCAGTATGTTAAACACAAGCAACATTCCTAAGCAAAATCATTCTAAGTAGATCACTTTACACGGGAGGGTTGGATGGAAGACATGTCTGCTTCAGTCCAGAGTTGGTGCTTTAAAATCACCATCCATATACCCATCTCCACATAACCATCCCTGCACTTTGATTTCATTTTCAAATGAATGTCCATTCACTACCAATATTTAAAATTTATTGGCCCAAACTAGCATGGAAACTCAATTTGGATGGCTCCGGCCCAGTGCAACCGGCCAAAACTTGCACCTCTAATATTAGCAAATCTCCATCAACCATCTAACTGAAAGTTATGTATATACATGTGTGCATTTGCAGTTCGACAAATGTGGACTTAGGGTTGGCAAATGAGTCAGGCCGTGCGGGTTGGGTCATTTTCGTGTGACATGTTAACTCATGAATTGTACCTAAAACAGTCAAATTCATGGGGTCAAGGATTGCGAGCCTATTCGGCCTGTGTATCAATGGGTCCGTCTACTTCAGCCTATTCGGCCCGTTTATCGTATCGTATTGGGTTCAACCTGAACTATTAATTATTGATACGAGTTTAGGTTATTTCATCCAATTATATGAACTATTATGACAAAAGAAAATTCAAAGAAGAAAATAAAGCATAACTTTTGGAGAAGAATTTTCACTAGTTTTCTTTCACTACACATTAAACCAAAATACACCAAACTCTCAAAAATCCTCTCAAAATGGCAATAAACTCTAACAATTCTCACAAAACTCATTGCCATAATGGAAGCCAAGATCACTTGTGTACACTAATAAAAGGAATCCTAAACCAAATCAAAATCCTACTCATATTTCTAATAAATAAACGACTCATATAAAAGAAAACCCAACAAGGAAACTAATGCGTAGGGCTTTTTGTGGGGATAAAGGTGTGAATTTTTATGGCTTTGGTCTAATAAAAATAGGGTTTTGATATGAAGAATAGATATGAAATTACTATTAAATGCTAGAATAATTAATCTAAAACAAATCTAACAATAGGAGATTAAAGGGAAAATTGATCTAGGGTTCTAGGAAATAAAATTACCTTCAGATCAATTCTTCGATAACCCTCCTAGGGCGGTCGGCCCTTGCTTAAGGGGGATTAGCCAAATGTTGAATTACTAAACGACCCCCTAGTAGCAAAACTACAAGTTTGACACCGGGTCCGTGGTGGACCCGAGTCGCCTCCTCCTTTGATACACTTGAACCGACCTCCTTGGTTCATTGGACTCGTCGCGCGCCCCCTCTCTAACCCGTGCCGCATCACTACTCCCTCCAAAGTGACACCTTGTCCTCAAGGTGGAAGTCTAGAAATTGGTCTCGTATCACCGCACGGGGTTCCTAAGTAGCATCATATTCTGGCAGGCCTCTCCATCTGATCAGCACTTCCAGTGTTCCATCTGCGGCCTGTCTAACACCAGTCAGCTCCTGAGGCTCAAGCAAAATCTACATATCATCTGTCAAGGTGGGCGACAAGGTAGGTGAGAGTGTACGGTCCCCAATGGCACGCTGCAACTGTGAAACGTGGAAAACGGAATGAATGGTGGACGTAGAGGGTAACTGCAGACGATACGCCACCTTCCCTATCTGAGCGGTAATCTCGAATGGCCCATAGTAGCGGGCCGCTAGCTTCTCATTGCTCCGATGGGCCAACGTCTTCTGTCTGGAAGGCCGGTGCTTAAGGTAAACCTGGTCCCCCACGAAAACTGCGCATCTCTCCAGTGCTCATCCGCTTTAGCTTTAATGATCTGATGGGCCCATAGTAAGTGTTTCTTCAGCTCCTCCAAATACATGTCCCGCTCTCCAAGATGCTCCTCTACCTGTGATACGGGAGTGGTACCTCTACTGTAGTGGATCAACTGTGGTGGGTCCCGTTCGTACAAAATCCGAAAAGGAGTACTCTGCGCTGCCGAGTGGTACGAGGTGTTGTATCAGTATTCTGTCCATGCTAACCACCTAGCCCACTGCTTCGACGAATCTGAAGCAAAACACCTCAAATAGTTCTCCACACTCCTATTCACCACCTCTGTCTGACCATCTGTCTGTGGGTGATAGGTTGTGCTCCTACTCAGTTTGGTCCCCTGAACCTTGAACAGATCCTGCCAAAAACTGCTCAAAAATACTTTATCGCGATCAGATACTATGGAAGCATGGAAACCATGCAGGCGGACCACTTCCCGCATAAAGGCTGTAACTACTGTCACTGCCGTGTAGGGGTGCTTCAGCGGCACGAAGTGTGCATACTTGTTGAGCCTATCCTCCTCCACCAAAATGGAACTGTATCCCTCTTGATCGTGGTAACCCCTTAATGAAGTCCATGCTGATATCCTCCCAAACTCTCTCAGGAAGGGTAATGGCTGTAGAAGTCCCGTCGGTGCCATTGCCAAATACTTGTGACGCTGTCAGACGTCACACTCGGCCATCATCTTATCAATGTCTTTCTTCATGCCCGGCCAGTATAGCTCCCTAGACATTCTTTTGTAGGTCTGTTGTATCCCTGAATGCCCTCCGATGGAGCTGCCGTAGAAATCCTGAAATATCAGTGGTATATGTGTAGAACCCCTGGGAATCACCAGTCTCCCATGGTAAAGTAGTCGCTGCCCATTCATGGTGTATCCTGGAAATTCCGTTGAACCCTACTACAGTGCCTCTCGTATCTATGCTAAGCATGTATCGGCCTCAATCTCTCTGCTCAACAGCTCCTAGTCTAGGAGTACTGGTACGGAAATGGCTGCTATCTCTGCTGGCTCCTCTCTGCGGGATATGGCATCTGCCGCCTTGTTCTCCAAGCCTGGTCGGCATTGAATCTCGAATGTGTAATGGACCGGCTTGGAGAGCCACTTCTGATGTTCTTCTGTGACCATGCGCTGCTCCAACAAATACTTTAAACTACGCTGGTCGGTCCTCACTATAAACCTTCTCCTCAACAGATAAGGCCGCCATTTCTGGATGGAGAGCACGATCGCCATCAACTCCTGCTCATATACTGATTTCAGCCTCGCTCGTGCTGACAGAGTCTAGCTGAAATATGCAATAGGTCTCTGATTCTGCATCAGCACCGTCCCAACCCATGTCCTGAAGCGTCAGTGTCTACATGAAGGGCCTGATGAAATCTGGAAGTGCCAAAACCGGCACGGTTGTCATCGCCTGCTTCAAGGCCTCGAATGCACTGGTGGCCTCCTCACCCCAGTGAAAGTTGTCCTTCTTCAGCTGCTCTGTAAGCGACCATGCTATCGAGCTGTACCCCTGGACGAATTTTCTGTAGTATCCTGTCAGGCCCAAGAAGCCTTGCAGGCCTCATAGTGTGGTAGGTAACGGCCAGTCTAACATTACTGCAATCTTGGCCTGATCTGCTGCCACCCCCTCAACTGAGACGATATGCCCCAAATACTCTACCTGTGGCTGACCAAACATGCACTTCTTCTCATTTGCACACAGCTGCTGGTCCTGCAACTCATGTAACACTGCCTGCAGGTGCCCCGCATGCTCCTCCATACTGCGACTGTATATCAAGATGTCGTCGAAGAATACCAGAACAAATCTCCGTAGGTAAGGCCGGAACACCTTGTTCATCAATGCCTGGAATGTCGCCGGAGCGTTCGTCAAGCCAAACGGCATGACGAGGAACCCCTCATGAGTCCTAAAGGCCGTCTTGGGCACGTCATCTGCCCTCCTCCGTATCTGGTGATAACCTGACTTGAGATCGATTTTAGAAAAACATGTCGCTCCGTGGAGCTCGTCAAAAAGCTCATCGATCACCGGAATAGGAAACTTATCTGGGGCAGTTTCCTTATTCATAGCCCTGTAGTCCACACAAAATCTCTAGATGTCATCTTTCTTCTTTATTAACAAAACCGGGCTAGAGAAGGGACTCGTATTCGGCCGAATCACCCATACTTGCAGCATGTCCTCTACTAACCTCTCAATCTCGTCCTTCTGCACCTGGGGATACCTGTAGGGGTGCACGCTGATGGGGGACACGTCCTCTCGTAAGACAATGACGTGCTCGTGGTCTCGGTGCGGTGGTAATCCATGTGGGGTCTGAAACACATCCTCGTACTGGCTCAATAGCTGCTCTATCTCGGTGCCACTGCTTGAGTATGATCCTTCCTCTACTCTACTGCCGCCGCCGCCTGTAGCTCGACCAAAAATCCACCCCATGCCGTGTGTATCGCTCGCGTCATGGCTTTGTAGGACAATAAAGAACGACAGAGGCTGGGATCTCCCTGTAAGACCACTGTCCTCCCCCCTCCTGGTACTCCATTCTCAGCATTTTCCAGTTCATCCTGGTCTCTCCTAATGTCTGCAGCCACTTCATCCTCAGGATGACATTAGTGCTCCCTAACTCCAAGGGAAGAAAATTCGTGACAATCTGCACATCATGTATCATAACAATCACACCTCGACAGACGCCGCTACTGTGTGTCACCTGACCTGTGTCCAGCACTACTCCATACCTCCCTGTATCGCTCAGCTGCAGTCTCTGCTCTCTCACCAACCTGCTGGAGATGAAATTGTGGATGGTCCCACTGTCTACCAACATGATCACCTCCTGGCTGCCCACCTGTCCCACCAATTTCATGGTGTGGTTCGGTGTGAACACCACCACGGAATTGAGGGATACCTCTGCCAAATCCAAGTGCTGGTGATCAGCCTCCTCATCCTCTCCAGCCTCTAGTACTACTACATCGTCCTCCTCATCACTATCAGTATCTGAAGAGTCCGATCCCCACAGCGGTGTCCTAAAGTAAACATCTCATCACACTTGAAACATAGTCCATTCGCCCGCTTCTCCCAAATCTCCGCCTCAGTCATCCTCCGTACCTACCCCTGGCCATGGCTCTGGTCGCATGTCCCTGCTGCCCGCTGCAACGGTTGTACCCCCTGGGCAGGAGCGGCCCCATAGGTAGGAGCAGTTCTCTGTCCTCCAACTGGCGACTGTCCCCGAAAAGCGGTGCCTTCCCACGCCCCACGGGCTCTCCTCTCAGTCTCCTGATGGTCCTCTGTTGGATATGGAAGACGTTAGTACACCCTTGTAGGGGATGTATGAGGGAAAACGAACCTCGAACGTCGCGTACACGAAGTCGTGTGCAAAGGGAATATGTTCCCTTGCGGAGAGGATCTCTAGATTGATGGGAAAGTCGCATTATATGTGCATAAGTGCATGCGACATATGGCTAATAAAGGGGTAATATCTTAAGCTTATATTGTACCATGCATATGGTACAACTTAAGCTTATAATATGCCATGTACGATGGTACACCTTAGTTAAATTGTTCCAAAGGAACAATTACTCCTAAAATAACTACCTTGGGGGCTATAAATAAGACCCAAGGGTTAGCCATTTCCTTACACTTTTGCATGGCATTCTTGCATGCATTTTCATTCTAACGAAGCTCTGCCGAAATACTTCCTCTCCCTCTATCCAAGTTCTTAATCTAAAAGTAGATATTTAGATTGTGGATTTAGTAGCCTTACTCCGTTCGTGAGAAGACTCGATCCGTCGTGGCGAATCCGAAGGCAAAGTTCCGAGACTACCGTGCCGCATACGTGATCACTCCCTATTTTACACCTTTTTTCCGCATGTTTGCATGCCATTTAGATCGCCCAAATCATGTTTTTCACGATATATCGACGATACTGCGATGCTTTTCACGACTTGTTGTTTTTGTCGCATTTCAGGTGATTTGGCGCGATTTGGAGTGATCTCGAGATGTGCTTACTCTAGACGGTCACCGACGACCTCCCCGAGGGGTATTTTGCTGTTGGAGAGGAGCGGAAGAAGAATGGACGTTGCAGGAGCGACGAGGAGGCCAAAACAATCAGATTGGGCATTTTTTGTGTCCCACTCGGCCGAGTGGAGGAGCCACTCGGCCGACCAGCGAGACACTGCTCGGCCGACCAGTTCAGACACGAGTTACCTGTGCACTCGGCCGAGCACCGAAGACCACATCGGCCGAGTGACGATATCGCGTCCGCCCGAGTGGCGCCCAGACGAAGCCCTTCCAAAACATCGAAGTTACTGTTTTTCGGCTGCCTGAGCTTCAGAAGACCCACTCGGCCGAGTGGTAAATCCCGTCCGCCCGAGTGCAGTGAAGTCATCGGCCGAGTGACGACAACTCACTCGGCCGAGCCGCCCCCGAACTGAAGACCCCTGAAAGCCCCGACTTACTGGAAAATTGCAGGGTTTTCACTCGGCCGAGCGACTTTTGTCACTCGGCCGAGTGCGATGCGCTGCCTGTAGCGAAAACTGCGGAAAACAGGATGTGCAGGGGTATTTTGGTCACGATTTTTGGACGATTTTTGAGGCTATTTAAGCCCTGTTTTTACCCTAGTTTTGAGAGCTCTCTCTTAGATTTTTTGCAGCTTTTTAGATTACTTTTTAGCTTTATTATTGTGATTGGAGAAGAGGAGAAACTTGGATTTTTGTTGGATTAATTGAAGAACTCCATTGGTTTGCATCTCTCTTCCCTAAAAATTCTATTTTTATTGTTTATCTCAATATTGTGATGAATTCTATTGCTTATTTCAACGATTATTTTTGTGCTATTGCTATGATTTGTGAGTAGTCTCCACGTCTTGGGGCGTGGGGATGAACCCTACAAGCCCTATTTCCTATTTGTGTTGAATTGGTAGAAATTGAGCTAGAATTACTATTAGGGATTAGATTGGGATCAATTTACTACGGATAGCTAGGTATTCATATCAATTGGGATTTGCAAGAGATTGGATCCCAATTTGATAGGAAGCCCTAGAAATCCGAATTGGGTTGGAGTCGGAATTTTCGAAGTATCGGTTTGCAAGAGATTGGACCGATACCAGGATTTCCGATTGCAATTCCATGCCAATACCCGTTTGCAAGAGATTGGACGGGTAGGAACTATCCTAATTTAGATTGTGGACCGAGTTTGCATGAGATTGGGCTCGGTGCGCAATTGGACGATGATGTTGATCCTAATGCTAGCTTTCCTAGGCTAGGGTTTGCAAGAGATTGGACCCAAACCTAGGATAGCTATAGACCGGCAACAGCGCGAGAGCGTGAGCTTGGTTCCACATTTAGTTGCAACTAGTTCATCCGAATTCTCATTCTAGCAATTTTGATACCGACGAACCACATTTATGAAATACGGTGAGTAGCGGGAATTCCACATTCCCTAGACGTTCTTTATTTGATTTGATATTTCGCACATTTGTCTGACGATTGTGACAGGATGGCCCAAGGCAATTTTCTCTATTCTTAAATAGCCAGGTTGATTGGGAACAAGCACGGTCATTCGTCCTCCCTGTGTTCGATATCCCGCTCGCCGCTACACCGTGCGCTTGCGGTAAAACTACAACCGTTCTTTGGGTGTATACTCAGGACCGACCAATACGCAAGCGTAAGTCTCAACTTTATTTATCGATCCTAACTCTGTTTTGGCAGGATCCTACATTGGTATCAGAGCCATACGGGTTCGCCCCGGTCAAACCGCCGCCCCGTCGAAACTATGAACGAGTCGTTGTCTTTTTCACGAATGGGTATCCTACCATTACGGATATGGTAGGAACGCTTCGTGACGGAGAGAACGCAGCGGTTGTTCTTTTCACGTTAGGGTCTCCTATCATTACGGATATGGTAGGAACTCTCCGTGACGGGAAGAACCGACCGTTCACGTAGTATGTTATTTTTCATTTTTGGCACACGGCCATTAGAAAATAACCACTTTCTCGACGAACGGGTGCTTCATCGACGAACGGGTGCTTCATCGAGGAAGAAGGTGGTGGTTATTCCCATCGGGGAAGATAAATTTTAGTGCATGTGCACCATGACCAAATGGGCTATGAAGGCCATGCACCCCCCTCCCCATGCGGAGGGGGTTGGCTACGGCCAATAATCACCGCGGCAACCCCCACCGGCGGGGGTGTGCGGCCACCCCCACACAAGGGGAGGCCGGCCATGGCCAAAGGGCCATGGCCGGTCAAGGCAAAAATGGCCTTAACCATGACCGGCCATGGCCAAGCCATGGCCGGCCATGGCCAGGCCGGCAGTGGCCGGTCAAGACCAGGCCGGCAGTGGCCGGCCCCGGCCAAGGCCAGGGGCCGGCCTGGCCGGCCCTGGCAGTGGCCAGGGCCGGCGCCCTGGCCTCGGCCAGGGCCTGGCCCCCCTGGCAGAGGCCAGGGCATGGCCGGCCCTGGCCGGCCTCGGCCAGGGCAGAGGCCCTGGCCGAGGGGGCCAGGGCAGAGGCCCTGGCCGGCCCTTGGCCAAGCCTCGGCCAGGGCAGAGGCCCTGGCCAGGAGAAGTTGCAGACCAAATAATTGGTCAACCAATTTGGTTGTTTTGGTCGACCAATCTGGCAGAAGGTCTTGGTCGATCGCAAACTTGCCGACTGACCCATACGGGGTGACAAAAGGCCTTGGTCAAACTCGAATGTGCCTATTAGCCCATACGGGGCTAACCACAGTGCCGACTAGCCCATACGGGGCTAACATTTTAATGAAGTTTTTCCTTGGGCTCTACTCCTTGAAGATTAGCCATAGTACTCTACTTCATGCGAGATTAGCCATGTCATTGTGCTCTACTCTACGGAGATTAGCCAATGTACTTATGACGTTGTGCTCTACTCTACAGAGATTAGCCAATGTATTTTAAATTTTTTTTGAAAAAGATGTTTTCAAATAGGTTATGTCCCGTCCTTAATCGGGATAGCGCAATTTAGAATTTCAAGTCCTACCACGATCCGGCCATGGTTATCTAACCCATGGGTGTGTAGAACAGGTCTCGTGGCTTGGCAATTGTTGCGCTAAAATTCTTTGCGCAAACTCTCACCTATTCCATTTTGAAAGATATGTTTTTCAAAAGTAATTTTCCGCTGCGAACTACTATAAGAGTACGATTGTTTGATAAGTGATGGGGGAATATTGAAGGTTGTTCTAGATGGTGATTGGAATCATAGAGACCTTTTCGATTCTAGAACAACAGCTTCAATATTTTTCGAATGTAACTTATCAAATATAATATAATTCCAAGTGGGATTTGAATTTTTAGAACTATCCAAATGGGATATTCTATTATCATTTCAAGTGGGAGTTATATTTTAAGAATTTTTATGCAATGTTTTGATCAAACCTTCGGTTTTGTGTCTTTTGCAGCATTTTAAAAGTAAAATGTCTTCCGCTTCAAAGAATATCGTCGCTGAGTTAAACAGAGGTGAAAAACTCAACGGCGATAATTACAAACTTTGGTCCATCAAGATACAATACGTTCTAGAGGAGCAAGAAGTGCTCGAAACTCTAAAGAACGTTATGATTGAACCCGAGTTGGGCACTACGGCCCAACACCGACGAGACAAGGAAGCTTTTGATGCTTGGTCTCGGAAGAACAAGATAGCGCGCATTACGTTATTAAGCAGTATGGCTGATGACATAATGCGCATCTTCCGAGAACATGACCTAGCCATGGACATATGGTCCAAGCTAGAGGAGAAGTTCGGTGGCACATCGGTGTCCAAACTTCGCTCCTTAACTATAAGGTTCGATTCATATAAGAAACGTCCAGATCATTCCATGGGGAAACATCTGCGACATATGGCGAACCCTATCTCGGAGTTAAAGGATGCAGGTCATGTGCTCACAGATGAGCAACAAATCCAAGCAGTCATACGTTCCCTACCAAATGGGTGGGATCAGATGAAGATGCATCTCACTCATAATGAGAGCATCAAAACCTTCAACGATGTTTCCAAGCACCTCGAATTAGAGGAAGAGCGGCTTGCGGCTGCCAAGCCAAGTGCAGAAGTGCACATGGTTGCTAGTTCCTCACACGGGGGAAAGAAACGTAAAGATCGTTCGAAGTCTTCTAAATGAACATAATAAGCAACCTGAGTCTACCAAGGAACCCAAACATAAGGGTGGGCACAAGAAATGGCACAAGAAGAAAGACTTGAAAAGGATCAAGTGCTTCAAGTGCAACAAGCTCGGTCACTATGCTCGTTCGTGTACGAGTGGAAGTGACGAGGTGCCACCGACCACATAGCAAAGGACAGACGGTCCTTCGTGGAGTATCACCGGATACCCCAAGGAATGAAGTGGATCAATGTAGGAAACAACACACGTGTTGAAGTGAAAGGCGTTGGGACTCGCAAGCTAGTCTTGGTCAACGGCCGCACTCTCATACTTCATGATGTTCTCTTCATTCCATATATTCAAAGGAATATTAAAACTGTGGTCAATTTAATGGGTCTTGGTTATAGTTGGTTCCTTCATGATTGTAATATGGACCTATTTTGTAATAATTCCTTTATTGGTACTGGGTTTGTATTTCAAAGGATTTATTGTAATAAGTACAATATATGGTTCCTCATTTTTTTTCCTTGTGACAAATTCTTTGACTAATGAGTCTAATATAATTTGTTGACACACAAGGCTTGGTCATATTGGACCAACGCGTATGGATAGACTTGCCAAACCTGGCCTTCTATCCAAAGTTTCAAAGGTTGAAATGTCGACCTGCGAACATTGCCTTGTGGGGAAATCTTGTCGCAAGCCGTTTGGAACCGGCACAAGGGCCGAGGTTCCATTACAGCTTATCCATTCGGACATATGAGGTTCGATGAATGTCAAGACAAGACGCGGAAAGTCCTATTTCATCACTTTTATTAATGATATCACCCGATTCGGACATATCTATTTGATATCCCACAAAAGTGAAGCTTTGGCTTGCTTTAAAAACTATATGAGTTTAGTGGAAAATCAATTAGATCGCAAGGTTAAGATCTTGTGAACCGATAGGGGCGGTGAATATCAATCAACAAGTTTTAAGGAACTTTGTGATGAAAAAGGCATAGTACATCAGGTAACTATGCCTTATACTCCTCAACAAAACGGTGTTGCAGAAAGGAGAAATAGGACTTTAATGGAAATGGTCCGTTCAATGATGGCGCAAGCTAACTTGCCAATCACCTTTTGGGGTGATGCATTATTAACGGCCGCTTTCATTTTAAACCGCGTACCCTCGAAATCAGTTAGCTCCACTCCTTATTAATTGTGGAACCAAAGGTACACTGACTTAAAACATTTTGAAACCTTGGGGTTGTGCATTCTACGCACATATTTCCTCCCATAAGTATGGCAAACTTGGGCCAAGGGGAAAGAAATGTATCTTTATACGATACGCAGAAAACTCCAAAGGTTATGTTTTTGTTAGTCAGGAAGACAATGGTGGGCTAATTGAGTTTGAGTCGAGGGATGTCACTTTCTTGGAAAACGAGTTTCCAAGACAGGGCGTGATAAGTCAGGACTTATCTCTATTTGAGATTTATGATCAAGAAGGATTACCTCATTCGAGTGGGAGAATTCTTGGTGAAAACGAAAATACGTTTCAACCTTCACCAATGGATTATACGAATGACGATTATCCTATTCCATACGGGAATAATGATCCAAGTGGGAGCAATTCTAACGACATTCCAAGTGGGAGTGATATTAGAATTGATCTAAATTCGAGTCAACAAGGACTTGAAGAATCTCAAATACGACGTAGTAGTCGTATAAGGTTGGCTCCTCTAAGATTTGAGGATGAATTTCCGCAAACCTTTATGACTTTACTACAAGATGATGACGAGCCTGCTACTTTCAAACAGGCCGTATCATGCCCTGCAAAAGACAAATGGATGGAAGCGATGAAGGAGGAATTGAAATCCATGAAAGTTAACCAAGTCTGGGACTTAGTTAACTTACCCAGAGGACATAGAGCAATTGGGAACAAATGGGTTCTCAAGATCAAGCATAAGGCTGATGGCTCTATAAATAGATATAAAGCTCGCCTTGTCGCGAAAGGTTTTACGCAACATGAAGGGATAGACTACGAAGAGACCTTCTCACCTGTTATGCGTTTTACCTCGATTCGCCTGATTCTGGCAATGGTAGCTTGCTTAAACCTCGAATTACATCAGATGGATGTAAAGACTGCCTTTCTCAATGGAGAATTGGACGAGGAGATCTATATGGAACAACCAACAGGGTTTGTAAAAGAAGGAAACGAACATAAGGTTTGTAAACTTCGTAAGTCCATACATGGTCTTAAATAATCCTCGAGGCAATGGTATATACGATTTCAAGAAGTTGTCTTATCAAATGGATTTTCCATGATTGATGAAGATAACTGCGTATATATCAAGAGGATTAAAAGCAAGCATGTTATTAAGTCTCTATATGTAGATGACATTTTAATAACCAGAAATGACAAGGGCTTTGTGATGGATATCAAGGCTTGACTTTCATTAGTTTTGAGATGAAAGACATGGGGAAGTCACATATATCCTTGGAATTAAGATTTCAAGGAATCGTTCGAAGAAACTTCTTTCTCTTTCACAAGAGACTTATATTAAGAAGGTTCTAGAACGGTTTAATATGTAGGACTACAAGTCAAATTGATACTCCTATAAGCAGATGCGATAATTTATATCTGAAATCATGTCCAAAGAACCAAAAGGAAAGGGAAATTATGGAAAAAGTTCCATATTCCAGTGCAGTTATTAGTCTTATGTACGCTATGATGCATACAAGACCAGACATCTGTTTTGCCGTTGGAATGGTAAGTCGTTACCAATCCAACCCAGTGCAAGAACACTGGAAAGCGGTTAAGAACATAATGCAGTATCTTAAAGGAACTGCAGATTTGCAAAAGACTATGATAAACCAAGAAGGTAGACATAAGGTACATATCTACGCATGAGATGATAGAGGATCAGCTTACAAAAGCGATCCCCAGAAATGTGTTTTACAAACACTTATCATCTCAAGGACTGCGTAAGAGCTGAGTTGTACCAATGTAAATTCCCATGTCTGTAAATGATCAAAATTAATAATAAGTTCTTTTTCAAACATTGCATATGAATTTCTTAAGAAATGTTTGTGTACATTTTTGAAATCTCAGCTGAATTGTGTGTATGTCGGACAGATTAAGGTTGGCTCTCTCACATGAGCAACCGCCTTATCTTATCAGATGGATAAGATAGAGATGAGACTAGTTTAAAGTCAAAATCATTAGACGAATGATTTAGAGTCATGACTTAAACAAGATAGTCGAATGAAAGATCTGCATCATATGGATGCTTACAAAAGATCTGAGATCTGTATCACAAGGATATTTAAAAAAGATCTCATAGGATTTTTCAAATCCTATCTGTCTTATGCAGGATGAGAGTCCGGGAATATTTCATGGGTAGTAAAGGGACTCAAAAGATAGGCACTGTGGTGTCTGATCTTTCATCCGTACAACATCATTAAGACATACTCTCCCTGGGAAAGGAGTGATGTTGTAATACGTGTTCATACCACGTATGCATTTCGACCACTGAGTTAGTAGCAATAGTGTTTGCTATTATGTGAGACTCAAAGGCCATATGGGCCTTAACTCTTACCCTCAAGGACTCCAATTGGTTCCTTTAGATTTGACGAGATGATCGCTATCTTAGCGTGTTGCTAATGGGATATGATAATTCGGCTCGGCGGGGCACGTTAGAAAAGCGAATCAAGTCAAGATCAGAAGGTTCGCAAGAAGAGGAAGATTGATTTCATATTCGCATTTGGACTTTAATGATTCAAAGCTGGCCAGCCAATTGTGATCCATATGGGATTCAATTGTTGAATATAAAGTATAAGAAATGTGAAGAAATAATCTAGGTTAAAGCATGCGTTGAACTACTCAACTTTGCACCTTCGAAGTCGTTGTGTATCTCTAACAAGTGCACAACAACAGACTCTACGCGCATGACGGTCGCACGGTCTATTTCTCGGTATGATAGATGAAAGAACTAAGAGAAAGACGTTCTCTTACAATCCCCTCAAGTGTGAGTGGGAGATGTTGGATATGGAAGACGTTAGTACACCCTTGTAGGGGATGTATGAGGGAATACGGACCTCGAACGTCGCGTACACAAAGTCGTGTGCAAAGGGAATATGTTCCCTTGCGGAGAGGACCTTTAGATTGATGAGAAAGTCGCATTATATGTGCATAAGTGCATGCAACATATGGCTAATAAAGGGGTAATATCTTAAGCTTATATTGTACCATGCATATGGTACAACTTAAGCTTATAATATGCCATGTACGATGGTACACCTTAGTTAAATTGTTCCAAAGGAACAATTACTCCTAAAATAACTACCTTGGGGGCTATAAATAAGACCCAAGGGTTAACCATTTCCTTACACTTTTGCATGACATTCTTGCATGCATTTTCATTCTAGCGAAGCTCTGCCGAAATACTTCCTCTCCCTCTATCCAAGTTCTTAATCTAAAAGTAGAGATTTAGATTATGGATTTAGTAGCCTTACTCCGTTCGTGAGAAGACTCGATCCGTCGTGGCGAATCCGAAGGCAAAGTTCCGAGACTACCGTGCCGCATACGCAAGCGTAAGTCTCAACTTTATTTATCGATCCTAACTCTGTTTTGGCAGGATCCTACATCCTCGACCATCCTAGCTGAAATCATCATCCCTCGCAAGCCCATTGGTTGCAGCTGTCTCAGCCCGGATCTAACAGTGGACTTCAGCCCCTTCATAAAGCAGCCCTTTAGCGATTTCCCTGAGACTTCTCGAACTCGGTGGCAAAACGACTTAAACTTCTTTATGTATTCTCCCACGCTCCCATCCTGCTTCACCGAATAGAGCCTCTCAAAGACTCCCCCAGACTACATTGTGCCAAAACGCTTCACCAGAAGAGAGGTGAACTCCTTCCAGTCCGAAACGGCTGCTGCTGATGAGTCCACATGTACCACCCAGTGCCTCTCCCTCCAAGCAAACTCCTACCACCCGTAGCCAGTCCTCCCCTGGTACTGCCGACACCTCAAAGTATCTCTCCACATGGTACAGCCAGTCATCAAGGTATCCGCCCTCAAAAATGGGCATCTTCAGCTTCCTCAGTAGACTCTCTCCAGTAAATCCCACTCTCTCCTGCTGCTGAAATCCTCCTCTCGACTGATACATAAGTGCTCTGTCAGGGATGTATGCCACTGCAGCATCACGTGCACCTCCATCCGCTCTATCCAACTGCCAGTCTCCCCTCTCATCTCTCTGTGGGTGCCCATACTCTGTCTGATGGTCTCTAGGGATGCCCTGAAACCATCTCCAATCTCCTGTCACACCCCCGAAAGGTGGGGGTTGAGTCGACGGCCTTCAAATATGCTGCTGACGCCCTTCAGGCTATTGTAATCCTCCTCCAAGTCCCGCCGGTGGCTGAAACTATGGCGTATGAGCTGTTCGGGGCCCATACTGAGCCACAGGTGGTGCTGACGAGGTCGAGAAGGGCTGTCGGGCCCCCAGTAAGTGCGGCAGAGCCCCTTGGTAGTCAGGAGGCCCTCGAAAGGAACCACGGGGGCAGGCGAAGCCCCCATGGGTGCGACGGGGCCTGCCGACCCCAGTTTTAGGCCGGCGGGCCTCCGCCGTTGCCCGAGGAGGCGGCGAAACATCCGGGAGGGGCGGGCGACATCTGCCGCCCTTCCTGAAGGCTCGCCGGAGGTCCTTGGGCCTGCGGGCCTCCTCCGGTGTGGCCCCAGGTGGCGGCAGGGGCTCCAGGAGGGGCGGGCGGCACCTGCCGCCCCTCCTGCAGGTTCGTCGGAGCCCCCGTGGGCTGCCGCTGAGTCGCCCGCCCCATCCCAGCGGCCGATGACCCTCCTCGCGGTGGCGACGTAGCTGGAAAGCCTCCTAATCCTCTGGATCAGGAGCATAGAGCGGTCCGTGTGGATATATGCCTTCGTCGTCAACATCCTCCGGAACCCCTTGTTAAAAATCACATCGTTTACCTTTTATTCGTTGTCAAAGGTGGCTCCTTTTTGCTTGGATCCATTTTGGAATTGATGTTAGCTATCATCGCCGCTATGTCCCTCATCATCTGTGATCTATTCACCTCCATAGTTACCGTCAATCGCGCTTCGGATGCGGATGTAGCTGCGACGATCTCCGCGGTCTCCTTTTTGACATCGTTAAATCCCTCGCTGATTCTGCTCTCAATCTTCTCCACTTTCTCTTCCAACGCTTCGATCTACTCCATCAGATCGTGCGCTCGCCATGGATCTACTGCTCTGATACCAATTTGATGCGTCTAAGGCTTTTTGTGGGGATAAAGGTGGGATTTTTATGTCTTTGGGCTAATAAAAATAGGGTTTTGATATGAAGAACATATCTGAAATTACTATTAAAAGCTAGAATTATTAATCTAAAGCAAATCTAACAGTAGGAGATTAAAGGGAAAATTGCTCTAGGGTTCTAGGAAATAAAATTACCTTGAGATCAAATCTTCGATAACCCTCCAAGGGCCGGCCGGCCCTTGCTTAAGGGGGATTAGCCAAACGTTGAATTACTAAACGACCCCCCTCGTAGTTGCGAAACTACAAGTTTGACACCAGGTCCGTGGTAGACCCGAGTCGCCTCCTCCTTTGATACACTTGAACAGGCCTCCTTGGTTCATTGGACTCGTTGTGCCCCCCTCTCTGACCCGCGCCATATCAGAAACCTAACTCAGTTATGACTCAAGAAATCCTGACATGGACTTATATTTAACAAAATCTGGCCAATAAACTTTTTCTTTTGTTCCAACATTTCGAATTATGTAAAAATATAAGAACAAGCGACATAAAATCAAATATATTTAGAAAATATAACACTACTTCAAAAGCCAAAGTTAACCAGCTGATTTAACAAGTGAAAAAGAATCATTTAAACCATGAGCAAAGAAGAAACAAGATCTAAAATAAAAAACCAAGAAATTTACACCTTACTACCAAGTCAACTATGGATATTTGTCAATAAGAACCTCCAGAGATTTAAGAAAAGAAAAATATGGGATGAGATTAATATGTCATTATGGGGGTAAAACAGGTCAAGAGAAAGAAATACATGACCCGTTTAAAAAACTAGTTGACCGGTCATATGACTCATCGTAAAAGGGTCGTACCCATTTAGGCTTTACACATATCAGTTTATAGTGGGTAGGGTACCGTGGCGTTTGTGGGTCAGAGTTTGATTGACACCCCTATTGCGGAACCCATTAATCAAGCAATTAGATGTGAAAATCTCAAACTGCTAACAATATTAGGTTTTTACTCTAATCTGTAATCTTCAATGCAGCTTTTGAAAGTGGTCACAACGCAGCTAAGAAACCCAAGGAATATTTGATACTGATTCAGGCAACCATTATCAAACTAGAACCGATACAAGAATGCATATTGAGTAATACCTCCAATTCATTTTCTTCAAAAAGTGCCCAATAACTACTTCTAAAGACATGTGCCCCTTTCGACTCATCATAAAACCAAGAGGACAACTTCCTTAACTACAACAAAAATAAACATATAGGCTTACTGCCTTTTCAAATTGAAATAAGCACATGTCTATATGCTAAATTTACGTAAACTACCAAATTCTTTTGCATTTTCTGCTAAAACATCCTAACCTTTGTAAATTAAAATTAACTCCATAAAACTTTTCATGTTTCATAAAAATACTATAACAGTGTTAACGAAAAATGCAAAATAACTTAATTACCCTTCTATCACCAACAAACTTTTAATTTCAAAAAACTACCATAAATTTTCTTTTTGTTTTGCTTTTGTTATTTAAAAATTTCATTGTTTTCTCTTTTAGTTTGTTATTTAGTTACCATTTTATTTAATTCTTCTCATTTGTTTGTGTTGTAATATTCTTTTTTTGCTTTTTATTTTATTTAGGCAATTTTTTGCTTTATTTTTTTATGTTAATTTGATCTTTATATTAAACATTTTATATGAATATTAGCAATATTTTTGTGATTTATTTTAACTATTTTTTCTCGGTATTTCTTGGTAACAGTATCACGTTTTCTTGTTAAAAATTTAAAATTCATGTTTAAATTATCATAATATTTATGTAATGGTTGTTTGTTAATTTTTCTTTTCATTTCTATCTCCGGCAAGGATTATTTTATTTATTCATTTATTTATTTTCTCTTTGTTCTTTTTTAAAAATTCTCTAAATATTTATTTTTTGTTTTCATGTAATGTAATCTTGTTCCTATATTTTTGAACTTTCAATTTTGATCTTCAAAAAATTTAATTTTTTTATGTTATATATATTTTAAATTTTTTACATCTTTCACTAGCTCTAATTTTTTATTTGTCTTTCAAATCCCTTTTATCTTTTGTTTGTTTTCTTATGGTTTTCATAATTAAAATATAAAATTCTTATTATTCTAAAAAAATCTAAAATAGATCATGACATGTGGGTCCATATAAATCAAAATGAACAAATTACCAAATAAATTACAAAATTACTAAGAGAAATTTAAAAAGGAAAAAAGGAAAAAAACTTCTAAAAAATTCAGCACCTTCCTCTTCCCCATACTCCGCCGTCATTGACTGCCGTCCTCATCATCATCATCATAATCCCATGTAACATCATCATCCTCCACATCATCGTGCTCTTCCTCCTAAGAATTTAGAATACCTTTAACATCTTCTTCTTTCGCTATCATCGGCTGATGCCGTCATCCTCTTCCTATTCTCATCATTATCTTCCTCTTAACATCTTCTTCTTACTCCTCATTAACATCTTCGTTCTCCTTAAAAATTCAAATTACCCTTCAACATCTTTTTCGCATTCCCCCTCCTCTACAGTCGTTTATGCCACCCACCACAGCCACGTCGCCTTCCGGCCTCCTCTACCGCAATATGACAAGGGTTTCAAGGATTTTGGGGGAAGAAACTAAAACCAAAAACCAAAAATAAGAAAGCACTTGTTTTAATGGTTTTTTTTAAAAGAAGCATAATTTCATCCAAAAAAGTTGCGTGCCAACCTGACTAATAGCACTATAACGAGGATAGTTTAGGGGTGGGAATTGGTGAAATTTTATAGAGTTAACTTTAATTTACATAGTTTATGATGTTCTAGGAGAAAACGCGAAAGAATTTGGTAGTTTACGTAACACATATCCATATGGTGGACAAAAGTCAATAATTACATGAACCTCATCATTTCTTGTTTTTCAAGTCACATGGTCCAGTATTATGGAAACCAATTGAAGAGATGTTAATGAAACTTAAGTACTTTCATGGTTTGAGCATCCATCCAGTTACACAAATAACCTAGATTCCAGAAGGTACGGATACTTTCTGATTAAGTAATGCTGTTCTACCTCTCTCGCATCGGCACACATGGGCAGTTCCAAAATCCTTGTCCTGCCTCCGCCGCTTTGTCATCATAATGCCTGATATAAGACATGTACAAGACATACAGGCTTAAATGCTTTAAGTACCAGAATGAGAAATAACAGAAAGAGTTTATGAAAAATATTTACCTACATGGACACAATGGTGCTCCCAGTGAATCTTTATGATCTGCAAGGCCCTGTTTGAATAAAAGGAAACATTTCATAGATCAAAATGATGCTTTCATAAAAATTCTTTGCTAAGGAAACAAGATATCCTATAATAAAGGTTATCAAGTTCAACTCTTGTTAACAAAAACACAGCATAGAAGCCGGCGGTTTATATATCAAAAGAGGCACTCATGTTCCTCCAGATTAAGTAAAACCTTTTTGAAGGAAACTAGATTAGGTAAAACCTACAAGATAGAAAAATATAATTTCAAAATTTACCACTGGCACCAGGCTAATATATGAGAAATAATAGAAACCTCTGCATATAAAATTAACTTTGACAAAGATACCGTTATATAATGCTTTGAATTGCCAACTTAGAACTGTAAACTTCCTATAAAGAGAAGTAAACCATAACATAACAATGATTCAACATTTGCTGTTACAGTTTTTAGCTTTACATAAACTAGTGATCTTTGGTTAGCCCAAAACCATCGTATTAAAATATTGGCTAATTATGTAAACCCTCTTGAGGTTTGCAAGATCAACCACAAAACGCCAATGTTTCACACCAGACACATTACCTTTTTTGGTACCCCCATTAACCTGGAGCTTAACGATATCAATTAGAGATGTTAAATGACATTTTTGGCCCTATAAAAATGTAATTCTACATGTTTGGAATGCTAATTAACTCATGAAGGCGGAAGCGATAGAATTCAAAAAAAAATCTTAGCACATAAAACATTAAAACTCAAGATCTACATATAGATATTAATCAACACGAAATCATCCTTTTATGTGGACTTATACGATTACCATAATCATATTTTGATGATGAAGACTTGATATATCCTCACCAACCAACACGATAGTAGTTTCACCATGACACCATGATCCATAAGTCTAACAAATTAACTAGAACTCGGTCCCAAGCATTGATATTGTTTAGGGGGGGAGAAACGCGAGAACTTTTTTTTGGAAGACTTAAACTTTATCTTAGAGCAAGAGCTTTCACGCAACTCAATTTTCTTGTATTTGATGATTGATTTTGAGAGAAATATTAGAGGCCTATTTATATGTTAGCACCTCTTAATTTCTCTATCATATCTAATGTTGGACTAAAATAAAGTTACCAAATAGTCAAACATGAATTAGAGGCCTATTTATATGTTAGCACCTCTTAATTTCTCTATCATATCTAATGTTGGACTAAAATAAAGTTACCAAATAATCAAACATGAATCATTATAAGTCATATATGAGTTATGGTTCAACATATAGACCATGACTCATCAGCAACTGATCCAACCCAATGGCGGGTGTCTTATAACCAGCCAACTACCTACCGCCAACTACTAACGGCAATTGATGATGAGCTGATTACCAACCGGTTGCCTGTCAGCTAGCTCGTTCAAGCGAGGCTGGACAACCATCAATAGCCAAGGCCTACTACCGGTAGTGCCACCAACCCATCGTGACCACTAGTGACGTCTTTACGTCACCGGTGATATTTCCAGCAAGTTATGGTGTCGGTTTCCTTTTTTGTTAGATCTAAAAGATCTAAATGATGGTTTATTTAGTTTTCCCTTGAGTAAAGAGTTCATAATGCTTTGCAAATGCTTTACTTTCTTGTGACGACTCTTGGAGGTAAATTCCTCTCGTACTTAAATTGACCATAATTTCTGGTGATCATTTGACCATTGTATATCTCATATATTTAAAGTTTTCTCCTTTGTTTATCATTCATGATGAATAGATCATCTGTATGACTCTAAAAATCATATTCTTACTTTGATAGTGACTAAGCTTACCTTACAATTCCATTACATTTATTACAGCGATGCTAGCTATATGTGAAGATCACCAATTTTAAATTCATAAGTATTGGATTGGTGTGAACCTGAGTTCTCAACCAAACATACTAGGTATATTAGCAATAGCTACCATATAATCCAATCTCTACGTCATACTTATATCACTAAAATATCTAGGATATATTAAAATGCCAAACACTATTAACACCTTACTTATTTGATGATGTGATATCCTACTTGATATGGATCAAACTTATTACTCCATATAAATTTATCGGTTCTACCTTAGTGAAAGATTTACTATGGTTCTATATCAACTATATGTGACACGACCTATATCATAAGAGTTCCATCCTAACCGTCACATCCCTTAACATGTTTTGGACTAAGCTTGGTAAATACATTGCTACGATCGAGTATTGTTGATTGGTAAAGCTTAAAGTATAAACATCTCGCGTGTAACGTTCTTTAGTTTCAAGTATAAAAATGTACTAATTGTTACTTGGGAGTTTCTACTGACCATGAAAGTATGTCACCTGTTAGAAGGTTCTCAATGAGTTATTCTGTGAACTTGTTCTCTAACAAACACATATATATTGTCTTATAATATCTCTACATTGAATAGTTATGAACCAACCATACCATTTCTACGGTAAACATTAGTAGACACTAGTGTGTCTAAAATATCAATACCATGTCTTGATATTTCTACGATCAAGAACATTCTAGATTACGTTTAAGCAGTTGAGTAGGTCGCATTATCATAATCTTATTATAATCACAATCTTCTTGCACAATTTAAGGACTTTATCAATGTAATTATTATATTTAATATATACAATCATATATTCATATGAGATAATCACAATAATAAAGATTACTAAATACCATACTATCATTTCGAATAAGATGTATCAATTACAATAATTATCTTAATGATACTTATTTCCCAACATAAACTTAATCAGATAATAAAATGGTAAAATAAGATGTGAAAAGAGCATTTTACCACTATCAACCAGTGTTTTAAAATGCGATTTCATTATTCGTGTGGTTCAACATCACATGATGCATAATCGGTTTATGTACCGATTATGCAAACGATTATGCAAACTATACTGGATTATGCATATATATAGAATTATAGGTATCATATGACACACGATGTTTAGCCTCATATGTGGCCTCGTATATATATGAGGTTTTGAAGTATCGAAGCCCCGGTGATCTTTATCTTCATATTCTAAAACCACAATACACCGAATTTCAGGTGAATTTTAAAGGTTTTGCCCGTTTATCCACCCGTCGCAAAAAGTTTTAATTATGCAAAACCGTTAAATTTGTGATGGATGGATGAATGGGAAGACCCCTTAAATTCACCACAAATTCGATGTTTTGGCATTTTAGAATATGTGGATTAAATGGATGGTGCCTGATCGGGCCCCGAAGGGTCGATGCTAATAAAACCACATCACACGGGTCGTGTATAGTCGCTTATGGGTCGAACACGAGGAGGCGGTCAATGAGTATCGGTTTTATGGGGTCTTTGAATGAAAGCTACACGATAGTGTCGGTGATTGGTTGGTGAATGGTAGAAAGAGTGTGGATCAAAGGGTAAAAGCTCTAGGGCGTGGGAAATCCCCGCCATTTGACTAGGGTTAGGGTAAAACTAGTAATCATCCAGTTGCCAGGTTCATTGGGACTCGGGAGAGGTCGTGTGACCTAAGGGAATTTGCATATCCCCCACTGTCGTGATGCATGATAGGTTATTCCCTTATGTCATGTCCTACCCTGCCGTCGCGATGCAACGATAGGCCAACCCAACCTACACCAATGTCAGTGGTCTCCGATGCATCGGTGTAGTTGGACGTATTACGCTCGACGATTATCCCCAATCTTCATCCCGCCCAGCCCATAGTGACGTTCGGGAATTAGACATACATTGGGAGAGCTCTTAATCGATGCCCGTTGGTGGTCAGTCACACCAATAGTATGGAGCATTGTATGGATCGGATCCCCGGATTGTTCCCGACTTTTGGTCAGTAGCTAATCCGATCGCCCCGAAGGGAGGGGGTTGAATCTACAACGATAATAATCGTCCCAATGTACCCCTAATCTCAACTAGCCCAGCAATTAAATTAATTAGTTAGTTCAACCCATAGTCCTAATCCAATGGGGTTTATCTCATTGTCCTAGATGAAAACTACTCACTATCCATTGCAATAGAAGGGGTTTCTAGCAGTGGGTAGGCATCTAAACCTATTGATTTAGATTAGAACAATAAATGATAAAACAAGACAATAGTAACAAGGGGAGAAAATTTCTATTAAGCAAGGATAAAGTATTACACTAATAAGCAATTAGAACAATGAAAATAACAAAATAAAAGAGTTAGAATCCTTACAAACTTGCCCAAACCCTAGAAAATAACAAAAAAGGCTAAAAGAAGCATTCCTCTGGCAGAAGGATGAAGAGGCGCTTATATACGCCCGCCTAAAAGACCAAAATAGCCCCCAGATTCACCCTGGCGACCACAGAGAAATGTCTAACGTGACCGCGTCAAGAAACAATGTGATCGTGTCGTTCCCTAGCGTGAATAGGGGATTGGGGGTTAAGCGACGCGGTCGCGTCAATGGAGACGCGGCCGCATCGAAAACGGTTACGCGGCCGCATCGTGTTTTGCGGTGGCCGCGTCGTTCTGCTCACATCATCTTAAATTCGCGGTCGCGTCATCTTCGTCCGCGCGGGCCACAAAAGTCTCTGATCTTCAATCTTTTTCTTCACTCTTTACGTCTTCTGACGCGGCCGTTTGGTGGTAATTGACGCGGTCGTGTAGATGTTGCTTCTTGGGCAGTTTGACGTGGCCGCGTGAGATATGGTGACGCGACCGCGTGGGTGGCAGTTGTTCACAAAATCTTCTCTCTTGAACCAATTGACTTCCCGGCTTCGCTCCGTTTGCCTCTTTGCGCTAAGATCTCGACGTATGGTCCCTAATCGGTACATATTTTCTGCAAAGCACGTGAGGGACCACAAAATCAAAAGAAGAGACAAAACGGGGGAAATGGGGAGGAATGGAGAATGAAACGATGTAAAACGTGCATGAAAAAGAGTGGAAAACTATATACAATAAACACTCATCAGTGCCGATCCTCCAAAAGATAGCAAAGTTAGGAGTTGGGAGGCATATACGAGGCTAAGCTTCATATGCATATGATGTCCATTATCTTATATTTATTATATACGATACAATTAAGGGATATTTTGAATAAGGTTGCTCATTAGGACTAAATGGTAGGTAAAAGGACGTCTGGAATTGAATCTTGATGAATTAATGGTTAGGATAAGAGTTTATGAAAATTTTGGGAGAAAACCCTAAAATTGTGGGAGAAACTAAATCTGGATGGAACTAAATTTTGGGTAATTTTAAATTTTAAATTTTGGACGAACTAATTTTTAATTTAAAATTTTAGGGACTAAATCTGTGTTGAAGTAAAATTTTAAATTTTGGAAAACTAACTTTTGAGAGAAACTAAATTTTAGTTTGAACGTGGTTAAAAGTTTTTGTTATGGATGAATATTTTGAAGGTGTTTGTAAATTGTTTTGAGAATTTTGAAGATGCTACAATTTTTTGGGGGAATCTGAATGTGTTGAAATTTTTTGGAAAAATATTTTAAATGCACTGTGACCTATGGTCACGGGGTAAGACTAAATCTGGAGGAAAATTTAATCTGGGTGGAACTAAATTTTAGAGAGCTAAAATTTTAAATTTTGGAGGCAACTAAATCTAGAGGAAACTAAATTATGGGGAACTAAATTTTATGGAGAACTAAATTTTATGGAGAACTAAATTTTAATTTAAAATTATGTGGGTAACCAAATTCTACAGGAAACTAAAATTTTAAATTTTGAGGAGAACTAAATATGGACGGAACTAAACTTGAAAGAAACTAAACTTTGGGGGAAACTAAATTTTAGTTTGGATGTGGTTACCATTTTTTGTTGTGAGGTGAATATTTTGAAGGTGGCTGCAAATTTTTTTGAGATTTTGAAGAGAGTAAATTTTTTTGATGGGGAGATTTTGAATGTGTTGAAATTTTTTGGGTGAATATTTTTAATACTTCGTTACCTATGGTCACGGGTTATGACCAGTATATGTGTGTGTACTAACAAGTTGAAATTCCTAAAAACAAAAGAGAAATAGAAAACGATATTATAAACTTTTTAAAGTTTTCGCAAATGTATCATGTGCATACAATAACATTAATCAATTTAAGATATTGAATTGATGGCAAAAAAATAAACAGCATTCCTAGAAAATATTAAAATATTAACCTAATAAGTTATTATTAATAGCTAAATCATAAATAAATATAAACAAATAACTAGAAAAAAGAGCACTTATCATTCTTCTTTTTGTAACATTAGTAGCTATCCAATTATGCTTCCGAATATGTGCCTTCTTATGCAATATATATGCATAGTGGTTAGGCATCCGAATATGCACGTGCCCGCATATATCGATCACATAACGGATTTGGATGCGGTCCAACAGCACATAATCATATACGGCCACATATATTGCCTTTCAGATCGCTGCTCCCAATTCCTCTCCTGTCTAAACACCAACCAAGCAAAATTCTATCTTCTTTGACCTTTCGCATTTAATCTTCCCCAAATATGAGGTTTTTACTGTATCTAACATAATCCCTACTTAAAACTGTTTTAGCCTTCAATTTAATGGGAAATTTGGATCGCGACAGATAAGAAGACTTGCTAACCTTAGCTACTACTGCACTTCACGGATAGGAAACTGCAAATAACATTTAAAAAGGAAAAAAATGTTACTAAAATAAGTATAAAAAGAGGATTAAAGAAGATGAAAGAAGAGGATAGATGGACGAAGGCTTTATATTTGAACTTGACCTGATATTCAATTGCCAAATTCCAAAGTTATATCATAAGAAAGAAAAAAAATAATTTTCAGCATTATAAATTATAATTTGAATGTGCAAAGCATTTGATAAAAATAAAAAAATGAACTTATATTCATTTAAAATATGAATAGTTTGACATAACCTATTATGTGTTGAGTCACAAGCTCAGATTGTCATTACAGTTTTGTTGGCTAGTAATAACCAAATAATAATCCAATGGAGTACATATTATTGGATCTTGAGATGGCAAGTAGAACACTAGAATGGATGTAAACAGTGTTTTATGAAATATACAATTTTCTAGAAAATTTTACCTAAGATTTCAGTGTTACCCAATTAAATCTCAATCAGCATTCTCTTTCAAATATAGAGATGTATAAGAGTTCTGGAAGCTAATTAATTGCATGTAAAGGCAAGCACAAAGAGAGATAAGTGCAAAGACAATTGATTTGTCCTGGTTTAGGCAACACTTGCCATACATCCAGCCAAACGGCCTCTCATTTATAAATCCACTAATCACGTTTCAAATGAAACCAAGTTTACAACACATCTTTTGCACCACACCTCGGTGAAGGATAACACAACTTGAACAAGCTTAAGTACAACACCTCTCTTAAAGAGAGAAAAACACCTCACTCACAAATAAGAAAAATACTTACAAAATACTTTTACTATAGACAAATATTGAAGCTATCTGTGTTGTAGAAGTGTGGCTATAGTGTTGATCTCCAAATGATGTTGTAAATGAAGCTTTTGAGATCAAGAAGTTGGCCAAAAGAGATTTTGAAAACTCTATAAAACAAGGCCAAAGAGAGTGTTTTCCTTTGAAAGAGTTAAGCTTAAAAACTTGAAAATCTTTTTCTTAATTGCTCATAAATTCATAGAAATACATGTTTAACAACCCTCTATTTATAGGGATCAATCTGGTCAAAATTGATTACCAAACAGCCTCTCAAACGATAAAAATAGCAAGTAAAAATCCTTCCGTTAGAGCTCAACGGCTAGTACTAGACGACTATAGTTTATGTACTAATCGACCAGTCAAGAGCTAGTCAATTGATCCATATACTATAGTCGACTAGGCCAGTTCAGTTCAGAAGCTGTTTGAGCACTATTTAAAAATTGGTCGATCATAGTTCATTGACTAATCGACCAGAGCATTGGTACTAGTCGACTACTTCACGAATACTGATCAACTAGTTTTCTGATACATGCCTAGCCATTGCTCAGATTTGTCCAGTCGACTAGGTACAAGTTCTAGTCGAATAGTCAACCTATAAACGGTGTTTTGACTTACTTAACACTTAGGTTATGATTTTAAAATATTTTAAGACATTTATAATATGTTCCTAGGTATCTGTGAGTTTCAACAAAGACGTTAACATTCTACCAAGACAAAAATAAAAATTACATCAAAATAAATATATTCTTAAAGCTCCTTGATGCAATCACTTGATGATAAGTCTCGTCTTGGTTCCGTTGGTCTCCAAGGTCTTCGTTGACTTTACACATCTTTTTTGTCATCATAGTTTACACCTTCACTCATGAAATCATTGGTACCAATATGTTTGCTCATCATCAATACATTAATGTGATGCTTCAATATTCAACACATATATGCTTGGTGATGAGGAGGGAGTAGTTTTATATTTTTACCTTTTCGTATTTGTTTTCTATTACCATTTTTATTTTTTGATTTTATTTTTTATTTTTTAATTATATTTGGTTTTGGGTTTGTGTGTGTGCGTGTTGGGGGAGGGTGGGGGTGTAGGGGGCTCATAAGTGAAGGCCGTGTCATGTCCCCGCCTAAAAGCAAATATGATCTCTGTGTGACAAAAGTGGAATCAAAATATTAGTAGCCAATGTCATTTCAGGTAATGGAAGATCATTGCAGAAAACTAGATATGTAAATATTTGCATACCTTAATAACAACAGAGGTCACTCCTTTATCAACACAAAAATAAGTCCCTGAACGACGAGCATACTGCTCCGAGAACTTCCTCATTATTTCAACAGATTTTTCAGTCGGCTCAGCTGCAAATGTAGCAAGGATATTCAGAATTGAAATTGTTTCCTTTTTATACAAAAAATAATAAGAACAATGCGTGTAACTAGAGTCAAATGTGTACAGCTAGTTAATACTTCTTTCTGTTTTCCTTAACATATTTATGGAAGTACATTTATCACATAACAATCTCTAAAATAGCTTGCAAAAGTTGCTCTATAGATGTAAAACAAGTTTCATCCAATACCAGCACAGATTCTACAGCCACCAAAATTTTCTGATAAAGAAACAGAACAGACTAGTACAGGCTAGAGTAGGTGGTGATGAATGTACGAGGAAAGGAGTGCAAAGAAATAGGCAATGTAACAGCAAGCCAAATTGAATGCTATATAGAATTAATAACAAAGTTGAAAAGCCAACAGCTGCTTTTATGTGTCCTGTCAAATATACGAGTGTTAATGTATTCCCCAAGTGAAAGTTGGCTCGATTTGAGGTGTTGAATGAGTTGGAGATGTGAAGGCAAGCAGTTGTGCACAACTAGTTTGCCTATGCCTTGGGATCCATGTATCTGACTCTGCACAGTCAAATATGGGATTCATGGTCGAGCTAACTCCTGCAGACCAAACTCCTAATGTCAGAAGATCGGCGGCTCATAGCTAGACAACGTTACAGTCTGAGCTTCAGATAGCTAGACCCGACACTTCATCAGTTCCGCCTTCAGCGGGAAGTTCAACAGCACAGAGGGGCGGCCGTTAGATGCAGTGTCATATCCAAAGTAGAGTTGTAATTGGATTAGAACTTTGTTTGAGTCGGAATTCTAATCAAACATGAATCTCTATTCTATTAGAACACCTATTCTGCACTAGGTTATATAAAGAGTGTTTAGGCGAAGGTTTCAAGAGGAGGAAGATCGAGAGAGATCAATCGTTGTTGTGATTTGAGAGCTGTGAGCCGTCATTATTGAGAGTCAACTTTGAGAGATTGTGTTGAGAGCTTTTGAGAGAAATTGAGTGCTTCTTCTTCACTGGTGAAGGAAGAATATTTGTACTTGTTCTCTTTCGTAATAAAACTCCTTGGTGTTTCTCAGGCCGATCCATGGCCTGAAGTTGTGTAATGCCCCGTATCTGCAATACATCCTTTTGTGTGTACTTCTCTGCCTTGGTAGTTGTATTTGTATTTAGATGAATGTGAATGCGAGTGTGAGTCTGCTCATGTATGTGTCTATGTGTAGGTGTATGTGCATATAAGTGTTCGATTGGATGTGTGTTTGGATGGATGGATGTGCATGTATGTTTTTGGATGTATGCATGTATGCCTTCACGGATGTGTGTGTACACCCATGTGTGGTGTGTGTGCATGTATGGCTATGGGTGTATGAATGTGTGGGTTGTGTGTAATAGCATATGTGTGTATAGTAATGGCATGAGTTGTAATTGTTAGATGTATATGTCCTTTTGTATAGGGTCTTTTGTGCTTATTTACCATTCCTTGTACTCTATATATATCGGGCTATTGCCCTTGGAATAAGATAAGAGAGTTTATTCCTAACATGGTATCAGAGCTAGGTTTAACCTAAACCCTAGCCGTCTTTTTTTTTCTCTGATCTCTCCCGCGCCGAGTCTCCCCGCCTCCTGCACCGATCAGCCTCCCGCGCCGAGTCTCCGCGTCGATCAGCCTCTCGCGCCGAGTCTCCGCCTCCGCGCCGCGTCTGCCCAAAGCCGAAGCATCCGCCTCCTGCGCCGATCCGCCTGCGCCGATCCGCGATCCTTTTGTATGTGGATGATATGATTATCACTGGAGATGATCCCCAGTTTATTGCTTTTGTGAAAGCTCGGCTGAGCGAGCAGTTTCTTATGACGGATCTTGGCCCTCTTCGTTACTTTCTGGGGATTGAGTTTTCCTTCACACCTGATGGCTACTATCTCTCTCAGGAGAAGTATATTCAGGATCTTCTTGATCGGGCTTCTCTTGTTGATCAGCGTACCGTTGATACACCGATGGAGCTGAATGTACATCTTTGCTCTACTGACGGTGAGCCTCTTCCGGACCCCACTCGTTATCGGCATCTTGTTGGCAGTCTGGTCTATCTTGGGATCACTCGGCCGGATATTTCATATTCCGTGCACATCCTGAGCCAGTTTGTTTCTGCACCTACTCAGCTTCACTACAGCCACCTTCTTCGTGTCCTGCGTTACCTGCGCGGGACCAGCCACCGTCGATTATTCTTTCCACGCTCTGGCCCTTTACAGCTCCATGCTTACGCTGATGCGACTTGGGCCAGTGATCCTTCTGATCGTCGGTCTCTATCTGCCTATTGCGTCTTCCTGGGTGGCTCTCTCATCACTTGGAAGACCAAGAAGCAGCAGGCGGTTTCTCGATCGAGTGCAGAGGCTGAGTTGCATGCTATGGCCTTGTTGACAGCAGAGATTATTTGGCTACGTTGGTTACTTGAGGATTTTGGCGTGTCTATTTCCACACCTACTCCTTTGTTGTCTGACAGTACAGGTGCCATCAGTATTGCTCGTGACCCAGTGAAGCATGGGCTCACCAAGCACATTGGTGTGGACGCCTCTTTTACGCGTTCACAGGTACGGGATGTGGTTATTGCTCTACAGTATGTGCCTTCTGAGTATCAGCTCGCGGATTTCTTCACAAAGGCCCAGACCAGAGCACAGCACAGTTTTTATCTTTCCAAACTCAGTGTTGTTGATCCACCATGAGTTTGAGGGGGGTGTTAGATGTATATGTCCCTTTGTATAGGGTCTTTTGTGCTTATTTACCATTCTCTGTACTCTATATATATCGGGCTATTGCCCTTGGAATAAGATAAGAGAGTTTATTCCTAACAGTAATTACTTCCTCAAGTTGAGGGGTAAATTCATTAAGTGGCAATCTTGTAATTTGGGGGTAGATGAAGGGTATTATGTGAAGGGTGGTTTAGTCATTTCACATGGTGCATGCATATCCTTAGGAAAAATCTAGAATTCCAGAGAGAATTATTTAATTACCTTCATTTTCTCTCTCCCTCTCCCTTCCCCATTTCGTGATCCCTCTACCCTTCACCTCCTTGATGCCATGAGCCTCCCCCACCTCTCTCTCTCTCTCTCTCTCTCTCTCTCTCTCTCTCTCTCTCTCTCTCTCCTCCTTTAGAACCAAGGTGAAAGCTTGCTTCCAAGGAGAGTTTGGAGGAGTAGCCATCAAGATGTCTCCTTTCTTTGGGTATGAGTCCATAACTCTCTTTCTTTTCATTGGAATACTATGTTTGAGATTGATATGCATTGTAGTTACTGTGTTGCAGTTGTAGGAGTGTTGTGTTGTGGTTGTTAGTGTGTTGTTATTGTTGTGGATGTTGTGTGATGTGAAGATGATGTCTTTTTATGAATTAGAAACTGCAATTTCAATCGAGCATAACTTTCAGTAGAAAACTCTAAAAATAATGATTTAAGATAATTTGGAAAACTTATGAAGTTATCTCAAACTTTCATGTTGGGACCCACTTATGGTTTCGACCGTAACTGGTCTGTAATAGCTGATGGTCAACTGTATGCCAATTCTAGGCATATTCTGCCACTGTATATGTTACAGAGCATAACTTCCTCCACATATGTCCAAATAATGCATTCGTGGACAATCCGGAATCCCTCTCCTACAACTTTTGTGTTGAAACCTAAATCATATTCTGACTGCAATTAACTGATATCAACTGAACTTCCCATCAAGATAATTCTGAATCAGGATAGACTCTGGATCTGACAATCAACAAGCCATAGCTCCTAGTACAGTTATCTAAATATTATGATTTTTATTGCTATGAAAACATATAAGAATTATCTACAAGTTTTATTTAGAAACCTCTGTCAAATTCTAAAATTAAATTGTTGATAACAACCATTCTTTTGAGACTATTGGTAACCCGCTGTTAATTATGTGATGATGCTAATCAAGTGATATGTGTCTTAGGGCAAGTGTATTGTTTGTGTATTGCTATTCTTCCATGTGATGAATGATGCATCTTGATGTTGTTTCCATTTCATGCTAAGGAAATTTGTAATATGAATCCAAGCATGTGTAGTGATATGTGCTATGTGCCAAGGGCACGGTGTTCCTATGCTAAATAATATGGTTATGTTTACAATGTGATATGAAATGGATATGGGCCAAAACATATATGATGTAAGAGATACGAAACCCGAGATATGAGATATATGGAAGGAGTGCTGCATGGCCCAAAGTGCTACATTGGGCATAATTGCCACGGTAGGAGTCAGGGAAATTCGTCGGGGACCACCTCTTGATGCCATGATAGCTTAGAATAAGGGATCCCTCTAGGTGTTGCATGTGCATCATATGCATCATGTGCATCGTGTGCATTATGGGTGATGTGTTGCATGTTTGGCTATGTAGGTATGCTTGGCTATGTGATTGTTTCTTGTGTGTTTCGTGCTATTTGCCCGTTGTTGTGTGTGCCTTGCATACTGCCTTTTTGGTGTATGTATTGCCTTAGTTTTACTTGTTTACCTTCCTTTACTATGCACTTGTCCCTTTCCTTGTTTCATCACAATGTCAAGCATAATCATTCCACTAGTAGAGTTGTGCACTCCTGTTGTACACGCTTTGACGTGCCCTCCTCTTTTTCCCACAAGTACCACAGGTGGTTGGTGGCAGGCAGCTGAAATGCAGAGTGTAGTAATAGGGAGTGCGTTGTACTGTGTGTTGTACATATGTGGGGTTAAGTGTTGTACTTATGTATGCATATTGTTATGATACATTTGAGATAGTTATTGGTTTGTGTACTTGAGATTCTCTGGGTTGTCTTTCTGTGATGCGTTTGTGGAGCACACATGTACTATCCCAGCATGTGCGTAATGGCCTGCATTTTTGTCGTGTACTCTCTTTCTCTCCTCTAGTTCTCTCTCTCTTCACCCTCGCACCTTCGGGATTACCTGTGACGGATTAGTACCTCCCGGGTACCTGGGGAGCGGGACGTGACAAGTTGCAATCTTCCTCTGTGTTTGGTTGTGATCCGCTCGTCTTCTTCCTTCACCGTGATCGCCAACAATCCCAAGCTTCAGCCCGTGCACAACAAACTGGTATCAAAGCTTACGGTTTCAGCAATCTTCGTAGACGGTGACAATGAGCAACAGCGGCGACGATGACACTTCGAAGGCGTCAACCTCTTGAGAGCATGCTCCAGCGGCTCGGACTATCGTGTCTAACACGAAGTTCGAAATTGAGAAGTTTGATGGTAATATCAACTTCGGTATGTGGAGATGTGAGGTCTTGGATGACTTGAACCAACTTGGTCAAGATATCGCATTGGATAAGAAGCCGACGAGCATGTCGGACTCAAAGTGGAGAACTTTGAATCGCAATGCATATAGGACGATTCGACTATATTTGACAAAGGAGAAGAAATAAACGTTTATGGAGGTGACAAATGCAAAGAAGTTTTGGAAAGAGCTCGGCGATAAATACATGAAGAAGAACATCCAAAAAGACTACATTTGAAGAAAAAGCTTTTCGGTTTGAAGCTTGAGGGTGGAGTTTCTATTGAAGAACATCTAGATTACTACTACAAGCTTTTAACCGACCTAAGAAACATCAATGTCAAAGTTGATGGCGAAGATAAAGCAATGATCCCCCTTAATTCTCTACCCAATGATTACGAATACTTGGTGTCAGTTTTTACTTACGGTAAGAACTCCATTACGTTTGAAGAGGTGTCCAATGCTCTTACGAGCAATGAGTTCAAAAATAACGACGTGGACACAAGAAGCCGAGCTAACGACACTCTTACTGGAATAAGAGGTCGGAGCAATGAGAGGGGTGGAGCTCAAAGGGGGTATTTTCGATGCAAGTCCATGGACAAGAGTATATGCCCTCCTCGCAAGGACTTAGCGAAGGACCAATGTGCAATTTGCTACGAGAAAGGACATTGGGTCAGAGACAGTTTGATGGCAAAGATGAAGTATGTTGTGACTGCAAGCGTTGTTAAAGCCGTTGATGTCGAAGAGTGGGTATTAGTCGGTGCTTCAAATGGCGTGACTTCAGATAGTTGGGTGCTCGATTCAGGATGCTCCATTCATATGATTCACACAGAGGGTACTTTACAACCTTCCATAAAGGTGTTAAGAGTACATTCCTGATGGGCAATGACCGAGCTTGCAGCACAGCAGGTCTCGGGAGAGTTTGAATGAAGATAAGCGACGGTGTTATACGAGACATCAACGGGATACGTTATATTCCCGACCTAAAGTGTTACTTCATATCGATGGGCTCACACGAAGCCAAGAGCTACCGAGTGACGATGTAGAATGAAGCTCTGCGGGTGATCCAAGGAGCTATTGATCGTGATGAAGGGAAGACATAGAGGCAACCTCTACTACTTGGATGGATCGGTTATAACTGGCATAACAGCACTGACCTGTGAAGCCGACAGAGACGACTCATTACTCTAACACATGCGTCTAAGACATGTTAGAGAGAAAGATCTACAAAACCTTATCGAAGGAGATCGTCTTAGAGGAGCCAAACTGGTAAGATAGAGTTCTGTAAGTATTGTCTTTGGGATACAGACACGAGCTTTTTTGGGACGGCCATCCACAATTCGAAGGGTGTGCTTGACTATGTTCACATCGACGTATGGGGACAGACTAGGTCGGCCTCATTGAGAGGTAAACACTACTTTGTATTTTTCATTGATGATTTTTCATGCATGGTTTGGATGTTTTCTCTGAAGTCTAAAGACCAAGTTATGAGTAAGTTCATAGAATGGAAGAAGCTGGTTAAGACTTAGACAAGTCAAAAAGTCAGGCGACTTCGAAGTAACAACGGTGGAGAGTGTAAGTTAGTTCCCTTCCAAGAGTACTACAGAAAGGAAGGGATTCAGAGACATTTCACCGTCAGTGGTACGCCACAACAGAATGGAGTAGCCAAAAGGATGAATCGGACTTTGCTGGAGAAAGTCCGATGTATGTTATCTACTGCCGACCTATCATATGAGTTTTGGGTGGAGACTCTGGCGTAGGTGACTTACTTGGTCAATCGGTTATCTTCTGTTGCATTGGATGGATGACCTCCTTTGGAGGTTTGTACGGTAAAGCCAGTATATGGGATTGTCCGAGCTACTACATTGTGAAGGAGCACAAGCTCGATGCTCGAGCCAAGAAAGCCATATTGGGCGTTAGCGATGGTGTCAAACAATACAAGGTGTGGTGTTTGAGACAAAGGAAAGTGATTGTAAGCAGAGATGTGACTTTTAACGAGTCGGGACTGATGAAGGAGCATGGACCAACGATGGAGCTCAAAGAGACATAGATGAAGCAGGTCTATATGGATGTGTTTAAGGTTACAGAGAGCTCGGCTACTAACTCAAGCCGATCTTTACCAGAGACTGCAGACGATGTACTCCATACAAATGCGGGTGATGTTAGTGGTTTAAGCTCAGATGCTGAAGATACATCTTCTCCACAGATAGCACAATAGATGATTCCATTGCAGCTACAAGACCAAGGCGTGAGATACGAAGACCTACATGATACACTGAGATGGTCTCATTTGTTTTTCCCGTTGTAAGTATTGGCATACCCACTTCTTTCAGAGATGTAAAGCACTCTGAAGAACAAGACATGTGGAGAAAAGCGATGGACGAGGAGATGGAATCACTAATGAAGAATGAAACATGGTATCTGGTGGAGCTTCCTAATGGCAAGAAGGCGATATGGTGTAAGTGGATCTACACCAAGAAGGACGTAGCCAAAGTTGGAGAAGTTTGCTACAAAGCTCGTCTTGTGGCAAAGGGCTATGCACATAGAGAAGGCATCGACTACAATAAGGTTTTCTATCTGGTGCTGAAGCACTACTCAATTCGGATTCTATTGGAATTAGTTGCACAGCTCGACATTGATCTGGTGCAACTAGATGTCAAGACGGCATTCTTCCATGAAGAGCTCGAGGAAGAGATCTATACGGCTCAGCTCAATGGCTATGAGCGCGGCGATGGGCTTGCATGTATGCTTAAGAAGTCGCTTTATGACCTGAAGCAGTCACTTAAACAGTGGTATAATTAAGCGCTTCGAGCGCTTTATGTTAAATGATAAGGGTATGTTTGTAGCCCCTATGAACATTGTGTGTTCTTTCAGAGACTAGAAGATGGGTCCTTAATCTATCACTTACTTTATGTTGATGATATGATCATCGCTTCATCAAATAAAGTGGAGATACATAGACTAAAGTCAGAGTTAAGGTGTGCATTTGAGATGAAGGACTTAGGTGAAACACAGAGGATTCTTGGGATGAAGATTTACCGAGAACGAAGTGGAGTTATAGCTCATCTTTCACAAAGTCGTTATTTGAAGACTGTCATACAGAGATTTGGTTGTAAAAGTATGAAGTCCGTATCTACTCCACTTGCAACTCACTTCAAGCTCTGTGCTAAGCATTGCCCAAAGAACGATGAAGAGAAGAAGCTCATGGAGAGCATATCATATGCTAATGTGGTAGGAGCCTTGATGTATGCTTTGGTGTGTACCTAACCCAGCCTATCACATGCAGTTAGCATGTTGAGCCAATACATGCACAATTCGAAAAAGTATACTGACGAGCTGTTCAATGAATACTTAGATACATCAATGGTACAATTGACATCGGATTGACATATAGCCGATGAAGGTCCGCGAGTTGTGGGCTATGTCAATTCCTACTTTGCAGGCGACATTGATGGAATGAGATCTATGATAGGCTACATCTTCATCCTGTCAGGAGCTCCGATTTGTAGACAGCGTATACTTCAGTCTACGATAGCATTGTCTACTACAGAGACAAAATACATGCACTGATTGAAGTAGTAAAAGAGATGATATGGCTCATGGGCTTGATGGATGACCTAGGAGCATGCCAAGAGAGGTATGATCTCCATTGTGACAGCCAAAGTGCAGTGTACCTAGTTAAGAACCAGGTCTTTCATGCACATACCAAGCATATCGATTTGAGATACCACTTTGTCCGAGACTGTGTGAAAGAAAAAGACATTAACTTGATGAAGATCAGAACAGAAGACAACCATGCGGACGTGTTGACTAAGATTGTATCTTCAGCTAAGTTTAAGCATTGCTTGAACTTGCTCAATGTTGTATCGAGGTGATGTCGATGGCAGCCCCTAGTTGGGGCATTGAGGCTCAGTGGAGCCAGGTGAGCCCCGACGGAGGCATTGAGCTCTTTGGAGATAGTTGAAGGGAACACAATGTGACTCTTACTGAGGTGATGTAGAAGGTCGATTGTGTGACAGAGGCCTAAATCTCGCCAAGATGGAGATTTGTGAAAGTTGGCTCGATTTGAGGTGCTGAGTGAGTTGGAGATGTGAAGGCAAGCAGTTGTGCAGAACTAGTTTGCCGATGCCTTGGGCCTATGCCTTAGGATCCATGTATCTGATCCTGCACATCCAGATACGGGATTCATGGATGAGCTAACTCCTGCAGACCTAAGTCCTTAGGTCAGAGGATCGATGGCTCTCAGCTCGACAACTCTACAGTCCGAGCTTTAGATAGCTCGGCCCGGTACTTCGTCAGCTCTGTCTTCAGCAAGAAGTTCGACAGCACGAAGGGAGAGACAATTGGATGTAGTGTCCTATCCAAAGTAGAGTTGTGATTGGATTAGAACTATGTTTGAGTCAGGAATCCCTCTTCAATTAGATACACATGTTGAAACACTAGAAAATATAATGTAAGAAAAGTATATCCGAGTAAAGATAGGCATAATCCCAATAAAAGATAAGATAACATTGCTTGAGATGGTTTGACCATATATGCTGAAGACATTGATGTGCCTGTTAAAAAGGCAGAATATATATGAATATTAAGATGAAGAGAAAGAGAAATAGACCAAAAATATAGATGAACATAATAAGAATGGATATGAAAGATCTTGATTTGATGATAGAGAACGTTCTAGATCATAATGTGTGAAAAACGAGTATACGACATCAGATATTCTTTCTATTGAGTCCATGAAACAATTTTTGGGATGAACACTAAGATGATGATGATGATTTCGTATAATGTTATTGAAGGGTTGTCAAAAGAATTAACGAATTCAGACACCTTCAATACATGGTTGTTCAATAACAGATTTGATGATGGTAATGCCGCAACTAACTTTTGGCAATGGCATAAATCTCTGTCAAAAAGTCATTTGGAAAGATACCCAACAAGTTTCCCATTCATTACTGGATAAATAATTCAAAGGGCAACCATTGCCGTTTGATTCTTTGAGGTTTATGTGATCAAAGCAGAATGTCTAGATGTTGGGTTTTTGACAAAGGTTGCAAATCTAAGACAAGTTTTCTCCATGTCATAGAAAATGGCAACCCTTACCATTTGATTCTTTGAAGTTATGTGATCAACTCACAATGTCTAGATGGTGGGTTTTTGACAAAGGTTGCAAATATAAGACAAGTTTTCTCCATGTCACAAGGTTAACAGATAGACTGGCACTAAGTAAAGTGGTGAGGCATATAGCCTAAAGGGCTCAGCATATTGAGTTATTTTAAAAGATCCTCTCCAAAGAATTTCATGCTCTTTTTACTCTGCTAGAAATATCCAAGTTAAGATTCCTATATGTTTACATTAGATAACGAACCTAGGTGTGATGTGTTATTGTTTCCCAAGGAATTACACGGACATCGTGCTCCAATGTGTCTCTTTTGGAAAGATCCAATCATATAGGCATACATGTGACGCTAGCCTTCAACAAAAAGGAGTTGCCAACTACAACAAGAAACTTCAGTTGAGACAGCCAGGGTTCACCATCCTTCCCAGCCGTGGGGGATGACAAAAGAACATTACTAGCAGGGAGGGATGACGCAATGTTGGATTGCCTTGCATCAAAACTTTCCTAGCTTGTCCTAATTCTAGTGGTGTTCCTCCCCCAATTTTTCCCAAGTCCCTAAAATCTCATCATGCTTCTCATACTTTATCTTGACAAACGAGAAGTAATACATGTATTTGGAATAACTGCAAGTCCCATTGGCAATGGTTGTTCGGATGGTGCAGGTGCCTAGAAATTTGGTCAAGTCGTGGCAACGATGGTTACTGATGAAAATTTATGATTGATATTCGTACGTTTCAAGGCTCCCACCAATATGTCGCTCGTTTCAACTACCACCAAGTTCAAAGCAAGAGTTAAGACAAGAGCCACTGACAGACCATAGAGTGCTGTTGGCAGTGTCATCAACAAGGTGATCAACAAATATTTCCAAGACAGGGAGATTATGCTAAACTTGGATAATAAGTAGCCACCACAGATAGAACCAAAATAAGAGTCGCATGTAGCATCAAAACTGAAGCCTAGTTTGAGAGTTGAATTCCATCCTGACCCAAGCCAGACCCAAAGCCTCATTAAAACCCGGTATAACAAAGTAAACCTCGGCAGGAGGCAACATCCAAGTCATAGCTTCAACCAACACCAGAACAAAAGTTGCAATCTGAGCCAGGGTCATACGACTCCTATCCTAAGCCAAAGGCTAAGTTATAGCATTAGTTGATCCCTGAAACACATGTTGGAATGCTACATACAATCGACTTGGTTACTTTGAACAAGGTTTGAGAATTTAGTTTCTGCTTCGGACGTTGGAATAATTCTAGGTTCCAGACAGTCTCATTGTTCTGTATGTTTCATTTTGAGTTTTTATTTCCCATTTATTTGTCTTTTACGCGTGTGCGCGCACACACATTATGAGTTTAATGGAAATCAAGTGGCCAAGGAAATTTTTCTTCCTTCATTGATCAACCACCGGCCAAGCCCCCCCCCCCCCCCCCCCATGTTTTTTGAAATGTTTTTCCAATATGTTCTACACCTCATGGTTGATCACCACACCAAAAATCTACACCTCATGGAAGATCACCAAACCAAAAATCAAGTGATTCCAATACTTTCTGCACATCGATCCACCCATTGCAAAATCAACGATCGCATAACAAAGAACTTTTTGCAACGAGTGGATCGATGAACAAAAAGTGTTGGAATGACTTGATTTTTGGTGTGATGATCATCCATGAGGTAGAGCATATTGGAAAAAAAATTGAAAAAAATATAGGATGGGCTTGGCCATGGGTGGACAAAGGAGGAAAATCCTCATTGGCCACCTGATTCCCATTAAACTCATATATTACCCAATAACAATACATTTATAATATAATTTTTAAATTTTTAATAAAATATTAGAATTTTATAAAGTAATTTATAGAATTTTAATAAATTTTTACAGTTTTTAAAGTTTTTAGAATTTTAATAAATATTTTTGTATGTACATGGTTCAAATATGTTTGGGTATTTAAACCCAAACTCATATTTTATTGGACTTTAATTTAGATATCAAATGTGTGTGTATTAAAACCTAAACTCATATTTAAACCCAAATCCAAACTCATCAAAAGAAAAAACCCCAAAACATATCCCTTTCCCATCTTTCTCAAGCTTCTAGCAATAGCGACTTTTACACCAAAAAAGATAGGATCTAAAGCGATAGCAGCGATATCGAAGAAGAAGAAACAACGATAGTAGCAGGTAGAACAATGCTCACCCAACAAAAATAAAAAACTTCATGCAAAAATAAAACCCACCTCTCCTGAAACTAGATCTGGATCTAAAGCTAAAAATGAAGCTAGAATTGAAGTTGATGTTATTGTGTTTTCAAAATCAAGGTGATTTTCTGTTTTATTTTGCTTGTGCTCAATTGGACGTGCTGCAAAAAATTTATAGAAATTTGAATTCAATTAGTGATTCATATAGATCTATATCGTTTGTTCACAAGAATTATTACTGATGCATCACGCTTGCAGTAACGTTTTCCTTTTTTCTTTCTTTATTCTTCAATCTATCAACTCCTTAACCTTGGTTTTGACTAGTTTCGGTTGAAGCAAGCCGAAACTGGTCATCATGCGAACAACGACCGATACCAATTTTGTCTCGTATCGCCCATGTTCGAAACTGAAATGATATAGCTGAAACCATGTTGTTTCAACTGAAACCTCAATCCTTGATTTTGAAAATTCCACTGTTGACTTGTCATCAAGTTTTGCACCATATTCTATCTACTTCTCTCTTTTTGGATCTACACATCGATATGATTGCTCTAATACAAATAATTTCATCAGCTTCACTCCAAAACTTGAGAAAGAGTTTTCTCCAACCAATTGAGTTTTATTGCAGGATAAGCCAGCATTGAGTACTATTTATCTCAAAGCTGATGAAGAACATGCATATTCCAGAGGAATCCAGCTTAGAGTTCTCTAGGTTTACCCGGTTGGGACTTATTTTAGCTCATGTTATTTAATTGCACGTGTGGTGCATGTATTTACATTGGGCTTCTAGAGCCTTCTATTATTGCTTTATCTTTATAAAAAATTGCCTTATTTTAGCATGCATGGTGCATGCAGTTCTAGGGTACAAATTATCATCGTGTCGAACTCTTGCAAATTCATGGAATCCTCGATGATTGATAAATGAAAAGAATGATTTGGTTTATTAGTGGTTTGTGAGAAGTCCTAATTTTTTTATCAAATCTATTATGCATGTAACGTGTGAGAGTTGGTGTGTGATCTGTTACGGAATAAATCCGCACATCAAGAGTTTGAGGGTGTTGATGAATGAACCTGGTTGGGATAGTCATGGTACGCGGGAGGTGGGCGATTGGATGAGTTAGCATCCAATTGGCAGGGCTCTGATCCGTGCCATGGAAGCCAGGACCGGTCTATCTCCCTCACTTTCTGTAACACATGAAGATTGTCACGGGGTCGGGTCTGGGGCCCGACCAAATCCCCTCCGATGATTAAGTCAGTGGCTGACTCAAATGGAACTCGGTGGGGCTAGGCCCAACCGTCCGCTAGTTGTCCGACCGAGCTATGAAAGAGGGGCTATAGTTTTGGTAGAGTATGTATAGAGTGTTTAGGCTACCTCAATGTTGGATCCCTCTTGTGCCTACTGTCTCTCGGCCTTCATATAGGTGAGCCATCCCGTTGTAATGTTCGGGGCAACGATAAGACGTTATTGCCGACATTGATGAGAATGTGTTGATTAGGAAGTATTGACCCCAATGATTGCCACCATTTGATGAAGTACGAAATGTCAAGAAGGCGGGCCATAATCGGTGGATTAATGGCCAGAACTGCTGGATTGATGGCCATAAATATTGGACGAATGTATGCCTTAATTGGCGTAACAATGGCTATTATCTTTCGAGCTCTACCGCTGCAAAGGTTGAGGTTGGGACATGTAGCATGAGAAAGAAATGGCTCCTTTCGTATAATTAGTTTGGCTTGCGAAGTTGGCTAGGGACAATAATTGGTCGGCCCGATGAACAGTATGTCGGCCCGATAGGGGGAGTGGCCCCTAGCCTTACGGCTGACGAGTACGTCGACCCGTTGGGGGAGTGACCCCAGCCTTACGGCATACGATATATCGGCTTGCTGGGAGAGTGGCCCCAGCCTTACGGCTGACGAGTACGTCGGCCCGTTGGGGGAGTGACCCCAGCCTTACGGCATACGTGGTTCATTCGGTGGCGAGAGGAGTAGCCCTCGACTTATGTCCGACGAAGGGGTAGGTTGGCCCACTGGGAGAGTGGCCCCCAGCCTTACGGACGACCGGTTCATTTGATGACGAGGGAAGTGGCCCCTCGACTTACGTCTGACGAAGGACTAGGTCAGCCTGCTGGGGGAGTGGCCCCAACGTTACGACAGACTGTATGTCGGCCAATTGGGGGAGTGGCCCCCAGCCTTACCGCAGACGAGAGGTCGGCCAGCTGGAGGAGTGTCTCCCAGCCTTACGACGGACGAAAGGTCAACCCGCTGGGAAGTGGCCTCCAACCTTATGACGGTCAAGAGGTCGGTCTACTGGGGGAGTGGCCCCCAACCTTACAGCGAATCAATTGGTCAGCATGCTAAAGGAATGGTCCCAGCCTTATGACAAATCGATGGGTCGGCCCGCTGGAGAAGTCGCCCCCAGCCTTACGGCCGATCCGAGTTCTTGGTCAGCCCGTTGGAGGAGTGGCTCCAGCCTTACGGTCGATCCGAGTTTTTGGTCAGTTTACTGAACGAGTAGCCCCAGACTTAAGACGAACTGATGGATCGGCCCGCTGAGAGAGTGACACACAGCCTTACGGCCGATCCAAGTTCTTGGTCAGCCTACTGGGGGAGTAGCCCCCAGCCTTACGGCGAACCAATGGGTCGGCCCGTTGGGGAGTGGCCCACAGCCTTACGGCCGATCCGAGTTCTTAGTCAGCATAATGGAAGAGTGGTCCCAGCCTTACAACGAACCGATGGGTCGGCCCGCTGGGGAAGTGACCTATAGCCTTACGGCCGATCCGGATTTTTGATCAGCTCGCTGGGAAGTGGCTCCCAGCCTAACGGCCGATCCGAATTTTTGTTCAGCTCGCTGGGGAGTGGCCCCCAGCCTTACGGCAAACCGATGGGTCGGCACGCTGGGGGAGTGGCCTCCAGTCTTACGGCGAACTGATATGTCGGCACGCTGCTAGAGTGGCCCACAGCCTTACGACCGATCCGCGTTTTAGGTCGGCACGCTAGGGGAGTGGCCCCCAGCTTTACGGCTGACAAAAGGTTGGCATGGTATGGGAGTGGCCCCAGCCTTAAGGCAGACAGTGTGTCGGTCCGCTGGAGGAGTGACCCCAGCCTTACAGCTGACGGGTTCGTTCAGTGATGAGGGGAGTGTCCCCTTGACTAACGTCTGACGAAGTAGCAGGTCAACCTGCTGGGGGAGTGGCTCCAGCCTTACAGCCGATTTGCCAAGCTAATTGTGGGCCTGCACACTTTAAAAAATAAAGTGAAAAAATGGGCCGACCAAGTGCCCTAATGGGATGCATTTGCCGAAGATATGTCAGCTCGCCAAAGAATATGTTACCTTTGTAAAAATATAAGCCAAAATAAGTTGAAGAGCTTGTTTGATGGGATTGTTTTACTAATAATATCTTATCCAAGCCATTGGATGAGCTTGGGTGGTGGAGGTAGTACAAGTCCTCCTGTATACGTCATCATAGCTCCTCTTGTGTCCGTCATCCTAGCCCCCGCCACGGCTCAGGTTTGCTCTGGAAAGTAGAAAATTCGAGTCGTTGGAAATTATGTTGATGACGTTGGGGCAGGTCAGACTGGATGGGTCGGAGGTATGGGGAGCACGACAGGATCGACGGCGTTTCAAGCTCAGTACTTGCAAGCTCGGAATTGCAAGCTCGGCAGGAGCTCTGCAAACTCGGATTGTTTTGAGCTTCCCAAGCCCATACAGTAGTTATTCAAGCACCAGCAATTCATTACATTCAGAATCCCTCACTGAGATTTAGCAACTCGTTCAAAATACTGACTGCATTTCATATTTCACATGTAAGTAGCCTTGGGCAACCTCGGAATTGGATGAACCACCAAGGGAACGGCCCTCTCCAACGTCAGCCCGACGGCATCTTCCGTGTCCAACATCTCGCTCCTCTGCCCATCCGGCAACACCCAGTCGAAGCTCTGGATCAGCGTTGCGGTTATGAGCTGGACCATCTTCAGGTCCATTGTCATGCCGACGCATATCCTTCTCCCCGCCAAAAATGGCAGAATCTCAAAATCATTCCCTTTGACGAGCATGTCGTGCCCTCCCCCCAAGGAGGAAGCGGGCAGGACGGTACTCCAACGTATCGGGCCACATCTCAATGTCGCGGGCTATGGCCGATGGATTGAGCAGGAGCACCGTTGCATCACGCCCTTGGGGATACGATAGCTTTTGATCTCACGTGCACCTTTTGACAAGTGGGGGACGGACAACGGCGTCGACGGATGCAGATGGAGGGATTTCTTGGTGACCACACGGAAGAAGCGGAGGTTTCTTCTCCGTCGTGTGGTGACACGATGCCAACTAGAGGCATGGTGCTGATCGTTAGGGAGCGGATCGACAGGGAAGAGCTCAGCAGGGAGCTCGTACGGCGTCGATATTTGATCGGACCCGACCATGTTTGCTCAGTGGGAGGGGTCTCGGACAGAGTGCCCAAGCTCTGAGGGAGTGGGCTCAGCTAGAGGGCCTATGGTTGGCTAGAGGAGCTCGGCTAATTCGGCGGGGAGGCTCGGATGCTCGGACGAAGGCTTTGAGCTCGAAGGTGTGAGCTCGGCTCGCTCAGCATGGAAGCGTTGGGCTCGACATCTATCCAAGCTCGGCACCCCAAGCTCGGCAGGATCGGCAGCCCTGTAAGCTCGGCATGATCACCATCAAACTTGAAGTCTAACCTCGGATCCGGCTCCGATCTAACCGTCATGTGTAACGACACCGACGATCGTTTACTCTTATTGCTAAGCGAAACACATCCATTGTGAAAGACACAAGCTTTCCCCTCAACTCCCTTCAGATCTAGTGGCATGATCCCAAAGCTAGGGCAGATTGAAATCTATTGATCACTTGGCTAAAGGATCCAATCACATCATTACCATATCCTGATCGGTCCTGTGGAGCAACTCTCCTGCCAGGACTAGCTTTTATACGCTTCATGTCTGAGCTTCCCGCTTTCACCCTTTTGTGCTTACTCGACTCGGGTCTTTTCCATGCAATGGAAATGGCGATGTCATTGGGAAACAGATGGAGAAGGACAAACGCGTGGATCACGGTAGCTACGAGCAACTTCCCAAAATTCACATTGCACGTCGCGCCCCGCCAGCTAGTGTAGATCGCGACCTTCAACTTTGATTTCCTGGCAGGGATGACGGACATGGAGAGGACCTTTGTCGAGATCTGACTGGCTGAGTTGGAAGCTGGCAGCAAGGGTTAGTGTCTGGGGATTCCGTCGATGTCGAAAGAGTCAACGAGAACCAAAGTGACCGTCGTCGTCTGATTGTTGAGGCGGATCTCGCAGTAGCAGGGGGACGAGGATGGGTGGATGCCAGAGCGAGCGGACCGAGAGGCAACATGGATCTTCAAGGCGAGGTTTCCATGGGAAGACTAGGGACGACATGATCCTGCTCTGCTTGCTCACTTCAAACGCCACCAAAAGATAGGATAGCTCCGGAGGAATGGAAGAAGAGAGTTGCCGAAACTCAAAGAACCCGGATCTACTGGGAGTTGGGTAGCCTCCGTCACCCCTTCGGGAATCTACCCTTAAAGTCTTTGATTAGAGGAACGAGTCATTGTCGGTGTGGTTGACGACACGGATGTCAATTTGTTCCCACAGACGGCGCCAAATGTTACGGAATAAATCCGCATATCAATAGTTCGAGGGCGTTGTTGAATGAACCTGGTTGGGATAGCCATGGTACGCGGCATGTGGGCGATTGGATGAGCTGACCCCCGATTGGCAGGGCTCTGATTTGTGCCATGGAAGCCGGGACTGGGCTATTTCCTTTGCTATCTGTATAACAGGAAGATCGTCAGGGTGTTGGGTCTAGGGCTCGACCAAATCCCCTCCGATGCTTAGGTCAATGGCTGACTCAAATGAGTCTCGATGGGACTAGGTTTGACCTGTTGGGAGGTCGTCCGCTAGTCCTCTGATCGAGCTATGAAAAAAGGAGATATAGTTTGGTAGAGTATATATTGAGTGTTTAGGCTACCTAAATGTTGGATCCCCTTGTGCATGCTGTCTCTCTGCCTTCATATAGGTGAGCCATCCCGTTGTAATGCTTGGGGCAACGATGAGACGTTATTGCCAACGTTGATGAAGATGCGATGATTAGGAAGTATTGACCCCCAATGATTGCCACCATTTGAAGAAGGAATATATGCCATGAAGACATGCCATAATTGCTGGATTGATGGTCATAATTGCTGTATTGATGTGATGTGGCTAGTAATTAAGAGGAGGGGCAATTGAGTAAAATAACAAATAGGGGAGTTTTCTATTTAAAGGGTGTTGAGCCAGCCCTAGAGAGGTATGCGAAAATTGTGAGCGTTATTTTATTTATCCCCTTAGATTAATTGTATTAGGATTTGGCTTTTTCCCCTAGGTTAAGAATTGTTTCCTAGTCTTAGTTAGCGAGTAGTTGAATTGTATTCGGGTTTCTTTTTAATTCTAGATCTGAAATTCCAATAAAAATCCCTTTTTTATCATCAAATCCCTAGCAAAACGCATCAATTGGTATCAGAGCACTAGTTCCAGGGCAAGCACCCGCGCCATGGAACGGATCAGAGAGGAAATGAGGGAGAATCAGGTGAAAACTGAAACAAAATTGGCGGCGATGGCGGAGGCAATAGCGGCATTATCCATGAAACTCAACTTAAAGATAGATCCAAGCAAAAAGGAGCCGCTTTTGACAACAAATAAAGATCCGGGGCTAGATCTGAAGATTTTAAGTCCAGATCTACCAGATCCGGAGCCAGATCTGGAGCTTTCAGGCGTAGATCCACTAGATCCGGAGCCAGATCTGAAGAAGTTAGGGAACAACGACGCAGATCTGTCGTCGGAGAGGGATGACGAAGCCGATCTAACCACATCGAGCTCCCAATTGATCGTCGTAGCTCCGTCGAGCTCCCAGAAGATGGCAGCAGCGCTGTCAACCCCCCAGAAGAGCACAACGGTGACGGCAAACACCTCGGGAGCCCCTCCGACCCCCCAGAGGTGTTCACCGGCCACGACGACCCCCCACAGGGCCGCAGCTGCTCTGGAAACCCCCCTTCGGGGTCCGACGAGGCATTCGAAGCGAAGGAGGGTGCTCGCAAGGACTTTTAGGTGTCTTCGACCTCGCCACCGGCGGTTTTCCGACCCGCCGCCTACATTAGCCCACTCCTCTCCTCCGGGCGAACCCATCGAGGCCCTCGCCGTGGCCTACGGATGCCGACGACGCTGGGAGGTGCGGAGGTCGACGGCGACTAGGGTTTTTGAGGGACGCCGCCGCCGTCTCGACCTGCGACCGCCGCCATCAGACTCGCCTCGACGAGGCGAGGTCAGGGGACCCCTCCCCGCCGCCATCGGAGCATGAAGCCACCGGAAATCCTTGTCGGCGCCGACGAGACGATGTCGGCTCGGGGTCGGCTCGATCCAGCCGACCCCAAGCCGAAGCTGTCGGCTCGAGCCGAGCCGACGGCTCCAGTCGGCTCAGCCGAGCCGATGTCTCGAGCCGACTCCGCTGACGGCTCGGCTCGAGCCGATGAACAGGGCCGATTTTCTATTTCCTGGGATTTTCGGGCCAGTTTCTGCCGATTTTCTGCACTGGCTTCGAATTTTGACGTTTATGGGCCCGTTTGGAGTTCGAATTCAGAACAAAAAGAGCCACTACGTAGAAGATTCAATCACTGACACTCCCCCACTCCTGCAGCAAAGTTACGAGGAAGATGGAGCTCGTGGGTGGCCCTTTGATCCAGGAGGAGGCGAGGAGACTCGTGGCAACGAGCGGAAGACCTCATTCGTGGACTTCATGCACCACCTTGAGGACAAGATGGTCTTTCAGGGACGGAGTAGTGATGCGGCTAGTAATTAAGAGGAGGTGCAATTGAGTAAAATAACAAATAGGGGAGTTTTCTATTTAAAGGGGGTTGAGCCGGCCCTAGAGAGGTATGCGAAAATTGTGAGTGTTATTTTATTTATCCCCTTAGATTAATTGTATTAGGATTTGGCTTTTCCCCTAGGTTAAGAATTGTTTCCTAGTCTTAGTTAGCGAGTAGTTGAATTGTATTAGGGTTTCTTTTTAATTCTAGATCTGAAATTCCAATAAAAATCCCCTTTTTATCATCAAATCCCTAGCAAAACGCATCATGATGACTATAATTATTGGACGAAGGTAGGCCATAATTATTGGATGAAGGTCGGCCATAATTATTGGACGAATGTATGCCGTAATTGGAGTAAAATTGTCCACTAAAGTGTGTGAGGTCCAAATCATTATCAGTTACTTATTTATTAAGGGAGTTGCTTTGCAAACCCATCGTTTTGCTCTGCGCACATACCACTTATTTACAAGTTCGCCATTGAAAATTTACAGATGTGCCATTGAAAATTTCTCAATCTTTTCTTCTTTTACACTCGTCCACTCCCCTCGTCTCTAGCCACCCTCCACCACCCACCGCATCTCCCGAGCCCCGAGCCCCCCTCCCCCCCCGCCAGCTAGCCCCCGCCAGCCCCCTCCCCCCTCCTCCGCCCTCCACAGCCATCATCCCCCTCTTCCCCAGCCTCCTCCGCTCCCTCCCCATCCCCAGCCACAGCCCCTCCTCCGACCTCCCCAACCCCCCGCCCCCTCTTCACCCCCCCCCCTCCGCCCTCCACATCTCACATCCCCCTCCTTCGCCCTCCCCAGCCCCCCTCTCCATCTTCAGGCGCCCCCTCATCACCCCACCCCTGCTCCCTGCGCATAGACCTAAGGCTATTTTCGAAAATAGGTTAAATTGGTGTGCGCAGTAAACAATTTTAATGGCAAACTTATAAATAAATGGTATGTACACGGAGGAATGGCAAACTTGTAAATACGTGAAATGTGCGTGCAGCAAAACGGTGGGTTCATAAATCAACTCCCATTCATCAACCCCTTTTTTCCCATCAGATACCTAAATCTTCCACCAACTCCAAGATCAAGTTAGTCCCAAGTCCCCTAGTCCACCAAAATTCCAACCACAAACTATAGCTGCTTTGGCGTTACCCACAGGCAGGCGCCATGTTTTTCATGGAGAAGCCCATGCCTTAAAAGTATTCTCAGATTTGTTCCCCAACTAAGAAAAAGAAGAACTTGTTGAATTTGAGGGTAAGCCATCACACCCCCTTTCGTTTCATCCACCTTGCCAACCCGAATATTCATCTAATGAACTGAAATAATGACTTATTCGTTGATTTGAAACAACAGGTACATGTATGTACATATAGCAAAGATGCCTCAATTTTAAATCTTAGCAAATGTATATAGATATATACACAGGAAAAAAATTAATAGAGGGGATGAAAGTGGAGATTGGATTAAATTGGTAGATGAATAAAACGAGAGCGGGGAGTACATTCCGAACCTTTGGCATGAGTAACTACATGCCGACGAGAGCAGCGCCGGCGGCAGATCGAAGGAGGAGGAGGAAGGCCAACCCCGTTGCCGAGCAAAGCAGAAGCAGCTTGAGATTGAATGCTCATGCTCATACTAGAATTCCTTCGATCGATCGACCGATTTCACTGTGGAAATTAAAGGAACGTCTTAACAATTTATTCACAATGGTTTTTATTCGACAAACCATTGTTCTTATTTTTATTACTGGTGTAGTTATTTTATTATTAGTATGCCAACCACTCATTTGACAGCCGGGAGGATAATATTGGATGCCGAGAAATTAATGTTGGCCATGTTATAAACGGGTTTTTGGCGGCCCAACCCGTTAGTGGGTATCCACCCATTATGTAACCCTATTACTATAAATACAGGGCTACGGGGTTCCGTAGCCGCCATGGTTTACAACACGTTATCAGCACGCTCAAAGCTGAGCCGAACCTCTGCCGACGGACAAATCGCGACGCGAAAGGGCTTCCTTCACCGAACGTCGCTAGATCCGGCGGGTAGGATCTAGAGGTAACCTTCATCCTCTATATCTAAATTTTTCATGTGCATGATTATGGATCTGTGATTTTCTTTAATTAGATCTAACTCTTTTACTTAGATCTGAATAAAAAATCACATTTTTAATATTAATCTCTTTTTAAAAAGAGTTTTTACATCATTTTGGATGAAAAATCAACTTTTTCACGCTAAAAATCATATTTTTACGGTAAAAACGTTGATTCAAAGATTAAAAATTGTATTTTTACAATAAAAATCGAATTTTTCCTCCGTAATTCATGAATCCAGAAGATTTGGCACCCCTGCGCACGCCCGACGTGTGCGCGCCTCGCATAAAACGAGGCGTCTCTCAAATTATTCAAGTCTTTCAAGATATTCGACGAGTATTTGAAAGATTTCGCAAGCCAGCTATAGTTTGATTTATTTAGGTTTCAGATTTACATTGTGGATTTTAAAAAGCAATGCATTCCTACGACAAGAAAGTGTTGGATTTGCGATGTGTAAACTGCGGATGGGGAATTGAGAGGCTATTTGTGCAAAATTCAATTAGAAACATTCGATTGATGAAATGTGAGAGGTGCAAGGCGATAGCTGACCCCTACATTGAATGTGAATTCATGGGCAGACGGCCGCGCCAGTCGCAAGGCCCGCCACCGCACCAGTCGCGGCCCGCGGCCGCCGCCCGAGGCGCGGCCCGCGGCCAAGCCCGACGCTCACCCCCCTCCGCGCCTGACGCGCGACCCGCCGCCGTGCGCGTGACCCGCACGTGCATGCCCCGTCGATGCGCACCGATGCGCGCGTGCACGTTCTCTGCCACCGCGCGCCTGACGCGCGCGCACGTGCGTTCCCCGCGCGTGCCTTGTCGCAACGAAACCTTAACTAGGGTTTTTCCTTTTTTAATAAAAGGCTATTTTCAGAAATCAATTGGATTTACTGATCATTTTTTCCCCAAATAAATCTGATTTAACATATGTGTAAACCATCACTAATCACATTTTTTTGGATTAATTGATTATTACTTTTCCGTTTAAAAATTATGAGGATCCTGAGACCGCTCTCTCGTTAGTCAGCTAACCTAACGGGGTATGACGTTTCCACGTGGTCCGATTAATTATTAAGCAAAAAAATATTTTATTCCATTATAAATGCGTGAGATGTTGTATATTTTCATTGCCTCTAGCATAAAATTGCGTTTACACATACTACATGCCTGTGATGTTACATATTTTCATTGCCTGTAGCATGAATTTGCATTTAAACATATTACGTGCCTGTGAATAATAAACAAATGCATGTTGCATAATTACATGCATGTGTAGAAAATTAAATACATACCGCATATTTAATGATTCTATGATGTACATTTTTATTTAGCATGCTAAAATCACTATGACATAGTCTAATGCCTATAGCAAAACTGTATGTCTGCGATGAGATTATTTAAATGCCTGCAGCATATAAATAGAATGTGTATACATCATACTTGTTTCAATTCAGGTTAATTGAGCACAACTTTTTAGTTTACAAGATTTACATTATATTATATGTATGATGTGCTCATGATATGACAACATTTTATGTCAACAAACCAATAATGATTTCAAAAAGTTTAACATCATATCCTAGTTGACAAAATGAACCTGGAGTTCAAAACCAAAATGAACCTGAAGTTCAAAATCAAATCAAAAGTCAACACCCTTTCACACTAATAAAAATTAACAAGTACGATGGCTTATACGAAAAACATTTATGCGATTTCTTTTAGAAATACGCATTTCGCGGTAAATAGATCTCTCAGATCTATGGTTTGTATAAATCAATATTGACACCAGTAGTTGTCATAACACCGCCAAACCCCTTTTGAGTAATCTCACTTTACAATGTATGATTTTTGAATCTAACCTTATCTTTTAAGCGTACGCCCGAAGTCGTGGCTTAATAGATAAGTGAGAAATTATAAATTTCGTACCCACGTAATTGTTTCCCCTAGAGCATGATTCTATTTCCACACAATACTTGAACGACTCAATAAAAATGGCTTGAAGACCATACTTGAGTTTTCTAATAGACTTTTAAAAGTCTCTCATAAATTGGAAAAGTGGAAATATAGATACTAACTCATTTCCCTTGTATATGTCTACTTCGTAAGACCAATATTCATTTTCCTTATAAATGACAATAAGGACGACTGAAAACAGGGGAAGTCTTGAATAAAAATGAGAAAGGGAAGATATGATGTACCTCGATATAGAGTATGCAATGGCAACCTAATACCAGACCAGAAGTTCTGACAAGACCCATAATGCTTTTTGCAAAATGAATGGGCATTAACCTATGCCATATAAAAATATATACATATCTAGTCTAAACGACGAAAGTCAAATTGAATGTATGTATATTTCGCTACTCCCCGAGGACAAATAAATTTTGAAAATAAATTTGATCTGTGGTCATAATATGAGTCTAAAATGAGCACAATTGTGGACGTATATTTTATAGAACCCACATCATAATATGAAACTTGTTGCTCTAACATAATTATTAGTAGTATTCTCTTGCAGTATATATGTGCTTTTTATGCATTTTATTTTACTGTAAATGATTTGTCATCTTGAATACTCCTAAAAACGAGGATGCCATGTACTCTCTGAAACTTATAAAGTTTCAAAGGATTTTCGTCAAAATGATATCCCTAATGACTCAAGAAACCAATAAAGCCTGAAGCTTTATCCAACTATGATCCGCATAATAATCATTGTGAAGATGTAATCCTTCACAGTTTGAACAAAGTTCACCTATTACCGGACAAAATTAACTTGAGCATTTTAATGGACGTTCAAAAGTCCCACATAAATTCAAACAGAGGAATTAATTTGGAACACCAGAAGTGTCCAGAATCGACCAACTTTGGATCGATGTCACCCTGGATTGATGATGCAAGACATCATTAACCAGACGAACCCGAAGATTCTTCAAAAAAGGGTGAAACTCTCATTATCCCATTCAAAAGGGAAAAATGATTACGAGATCATCTCCATTCACGTGGACATTGACTCTCCTCCTTCCTCAAACGAATTTAAGATGATATACTATCATTAGAAGAATGAGACCTTTAGGCCTCTTGAGAGTATTTTGTTGGGTATTGGACGTTCCCTTAGGGCATAAAAACTCTAGTCCCGTCCTAAGTCGGACGGAACATAGACAGGAAAATCAAAAGCAGCGGAAGAAAAACAGTTAATCTTAATTAACATGCAAGTTAAAACATTTTTAACTTGGCCCTAAGGTCCAAGACCCTATGCCAAGATCTATGCCGACTTGGGATGGGTCTGACCATCCCAAGAAGGATCTAGCCTACTGCGATTAAACTAAACTAATGCTAATAAAATACTTTAACCACATACCCGGAATCTCAGCCCTGGAGCAGGCGAGATGTTCCGCGCCGTCTTCCGAGCTGCTCCCGTCCCACGCCGAGCCGCTCCTTGAACCGCTCCTTGAACCGCTCCCCGAACCGCTCCTCGAACCGCTCCGCATCCCGAGGCGATCAATCCCCGTGCCGCCGAGCCAACCAACCGCCGAAGAAAGTTTCACGCGAGTGAAACCTCCGCCAAGATTTCGGATCCAGAATCCGAACTCCTTTGTGGCTTTGCTAGAGCCCGCAGGAGTAAGGTAGAAATTTAGGGAGATAGAGAAATATTTATTTAAGCTTAGATCCGAGCGTGCTCCAACATTTACGAGAGCCGCTCAGATCTAGAGCTTGGGACGAGTTTTGAGAAAGGGGGGAGACCCCTATTTATATAGGCGGCGGACTCTCCCCTTTTCTCAAAATCCGATGTGGGACTAAACAATGAGTTAATTTAAAATTAAGTTAGTTTGCACTTCACAAAGTGCAAACTTCCGTGAATTTTAACTCACTCACCGTTGAGCTTCAGGATTGATACAACCTATCAATACGATAAGCGTTCAACGGTGAACGCATAGGAAAAAAACGGTTCGTCAATCGGAGTTCGTTTGACCCTCCAATCGAGTGTCCAAAGATCAGCCCTAGGCTAGTTTTTCACAAAAACGAGCCGTCAAAAGATTCAGCACACTTAGGGTTCAAAACCCTAGAGGTGGGGCCCATGGGTGGGCCCCACACATGCCAAAACTGCCCAAATCGCGCCTGGGCAGAGCCCAGGTCGCGCCTGGGCTCGTCCAGCCGCCTGGGCGAGCCCAGGTCCGCGCCTGGGCTCTGCCCAGGCGCTGGGCAGAGCCCAGGCGGGCCTGGGCTTGCCCAGGCCCGCGCCTGGGCAGAGCCCAGGCGGGCCTGGGCTTAGCCCAGGCGGGCCTGGGCTATGCCCAGGCGCCTGGGCTAGCCCAGGCCGAGCCTGGGCTTAGCCCAGGCAGCGCCTGGGCTAGCCCAGGCAGCCTGTTCTGCCTGGGTCTGATACTTTGGGCTTTTCGGCTTTAACTTGATCATCCGGCGTCCGATTTGGACGCCGTTCGAACCTGGGTTTAGACCGGGACATTCCCGTCTTACCCGTGAACTTTTTCTTGCGTTTATTTTATTAAATATTGTATTAAACAATTTAATACATATTTAATTGCCTTTGCATCAAATGCAAAATAGTCCCTATCTAAGCTTAAATTATCATATTGCATCAAATGCAATTATCTCTTCTTTTGCATCAAATGCAAATATTCTCCCTAACTAATTTCTACCTATTACTAGACGAAGCGTTGCACTCTGTGTGAGACCCTACAGCCTGACCCTTACAACAGGTTGGGCTCGAAGCCCTATACGGCAGTGACCACGAGCAGTGGTTGCCGTCCCTGCTTCAGGAATCATCATTATGTGGTTGACTCATTGACATGAGTATTGTCGGGACCACCTGACTGTTTCCGTGATGAATTCCGTAGTTATAGTCTTTTCGTCTAAACTGTGTCGTGTAGATCAAGTCTGGGGTACGGTCAAATTGTCAACCCCAATAACTTGACTCCGGTTAGTTTCTATCGATCTTTAGTCAATTAATGTTGGACTTCTTCCAACATACTCTGCGCAGAGTTTTTACTAAAGACCGAACTAACTCTACGACACTAACTCCCATTGACCGGGAGAGACGAATCCTCTCTTGGTCATTACTCGCCTCGTACGTTTCAAGTGACACCCAATCAAAAGACCTTTCGACAGGCCTTGCCTCGAAGCTAGGTCAGTTGATCTAAGTGGCACCGTTCACGCACAGGTCCGTCAAAATGACCTCAAGTCAAAAGACCAACTATCCTATCATCACTCAGAGTTATCACTGACAGATTGGTCAATATAACCATATGATAACTCTAGTGGATCGTTCAGTGAACTCACTCCAATGAGCACCTGTGTCTCGTCTTCGACTTCGCCAAGTCAAGCGATCATGAGATCATCGCCACCGCTAAACGGTGAAGACTAAGACACAATGGTCTGTCCGATGTTTTGATATCCTTGTCTCGAAACATCTATGACCACGAACCATTTTAGACTTATGCTACAGACGGTCAAACGTTTCTCCATGATCGAGATACTCATCTCGATATCCGTTTGACCTTGCATAAAGTCTCAGGACTTTACCTAAGTCGACATCTAATTACAATATAACTTAGATAAATTATTACCAAACAGCTTACTGTTATTTCGAACAAGATGTTTGTGCTATTCACACATGAATAAATGGCCTCGAGGGCATCATATTCCTACATCTCCCACTTGCACTCAGGCCCATTTATCTCGATATCTAATATCGTTTTTACACATAAGTTTTCCCGACTTCATGTGGTAGAGCCTTCGTGAGTGGATCTGCTAAAACCGTCTACACTATAGACTTAAGGGGTTTCTATGTTTCTGTTAGACCAACCATTTGAATCTCATTCAAATAATTTATTTGGTCTGTCGGAATCCATAATATTTTATTTTACTTGGATCTTATCCAGTTTATCGTACCTTACGATAATTAGTAATTGGTCATTTTAAATGGCTCATATCTATTCTTGATAAAGTATCAAACCTTTTGATTACTTTGTCAAAATGTATGTTCCATCCCTTTGATGATTCGCATGTAATTTATACGCTCCCACTGACCTTGAAAACTATCTGGCCAATTCATATAAGTTGGTTTGTCTAAATCATATTTAGAAAAAACGAACTTATAAGTGAATGCTCAAATTTTCATGGTCAACTTGAGCGTTTACATCGAGTTTGGTCCGTGTAGATCTGTACACATCTGTTGGTGAAACCGGTTTCATCATAATCCGTTTTAAAGAAATTAGGATGAAAACCGTTCTCGTCCAACATTATTGTACTTCACTATTTCCCTTTCTGCACCAATCTTTTAACTTTAAAGATTTACTTGCAGAAAGTGAGGAAACATTTTCCTTGGGCACGTAAACTAAATTCTCAAATTTATTTACGCACACGGACCTGCATCAAGTTTTAAATCGGAGTTACTACTCCGGATTTCATCCTAAAAGTTGACTAAGTCATCATTAGTTATGATGTCTTAACTCGACTTTTCGTCTTACGAAATTCGAGTAAACATACAACTTCCTCATGTTTGATTTAATGAATATCTTATTGATAATGTTCTCATAGAACTTTATCAAAACCTAGGCATTACTATTTGGGACTTAACCCAGAGGGAGGACTTAGCTCAGAGTCACTTACAATGGATCACACTAAATCTAATTAAGTGTGATTCATACCTTTTAACACACCGATGTGTTAACAGACTTGATCTGAGAGAAAATCGCATTTTCTTTTAATTACACAAGATTTTATTTAGCTAAGTATTTGACCATTCGATCTAATCGAATCAGTTAAATACTTTAGTCATTTCGTTTCTTTATTTTATCAGACTTGTGTTTCATCAAGAACACGTGTCTTAATAAAACTTACGAATAACTTATTTCGGTTAATCTAGACTCTGGTACATCAGTATGTACTAGACTGAGTTCGACAACTCATTCTCCCACTGTCTCACAGATGAGTTTCGGCCATTGTATCTAAGAGGCTAAGACTCACAAGTGTCCGTAGACTTCATAATACGAGAGGTCAGACCCCTCTTTATGTGACTTGTGAAGCTTAATCTCTTGATACGGCCTAGTCTAATTTTACCATATAAGTTTGCTACTATCATGTGTATTTATATATTAACATTTAATATATATATAGTTATTTACAAATTACTTAACACAAAACATTACTTCAGAAGCAATGTGACGACATTCGTCAAAATGTGTTAAACGTCTTTTGTATAACAATTTATTTTGAAATCGTGACATCAAAATATGTCACATTTTCATTTCCTCCTACTTATGCCTCTACTAACTTTCTCAATTGACTTTCCGAAGTGCCTTCTTCCTTTTCTAAATCACATTTAGATATCAACATAAATAAATAGCTATGCAAGCAACTTATGTATCCAAACGCTTGAGCTTTGCAATCTTGAGTGTAGCTCAAGAAGTTGCTTGTCTCAAGATCCGGTTGGGATACATAGTCTTGCATCGCTCATGCACTCGTATTCGACTCAAACAGTTTAATCGAATTCTCGAACTTTGCGGATCAAAATTGTTTGTCCATACAACCTTGAGGGTAGCTCGATAAGTTGTAGGGAGAAACATACTTTGAATGTCCTATATGTTCAAGCTGCCTCCTATAGAGACGAGTGACATGTAGCGTTAATTTATTTGTTGGACACAGAACTTAATGAAATCATATTTCTTAAGTCTGTTCTTTAGAAGGTCATTTAATTTGTCAACTAGAATATAGTTTAATTCTATCAATTAGAATTTAACTTGATATTCAATTAATCAACTTTTTGACCAATTAACTAATTCCAATATTATCAATTGATTCTTTCGGTAAACATAGTCTTGCCCTAGTTTTAGCATATGTTCAATATTAAATATAGGTAGATTGGCTTTTATCTATCTATATCCTCCCACTAAATTTACGAACGTTTTAAAGCTTAATAACGAACGATTTAATCGAATTAAAATTAATGGGTAAGAGTTCCAATCACCTTGAGTCTAAACAACCTTGAGTGTAGCTCAACAAGTTGATTGACTCTGCGATCGGAAGATGACTCTTCATCGATCATATCGGATATGACTCTCTTAATCGGTTTTTGCCCCTAGCCATTCGTGATCATGAGTGTGCTCATCCAAATCACCATGTCTAGTCTAGTCGGACCCTTGTTTTCATGTCTAGCCTGACTTGCCCCGCAGCTCGGTGTATGCACGACACGTCGGTTTGGGTCAGGTCTTAGACTACATCTAGGCAGACTACATCGTTGAGTTAACTTACGCCGACGCTCGGGGTACGAGACGACGGTTAGGGTTAGTCAAGATTTCATCTTATGTATTTAAGGAGTTGGTTTCTACAGGGTTGCCATGGCACAGCTTGAGTGTATCTCAACAACTATAACACGGGCCCTATAGTTGCTAACCCCTAAAACAAGGAGGGCTACGGCTAATCTTGAAAAAGATCATTAACGTATTTGACTTAGATATAGTCCAGGGTGTCATACAATCATGATTCGCGACATTGCGGTCCAGCGGAACTCAGCCAGGGAATTGACTAAGCCAGGATCACTACCCCTTGGACTAGCAAGGGTTGACCCAGAACTCTTAGCCAAGCACATTGACTGGATCATGGTCCATTGAATGAAGCTTGTCATTTTTGTATGTATGCCATAGACTAAACAGCTTTTATTAACAACTAATTAATCCTATCAACTAGTTGAATCCTTAAATTCAAAATTTTTAGGATTTGTTTAATAACTTTTATTAAGTCCTTATCAACTATAAGGTTCACGTGCTACCCTAATCGTTATTAGGATTTTAATAAATTTTATTAACAACGCTAGAAGCGAAGTCCTTTAATGAAAATTAATTATAACAATTAGAATTTAAAATTCATTTAAAGGACTACCCTAATCAGGAATTAGGTCTTAATATTGTTGTTAATGATTTATTAAAGCATAGCATGTCATTAAAATTCAGGTAATAAATTTTAATCATTTTTAATGGCTAACCTAAGAGGTTGTCTTGTGTTATCAAATAAGGGACAAGATTAACAAGCCATAAAAAATAAAGCTACACTAATTTATCGCATAAAGATAGTGCACAACTATTTAACATTTAAATATACTAAGTTTATCGCATAAACTATTTCTGCATGCAAACATAAATTTAACAATTAAATTTAAAATATGATTTTGAAATTATTTTATTTTTATCTCATAAAAAAAACTTAATTTTAAAATCACTAATTTGCATGCTACGTTTAAAAATTTATCGCATAAACATTTAAAGCCTTAAAATCAATTTTACATAAACTTAAAATCATCATTTTAAAATTTTCATGCTTAAAAAATTTATCATATAAAAAATTTTTAGGCATCCAAAATAAATTTTAAACTTTTTAAAAAAAATTAGTTTTAAAAGTTATCACATAAATTTTAAAACGTCATTTTAAAAATTTCCATGTTCAAAAAATTTCAAAGGAAAATTTTAGAACATCTAAAACATTTTTAAAATTTATCTCATAATTTTAAAAACATTTTAAATTAAAAAAGTATTTAAAAGCATTAAACACGTTTAATAAAATCGCAGTACCTAGATCGCTACGCAAACCTAGGCTCTGATACCACTGTTGGGTATTGGACGTTCCCTTAGGGCATAAAAACTCTAGTCCCGTCCAAAGTCGGACGGAACATAGACAGGAAAATCAAAAGCAGCGGAAGAAAAACAGTTAATCTTAATTAACATGCAAGTTAAAACATTTTTAACTTGGCCCTAAGGTCCAAGACCCTATGCCAAGATCTATGCCGACTTGGGATGGGTCTGACCATCCCAAGAAGGATCTAGCCTACTGCGATTAAACTAAACTAATGCTAATAAAATACTTTAACCACATACCCGGAATCTCAGCCCTGGAGCAGGCGAGATGTTCCGCGCCGTCTTCCGAGCTGCTCCCGTCCCACGCCGAGCCGCTCCTTGAACCGCTCCTTGAACCGCTCCCCGAACCGCTCCTCGAACCGCTCCGCATCCCGAGGCGATCAATCCCCGTGCCGCCGAGCCAACCAACCGCCGAAGAAAGTTTCACGCGAGTGAAACCTCCGCCAAGATTTCGGATCCAGAATCCGAACTCCTTTGTGGCTTTGCTAGAGCCCGCAGGAGTAAGGTAGAAATTTAGGGAGATAGAGAAATATTTATTTAAGCTTAGATCCGAGCGTGCTCCAACATTTACGAGAGCCGCTCAGATCTAGAGCTTGGGACGAGTTTTGAGAAAGGGGGGAGACCCCTATTTATATAGGCGGCGGACTCTCCCCTTTTCTCAAAATCCGATGTGGGACTAAACAATGAGTTAATTTAAAATTAAGTTAGTTTGCACTTCACAAAGTGCAAACTTCCGTGAATTTTAACTCACTCACCGTTGAGCTTCAGGATTGATACAACCTATCAATACGATAAGCGTTCAACGGTGAACGCATAGGAAAAAACGGTTCGTCAATCGAAGTTCGTTTGACCCTCCAATCGAGTGTCCAAAGATCAGCCCTAGGCTAGTTTTTCACAAAAACGAGCCGTCAAAAGATTCAGCACACTTAGGGTTCAAAACCCTAGAGGTGGGGCCCATGGGTGGGCCCCACACATGCCAAAACTGCCCAAATCGCGCCTGGGCAGAGCCCAGGTCGCGCCTGGGCTCGTCCAGCCGCCTGGGCGAGCCCAGGTCCGCGCCTGGGCTCTGCCCAGGCGCTGGGCAGAGCCCAGGCGGGCCTGGGCTTGCCCAGGCCCGCGCCTGGGCAGAGCCCAGGCGCGCCTGGGCTTAGCCCAGGCGGGCCTGGGATAGCCCAGGCGCCTGGGATAGCCCAGGCTTGTGCCTGGCTAGCCCAGGCCGAGCCTGGGCTTAGCCCAGGCAGCGCCTGGGCTAGCCCAGGCAGCCTGTTCTGCCTGGGTCTGATACTTTGGGCTTTTCGGCTTTAACTTGATCATCCGGCGTCCGATTTGGACGCCGTTCGAACCTGGGTTTAGACCGGGACATTCCCGTCTTACCCGTGAACTTTTTCTTGCGTTTATTTTATTAAATATTGTATTAAACAATTTAATACATATTTAATTGCCTTTGCATCAAATGCAAAATAGTCCCTATCTAAGCTTAAATTATCATATTGCATCAAATGCAATTATCTCTTCTTTTGCATCAAATGCAAATATTCTCCCTAACTAATTTCTACCTATTACTAGACGAAGCGTTGCACTCTGTGTGAGACCCTACAGCCTGACCCTTACAACAGGTTGGGCTCGAAGCCCTATACGGCAGTGACCACGAGCAGTGGTTGCCGTCCCTGCTTCAGGAATCATCATTATGTGGTTGACTCATTGACATGAGTATTGTCGGGACCACCTGACTGTTTCCGTGATGAATTCCGTAGTTATAGTCTTTTCGTCTAAACTGTGTCGTGTAGATCAAGTCTGGGGTACGGTCAAATTGTCAACCCCAATAACTTGACTCCGGTTAGTTTCTATCGATCTTTAGTCAATTAATGTTGGACTTCTTCCAACATACTCTGCGCAGAGTTTTTACTAAAGACCGAACTAACTCTACGACACTAACTCCCATTGACCGGGAGAGACGAATCCTCTCTTGGTCATTACTCGCCTCGTACGTTTCAAGTGACACCCAATCAAAAGACCTTTCGACAGGCCTTGCCTCGAAGCTAGGTCAGTTGATCTAAGTGGCACCGTTCACGCACAGGTCCGTCAAAATGACCTCAAGTCAAAAGACCAACTATCCTATCATCACTCAGAGTTATCACTGACAGATTGGTCAATATAACCATATGATAACTCTAGTGGATCGTTCAGTGAACTCACTCCAATGAGCACCTGTGTCTCGTCTTCGACTTCGCCAAGTCAAGCGATCATGAGATCATCGCCACCGCTAAACGGTGAAGACTAAGACACAATGGTCTGTCCGATGTTTTGATATCCTTGTCTCGAAACATCTATGACCACGAACCATTTTAGACTTATGCTACAGACGGTCAAACGTTTCTCCATGATCGAGATACTCATCTCGATATCCGTTTGACCTTGCATAAAGTCTCAGGACTTTACCTAAGTCGACATCTAATTACAATATAACTTAGATAAATTATTACCAAACAGCTTACTGTTATTTCGAACAAGATGTTTGTGCTATTCACACAGGAATAAATGGCCTCGAGGGCATCATATTCCTACATATTTGAGGGATAAAAGTGGACTCACACACTCCCTACATATGGCTGATGATGTACCTTAGAGTACTAATCTATATATCCTCTTAAAATGGTCATAATCAAAACCTTGTTATCCAACCGCAGTCCAGATTATTATTAATCACAACGGACATATTACATTACTGGGATATTGGTTGGGCTTTTACTTACCCTCATACCACCCTCAAAAATGCCGCAGTGGAACTTATTCATCGGGACTAACCCTCCTAGATGAATATGTTCCGAGATCTCCAAACGGGGGAGGCATTAGAGCACCTCTTATAGATGGAGCCTTGACGGGTTCATATCCCTAGTTCTTTTCTCAACTTCATTGAAGTCGAGCTTATTGCAGATTTTTGGGATAACAGTAGGAAATCAATTTAACAACTGGAAGAAAATTGAACACCCTGAAGCTTTGTGTTCACACCCAGAATTGGGTTATATGTAAATCATTAAAATGATTTAAACGGATTACTTATCCACTATAAATCCAGTTGTAGGTGACCATGTGGGAACATACAAACCATCAGAACGCCTCCTTAGAAACTATTTATATGAGCCTGATCACATCATATAAACAGTTTCCGAGAACCCCTAACGGGGGAAGCGTTTAGTGCACATCTTATCGATGGAGTCATGATGAGTATACATTCCCATATCACCACTATGGACCATTTAAAACATTAATACCTATGATCTGATTATCATAAATAGTGATGAGATCCTGAAGATCCACACTTATGAAACTGTTAAACAGTTATCAGACATAGCTACTGAAAATATAAATATTGTCAAATTCACACATCCCTGCTACTAAAAATCCAGCTAGGATTGACATACCAACTATAATGGATGCAATCTACCAGTAGCAGAAGTGAATATTCTCAATGGATGAGAGGACATACCACGAGACCCTAAAACAATACCACCACAGGAAAGTGAGCTCATCTCCATATCCTCTCCCTTTCCAGAACCTCCAGAAGAGATAAAACTGGAATAAATTGAATAATGTACGTACACGGAGAGGTATTCGGATAAAACACACTTGTCGACTGTCACGACCCGCTTCCCTAAAATGGAGGCGAGACGTGAAAGGCCCGCACGAGAGTGGAGCTGTGAAGCCCCAAACCCGATAAGCGTCCACAATACATAAACAGGTCCCTGTAACCACAACAGAATAACAATAATAACACAAGGAGAGACTGAAATAAAATTCCACATCTCACAAAATGTCCAACATCAACAAAAGTCCAACATCCAGAAAAGCCACCAGGCTAAAAGAAAAGAGTCTAAAGGCCCAGAACAAGGCCAACAAAAGATGCCACAACAACAAGTATGGGTGCTACGCACCGATAACAAAACAACTGTCTAATAAAAGTAAAACACAACGAGGACACTAGGACTGGTCCCCAGTGTCCACGTCCTCCCCGTCAAACACAAGCACGGGCTCGGCGTCAGCAAACACCTCGTCCCCAACAAGTAACTCAGGCTCGGGCTCTAACATGTGTCACCCAAAAGAGAAAAGGGGCACATGTCAGCAAGTCGAACGACTTGTGCAAGGAAACGGGAATAATGGTAAACTAGCAACCTAGCAATTAAAACATGGTGCATGGCAAGTAAAGTACGGTGGTAACAAGTAAGGTAAAGGAGAGTACAATTGGCAAGTATCAAGTGGTAGGGGTGACATGTAATGTCAAGTAACAAGTAAAGTACAAGGGATCACTCAACGAGTGCCCTATTGCCCGCAGGCTGTGTTCAAGTATCAAGTACAAAGGGTCACTCAACGAGTGCCCTATTGCCCGCAGGCTGTGAGGAGCTCGTCTTCTGGAACACGAGCCAGAAAGTGTATTTGATAAGTATGGCGTAGGGGTGCACCTAGCCGGAACGAGTAACACTAGTATGTAGCGATGCTACGCAATCACGATGAGTATTCAAGCATGCAATGACATGAGCAGATAATTCGCATACCGTTAATTAAATTAAACGTGACAGGCGAAATGCAATGACATGAACATATTCGCGTACCGTTAATTAAATTAAACATGGCAGTTAAAATGCAATAGCAGTTAAGGATGCATGGATGACATGAACAGTTATTTTCACGTACCGTTAAGGAAAGTAAACGTGACATACAAGCATGATGAAGGTGACGGACCAAGCTTCGTTGTCAAGCTAGGTCAATGGCGTCTAAACGGCTATCCTTTCACCGTCTAGTCTCTTTTACGCTAAAGCAAGGTAAATGGCCTAAGACATGGCCTAAATCAAGAGATGCAAGTTTCACTTGCCTATCACCGGGGAGAACGGTTACGAAAGTTCGTCTCCGCGGATGCTAGCCTACGGGGAATCGCTGTTATGGGGAACAATCATCAAAACACAAGTATTTTATTAGGGTTTCATAAAAATTGCAATAGGGTAAGAAAACAACGGTGGATCGATTTCTTACCGAGAGGAGGCGGAAGGAACACTCCGGGGAACCCTAGGATCAGATCTGGAAAAGATTGGAGAAGTTTGGGGAAACTAGGGATTTGGGGGATTTGGGGATTTTGATGGGTTTTGGTGAGATTTTGGGGAAGATGAGAGGTGGAATGAGTGAATGGATGGATTGGATGATGGATTTAGGGCTTGGAATGGAGAAATGGAGCTTGGAGGAAGATGGGGGCTGAAGGGGGAAGTTTTTAGGGTTTTGGGTCGTGTTGGAGAAGAAGAAGTCGAATGGGTTGGGTTTAAATAGGCTAGGCTGGCGGCTGCCCAGAAATTAGGGTTTTAACACTGGTTAGTCGGTCAAAGAGCAACCACTGACCGACTAGTTTGGCAACTAGTCGGTCGGTCGACCAACGCAGACCGACTAAGTGCAAACAGTAACTCCTGAACGAAAATAGGATTCTAGAGTTAGTCGGTCCATAAACAAGTACTGACCGACTAGTTTGAGATCTAGTCGGTCGATGAACGTTCTTAGACCGACTAAGAGTAAACAGTAACTGATACAAAAATAAGATGATGAGTTAGTCGGTTCAAGAAGCATCGCCGACCGACTAGTTTGCAACCTAGTCGGTCAACCAACGTTCTTAGACCGACTAACGATAAACAGTAGCTTCCTCAGAAAATTAGAAAGCTCACTAGTCGGTCCAAGAAGGATTGCCGACCGACTGGATCGTCATCTAGTCGGTCGGTGGCCCTTCTTACACCGGCTAATGAGCACAGAAAGCACCGATACGGAGCGCGGGGCCCCGGGATCGATTCCTATGACTCCTAGGCTTGATCTAACAGTTAGATACGACCGTTATGAAGTCCGTCACGAGAGACATACTTCGAAATCGACAATCCTAAGGAAGAAGCGAGAAAATACGACGAATCGATCGAAAATGAAAGCTACGGAGACGAAAACCACACAAGAGGAGAAAATCCACCAAAACATATATTATATTATATTAAAATCCAGATTCATGAAAAGCAGTCGTTACATCCTCCCCAACTTAAGAAAAATTCCGTCCTCGGAATTTCCAAAAACTCACGAGTCCGGAAACAAAAGTGGGAAACGCTCTCGCATCTCATCCTCATTCTCCCAAGTAGACTCTCCAGGTGAACCGTGTCGCCACATCACCCTCACAAGATTGACAACCTTGTTCCGAAGCGATTTCTGACGCCTGTCCAGAATCTGCACTGGATGCTGGTCATACGTCATATCGGGGCGAACGGTAATCTCCGAAAAATCCACCGCATGAGACGGATCGCTAATGTATCGACGAAGCTGCGACACATGGAAAACATTGTGAACTCCTTCCAAAGATGGTGGCAAGGCCAAGCGATATGCTACCTCGCCAACCCTCTCCAAAATGTCAAACGGTCCAATGTATCGAGGGCTCAACTTTCCACGCTTCCCAAAACGAATCACACCACGATTCGGGGAAATCTTCAAGAACACATGGTCGCCTGGCTGAAACTCCAAAGGACGCCGTTTAGCATCCGACCAATGCTTAAAACGGTCCTGAGCAATCCTCAACCTCTCCCAAATATTCCTGACGATCTCCACGGCCTCCACGATCATCTCAGGTCCCAACAACTCCCGATCACCAACGTCATCCCAACTCAATGGCGATCGACATTTCCTCCCATAAAGAGCGGCGAATGGCGCCATGCCAATACTCGCCTGGAAGCTGTTGTTGTAGGAAAACTCTACCAGATGTAGATGGTCCTCCCACGAACCCTTGAAATCCAACATGCACGCCCTCAGCATGTCTTCCAAAATCTGAATCGTCCTCTCGGACTGGCCATCCGTCTGCGGATGGTACGCCGTGCTGAAACTCAGACGCGTACCCAAGCTCTTCTGCAAACTCTGCCAGAACTGAGATGTGAACCTCGTGTCTCTGTCAGACACGATACTCACGGGGACTCCACGAAGTCGCACAACCTCCTGCACGATTCACGTTACATCACTATCTAAACTAGGAAGAGGAAATAAAATGGAGAGTAAAAGAATTTACCTCCATATATCTCCTCGCTAGCGCCTCAGTGGACTACCCCACTCGGAACGGAATAAAGTGCGCAGATTTGGTCAATCGATCTATGATCACCCAAATCGCGTCATTCTGCTTCGGACTCCGAGGTAGTCCAGTCACGAAGTCCATAGTGATGTGTTGCCACTTCCACTCCGGAATCGGAAGCGGTTGTAGCAACCCGGCCGAACGCTGATGCTCCGCCTTCACTTGCTGGCAAACCAAACACTTGGCTACACTCCGAGCCACGCTCCTCTTCATACCATGCCACCAATAATTCAGACGAAGATCCTGGTACATCTTGGTGCCACCAGGATGCACAGAATACGGCGAACTGTGTGCCTCCACCATCAACTCCTCTCTGATATCCCCAGCTGGCACACACAACCTGGCTCCAAACCTCAGCGAGCCATCCTCATGAATCAAAAAGTCAGTCCGCAGACCGGCTTCCACCTGCTCCCGAATCCTTACCAACTTCGGATCTCCGGCCTGGCCAGCCTTAATCTGATCCACGATCGTCGACTGTACCTGCATGTACATCAACGACGAAGCCTCCCCAGGAAGAACAATCTCCACACCAGACTCGCAAAAATCATGCTGCAATCTCCACTGCGAGGTCAAAATCATCACCGCCGGCAGCCTACTCAAAGCATCCGGAACCACATTCACCTTACCAGGGTGATACTGCAAATCAATCTCGTAATCCGCCATAAGCTCCAACCACCGACGCTGTCGCATGTTGAGCTCCTTCTGAGTGAAAATATACTTCAAGCTTTTGTGATCGGTGAAAATCTTCACTTTCTCACTCAGCAAGAAGTGTCTCCAAATCTTAAGAGCAAACACAACGGCAGCCAACTCCAAATCATGCGTCGGATAATTCTTCTCATGAACCTTAAGCTGACGAGACGCATACGCCACAACATGCCCGTGCTGATGCAACACACAACCGAGACCCTTGCCAGAAGCATCGCAAAAGATCTCAAATCCACCGCTGCGATCAGGCACAACAAGAATAGGGGCACTCGTCAACCTCTCCTTCAGAACACCAAAAGCCCTCTCACAATCACCCGACCAAACATAAGCAACATCCTTCCGCGTCAACCTGGTCATCGGCTCAGCAATACGAGAAAAGTCCTTAATGAATCGCCGATAATAACCAGCAAGTCCAAGAAAACTCCGAATCTCAGACGCTGACGACGGAACAGGCCACTCCCTGATGGCCCGAATCTTCTCGGGATCCACTGAAATACCATCTCCAGTCACCACATGCCCGAGAAAAGCAACTCGATCCAACCAAAACTCGCACTTCGAAAACTTAGCATACAAACGATGCTTCCTCAAAATTTCCAACACCGTCCTCAAGTGCGAGGCATGCTCTTCCTCCGACTTCGAATAGATCAGAATGTCGTCAATGAAGATAACGACAAACTTATCCAAAAAGTCGTAGAAAATCAGGCTCATCAGATTCATGAAAACTGCGGGCGCGTTAGTTACGCCGAAAGGCATAACCACGAACTCATAGTGTCCATACTTCGTCCTGAACGCTGTCTTCGGAACATCTCACTTCTTCACCTTCAACTGATGGTAACCACTCCTCAAATCCAATTTAGAAAACACCCTCGAACCTCCAAGCTGATCAAAAATATCATCGATGTGAGGCAACGTGTATTTATTCTTAATGGTCACCGCATTCAATTCCCGATAGTCCACGCACATGCGACGCGAACCATCCTTCTTCTTAACCAACAACACCGGTGCTCCCCACGGAGACACGCTAGGATTAATATAACCCTTCCGCAAAAGCTCATCCAACTGCTTTCGCAACTCTTCCAACTCTGCAGGTGCCATACGATACGGCGCCTTCGAAATCGGCTGCGCACCTGGAACATGATCGATAGAAAATTCCAAAGCCCGATCAGGCGGCAAACCAGACATCTCCTCGGGGAAGACGTCGCCAAAATCTCGCACCACAGCTGGCCACTCCAGCTCCATCTGCATAGCCACAGCCTCCACCGGCCTGGCCCGAAATCTGACAGGACCAAGCGAACTGCTACCACGACTGAACTCCAACACTGGGTGTCCGGGAATCTCGAACACCACCTTCTTCCTCCGACAGTCGATCGTAGCATAGAAGCTCGCAAGCCAATCCATCCCAAGAACTGCATCATAGTTGATGATGTCGTGGACAATGAAATCAGCACAAAGCTCTCGTCCACAAACCACCAACGGGCAAGAATTGCACCCACGATGCACCGAGACCACACCATTCCCTGTAACGATATTCCAACTCTTCGGAAGAGGGGACGTCGACAAGGAATGCCTCTCCACGAAGCTTCGAGAAATAATGCACATCGATGCACCAGAGTCAAAGAGGACTCGTGCAGGAAATGTGCACACCAAAATCACACCTAATCAATCAATTAACAATCAAATCCTAGTCTAGCAAACAATCATGAGCAAGCAACCAATATAATCAAAAATCAACTAACTAAGGAAGATAAATAGCTAGAATGAGCGTTACCTGCAATAACTTCATCCACGGCCATGCTCTCCTCCTCAGTCATCAGAAAGGCCTGCCCTCTCGGCGGAACAGCCTGCCGAAAGGCCTGTCTCTGTGGAACAAGGGGCGCTCCACGTCCAACGGGCACAGGAGCTCGCTGCTGCAACGGCTGTGCTGCAATAGGAGCCCGCCAAGGCTGTCTCGACTTCGGACACTCCCGGATGGTGTGGGCAGGATCTCCGCAGACAATGCACTGTCCTAGAAACCTCCTACACTGATCCCTGAGGTGTCCAGTCTTGCCACAGAAATGGCAAGTCTTCAGGATAGGCCCTCCTGGCCTCTTGAACTGCACCGGATGACTAGGCTTGAAACCAGGCCTAACCACCGCCCTGGCCTGCTCCATAGGCCTCTTCCCAGCTCCGGAAACATGTCCCTTCCTCTGATTCAAATTCAACTCCTGCCGCCTCGCAGCAATCAGAACCTTCTGATATGTCTCCAAGTCAGAAGAGGTCACAAAGCTCTGAAGCTCCAAGGCAAGTCCCTGGAGAAATCGCTGAGCTTTCTCATCGGCATCCTGCACCATCTTAGGTGCAAACCGACTGAGCCTCGTGAACTCCTGGTGGTACTGATCCACCGACAAGCTCCCCTGCTTCAGATCTATAAAGCGCTGCAGCATCACCTGCCGAGCAGCCTTCGGGAAGAACTCTCCATCGAATCTGGACTTGAAGGTAGCCCAGACGATCGGCTCCACCAGCATCTTCTCTTCAGCATCCCACCAATTCCTGGCGTTATCCTTCAGCTACCTCTTAGCTAGATCAACCCATCCAGCCGGGTTAATCTTCGCCATTGCCAAGTTATCCTCAATGTTCCTTATCCATTCGTCGGCAGCCAGAGGACCCTCAGAACCATCAAAATATGCGGGACCCAGCTCCCGAAATTGCTTCGCTCCTGGCTCAGAGCGTGGGGCATCCGGAAGAGCCCGGGCAGCTCGAGCAGGGGGAGCATTCTGGACTTGCAGAAGCACGCCCTGCTGCACTTGCATCATCTGGATCATCATCCGCATCATCTCACCGCTGGTGGGTTCCCGCTCAGGCTCCTCATCATGAGGGAGCGCACCACTACCACCACCACGGGTGAAACGCCTTCCTGCCATCTAATGACACGGAAAACAAATCAGATTAGACTCATAGCTTATGGCTCGGACGTCGAACTTAATTTATTGGACATTCAAATATTATTATTGCTATTCCAAAAATCGCAGTTACAGAAGGAGACCTGCGTGGGCCACCACTAAAACCTGTCACGACCCGCTTCCCTAAAATGGAGGCGAGACGTGAAAGGCCCGCACGAGAGTGGAGCTGTGAAGCCCCAAACCCGATAAGCGTCCACAATACATAAACAGGTCCCTGTAACCACAACAGAATAACAATAATAACACAAGGAGAGACTGAAATAAAATTCCACATCTCACAAAATGTCCAACATCAACAAAAGTCCAACATCCAGAAAAGCCACCAGGCTAAAAGAAAAGAGTCTAAAGGCCCAGAACAAGGCCAACAAAAGATGCCACAACAACAAGTATGGGTGCTACGCACCGATAACAAAACAACTGTCTAATAAAAGTAAAACACAACGAGGACACTAGGACTGGTCCCCAGTGTCCACGTCCTCCCCGTCAAACACAAGCACGGGCTCGGCGTCAGCAAACACCTCGTCCCCAACAAGTAACTCAGGCTCGGGCTCTAACATGTGTCACCCAAAAGAGAAAAGGGGCACATGTCAGCAAGTCGAACGACTTGTGCAAGGAAACGGGAATAATGGTAAACTAGCAACCTAGCAATTAAAACATGGTGCATGGCAAGTAAAGTACGGTGGTAACAAGTAAGGTAAAGGAGAGTACAATTGGCAAGTATCAAGTGGTAGGGGTGACATGTAATGTCAAGTAACAAGTAAAGTACAAGGGATCACTCAACGAGTGCCCTATTGCCCGCAGGCTGTGTTCAAGTATCAAGTACAAGGGGTCACTCAACGAGTGCCCTATTGCCCGCAGGCTGTGAGGAGCTCGTCTTCTGGAACACGAGCCAGAAAGTGTATTTGATAAGTATGGCGTAGGGGTGCACCTAGCCGGAACGAGTAACACTAGTATGTAGCGATGCTACGCAATCACGATGAGTATTCAAGCATGCAATGACATGAGCAGATAATTCGCATACCGTTAATTAAATTAAACGTGACAGGCGAAATGCAATGACATGAACATATTCGCGTACCGTTAATTAAATTAAACATGGCAGTTAAAATGCAATAGCAGTTAAGGATGCATGGATGACATGAACAGTTATTTTCACGTACCGTTAAGGAAAGTAAACGTGACATACAAGCATGATGAAGGTGACGGACCAAGCTTCGTTGTCAAGCTAGGTCAATGGCGTCTAAACGGCTATCCTTTCACCGTCTAGTCTCTTTTACGCTAAAGCAAGGTAAATGGCCTAAGACATGGCCTAAATCAAGAGATGCAAGTTTCACTTGCCTATCACCGGGGAGAACGGTTACGAAAGTTCGTCTCCGCGGATGCTAGCCTACAGGGAATCGCTGTTTGGGGAACAATCATCAAAACACAAGTATTTTATTAGGGTTTCATAAAAATTGCAATAGGGTAAGAAAACAACGGTGGATCGATTTCTTACCGAGAGGAGGCGGAAGGAACACTCCGGGGAACCCTAGGATCAGATCTGGAAAAGATTGGAGAAGTTTGGGGAAACTAGGGATTTGGGGGATTTGGGGATTTTGATGGGTTTTGGTGAGATTTTGGGGAAGATGAGAGGTGGAATGAGTGAATGGATGGATTGGATGATGGATTTAGGGCTTGGAATGGAGAAATGGAGCTTGGAGGAAGATGGGGGCTGAAGGGGGAAGTTTTTAGGGTTTTGGGTCGTGTTGGAGAAGAAGAAGTCGAATGGGTTGGGTTTAAATAGGCTAGGCTGGCGGCTGCCCAGAAATTAGGGTTTTAACACTGGTTAGTCGGTCAAAGAGCAACCACTGACCGACTAGTTTGGCAACTAGTCGGTCGGTCGACCAACGCAGACCGACTAAGTGCAAACAGTAACTCCTGAACGAAAATAGGATTCTAGAGTTAGTCGGTCCATGAACAAGTACTGACCGACTAGTTTGAGATCTAGTCGGTCGATGAACGTTCTTAGACCGACTAAGAGTAAACAGTAACTGATACAAAAATAAGATGATGAGTTAGTCGGTTCAAGAAGCATCGCCGACCGACTAGTTTGCAACCTAGTCGGTCAACCAACGTTCTTAGACCGACTAACGATAAACAGTAGCTTCCTCAGAAAATTAGAAAGCTCACTAGTCGGTCCAAGAAGGATTGCCGACCGACTGGATCGTCATCTAGTCGGTCGGTGGCCCTTCTTACACCGGCTAATGAGCACAGAAAGCACCGATACGGAGCGCGGGGCCCCGGGATCGATTCCTATGACTCCTAGGCTTGATCTAACAGTTAGATACGACCGTTATGAAGTCCGTCACGAGAGACATACTTCGAAATCGACAATCCTAAGGAAGAAGCGAGAAAATACGACGAATCGATCGAAAATGAAAGCTACGGAGACGAAAACCACACAAGAGGAGAAAATCCACCAAAACATATATTATATTATATTAAAATCCAGATTCATGAAAAGCAGTCGTTACATCGACAATTACTCACATTTCATTTTGCCATTGATATCGTTCACAATCTCCGTTTCCTGAAGCAAACGCAGAAATTTGGCCAAATTATGTGGAACGAGGCAATAATAAGTTGAGCTGGACTCACTTATGAAATGTGAAGTGTTTGGACCTGAAGTCCTGATATCAAAAGATATCAAACCTGTGGGCTACCGAGTATTGTATAAATAAATAAAATCGTATGCTATAAGCAAAACGCTATAGCCTTAGAGGTTTATTTCGCAGAAACCAGGAAGTAACCATGTAAGATGAGTTTCACTCACTTACAAAATTAATCAAACTGATGCATCAGGCTCCCTGGTCATGATTGCGAAACCCATGCGATTAGCAAAGATGATTTTAGGCTATGTTGCTATGGATGATGTGACAACATACCCTTATGAATAATCATCCTGAAGATGAAACCAGCATCCTGAAGATGAATAATCATCCTGAAGATGAATTATCATCCCGAAGATGAAACCATCATCCTGAAGATGAATTATCATCCTTAAGATGAAACCAGCATCCTGAAGATGAATTATCATCCTGAAGATGAAACCTTCATCCTGAAGTTGAAACCATCACCCCGAAGATGAATAATCGTCCCGAAGATGAAACCTTCATCCTGAAGATGAATAATCATCCAGCAGATGAATATGAAGGATCCTGTCCAAAACAGAGTTAGGATCGATAATTAAAGTGGAGACTTACGCTTGCGTATGCGGAACGATAGTCTCGGAACTTTGCCTTCGGATTCGCCACGACGGATCGAGTCTTCTCACGAACGGAGTAAGGCTACTAATCCACAATCTAAATCTCTATTTTAGATTAAGAACTTGGAAGGAGGGAGAGGAAATATTTCTGCAGAGCTTCACTATGAAGAAGATGCATGCATGAATTTCATGCAAATGTGTAAGGAAAATGGCTACCCTTGGGTCTTATTTATAGCCCCCAAGGTAGTTATTTTAGGGTAAGTTGTTCCTTTGGAACAACTTAATTAAGGTGTACCATGATACATGGCACATTATAAGCTTAAGTTGTACCATATGCATGGTACAACATAAGCTTAAGATATTCCCCCTTTATTAGCCATATGTCGCATGCATTTTATGCATATATAATGCGACTTTCCCGCTCATACAGAGATCCTCTCCGCAAGGGAACAGATTCCCTTTGCACATGACTTCGTGTGCGCGACGTTCGAGGTCCGTATTCCCTCGTACATCCCCCACAAGGGTGTACAAACGTCTTCCATATCCAACATCTCCCACTCACACTTGAGGGGATTGTAAGAGAACGTCTTTCCCTTAGTTCTTTCATCTATCATACCGAGAAATAGACCGTGCGACCGTCATGCGCGTAGAGTCTGTTGTTGTGCACTTGTTAGAGATACACAACGACCTCGAAGGTGCAAAGTTGAGTAGTTCAACGCATGCTTTACCCTAGATTATTTCTTCACATTTTCTTGTACTTTATATTCAACAATTGAATCCCATCTGGATTACAATTGGCTGGCCAGCTTTGAATCACTAAAGTCCAAATGCGAATATGAAATCAATCTTCCTCTTCTTGCGAACCTTCTGATCTTGACTTGATTCGCTTTTCTAACGTGCCCCGCCGAGCCGAATTACCATAGCCCATTAGTAACACGCTAAGATAGCGATCATCTCGTCAAATCTAAAGGAACCAATTGGAGTCCTTGAGGGTAAGAGTTAAGACCCATATGGCCTTTGAGTCTCACATAATAGCAAACACTATTGCTACTAACTCAGTGGTCGAAATGCATACGTGGTATGAACACGTATTACAACATCACTCCTTTTCTAGGGAGAGTATGTCTTAATGATGTTGTACGGATGAAAGATCAGACACCACAGTGCCTATCTTTTTTTTGAGTCCCCTTACTACTCGTGAAATTTTCACGGACTCTCATCCTGCATAAGACAGATAGGATTTAAAAAATCCAATGAGATCTTTATATCCTTGTGATACAGATCTCAGATCTTTTGTAAGCATCCATATGATGCAGATCTTTCATTCGACTAACTTTGTTAAAGTCATGACTCTAAATCATTCGTCTAATGATTTTGACTTTAAACTAGTCTCATCTCTATCTTATCCATCTGATAAGATAAGGCGGTTGCTCATGTGAGAGAGCCAACCTTAATCTGTCCGACATACACACAATTCAGCTGAGATTTCAAAAAAAATGTACACAAACATTTCTTTAAGAATTTCATATGCAATGCTTGAAAAAGAACTTATTCTTTTATTAAATTTGATCTTTCTTAGACATGGGAATATATATTGGTACAACTCAGCTCATACGCAATTCTTGGGATGATAAGTGTTTATAAAACACATTTCTGGGGATTGCTTTCGTAAGCTGATCCTCTATCATCTCATGCGTAGATATGTACCTTATGTCTACCTTCTTGGTTTTATCATAGTCTTTTGCAAATCTGCAGTTCCTTTAAGATACTGCATTATCCTCTTAACCGCTTTCCAGTGTTCTTGCCCTGGGTTGGATTGGTAACAGCTTACCATTTCCAACGGCAAAACAGATGTCCGGTCTCGTACACACCATAGTGTACATAAGACTATCAACTGCACTGGAATATGGAACTTTTTCCATAATTTCCTTTTCCTTTTGGTTCTTTGGACACGATTCCAGATATAAGTTATCGCATATGCTTATATGAATATCAATGGACTTGCAGTCCTGCATATTAAATCGTTCTAGGACCTTCTTTATATAAGTCTCCTGTGAAAGAGAAAGAAGTTTCTTCGAACGATTCCTTGAAATCTTAATTCCAAGGATATATGCGGCTTTTCCTATGCCTTTCATCTCAAATACTGATGAAAGCCAAGCCTTGATACTCATTACAAAGCCCTTGTCATTTCTGGCTATTAAAATGTTATCTACATATAGATACATGATAATATACTTGCTTTTAATCCTCTTGATATATACTCAGTTATCTTCATCAAGCATGGAAAAAATCCATTTGATAAGACAACTTCTTGAAATCGTATATACCATTGCCTCGAGGATTATTTAAGACCATATATGGACTTACGAAGTTTACAAACCTTATGTTTGTTTCCTTCTTTTACAAACCCTGTTGGTTGTTCCATATAGATCTCCTCGTCCAATTCTCCATTGAGAAAGGCAGTCTTTACATCCATCTGATGTAATTCGAGGTATAAGCAAGCTACCATTGCGAATCAAGGTAAAACGCACAACAGGTGAGAAGTTTTCTTTGTAGTCTATCCCTTCCTGTTGCGTAAAACCTTTCGCGACAAGGCGAGCTTTATATCTATCTATAGAGCCATCAGCCTTATGCTTGATCTCGAGAACCCATTTGTTCCCAATTGCTCTATGTCCTCTGGGTGAGTTAACTAAGTCCAGACTTGGTTAACTTTTATGGATTTCAATTCCTTCTTCATCGCTTCCATCCATTTGTCTTTTGCAGGGCATGATGTGGCATATTTGAGATTCTTCAAGTCCTTGTTGACTCGAATTTAGATCAATTCTAATATCACTCCCACTTGAAATGTTGTTAGAATTGCTCCCACTTGGATCATTATTCCCGTATGGAATAGGATAATCGTCATTCGTATAATCCATTGGTGAAGGTTGAAAAGTATTTTCGTTTTCACCAAGAATTCTCCCACTCGAATGAGGTAATCCTTCTTGATCACAAATCTCAAATAGAGATAAGTCCTGACTTATCTCGCCCTGTCTTGGAAACTCGTTTTCCAAGAAAGTGACATCCCTCGACTCAAACTCAATTAGCACACCATTGTCTTCCTGACTAACAAAAACATAACCTTTGGAGTTTAATGCGTATCGTTTAAAGATACATTTCCTTCCCCATGGCCCAAGTTTGCCATACTTATGGGAGGAAATATGTGCGTTGAATGCACAAACTCAAGGTAAAATGTTTAAGTTAGGAGACCTTTGGTTCCACAACTCATAAGGAGTGGAGCTAACTGATTTCGAGGGTACGCGGTTTAAAATGAAAACGGTTGTCAATAATGCATCACCCCAGAAGGTGATTGGCAAGTTAGCTTGCGCCATCATTGAACAGACCATTTTTCATTAAAGTCCTATACCTCCTTTCTGCAACACCAATTTGTTGAGGAGTATAAGGCATAGTTACTTGATGTACTATGCCTTTTTCATCACAAAGTTCCTTTAAACTTGTTGATTGATATTCACCGCCCCTATCGGTTCGCATGACCTTAATCTTGCGATCTAATTGATTCTCCACTAAACTCATATAGTTTTTAAAGCAGGTTTAGTGCTTTCACTTTTGTGGGATATCAAATAGATATTACCGAATCGGGTGAAATCATCAATTTAAAGTGATGAAATAGGACTTCCCGCGTCTTGTCTTGACATTCATCGGACCATATATGTCCGAATGGATAAGCGGTAATGGAACCTTGGCCCTTGTGCCGGTTCCAAACGGCTTGCGACAAGATTTCCTTTCAAGGCAATGTTCGCAGGTCGACATTTCAACCTTTGAAACATTGGATAGAAGGCCACGTTTGGCAAGTCTATCCATACGCGTTGGTCCAATATGACCAAGCCTTGATTGCCAACAAATTATATTAGACTCATTAGTCAAAGAATTTGTCATAAGGAAATGAGAAATCATACATTGTACTTATTACAATGAATCCTTTAAATACATAACCCAGAACCAATAAAGGAATTATTACAAAAATAGGTCCATATTACAAACATGAAGGAACCAACCATTAACCAAGACCCAATAAATTGACCACAATTTTAATATTCCTTTGAATATATGGAATGAAGAGAACATCATGAAGTAGGATAGTGCGGCCGTTGTCCAAGACAAGCTTGCGAGTCCCAACGCCTTTCACTTCAACACGTGTGTTGTTTCCTACATTGATCCACTTCATTCCTTGAGTATCCGGTGATACTCCACGAAGGACCGTCTGTCCTTTGCTATGTGGTCGGTGGCACCTGAATCAATTATCCCAAAATGGTTTAGATTTCACAAGAAATAATGAACTAGAAACACATATGTAACTAGTATTACAAGTTACCTCGTCACTTCCACTCGTACACGAACGAGCATAGTGACCGAGCTTGTTGCACTTGAAGCACTTGATCCTTTTCAAGTCTTTCTTCTTGTGCCATTTCTTGCGTCCACCCTTATGTTTGGGTTCCTTGGTAGACTCAGGTTGCTTATTACGTTCATTAGAAGACTTCGAACGATCTTTACGTTTCTTTCCCCCGTGTGAGGAACTAGCAACCATGTGCACTTCTGCACCTGGCTTGGCAGCCGCAAGCCGCTCTTCCTCTAATTCGAGGTGCTTGGAAACATCGTTGAAGGTCTTGATGCTCTCATTATGAGTGAGATGCATCTTCATCTGATCCCACCCATTTGGTAGGGAACGTATGACTGCTTGGATTTGTTGCTCATCCGTGAGCACATGACCTGCGTCCTTTAACTCTGATATAAGGTTCGCCATATGTCGCAGATGTTTCCCCATGGAATGATCTGGACGTTTCTTATATGTATCGAACTTTATAGTTAAGGCGCGAAGTTTGGACACCGATGTGCCACCGAACTTCTCCTCTAGCTTGGACCATATGTCCATGGCTAGGTCATGTTCTCGGAAGATGCGCATTATGTCATCAGCCATACTGCTTAATAACGTAATGCGTGCTATCTTATTCTTCCGAGACCAAGCATCAAAAGCTTCCTTGTCTCTTCGTTGTTGGGCCGTAGTGCCCAACTCGGGTTCAATCATTACGTTCTTTAGAGTTTCGAGCACTTCTTGCTCCTCTAAAACGTATTGTATCTTAATGGACCAAAGTTTGTAATTATCGCCGTTGAGTTTTTCACCTTTGTTTAACTCAGCGACGATATTCTTTGAAGCGGAAGACATTTTACTTTTAAAATGCTGCAAAAAGACAAAACCGAAGGTTCGATCAAAAACATTGCATAAAAAATTCTTAAAATATAACTCCCACTTGAAATGATAATAGAATATCCCATTTGGATAGTTCTAAAATTCAAATCCCACTTGGAATTATATTATATTTGATAAGTTACTTTCGAAAAATATTGAAGGTGTTGTTCTAGAATCGAAAAGGTCTCTATGATTCCAATCACCATCTAGAACAACTTTCAATATTCCCCCATCACTTATCAAACAATAGTACTCTTATAGTACTAGCAGCGGAAAATAAGTATTTGATAAGTTACTTTCGAAAAATATTGAAGATGTTACTCTAGAATCGGAAAGGTCACTATGTTTCCAATCACCATCTAGAGTAACTTTCAATATTTCTCCCTCACTTTATCAAATGTTAGTACTCTTATAGTACTTTAGCAGCGGAAAAGCGGTTTTTGAAAACGTATTTTTCAAAACGAATATAAAATACATTGGCCAATCTCCGTAGAGTAGAGCACAACGTCATAAGTTCATTGGCTAATCTCCGTAGAGTAGAGCACAATGACATGGCTAATCTCGCATGAAGTAGAGCATTACGGCTAATCTTCAAGGAGTAGAGCACAATTTCATAAGTACATTGGCTAATCTCCGAAGAGTAGAGCACAATGACTTGGCTAATCTCGCATGAAGTAGAGCACTATGGCTAATCTTCAAGGAGTAGAGCCCAATGAAAAACTTCATTAAAACGTTAGTCCCGTATGAACTAGTTGGCACTGTGGTTAGCCCCGTATGGACTACTCGACACATTCGAGTTTGACCAAGGCCATTTGTTACCCCGTATGGGTCATTTGGCAAGTTTGCAATCGACCCAGACCATCTGTCGGATTGGTCGACCAAAAACACAAAATTGGTCGACCAATTTTTTCGAAATGCAACTTCTTCCCGGTCAGGGCCTCTGCCCTGACCGGGGCTTGGCCAAAGGCCGGCCAGGGCCTCTGCCCTGGCCGGCCAGGGGGCCTGGCCCCCTCGGCCAGGGCCGGCCAGGCCCTGGCCTCTGCCAGGGCCTGCCGGCCAGGCCCTGGCCTCTGCCAGGGCCTGCCGGCCAGGCCACTGGCCGGGGCCAGGGCTCCTGCCCTGGCCTCGGCCAGGCCCTGGCCTGAGGCCAGGGCTCCTGCCCTGGCCTCGGCCAGGCCCTGGCCTGAGGCCAGGGCTCCTGCCCTGGCCTCGGCCAGGCCCTGGCCTGAGGCCAGGGCACCGGCCCTGGCCTCTGTCAGGGCCGGCTTGGCCCTGGCAGTGGCCAGGGCGCCGGCCCTGGCCTCTGCCAGGGCCGGCAGGCCGGCCAAGGGCCGGCCCTGGCCACTGCCAGGGCCGGCCTGGCCGGCAAAGCTCTGCCAGGGCCGGCCACTGCCGGCCTGGCCCTTGGCCGGCCACTGCCGGCCTGGCCATGGCCGGCCATGGCTTGGCCATGGCCGGTCATGGCCAAGGCCATTTGGCGTTGGCCGGCCATGGCCCCTTTGGCCATGGCCGGCCACCCCCTTTAAACGGGGTTGCCGCACTCATTCCTCCCCCTTGATGGGGTGGTCGCCGGTGGTTATTGGCCGTGGCCAACCCCCTCCGCATAGGGAGAGGGGGTGCATGGCCTTCATAGCCCATTTGGCCATGGTGCACATGCACCAAATTTTCCTCTTACCCGATGGAAATAACTTCCATCATCTTCCTCGATGAAGCACCCGTTCGTCGATGAAGCACCCGTTCGTCGAGAATTTAGTTATTTCCTAATGGCCGTGTGCCAAAAATGAATAACTTACTACGTGAACGGTCGGTTCTTCCCGTCACGGAGAGTTCCTACCATATCCATAATGATAGGAGACCCTAACGTGAAAAGAACAACCGCTGCGTTCTCTCCGTCACGAAGCGTTCCTACTATATCCGTAATAGTAGGAGACCCATTCGTGAAAAAGACAACGACTCGTTCGTAGTTTCGACGTGGCGGTGGTTTGACCGGGGCGAACCCATATGGCTCTGATACCAATGAAGGATCCTGTCCAAAACAGAGTTAGGATCGATAATTAAAGTGGAGACTTACGCTTGCGTATGCGGAACGATAGTCTCGGAACTTTGCCTTCGGATTCGCCACGACGGATCGAGTCTTCTCACGAACGGAGTAAGGCTACTAATCCACAATCTAAATCTCTATTTTAGATTAAGAACTTGGAAGGAGGGAGAGGAAATATTTCTGCAGAGCTTCGCTATGAAGAAGATGCATGCATGAATTTCATGCAAATGTGTAAGGAAAATGGCTACCCTTGGGTCTTATTTATAGCCCCCAAGGTAGTTATTTTAGGGTAAGTTGTTCCTTTGGAACAACTTAATTAAGGTGTACCATGATACATGGCACATTATAAGCTTAAGTTGTACCATATGCATGGTACAACATAAGCTTAAGATATTCCCCCTTTATTAGCCATATGTCGCATGCATTTTATGCATATATAATGCGACTTTCCCGCTCATACAGAGATCCTCTCCGCAAGGGAACAGATTCCCTTTGCACATGACTTCGTGTGCACGACGTTCGAGGTCCGTATTCCCTCGTACATCCCCCACAAGGGTGTACAAACGTCTTCCATATCCAACAGAATAATCATCCAGCAGATGAATTACCATCCAGAAGATGAAATTACCATCCAGTCGATGAAGAAACATGGAAAATTGCAATCCACCAATACACCTACTGGTTGTATGGATGCACATTATGACCCCTTCCGTTCGCTGGAAGAGGGGAAGGATATCATAGGTCCTGAAGTGCCTTACTCAAATGTCTTTTGTACACTCCTTTATCTGGCAGCAAACCCTTTAACCAGATACAGTGCAGCGCCTGCAGTGCACCACTGGACCAAAGATATGTAGCTTCTGCGCTATCTCCAAGGGTCAAGGATCATCCAACATGTTAAATGTATTTGCAGATACAGGTTACAGATCATCGCGATGACTACAACAAAGGTACGACCAACTCCTGGAGACCAGCAAAGCATGCTTCCAAGGCAACATCAATCCCACCATCCCGAGAGGCTCATCAATCCAAGAAGCAAATCATAAGTACGCACAGCCAGGTCCTGTAGTACCTCGCAGACACAGTGACGACTGGGTCAGAGACGTGGTGCTACCTACCGAGTCTACAGACCACTCCTCTTCAGAAGAGCTCCCTCAGATTCAGTAGCGCCATAGATGAGCGATACTTGTATAGATGAGCGATGTCTTGTATAGGTGAGCGATGCCTTGTACTTTGTACTTATTATCGGAACACTGTAAGAGATTGATGTATAGTTGCTTAGGAGATCTGCAAGCCTGCAGCTTGTACAGATCAGGGGAATTCAAATGTAGTGTTGTACTCTTTTCCCTTGGCTATTGGTTTTTCCCACTGGGTTTTTCATAGCTAAAGGTTTTAACGAGGCAACCTCATTGACTCTGGATTCAGAAGTATCCACCCCCTAAATACTTCCACAAATCAGGGGAAGTTACGGAAACTGTACTCTTTTTCCTTGGCTATTGGTTTTTCCCACTGGGTTTTCCATAGCTAAAGGTTTTAACGAGGCAGTTATCCCTAACTTAGGATCCAGAAGTATCCACCTCTAGTGATATCCATCGATCAGGGGAAGTTACAGAGACTTGTACTCTTTTTCCCTAGCCATAGGTTTTTCTCACTGGGTTTTCCTTGGCAAAGGTTTTAACGAGGCAAGTACTCTTAAACTTGGGATCCAGAAGTATCCATAGACCCATGATCAGATAAGCTCTATGAACCCTGAAGTGTTCATCACGGCTTACAACAATGGATGGATAAGGGGAAGTGTTATAAACGGGCTTTTGGTGGCCCAACCCGTTAGTGGGTATCCACCCATTATGTAACCCTATTACTATAAATACAGGGCTACGGGGTTCCGTAGCCGCCATGGTTTACAACAGGCCATAAATAAAGAGACTATTGTGAAGGGAAAAGTAGAGTAATATGTGTAAGGGGTTAAGAGCCATCTACCCTCATATTTATACCTTTGAATGATGGGACGGATACCCAATGGGCCTCATGAGCCTATTCATAACACTTCCACTTATCCAACCAACATTGAATAAGAGGTGATTCTTCAGGATCCGAGTTAGGATAACTGCCTTGTTAAATAAAGAACAGTTAATCCATAACTTCTCCTGTTTTAGGGATGTTTCTAGGGGTGGATACTTCAGGATCCAGAGTCAACGAGGTTGCCTCGTCAAAACCTTGACTACGGAAAACCCTGTGGGAAAAAACCAATATCCAAGGGAAAAGAGTACAACTCTGCGGTTGACTCCCCCTCATCTGACCAAGCTTCAGTCTTGTAGATTTCATATGAATCATACATCAGTCTCTTATGTATCTATATGTTCATAGTCCTCTCATCCTGACCCAGTTTACATTTTCTCACTCTCCTCATCCTAAATCCCATATACAAATTTCTCAAAGATACTAGTAGGCATTGATTTGGTAAGCAAATCCGCCAAGTTTTTACATGATTGGATCTTCTGTACCTCAATCTGCTTTTGCTTCTGAAGGTCGTGCGTCCAGAAGAACTTGGGAGAGATGCGCTTCGTCTTGTCGCCTTTGATGTAGCCGTCCTGTAGCTGGGCTATACATGCTACATTGTCTTCATGGAGTGGAGTAGGCGCAAGGACGCCGGTCATTAGGCCGGTAAAGGTGAGAATGTGCTGGATCACAGAGCGTAGCCAGAAACTCTCTTTGCTAGCTTCATGGGTCGTTAGAAGTTTTGAGTGAGTGGATGAGACGGTTGTCATGGTCTGCTTTACATATCTCCAGGATATTGAAGTGCCGCCATCGGTAAACATGTATCCGGTCTGAGACTTCTCTGTATGAGGATCGGATCTGTAACCTGCATCAACATAACCAACTAAACCAGTTGTTGCCCCTTTCCTGTAGAATAGACCTAAGTCTATGGACCCTTGGAGGTAGCGCAGAAGATGCTTAACTCAGGCCCAGTGCCGCTGTGTAGGTGCAGCACTATATCTGGCTAGTAAGTTGACTGCTAGGTGCAGCACTATATCTGGCTAGTAAGTTGACTGCAAATGCTATGTCAGGGCGAGTGCAGTTAGCCAGGTAAAGGGTGCACCGATAGCACTTATATAAGGCACTTCAAGGTCCAGTACTTCCTCCCCCTCTTCCAGCGACCGAAAGGGGTTTTTATGCACATCCAATGATCTGATGACCATTGGGATGCTGAGGGGGTGGCACTTATCCATTTGGAACTTTTTTAACAAGTTCGATGTGTAAGTTGACTGATGTAACCGGATCACATCGTTAAGATGCTCTATTTGAAGACCTAAACAGAATTTTGACTTTCCGAGGTCTTTCATCTCGAAGGTTTCTGTCAACCTTCTAGAAATCTCGGCGATCTCTTCAGGAGATCCGATGAGGTTCAAGTCGTCCACATAGACGGCTATAATGACAAATCCTGTTGCCTTTGCTCTTATAAAGATGCAAGGACAGACTGGGTCACTCGTAAATCTTTGTTTTACAAGGAAGTCACTCAGTCTGTTATACCACATCCTTCCAGATTGTTTTACACCATACAATGATCTTTGCAGTTTCACTGAGTAGATGTCACGTTTTCTCTCTTTTAGTGCTGCAGGCAAAGAATAACCTTCAAGCAATTTCATATAGATGTCTCGGTCTAGGTTGCCATATAGGTATGCAGTCACGACGTTCATAAGCTGCATATCGAAACCCTCTTGGGCTATTAAGACAATGAGGAATCGGAAGGCGATCGCGTCCATGACTGGGGAGTATGTGGCTTCAAAATCCACCCCTGGACGTTGGGTAAAACCCTGCGCTACAAGCCTTGCTTTGTAGTGAACGATCTCATTTTGTTCATTTCGTTTTCTAACAAATACCCATTTATAACCCACAGGTTTTACACCTTTTGGTGTCTGGACTATAGGTCAAAAGACCTTGCGTTTTGTGAGTGAATCCAACTCCACTCTTATTGCCGCTTTCCACTTTGGCCAATCATCTCTGCTTTGACATTCTGTCAGAGAGCGTGGTTCAATATCATCGTCGCAGTACGCGACGTTGATGGCAATATTACACGCAAATGTGTCATATATGGTTGTGCTCTTTCTGTCCCAATACTCCCCAGTTCGTACATAGTGTATCGAAACTTCATTTTCTCCCGGTTTTTCCTCTATTTGAGAGTTTGGGAGAGATGTGGTAGCAGGGCTTATAGTAGCATCCTGTGGTGGTATTGTTTTACCATTGCCAAGGGTCCTACTCTTTCGAGTGACTTGGTCCTTGGATCCCGATGGTCGCCCTCTCTTTTTAAGAGGTCCAACCATTTCTGCTGCAGGTGGATTGCATCCATTTTGCGGTATGTCAATCCTAGCTGGAGCGTTAGCAGCAGGGACGTGTGATCTGACAATCTTCTAGTTGTCAGTAAATTTGTCCGGCAAGAGATGGACAGTGTTTTGGATATGGAGAATCTTCAGGACCTCCTCCCCACACTGGCTTGTGGGCGGATCAAAGTGACATAATGTCTTTGTATCCCAAGTGATACAGTCTGAAGCTTCGGGCTTCTTTGTTTGTGAGCCTAGTTTTGGAAATGATGTTTCATCAAATTCACAGTCTTCTAGATGTGCCTTGAAAACGTCTCCCGTAAGGGGTTCTAGGAATCTTATTATGGAGGGTGTGTCAAACCCAACATAAATGCCTAGGCGACGTTGTGGACCCGTCTTTGTCCTTTGTGGTGGTGCTATGGGGACGTATACTGCACAACCAAATATTCTCAAGTGTGAGACAATTGGTGGGGCTCCAAGTGCTAGTTGCATTGAAGAAGATGACTGACCTCCAGAAGGTCTTAATTTTATTAAAGATGCAGTATGCAAAATTGCATGACCCCATGCATTCACTGGCAGCTAGGATTGAAGTAATAATGGACGAGCAATCCATTGCAGTCTCTTAATTAGAGATTCTGCTAACCCGTTTTGGGTGTGAACATGCGCTACAGGATGTTCGACTTTAATGTCCTGTGCTTGGCAATAGTCTAGAAAGACTTGTGATGTAAACTCCCCCGCATTGTCCAGACGAAGTTTCCTTATCTGGTAGTCGGGGAAGTGGGCCCGCAACCTGATTATCTGAGCTAAAAGCTTAGACAGTGCTAGGTTACGGGTGGACAGTAGACACACATGTGACCACTTAGTAGATGCGTCTATCAGGACCATAAAGTACCTGAACGGACCACTTGATGGGTGTATAGGCCCATAAATGTCTCTGTGGATTCTTTCCAGAAAGCTTGGAGACTCCAGGTCCACTTTCAGTGGAGAGGGTCTCGTAATCAGTTTACCCTTGTAACATGGTGGACATGGGAATTTACCTTTTTGAAGAATCTTCATGTTCTTCAAATCTATACCCCTTGAGATTTTTATGATGCGGTACATCATAACAGATCCCGGGTGTCCCAGTCTACTATGCCAGAGTTGGAATTCTAGTGTTTGGGGTCACTGCAGGTGCTCCGACATTAATGTTTCTGTAATTTGAATACTTGTTTGGTAGAGTCCCGAGCGGAGTCCCTTGAAACGTTCCACAATGGTTTTTGTACCATTTGTAAGAGACGTTACATGCAAGTATTCCATTTCATTTTGCTCGACCGTCTCTAAGTGATATCCGTTTAAACGAATATCTTTAAAGCTTAGGAGGTTTCGGATTGATTTAGGGGAGTATAATGCATTTCTAAGTGTGATTAGTGTATGACCGGGGAGCAATATGATTGCTTCCCCTGATCCTTCGATTATATTAGCTAGTCCTGAGATTGTTCTCAATGGACCAGAATAGCTACTTATGCTCGTAAAATAGTCTATGTTTTGAAGGATTGAGTGCGTCGATGCACTGTCCACTAGGCATATGGATTCCATATCTATATAAGAAAGACTTACAAGCAATGAATAATACGAAAAAGAAGCTACTTCTATTCATATTTGAGATGCTCAATAAGTTTGACATGGAATAAAAACAAGATACGTTGCAAAAAAGGGAAGATACATTGCTAGCAAATAAAAATTGTTTATGGTCCATAACTAGAGAGTGTCGTCTCCCATGAAATCTTTTGGATTCCATGTGGTCTCTGGCAACGCTGCGCTTTCTATCAGGTTTGTCTCAGCGTGAGGCTTGAGACTTGCCTGGTAGAGGTCCTGTAGGTGTTTCTGGGTGCGACAGATTCTGGACCAGTGGCCCATCATTCCGCATTTGGAGCACTTATCCTCCCAGTCTTTCTTGGGAGTACCACCTTTTGACGTCCACTTCTGCTTCTTTTTCACGAACTTTTGGTTTTGAGGAGGAGCTTGGGGAGTGGCCTTCTTCCGCTTCTTCTGTTCTTTCTATTTCTGGAATTTTGCCTTCTTGTCCATCTTCTTCTTCTGGGAAGACAGGAAGTGAGCCTCTGCAGGAGGTGACAGTAGAGCAGAGCCAGGAGGGCGCAGGTTGTGAGTGGCAACCAACAAAACTCTGTTCTGTTCAGCCATTAAAAGGCATGAAAGCAGATCAGAATACTTCATGAACTTCCTCTCACGGTACTGTTGCATGAGGATCATGTCCTTCTCGTGGAAAGACGTGAACGTCTTTTCCAACAACATTTTCTCAGTCACATTCTCACCACACAACTTCAGGCGTGAGGTGATACGGAAAAGTGCTGAGTTGTACTCCACTACGGATTTGTAATCCTGTATGCAGAGGTGAGTCCACTCGTACTGCGCACGGGGGAGTATGACATCCCTTTGATGTCTGTACCTCTCCTCAAGTGTGTCCCACAGTTCGTAAGGATCCTCTACAGTAAGATACTCGTCCTTCAGGGTCGAGTCTAAATGTTTCCTGATATAAATAATGGCTTTCGCCTTTAGTATATCAGAAACTTCTTCTGTATGAGGGGTTTCTATAGAAACATCCTTTTCTACTGCAGCAGTACTTATTGTTGCCTTTTCAGTGGGTGTTAGACTGAACCCATGAGATCGCAGATGGAACTTCATGTCCAACTGCCAGCTCAAGTAGTTCGACCCATCGGCCTTCAGTGTTGGATCCTATGGATGGCAAACAACACTAGAAGGGGGGTTGAATAGTGTTGTGCAAATAGTAAACTTTTTCGGTTGTTAAGATTAGCACAAATAAAATCCTTCTAATGTTGCCTAAGAAGCCAGGTAGAGTGATCTACGCTTGGTTCTTAATCAACAAAGTAATCTTACAAATATGATAGAGAAAAGATTATAATCAGATATAAATCTTTACAAATAGATCTTTTCACAGCGGTAATTAAATAAACAATCTTTGCAATAATAAATAAACAAGGAATTGCGAAGATATAAGATTAGCAAAAAAATGCTTGTACAAGAAATATAAACAATCACAGAAAAACAAACGCAGAGACAAGCGATTTTATCCTGGTTCCCCGCAACCCGGGTACGTCCAGTCCCCGACCAATCCGGTACGAGATTTTCCACTATCTGCCTTGGCAAATACAAGTACCTAACTTCACTCGTTAGGATTTCCAACGACCTAGTCTCAACCAGGATTTCCGACTACCAACACCTAGACTTGTCTAGTGTTCCAACAACAACACAATGAAACTTATATCCAATACACCACAATAAATTGATGGAGATTGGTTTTTACACCCGATTCTATAGCCAATCAATGATAGACAAAATTGTGTAGTGGCTTGATAGAATAAGAGTCTAGATCACACAAAGATACGAGAGAATTCTTTGCGATCTAGATCTAATGCTTTTCAAAAATCCTTTAAACAAAATAAAGAGAATAGCAATAAGGATTTTGAAAAACGTTTAGCCAATAAAACAAGAGTATGATCTTTAAAAAAATAATAACAGAATTTTGCAAGATCACAAATGAAAAATAGAATTGGCTAGAGAGAATGAGAGCTTTGAATTAAAGAGCGTTTGCACGAGAGATTTGATTTTCAATAGATGTTGTTTTTTTCTCAAATGAAATTAGCTCTTATTTATAGGGAAAATTCTGAGATTTGAAATTCAAATTTTCTTTGACTTTTGTACCAAAAATCTCGGAGAAAATCACTCAACGAATTTTCAAAATTCAAATCAAAACGTCAGAATTTTACAGCTGGTAGTCGACTCCCTCATGTAGGTAGCCGACTCCCAGAGTGTTTCAGGGAATCTTGAATACCAGCTGGTAGTCGACTCCCTACTGTTGGTAGTCGACTCCCAGAGGAGTTTTTCCTGCAACACTTCTAGTCAGCCAGGTAGTTAACTCCAGGGTGTGTGGAGTTTCACTACGAAAGTTATAGGATGACTAGAGAAAGCTCTCTAAAACATTTTTGAAAATATAAAAAAGATTTTCAAAAAGCTTTTTCAAATTGTTTGTGTGCGTGTGTTTTGTCTATATAATTTGGCTTTAACAAATACCCTAAAGAGACACGACACACTCACTATAGACTTAGGACATGTCTTCGGAAGCTTGATCAATTTGATGGAGTAGAAGTGAGCTTCACTTGAGCTTCTTGTTCTGTTTGAGCTTTGAACTTCATCATTTGACTTAGCCACATTTGTCCTTGTCTTTGAGCGTAGATTTGTGTTTCTTTGAGTATGAGTAAAGCTTCGCATATTCTGCACACTTCAGTGTAGTGTAGTTAGTACACTAAGCTTTCATTTGGTGTGCTCATCATCAAAATTACTTGGGGTGGAATTCAATTTCTATCACTCTCTCCCTTTTTGATGATGACACCCAAATGAAAAATGAAGTAAGTTAAAAAAATGAAGATTCATGAAAGTATACTTACTCCCCCTGCTTTGATGCGGTTCTCCCCCTGCATCGAAGCTGTTAGTAATATAATTCATATAATTTCATTTTTGCATTTCATAACTTTTTTCTCCCCTTGTCATCAACAAAAAACAAAGCAAAAAAACGTTTAGTGATAAAGTATTATAATTGATCATTATTCAATTCCTTTTCACTAACAATACCCAATTCTCTACGAAGTCTAGAGAATGTATCTTTTTGTAGGGGTTTTGTGAGAATATCTGCAACTTGCAATTCAGAGGAGACAAATTTAAGTTCAACATCCTTTTTAGTACAGTGATCATCGATAAATCTATGTCTGATATCAATATGTTTTGTTCTAGGATGAAGAACAGAGTTTTTAGTTAGATTAATCGCGCTTTTATTATCACAATAAATTACACATGTAGATGTATTAACACCATAATCTATGAGAACTTGTTTCATCCAAAGAATTTGGGCACAGGCAAGTCCAGCAACTATATATTCTGCCTCAGTGGTAGATAGTGAGACTAAACTTTGCTTTTTGCTAAACCACGAGACAAGGGAATGTCCAAGAAAATGACATGTTCCACTTGTGCTTTTTCTTGTGGCTTTACAACTAGCATAGTCTGCGTCACTAAACGAAGTTAAATTAAATGTGCCGCTTTTGGGATAAAATAGTCCAAAATCAGTAGTGGTCTTAAGATATCTAAATATTGATTTTACCGTTTTCAGATGTGATTCTCTAGGATCACATTGAAATCTAGCACATGCACAAACACTAAACATAATGTCAGGCCGGCTAGCAGTCAAATAGAGTAAAGATCCGACCATACCTCGATATGTTTTCTGGTCGACCTTTTTACCTGCTTCGTCTTTGTCTAAAGACGTGGATGTTGCCATTGGTATGTTCTTTCCTGATGCGGTTCCCATACCAAACCTTTTGATTAGGTCTTTGACATACTTCGTTTGATGAATGAAGGTTCCTTCTTTTCCTTGTTTGATTTGTAACCCGAGGAAATATGTGAGCTCCCCCATGTGGCTCATTTCAAATTCTTCCTGCATTAGCTTAGCAAACTCTTGACAAAGATCTTCATTAGTAGATCCGAAGATAATGTCGTCTACATAAACTTGAATAAGAATAATATCATCATGAATTTTCTTAACAAATAAGGTTGTGTCTATCTTTTCAATAATGTAACTTGAGTCAATTAAAAAATTTCTTAATCTTTCATACCAAGCTCTTGGAGCTTGTTTTAGACCATACAGGGCTTTATTTAACTTATAAACAAACCCTGTGTTTTTATCATGTTCAAATCCAGGAGGTTGCTCAACGTAGACTTCCTCCTTTATGAATCCATTTAGGAAAGCGCTTTTTACATCCATTTGGTATAGTTTGAAATTTTTATATGATGTAAATGCAAGTAACATCCTGATAGATTCTAATCTAGCAACATGAGCAAAAGTTTCATCGAAATCTATACCTTCTTCTTGTGAGTATCCTTTCTCTACTAACCTTGCTTTATTTCTTACTACATTTCCATCTTCGTCTAGTTTGTTCCGATATACCCATTTGGTGCCGATAACTGGACGGTCTTCCGGTCTAGGTACTAACTCCCATACTTGATTGCGTTCAAATTGCAGAAGTTCTTCTTGCATAGCTTCAATCCATGCTTCATCTGCAAGAGCTTCTTCTACCTTTTTCGGCTCAACGTTAGAAACAAATGCAACATGTGTCAAGTGTTCTATTTGAGATCTAGTTCTAATTCCTGCATCAATATCACCTATGACTTGTGTGTGTGGGTGATATGCGACTTCAGGAAATGATTTAGGTAGAGAACTAGAGATGTCATTAGCAGTGATAGATTCATTATTGGGAGTAGATGCAATGATTATGCTATCAGCATCATTATGAGCAGTATTATGAGGTAGAGATTCATCAAATGTTACATGTAGAGTTTCAACAATAGTTTCGGAACTTTTATTGTAAACTCTATATGCTTTACTACGTAAAGAGTAACCGATAAATATGCCTTCATTTGCTTTGGAGTCAAATTTATCTAAGTTATCTTTAGTATTCAGAATATAGCACTTACAACCAAAAACTCTGAAGTAAGATACTTTCGGAATTCGTTGGAGCAATAACTCATAAGGGGTCTTTTCAAAAGGTTTTCTTATTAAAACTTTGTTTTGAATATAGCACGCGGTTGCTACAGCTTCTGCCCAAAAACTTTTTGGAAGGTTGCTTTCACACAACATTGTTCATGCACACTCTTGGAGTGTTCTATTTTTCCTTTCAACTACCCCATTTTGAGGAGCAGCTCTAGGAAAAGCAAAAGTATGAGAAATGCCTCGTTCTTCACAAAACAGTTTAAACTGCTCATTTTCAAATTCACCACCGTGATCACTTCTTAAAGAAATAATTTTCAAAGAGTATAAACGTTCAATTCTTTTGAAAAATATTTCGAATTCACGGAAGGCATCGTTCTTATGAGTTAAGAATAATACCCACGTATATCGAGTAAAATCATCAACTATGACAAATATGTATCTAGAGTTACATAAGGATGGAGTTCTAGTTGGGCCAAACAAGTCCATATGGAGTAGTTCAAGTGGCCCATTAGAACTAAGAGCTCCAATATTCTTAAATGAACTCTTATGCATTTTGCCAAATTGACATGAATTACATATTTTATCAAATTTAAAATTTATTTTGGGAAGTCCTTGCACCAACTCTTTCCTAGAAATCTTATTCATGTTTTTGATGTTCACATGGCCAAATCGTCTATGCCAGAGCAAAGGGTCATTTGTTGAAACAATTAAACATACATTTGATTCATATTCATTTAATCTAAGTACATAAATATTTTCTACTCGCTTGCCTTTAACAAGAATATTTTTCATATCCTTGTCATAGACTAAGCAGGAGTCAAGGGTAAATAGAACTTTCATACATTTGTTGCACAGTTGACTTATGCTTATCAGATTATGCTTTAATCCTTTCACCAAGCTTACATCTTTGATGAGCAATTTTGAAGGATTGCCGATATTACCTATTCCGACAATTTTACCTTTCTTGTTGTCACCAAATGTCACGGTTCCGCCATCATACATTTTTAGATTGCTAAGTAGTCTTGCGTTCCATGTCATGTGTGTGGAGCATCCGCTGTCCATTATCCATGTGTCCTGAAAAAAATAATTTTGACACGTTTGGTACCCACTTATAATTGGGTCCGATTTGTTAGAGAAAAGATAGTTTTATTGTTATGAGCGATCTTGAATGTTTAGGTATCAGAAGAATATACATGAAGCATGTAGATACTCTAATGCATGTACAAAATGAAAGAATTACTTATTAGGAACCCAAATTCGATTTGAATTTGATTTCCTATGAACAAATGAATCATTATAAAATCCATGCATACTTTTAGTCAAATTATGAACATAAACATTTTTATCATGCATACATAAGTGTTTAGGTACCCATATCATGTTAGGTCTAATATTGTGAGGTTTGTGTACAAAATGTGATCTTTGATACGCATTGTGTATAGCATGTGGTTTATGTGACATGTGGGATGTATTGTGTCCAACCTTTTTTTAATACACACAAGTATGCTTTCTAACATTTGTATGCACAACATTTTTACAATTGTCACTAGAGGTAGAAGCATGAGCATTCTTATTATGTGTTGTGGATACATGCTTTTGTGAATGAGTAGCTTTTGCACTTGGATTTGTCTTAAACTCATCAAGCTTAAGAACTAATTCTTCATGTTTAAGCTTACTCGTGCTCAAAACATTTTCAAGCATCTCAATTCTATCATTTAAACTGGAAACATAAATAGCATGTTCAGTTTTCAGTGCATCGTGATCACAAACTAGTTGGTCATGTTCTTTATTCAGAGTCTTGTGTTTCTTGTCTAGTACCTTGTGTTTCTTTGACAAACGTTCATATTCTCTATATAGGTTTTCATATGCGCTTACAATGTCAAACTCATTTTCCTCATCGGAACTGGAATCACTTACCTCGTCTTTGTCGTTTTGACGTGCCATCATGCATAGTTCTTCATTGTTGACTTGAGGTATCTTCATGGGTGTTTGAATCTCATTTGATCTTGATCCGAATCTTTCGTCCAATATGTTGAGGATTTTGTGCGCGGTATCTGCCTCTTCTACAAGATATAACATCTTATCAGTTAAACCAATATAAATTAGATGTATTACCTTTATGTTTCTGAAGTAGGTTTCTTCTTGATCCGGATTCCATTGTGTTTGCGGGATGGTTGGAATCTCATATGGTTCTTTAAGAAATCTCGTGTATTTTAGATCTTGTGCCTCCAAGAAGATCTCCATTCTTCTTCTCCATTGGGAATAGAAGTTGCCGTCAAAGATTGGAGGTGTATGAATGCTATAGAACGTTGTTGATGCCATCGCCTTTGACCTTGCTCTGATACCAAGTGTTGGATCCTGTGGATGGCAAACAACACTAGAAGGGGGGTTGAATAGTGTTGTGCAAATAGTAAACTTTTTCGGTTGTTAAGATTAGCACAAATAAAATCCTTCTAATGTTGCCTAAGAAGCCAAGTAGAGTGATCTACGCTTGGTTCTTAATCAACAAAGTAATCTTACAAATATGATAGAGAAAAGATTACAATCAGATATATATCTTTACAAAGAGATCTTTTCACAGCGGTAATTAAATAAACAATCTTTGCAATAATAAATAAACAAGGAATTACAAAGATATAAGATTAGCAAAAAATGCTTGTACAAGAAATATAAACAATCACAGAAAAACAAACGCAGAGACAAGCGATTTTATCCTGGTTCCCCGTAACCCGGGTACGTCCAGTCCCCGACCAATCCAGTACGAGATTTTCCACTATCTGCCTTGGCAAATACAAGTACCCAACTTCACTCGTTAGGATTTCCAACGACATAGTCTCAACCAGGATTTCCGACTGCCAACACCTAGACTTGTCTAGTGTTCCAACAACAACACAATGAAACTTATATCCAATACACCATAATAAATTGATGGAGATGGGTTTTACACCCGATTCTATAGCCAATCAATGATAGACAAAATTGTGTAGTGGCTTGATAGAATAAGAGTCTAGATCACACAAAGATAAGAGAGAATTCTTTGTGATCTAGATCTAATGCTTTTCAAAAATCCTTTAAACAAAATAAAGAGAATAGTAATAAGGATTTTGAAAAACGTTTAGCCAATAAAACAAGAGTATGATCTTTAAAAAAATAATAACAGAGTTTTGCAAGATCACAAATGAAAAATAGAATTGGCTAGAGAGAATGAGAGCTTTGAATTAAAGAGCGTTTGCACGAGAGATTTGATTTTCAATAGATGTTGTTTTTTTTTCTCAAATGAAATTAGCTCTTATTTATAGGGAAAATTCTGAGATTTGAAATTCAAATTTTCTTTGACTTTTGTCCCAAAAATCTTGGAGAAAATCACTCAACGAATTTTCAAAATTCAAATCAAAACGTCAGAATTTTACAGCTGGTAGTCGACTCCCTCATGTAAGTAGTCGACTCCCAGAGTGTTTCAGGGAATCTTGAATCCCAGCTGGTAGTCGACTCCCTACTGTTGGTAGTCGACTCCCAGAGGAGTTTTTCCTGCAACACTTCTAGTCAGACAGGTAGTTAACTCCAGGGTGTGTGGAGTTTCACTACGGAAGTTATAGGATGACTAGAGAAAGCTCTCTAAAACATTTTTGAAGATATAAAAAAGATTTTCAAAAAGCTTTTTCAAATTGTTTGTGTGCATGTGTTTTGTCTATATGATTTGGCTTTAACAAATACCCTAAAGAGACACGACACACTCACTATAGACTTAGGACATGTCTTCGGAAGCTTGATCAATTTGATGGAGTAGAAGTGAGCTTCACTTGAGCTTCTTGTTCTGTTTGAGCTTTGAACTTCATCATTTACTTAGCCACGTTTGTCCTTGTCTTTGAGCGTAGATTTGTGTTTCTTTGAGTATGAGTAAAGCTTCGCATATTCTGCACACTTCAGTGTAGTGTAGTTAGTACACTAAGCTTTCATTTGGTGTGCTCATCATCAAAATTACTTGGGGTGTAATTCAATTTCCATCAGACCGAAAAATCGACATTCGCGATTCTGGCCATTTAGCAATCTAGCACCATAAAAAATAGCATGGATTATTAAGCTATGTAAAATAGACATCCACGCTGTGATCTTACAACGTTTTTAAATAGCATGGGTTATTATTTAAAAAAAGAATAAACATCCACGCATGCATTTAACATTTTCATAACATGAATTTTTAAGAAATAAACATCCACGCATGCTTTTAACATTTTCATTTTAACATTAAAATAGCATGAGTTAGTAGACATCCACGCATTTAATGTATATGCAATGAAAATAAATTAGGACTATGGGGATCAGCCAGCCGACACTAAACAGAAAAAGAGAGTCCGAAATTACATCAAAAAGTGCATGAAAAACTAAATACAACTCGGGAACTTCAAGGAGAAGCCCCTTTTTCTTTGCGCAAACGCCTTCAGCTCCTTTTGGTGGTCCTTCAGCTTCTTTTTACATGTTTAACCTCACTTACAAATTTCTCTCAAAAAGAAAAATTGCAGAAAAGTAAAGATGTCGGAAACCTGGCTGATAACTAAAAACAAAGCCTAATAGCACATCCACGCAGATAATATATTAAGAATATACAACCACGCAGATAATCATATCACATGCATGTAAAGATTAATAAATAATCTAAAAAGTGTGTGACGTGCTAAAAATTATTTTGAAAAACTTTTTACCTTGATCCATTTTATTTTATTTTTCCGCTTTAACCCTATCATAACATTAAAATTTCTTTAATTATTTTGGGCTTTTGGGGCCAAAAATAAAAAAGGAAAATTATGTATACATGGGCTAATTTTCAGGCTTTTGGGCCATGAAAACAACCCATTAGGATTAATTGGGCATCCCCTAAAAAATTGGCCCGTTAAGGGATAGGGTTTCGGAAAAACCCTAGGGGGCCCGCGGCGGGCCGTCGCTACGGCTGGCCGCGCAAAGGGGCGCAGTCACCGTGGTGGCAATGGGCCGCGGCCTGAGGCCGCGGCCGCCGCGGCCTAGGGGGCCGCGGCGTTGGTGCCGCCGGCGGCGCTGGTAAGGCGTCGTCGTTCCACCCTTTGGGCGTGCGGTATATGAATCAAGGGGGAAAACGGATTTTTCAGACATTCAGATCTTTTAAAAATACGATTTTTATTGTTTTTAGACATGCAAATCTAAATAAAAATGTGATTTTACCGTGTTTTCAAACTTTTTGATCTTAAATCATGCAGATCTACAGGAAAAGCAAGTTTAGATCTAAAAGTTTTGAGGATTTACCTCTAGATTCGACGAGGGAATCTAGACGACGGTTGGTGAAGGATGCCATTTTCGCTCCCCGTTGAGAAGATTACGATCTTCTTAAAACTGAGCGATTGATGGATCTCCTTCCTCGAGCGTCGTCGCCTTTTCCAACGAGCGTCATAGTGCTGATAACGTGTTGTGAAGGGAAAAGTAGAGTAATAGGTGTAAGGGGTTAAGAGCCACCTACCCTCGTGTTTACAGCTTTCAATGATGGGCCGGATACCCAATGGGCCTCATGAGCCTATTCATAACATAGACGTTTTTTATATTAGGGTTATTTAGTACCGGCACCCTATGGTTTCGCCGTATTTAGTAACACCCCCATGATGTATTCAATATTAGGGAGACCCCCCCTGATGTGTCCAATTTGGACTCCCCCGCCACTGTTTGGAGTCCAAATTGTGCACGTAGGTTAACGGGGCGGGGGGCTCCCGAATATTGAATACATCAGGGGGGTGTTACTAAATACGGCGAAACCATAGGGTGTCGGTACTAAATAACCCTTTATATTATGTTATGAGTAGGCCTTATGATCTTTGGTATTATGACATATGGTATTTACCATCATTGTAAAAGACACTTGGTATCCATCTTAATATATATATATATATATATATATATATATATATATATATATATATATATATATATATACATACTAGTAAATAACCCGTGCACACATGCACGTGGACTGGAAAAAACAATCGGAAAGGGGGGAGAATAAAAAGTGTGTGGGTGGGTGTGGGGAGGGTACATGGGCAAAAATGTAAAAACCGGGGTTGTATATGCAAAATTCCCCACCTCCTCTCTTATCACTCAAAATCCCATCTATTATACAATTTCTCTTGTCCAAATTCTCTTATTCAATTTCTCTTGATAACATCCCTATTTTATAGAATATATATATATATATATATATATATATATATATGATATATGATATATGGCCTCCACCATAGAGAGTGATTCTCAACACGTTATCAGCACGATTACACTCGTAGAGAAGGAAAAGATGCGGCGAAGCTCTGACGAATTTTTCGTGAAGTCTCGATAGAGAAATCGATACGCGGAAAAAGCTTCGTAGTACACGCGATCTAGATATATTTCTAGATTTGTGCAAAAATTCCAATTTTTTTAATTATTCGTGATCATGATTTCCTAAATCTAATTTTGTTTTTAGATCATAAAATAGCATTTTCTTTTATGCATATATATCTACAAACATATTTTCCACTGATCTAGAGAAATACTCTAGAGATCTAAAGAACTTTTGGACATAATATTTGATCAATTGTGCAAAAAAATTTAGTTGCCTTTGAAATTCACATTAAAATTTAAAAATCCCCATCGGATCTGACCTGAAGCCATGATCTGCCTTTTCGCCAGAAGCCACGAACAGCTTGAAGCCGTATTGATTCCAGCGTCGAGCTACAGCCAGCAAAGACATCGCCATGAATCTGCACCACCAAAACCCCAAGCTTTTCGGATCCGGCCTAAAGCCCTCGGATCAGGCCAGATCCGGCCAGCAAACGACCGGACTGAAAATGGAACATTTAAAAAAATTATGACGTCGCGGCCTGCCGCGACCAGCCCGCGGCCTTCCCCGGCGTCAGCCGCGGGGTCTGTATCGGGGATGCCCCCGTGGGCAGCAGCATGTGCCTCCACCGCCAACGGCCTCCCCCGGGTTAGGGTTAGGGTTATGTTTAGGTGTTAGGTGTTAGGGTTTGGGTTAGGGTTGGGGCTTGGGGGTTGGTGATTGGGGGTTCTGCGTAGGGTTATGGTTAGGGTTATGTGTAGGGTTAGGAGTTAGTGGTTGGGGTTGGGGTTGGTGTTGGGGGTTGGGGTTAAGGGTTGGGGTTAGGGGTAGGGTTAGGGGTTATCAGTTACGGTTACGGTTGGGGTTGGGTTAGGGTTGGGGTTGGGGTTGGGGTTGGGGCTCACAGCGTGGCTGGGCGCTGTTGGTCGCCGGAGACGGTGACAGAAGTAGCAGAGGGGCGGTGGCGACGACAGAGCCGCGGGCGGCGACGGCGGCAGCTCGCCGGAGGAAGTCAGCGGCAACGGGAGAGTCAGCGGGGTTGCTGCGAAGATGAGAAGAGGGGTTTAAGGGGAAATTATATAGGGATTAATTAGTAATATAATAATATTAATATTAATTTATAGAGTAATTAATGGGGGAAGATGGGGTTTAAAGGAGGATGAACCAGGTTTAGAGGAAAGGACAACGTGAACCCATGTTTTCCTCAACTAGGTCTGCGTTAAGGGTAGGTTAATTAAGGTAATGTAAATAGTTATTTAGTAACTGGTAATTAAGAAATTATTAAATGAATAGTAAAATATTATTATTATTATATTAAAATATCGTTTTTCACATATGACTCCGAAAAATTATGAAAAAATGTCATAAGTGCATATCATCGCGAGGATCATGAAAATGAAGTCCATTTTTAGATTTGAGTTACGAAAAATAGAAAAAATTCATTTATTCATTTTTGAACTCAATTGAAATCGTTTTCTTTACGAAAATTCATGCACGACTAAATCAAGCAGTTACATTCTACACTCCTTACAAAAATTCCGTCCTCAGAATTTCTCGAAACTCTAGAAAGCAGATCATTGCTGTTATCAAGAAGCTCGATCAAATAAATGGTAAAAGGGAAGGCTTGATGGAGATAGTGATCTACTAAAAGAAGCTGTAAATAGCATGAAATATGATGAATACTTACTATTAACATCACCATAGCTTCCGTAACTAATCTCAGGACTAATTTTATCATTATATCTATCATGACTTTTTGGTCTGCCGAAACTATCATGAGACAATGGTACAGTGTGACGGCCCGTATCTGTTACTACCCGTATTTAGTATAAATACTTTCAAAAAACATTTTTAAAATAACGAGATCTTTAAACTAATTGAGCTTTTAGATACTATTATTAAAATAACTTTTATATGCACTAATCATTTGTACTAATCACGGTTGCTTTTTACCATCCACTAAATATTTTTCTAATCAGTCTTACTAATTAGTTTTACTATTCACTAATTACTCTTACCAATCACTAATTACATTTAGTAATTACTTTTACCTTTCACCATGTAATCTTTACTAATTATTTTTCTTGCTAATTACTTTAACTAACTATCATTTACTTTTACTAATTAACTTTACCCTAATTAAACCTAGATCTACCCCCATTGAATCCCACCTCTATCTGTTAGTGAGATCCAACATGAAATTGAAGATCCCCCCATACAGCTCCTCCTCCATCAGGTTGTCTCCCCATCCACTATTGTATTTCAACGACAGCAAGGAACGCTGCCAACAACAATCTTCATCTCCCCGCAAACCCTTCTCTTCCCTGCAAATCCTACAAAACCAAACCTCATCAATTTCAACAGATCAAACCAATTTCTTCAGACCCCCCGCCAAAAAAATCAATCCCCCATGCAAACAGATTCTCCAAGCCAAAAATCAAATCCAGAAGCAACTTCTGATTCATACAATTTCTTCCCCAAACCCCAAAATCTTCAAACTTCCAAACCCATCAACCTCTCCTTCTTCCACCTCCCTCTCCCTTGGCCGGCCTCCACCCTCAACCCGCGCGCGCATCGCCGGAGTAACCGCCCGAAAGCCTGCCGCCGGCATCCCTCCACCTGCGCGCGCAACCGAGCCCCTGCCTGCCGTCCGGAACCCCTGCCCACCACCGGATTCCGCCCTGGGCCGCCGGAGAAGCCGCCCCCTGCGCCGAGCCGTCCGCCGGTAGCCCCTCTCTACCGTGCGCCGTGTCCTCTCCCCGAGTGAGTCTTCCCGAGCTCCCTTGGGCATTGCGTGGATCTCCTTGGCTGCAACGATTGGAAACAAAAAAAAAGAAAGCCAAAGAATGAATAAAGAGACAAGATGACAGAGAGAAAGTGAGAGCCTGAGAGATAATGGAAGGGTTTTAAATGAATAAAGAATGAGATGAGAAGACATCCTTGAGTAAGGAATATTAAAGTGTTAGAGAGAGAGAGAGTATAGCTTGGGGTTTGTTGTTATTATTGTGTAAGAGGGTAATTGGTAGGTGTAGTGGGTGTACCCCTTTAATGTAATGTTAACAAGCTAATAAGCCTGTCATTAACTAATATTTGCTTAGTTAATTAATTGGTTGTTGATATTAGTTAGTGTTAGTGTAGGATTTAAATGTTAATTTAATTTCAGCATGTTAGTACGTTAAATAATGTTAGGTTAATAAAATTTGAATAAAATGAGGCGTATCAGGTTAGTTTAACAAAATATAGACATCACCCTAACCAGAGAACCCAATAAAATTAGACGAACCCAATTCAGGAATTAACTTGATATTTTGACTATCTCGCGATATATCTAATTAGGTGATTTGTTTAATCAAAACAGAGAACCGGACGTACCGATACGTAGTACCCGTCAAGACGAACCCAACGGCACCAAAACCGCCGAAATCAGGCAAGTATGGAATTTATAGTGAATTTCTGAAGGTAGATGCTTATTTAGTCTTCTGCACGTAAAGTTATATAACTCAAATTCTGGGCGTGAAATGACGCGTGAAATCACTACCATGACATCCGTGACTAAAAATGTGATCCAACGGCATATAATTTGATATTTTAGAACATTAGTAAAGAAAATCAGTTTCCATGTCGTATTCGTTAAATTCTCATACTGAGCACTTTCGTTAAATTGTTGTAAATGTTGCTCGATACTCTCGTAACCATGGAAATTGTTGTATAAAGATAAATGATCATGTTATTTAATTGTTGCATGTCTTAAAATGACTAACAAGAGTGTGACATCGTGATATCGTGCGCCTCGAAGGCGAAATCGTGACTTTCGTGATGTCATGTTTGACAAATGCTTGAAATCGTGAATTCGTGCTTGTAATTCGTGAACTAGGCTGGCTCGTGTTCCAGCACATTTTTGGGGTGGGGTTAGGGTTGAGTGGCTACTAGGCGTATGATAGTGTACTCTCTTCAAGGGCACCACCCGCATGCGGTGGGTTAGCGTCAAACACGGTAAGCCCCTGTGTGAAGAACGGCTCACTCATCACGACCTAAAGGCGAGAACCTTATGCATGATAGACATCATTGCAATGTAATTGTAACAATCGTTGACACTTGCTCGCACATTAAGATTGCCATGTTTATAGTGCTTACTTTTAATTCGTTATAACTACCATGTCATAACTGCTGACCTTACTTGTTAAACTGCTTAGAACTGTATGCTAGGAGTATTTTACCATGTTTCATTTTAAATCAGCATGTTTAAACTTGTTGTCTTTATCTCGTTTAATTCATTATTGCCTCTTAAATTCAGTATAAAATTTGTATACCTTGCCTTGGGTTCTAACATCTACTTGCAGACCCTTGCTGACATACATTCATGTTTTTGGATGTATGTCAGATCCCGAGCTATAGCACTAGGAAGACTAGTTGAGATAGCTGAACCAGTGGACCGAGAGTTGTTGACTAGTGAACTTTCATTGCACTTCTTTTCATTGTTGTACGGGTCATAAGACTCACTCTTCTTTTCTCCATTTGTTGTAATTCCGTTGAGACGTTTGAGATTGTAATAATGTTTTACTTATCTGTGTTCTTTTTTAGTAATGAAAGCAAGAACCTGCGGTATTTCACACAGACACTTATTGTGTTAAGTCAGGGAGGAAAGAAAAGCAAAAGTACTTCCTCCTTACTTGCACATGCGGATCCGTTCGCGTCCTCGCTCCCAAGCTTAATAGGAAGCAGGGCGTGACAGGTTTTAGTGGTGGCCCATGCAGGTCTATGCTCATTCAAAATACTTTAAAACGACATGGATAATATTACAATTTTGACTCTCAAAAAAACACCTTCCCTAGAATTTTCTACACCGATCAACTTCAGTAGAAAATTCCACTCGTAAGTTTCCTGATCCTAACCAAATCAGTATATCCTTGATTTCTGATCTCCTTCATTTTACATTCCACTTTATGACCTTAGGAATCTATCATATCCTTTTCACAAATCATTTCCTACCCGTACTCACATTTGCTCATCCTATTCTAATTCTTGCTCTCGACCCATGTGATCTTCCTGACAGCTATCATAATCCTTTTGAATCGCACACATTACCATACTAATTCTACTATCGATATTCCTTTCATGGAATTCCTCGCCCAGTTTAATTTCTTTAAAAATCTTTAATATATATATACATAGGCCTCATATTTTTCAACTGACCTAAAACTATTCTTTGATTTTGGGTTTCCTTCGCCGAAAATTTTTAGTCCCTATATTATAGTGATTTCTAATTTATACCATCCTATTTTACTTTCTACATATGAAGATCTTTATCTTTAAAACCTTTTATAGATGACACGCATATAAATGATAAGCTTCCTTCAATGGACCATGATCCGGTCAATGTGCTTGGCTAAGTTTGTTGGATCACCCTAGCTAGACTGGGGGTAATTGATCATGTCTCAGTCACTTCCCTGACCGTGTCCGCTGGACCGTAAGGACGTGAATTATGATTATGTATGTCATTTTCTTTCTTACTATACCACAACGGATTTTAAAAGAACCGACCATATACTAATTTTAAATACTTTTTATGCTAAATAAGACTTCAACTATTTCAGTATATTAGTTCTGTATTCATTATCTTTATACTTTAAAATTTTTGTATATAAAAAAAATCTATCTCCATTTACGAAACAAACACTACATCCCTACACCCTTGACTCCTTCATCTTTTGCTTATCTACTATTTTAACCCATACCACCTACCTTATATACGTTATTGGGATATTGTCACATTTTAACACATGCCTTCCATTCTCCCATTTAATCATTCATAACCAGCTTTATGCCACCTAATCAAGCTAACTCTGTCACGACCACTGATTTGATACCACTATTCTACAAACTAAGTCGAGACTACTCGAACGTGTTAGAACCGTATAATAATAAGCGGTCTTAAATTACTACTGGATCAGTGTCTAGAAAGGAATGGGAAGTGGGTTGGTCAACCAAAGGACTTGTCCTGCGGTCATAGAAGTGACCTGTGCCTCCAAGCCCTGACTGCCCGGCTGGTTTGGGAGTTAAGCTAGACTTCTTATTATTAGGCCAGCCTACGCTATTAGATAGTCAAGCGACGTTGTTTGCCTTATGCTCGGTCATTACTTGTCATTTTCAGTGTTACTGTGTTTACCTGGTTGTCTTACTATTGTCATCACATTGCATGTTGGTTAAAACATTGTTACTACCATATGCCATGCCATCGTCGTTACTTTTGCACTTGCACAGTCACCTTTACTTTATACATTACATGCACTTTACTTACCACACTTGAGCAGCCATCAGTACTTTACTTTTCGCTTATATATGCATGCATGTTCTTACTTCTTGCACCTGTAAGATCATCTTTCTGATCAAGCTAACTCCATAACCTTGCCTCACCTGAACCAGTCATCGCAAACTTGATTCATTACATCAAACAACTCTGTATCCTACACTATCTCTTGGTTACACATTAGCGCGTCTATTTATTTATTACCACTTTAGCAAGATTAGTTTTAAATTTGCGTTATAAACCCTTTTAAAATGTTTTCTTCTACCTTTATTTCTGTCATCAGCAGTGTTGAGTTTTTGTTATGCATTATGTTGATAGGATGTTAGTTATGATTATTATTATTAGGGGATTATAATGATGTAAGGTGTAGTTGTATTGATTGTTTACAATATGATAGATAGAATGATGTGTTCAAGAGTTATATTTCACATTTGGATATACCCATACATAATGGCTTCAATAGGATTCCATACTATGAATGGTGCACTGGAAGACGAGTACATTATGGATTTGGAATTCATATTAGTAGCAACTGAGAGTAACCTTGTAGATATTACATGATTTATGATGACGATGATGATTAGTGGAGTATGTAAAGTAACAAGACTTCATCATACGGATATGGTGATGGAGACATCGGAGATGATATGATATGTCGTTATGAATGATAATTGAGTAGACTGATCTAAGTTGCTCAGGATAAGAAACAATAAGAAATGATGAGATGTGATTTAATAGTTTGTTAATTAAGGTGTTTAAACTTATGAGTCGTCACGATGAAGAATGAGTTGGGAACATGATAAATGTTGATGGTAGATGGTGACGTATACTAGGCGTATTTGTACTTGTCGTCTTATGTTAGTAATTGGTAGATCACCGTTATATCAATGGATTAATATAAGAATGGGATTAGAATTGGGATTTGTGGATGTCACAATTATAGTACTACAAGTTAGGTTATACCATGAGCAAGGGAAGATACGTTACGGATGAGACAACCTATGAGAATATACAGTGTTTGGATAACTTGAGTATAGAGGATATCATACATTAAAACCCCCCGAGAAGATGTTACTATCTTAATAGCATGATGAGCGAAGGAGTGAGGAAAATTTGTAAGAGGTATTGGTTGAGGATGGTTGGTATTTTTCCTTCCGAGGTTGCCTTGTTTAAAGTATTAATTGTTTAAAGCAAGAATTATGAGATAGAAATCAAAAGAAAGAGAAAGTATTGGACCTGTATTTGAGTTCAGGATATGCTTATAGTTGAAACATTATTCAGTGAAGAGACGCGACGCGATGATTTATTTTAGGAACACTTGTTTGAGGTTATGGGTTTAACAACCAGTGTGTTAGAATATTGGGGTTGCTGTCTAGAGGATAAGTATATTATTCATCACTCATCCTCGTCCCTGCACATCTTGGGTAGCCGTCCCTAGTCTTTTCACTTGTCCACTAACAGTTAAGGCCATCGATGGTGATTAGTCATCCGAACCTCTTCTCGAAACTCAGTCTTAACCACATCACTTGTGTCTTTTCCCCAACCAATTTCATTTCTTCGTCTTGAAGTATTTCAGGTTAGAGTTTATCTCGTAGAAATACGATGAGATGCATAAGTATTATCGACATCTATTTTAATGAACTCAATCCTGAGAAATTCCGAGGACGGAATTATTTTAAGGTGGATAGGATGTGACGGACCGTATCTGTTACTACCTTATTTAGTATAAATACTTTCAAAAACATTTTTAAAATAACGAGATCTTTAAACTAATTGAGTTTTTAGATGCTATTATTAAAATAACTTTTATATTCACTAATCACTTTTACTAATCACGGTTGCTTTTTACCATCCACTAAATATTTTTCTAATTAGTCTTACTAATTAGTTTTACTATTCACTAATTACTCTTACCAATCACTAATTACATTTAGTAATTACTTTTACCTTTCACCATGTAATCTTTACTAATTATTTTTCTTGCTAATTACTTTAACTAACTATCATTTACTTTTACTAATTAACTTTACCCTAATTAACCTAGATTTACCCCATTGAATCCCACCTCTATCTGTTGGTGAGATCCAACATGAAATTGAAGTCCCCCTCACATATAGCTCCTCCTCCATCAGGTTGTCTCCACATCCACTGTTGTATTCCAACGACAGCAAGGAACGCTGCCAACAACAATCTTCATCTCCCCGCAAACCCTTCACTTCCCTGCAAACCCTGCAAACCCAAACCTCATCAATTTCAACAGATCAAACCAATTTCTTCCAGGCTCCAAATCAAATCAGCCCCCCCAAATCAATCCCCCATGCAAACAGATTCTCCAAGCCAAAAATCAAATCCAGAAGCAACTTCAGATTCATACAATTTCTTCCCCAAAACCCAAAAACTTCAAACTTCCAAACCCATCAACCTCTCCTTCTTCATCCTCCCTCTCCCTTGGCCGGCCTCCACCCTCAACCCACGCGCGCATCGTCGGAGTAGCCGCCCGGAAGCCTGCCGCCGGCCTCCCTCCACCTGCGTGCGCAACCGAGCCCCTGCCCGCCGTCGGATTCTGCCCTGGGCCGTTGGAGAAGCCGCCCCCCTGTGCCGAGCCGTCCACCGGCAGCCCCCTCCCCGCCGTGCGCCGTGTCCTCTCCCCGAGTGAGTCTTCCCGAGCTCCCTTGGGCGTTGCGTGGATCTCCTTGGCTGCAACGATTGGAAACAAAAAAAAGAAAACCAAAGAATGAATAAAGAGACAAGATGACAGAGAGAAAGTGAGAGCCTGAGAGATAAGGGAAAGGTTTTAAATGAATAAAGAATGAGTAAGAAGACAGCCTTGAGTAAGGAATATTAGAGAGAGAGAGAGAGAGAGAGAGAGAGAGAGAGAGAGAGAGAGAGAGAGAGAGAGAGAGAGAGAGAGAGAGAGAGAGAGAGAGTATAGCTTGGGGTTTGTTGTTATTATTGTGTAAGAGGGGTATTACTATAATGTGATAGTAGGTGTAGTGGGTGTACCCCTTTAATGTAATGTTAACAAGCTAATAAGCCTGTCATTAACTAATATTTGCTTAGTTAATTAATTGGTTGTTGATATTAGTTAGTGTTAGTGTAGGATTTAAATGTTAATTTAATTTCAGCATGTTAGTACGTTAAATAATGTTAGGTTAATAAAATTTGAATAAAATGAGGCGTATCAGGTTAGTTTAACAAAATATAGACATCACCCTAGCCAGAGAACCCAATAAAATTAGACGAACCTAATTCAGGAATTAACTTGATATTTTGACTATCTCGTGATATATCTAATTAGGTGATTTGTTTAATCAAAACAGAGAACGGGACATACTGATACGTAGTACCCGTCAAGACAGAGAACAGGTGATTTGGTGCAGTTAGGTGATTTGTTTAATCAAAACAGAGAACCGGACATACCGATACGTAGTACCCGTCAAGACGAACCCAACGGCACCAAAACCGCCGAAACCAGGCAAGTATGCAATTTATAGTGAATTTCTGAAGGTAGATGCTTATTTAGTCTTCTGCATGTAAAGTTGTATTACTCAAAATCTGTGCATGAAATGAAGCGTGAAATCACTACCATGACATCCGTGACTAAAAATGTGATCCAACGGCATATAATTTGATATACCTTATTTTAGAACATTAGTAAAGAAAATCAGTTTCCATGTCGTATTCGTTAAATTCTCATACTTAGTACTTTCGTTAAATTGTTGTAAATGTTGCTCGATACTCTCATAACCATGGAAATTATTGTATAAAGATAAATGATCATGTTATTTAATTGCTGCATGTCTTAAAATGACTAACAAGAGTGTGACATCGTGAAATCATGCGCCTCGAAGGCGAATCGTGACTTTCGTGACTTTCGTGATGTCATATGAATTGACAAATGCTTGAAATCGTGAATTCGTGCTTATAATTCGTGAACTAGGCTGGCTCGTGTTCCAGCACATTTTTGGGGTGGGGTTAGGGTTGAGTGGCTACTAGGCGTATGAAAGTGTACTCTCTTCAAGGGCACCACCCGCATGCGGTGGGTTAGCGCCAAACACGGTAAGCCCCCGTGTGAAGAACAACTCACTCATCATGACCTAAAGGCGAGAACCTTATGCATGATAGACAGCATTGCAATGTAATTGTAACAATCGTTGACACTTGCTCGCACACTAAGATTTCCATGTTTATAGTGCTTACTTTTAATTCGTTATAACTACCATGTCATAACTGCTGACCTTACTTGTTAAACTGCTTAGAACTGCATGCTAGGAGTATTTTACTCTATTTCATTTTAAATCATCATGTTTAAACTTGTTGTCTTTATCTCGTTTAATTCATTATTGCCTCTTAAATTCAGTATACAATATGTATACCTTGCCTTGGGTTCTAACATCTACTTGCAGACCCTTGCTGACATACATTCATGTTTTTGGATGTATGTCAGATCCCGAGCTATAGCACTAGGAAGAGTAGTTGAGATAGCTGAACCAGTGGACCAAGAGTTGTTGACTAGTGAACTTTCATTGCACTTCTTTTCATTGTTGTACGGGTCATAAGACCCACTCTTCTTTTCTCCATTTGTTGTAATTCCGTTGAGACGTTTGAGATTGTAATAATGTTTTACTTATCTGTGTTGTTTTTTAGTAATGCAAGCAAGAACCTGCGGTATTTCATACAGACGCTTATTGTGTTAAGTCAGGGAGGAAAGAAAAGCAAAAGTACTTCCTCCTTACTTGCACATGCGGACCCGTTCGCGTCCTCACTCCCAAGCTTAATGGGAAGCGGGGTGTGACATACCGCATGAAAATGAGAGCTACTATGAAGACGCCATCAGTTCGAACTTGGAACTTGAGGTGATAAGCCAGCAGCAAGATAATGCCTACTTCTTGGATTATGATTGCTGGCTACAATGTGCATGACAAGCTATAAATTGTCAGCACTTTAAAGTCATATCAAGCTCGGATAGAAGAATAAGACGAGTTCAAGAAAGATGAAGAAGAAGAAGTTGTCTCTGCTTACACATCTCGTTTTGCTTCGTCTCAATTTGTCTCGCATCGTCCTCAAATGCTTGGCATGTTTCTAAGCATCCTTCGATTACATCAAAATGTAGTCGATAAGGACTACTACGAATATGCCCATGTACTTGTAGAATGCTTGGTTACGAGACTCGTGAATACACGCTCTGCATTGACCACACCAACAGCATCGTCGAGTATTCGTAGCGTATACACTTGGTCTTGAAACTAGTCTTCGAGATGTTGAATTTCATCTGGTGATATCCTCTTCTTAAGTCCAACCTTGATTGATCCTCCAAGTTGATCGAAATACAATCAATGCGATGAAGACGACGGTTGCTCTTAATATTCATCTTGTCCAGCGACCAATAGTCGTTACTCTTGCGCTAAGATCCATTTTTCCAATAATACAGAAGCATTCCAAAGTGACACGTTAAGTCATATCCATTCGTTACGCAATAATTATCCAACTGGGCACGTAGCTCCGGTGGTGTTATGCGTAGAGTGCATTTGATATTGGTTGGGTGCCTGGCACCAGATCACTTGAAAATTCTAGGATGCGATCCAATGGTAATCTTATGAGATCATCCGAAAATACGTCCATGAGTTCTTGAACTACTTCAGGTTTTTCTTGCTCAACTTCCATTGCAGTCGCCACTGCATCCGTAGGTCTGGCCTGATTTTCACTGGTCTTTCTGATTTTCTCCCATTGTCGGAGTCAAACTTTGGATGATCAAGTGCTACCCTCCATACAAAAGGGTGTAACCAGAGTTTAGGCGAACTAAACGCAAATATGAAGATTCTAAGAATAAGAAGGTTGATCGAAAGGCCATCACTAACTGACGATGAAGTGAATGAATGTTTCTGCACATGGAAGATCACTTTAATTATCGACAAAGGAGGTTACTAGCAAAAGGAAGTATAAGGTTATATCCAAAGGATAGAAAGAAGGTTCAAGAGTTTCTAAGAAGGCAATGAGGGTCAAAGAAGACGGGTAATAAGGACGCTTCATCTGTACGTTCTATGCATGTGAAATATCGAGACATCTTGTACTCGAGGTCAATTTGAGTATTTTATACAATACATCCTGATCATACTATACTGTTCACGAGGTAGTTAGCGCGGACCTGCGTGGGCCACCAAACTTGTAATGATCCGCTCTCGGGGGGCCATCACTAATTTGATACATTTGCAGGTCATGTAGTTAACCAGTGAAAACAATATAGCACACGATGCAGAGATGTACAAAATACTCAAATATGGTCCATTTATTATTATAATCCATACCGAAGTACAATACGCTCCAACAGCTCACACATGGATACATGAAGGGAAAGTGAAATACATGAGGGAATACATCACACACATACCCAACTCAATCTCTAGAAATATGCGGTCTTAGGGTCAAATTCTGGCTCCTCAAACTCAGTAGCCTCTTCTTTAACATGTTCGTCATCTGACGGTGCCACGAAGCAGAACCGTAGGTAAGTCACATCAATTCTAATGATAGAAATAAAAGCAGTGCAAAAGCATGAAGTATGCTATGAAAAGTAACTAAAGATGTTATGCTAGCGTGACAAGTAAAAGTGAATGTACAAGTGCGACAAGTAATTGGATAAGGGCAACAAATATGGTAACAACATTCATAGACTGTAATAATAAACATGCAAAGTACTGAACAAGACGTGCATATAATCCAATGGTTATTGTGGTGCTAGCAGTAATTAGCTTAACTATCTTGTGACTCACATAAGAGAGTGCAGTATGCAACCGTGAGACTACCTCTTTCGCCACGGGGAGCTAATCTCAGGCGTCTACTACATACTTTTGAAAAAGAAGACATGAACATGACAGGAGATGTGACTTTAGTCACTCCCACACACCTCTACAATGAGTTACCCCAAACCTAATGATGTGTCAAGTGTATCAAGTATCAGTTTCAAACATGATATTCTAGCATGAGATTCCAACATGAGATTCAAACATGATATTCCACACAATTTTCCGTATGGTATTCCACATGATGTTCCATATGGTATTCCACATGATGTTCCATACTGTACTGCACATACGTTATTTCAATAGCAGGCACTGAGTCATAAATGTCATGCAACATGTGTTGTGACCATTTAACGTGGGCAACATGATGACAAACATCGTAACATAACATGCATGGTGAACGTGACAGATGAGATAATATCGTGATCATGGGTTCATATGCGATGAGTCCAGTAGAGATATGTCTGTAAAGAGTCGAAGTAACTCATTTTAAGGTATATATAATCAATGTTAGCAACCGATGATAATTAGAATTCTAGTTTGATCCAGACGAACACGGCCAATCAGATTTGGCCAAGGAGGATCACTATCCCTATAGGGTGATCTAGACTTGAACACAAACGATCATAGACATCGGCTCAGGGACCAATATTTAGAACACCGATTATCAACTTTTGCTCCATCAGTATAGTTATAGGTTATGTTAAAATACTTAATAAGCAGTCGAGTAGTTCCCTGTTTAATTAGGTCTCTAAGTTGGCAATGTCGTATGTTTAAGTCAATAGTCGTTCTGAGACTATATGTGATATCCTAAGTTCACATAGTACACATCAATATAGTTATGGGTTACACAATTGAGTAGTTTCCTGTTTAATTAGGTCTTTATGTTGGCAAGGCATATGCCCAAGATAGTCATCTTTATACTATGCTTATGCGTAATTCTATGGTTCATCCTAGTACACCTGTTTAAACTTGTAAAGCTAGAATTAGGGTGACTAACGGGGTTTGAGATCGTCGTAGTAACACGAGGCTGGAGCTAGTGCTTCTAAGGGTGCTCGTGTGCCCGAATTGGTTCCTACAAACATGAAATATAAGTATTAAAGATTATTCTGTTTTCTAACTATTTATCTTAACGTTTGTATTTTTATTATAGCTTAAAACGGGTCAAAACGCGCACTAATAATTTTTAGATGGGCTAGATGTGGGAATATACGTTTATCTAGGAAGAAAATAATTTTCTAAGGCTCATATATATTTTTATATAATTTGTTAAACCCTTAAAATCAATTTTCTATATTTAAAATGAATTAAAAACTAATTTTCGAAATTATAAAATAACTATCGTAAACGTTTAACGATATATTTAGAAAAATCGTTAGAAATTTTCATATGAAATGTCAAAATGTTACTAATGACTAGTAGAATACAAAGACATTTTTGTATTTGGAAAATACGCATAGTATGATGATATACGTATTTTTGAATCAAATTAGAATTAATTACGTATAACTTTGAAAATTCATATTTAACAAAATAAGTTTTTGATTGGGATGATTTCAGCGTCTACGCATTTTATGCGACGTGCTGGATTTTTCGATGGTCTCTGGGTATTTTTCTGGTTCCTATATTATTTATTATGAATTTTAGATTAATAAATCCATATTATATATAAATATATACACGTATACACGTATACACGTATACACGTATATACATATATATGTAAACAAATACGTATCATCATACCCCTTCCTCTCTTCATTCGTGCGATAGCAGGGGGGCTGTTCTCGTCGGGGGCATCGGGAGGAAGCAGCGGAGGGCGGCGCTAGCGGTAGCGACGTAGCGGAGAGTCGACGGTTCGGGCGATGGCCGGCAGCGGCGTTAGGTGGCGGTGCTGTGAGCGGCAGAGGGGAAACGGCAGTGGAGAGGGGGGCTCGCGGCTATCAGGGCTTTGTAGTGGCGGGCTCCCCCGGAGAGCGGTGACGGCGGTCCGCCGGAGGGAGGCGAACGACGAGGAAGGGGCGGAGTAGTGGGTTGTCGAAGGCTTTGTCGGAGGAGAGAGTGCCCGCGAGGGTGGGGGTGCTGGGGCTCGCGGTATTGTCGGGCGTTGTGGGTCGTCGGAGACGGTGACGGAAGTGGCAGAGGGGGTGGTGATGGCGGTACAACTCACCAGAGGAAGTCAGCGGCAACAGGAGAGGCAGCGGAAGTTTGCTGCAAAGATAAGATGAGTGGTTTAAGGGTGAATTATATGGGGATTGTTGTGAAGGGAAAAGTAGGGAAATATGTGTAGGGGTTAAGAGCCCCTCTACCCTCTTATTTATAACTTTCAATGGTGGGCCGGATACCCAATGGGCCTCATGGGCCTATTCATAACACTTCCCCTTATCCAACCAACATTGAATAAGAGGTGGATTCTTCAGGATCCGAGTTATGATAACTGCCTTGTTAAATAAAGAACAGTTAATCCATAACTTCCCCTATTTTAGGGATGTGTCTAGGGGTGGATACTTCAGGATACAGAGTCAACGAGGTTGCCTCGTCAAAACCTTGACTACGGAAAACCCTGTGGGAAAAAACCAGTAGCTAAGGGAAAAGAGTACAACTCTGCGATTGACTCCCCTTCATCTGACCAAGCTTCAGGCTTGCAGATTTCCTATGAATCTATACATCAGTCTCCTATGTATCTATGAGTTCATAGTCTTCTCATCCTGACCCAGTTTACATTTTCTCACTCTCCTCATCCCAATCCCATATACAAGTTTCTCAAAGATCTAGTATGCAGGGATTTGGTAAGCATATCCGCCAAGTTATTACATGATTGGATCTTCTGTACCTCAATCTGCTTTTGCTTCTGAAGGTCGTGCGTCCAGAAGAACTTGGGGGAGATATGCTTTGTCTTGTCGCCTTTGATGTAGCCGTCCTGTAGCTGGGCTATGCATGCTGCATTATCTTCATGGAGAGGAGTAGGTGCAAGTACGCCGGTCATCAGGCCGGTGGAGGTGAGAATGTGCTGGATCACATAGCGTAGCCAGAAACTCTCTTTGCTTGCTTCATGGATCGCTAGCAGTTCTGAGTGAGTGGATGAGACGGTTGTCATTGTCTGCTTTACAGATCTCCAGGATATGGCAGTGCCGCCATATGTGAACATGTATCCGGTCTGAGACTTCTCTGAATGAGGATCTGACCTGTAACCTGCGTCAGCATAACCAACTAAACCAGTTGATGCCCCTTTCCTGTAGAATAGACCTCTAAGTCTATGGACCCTTGGAGGTAGCGCAGAAGATGCTTAACTCCGGCCCAGTGCCGCTGTGTAGGTGCATCACTATATCTGGTTAGTAAGTTGACTGCAAATGCTATGTCAGGGCGAGTACAGTTAGCCATGTAAAGGAGTTCACCGATAGCACTCAGATATGGCACTTCAGGGCCTAATACTTCCTCCCCCTCTTCCAGCGTCCGGAAGGGGTCTTTATGCACATCCAATGATCTGACGACCATTGGGGTGTCGAGGGGGTGGCACTTATCCATTTGAAACTTTTTCAGTAAGTTCGATGTGTAAGTTGACTGATGTAACAAGATCCCATCGTTAAGATGCTCTATTTGAAGACCTAAACAGAATTTTGACTTTCCGAGGTCTTTCATCTCGAATGTTTCTGTCAGACTTCTAGAAATCTCGGCAATCTCTTCAGGAGATCCGATGAGGTTCAATTCGTCCACATAAACGGCTATAATGACAAATCCTGTTGCCTTTACTCTTATAAAGATGCAAGGACAGACTAGGTCGATTGTAAATCCTTGTTTAGCAAGGAAGTCGCTCAGTCTGTTATACCACATCCTTCCAGATTGTTTTAGACCATACAATGATCTTTGCAGTTTCACTGAGTAGATGTCACGTTGTCTCTCTTTTAGTGCTGCTGGCAAAGAATAACCGTCAGGCAATCTCATATAGATGTCTCGGTCTAAGTTGCCATATAGGTATGCAGTCACGATGTCCATAAGCTGCATATCTAAACCCTCTTGGGATGTTAAGCCAATGAGGAATCGGAAGGTGATCGCGTCCATGACCTGGGAGTATGTGGCTTCAAAATCCACCCCTGGACGTTGGGTAAAACCCTGCGCTACAAGCCTTGCTTTGTAGCGAACGATCTCGTTTTGTTCATTTCGTTTTCTAACAAATACCCATTTGTAACCCACAGGTTTTACACCTTTTGGTGTATGGACTATAGGTCCGAAGACCTTGCGTTTAGTGAGTGAATCCAACTCCACTCCTATTGCTGCTTTCCACTTTGGCCAATCATCTCTGCTTTGACATTCTGTCAGAGAGCGTGGTTCAATATCATCGTCGCAGTACACGACGTTGATGGCAATATTACACGCAAATGTGTCATCTATGGTTGTGCTCTTTCTGTCCCAATACTCCACAGTTCGTACATAGTGTATCGAAACTTCATTTTCTCCCGGTTTTTCCTCTGTTTGAGAGTTTGGGAGAGATGAGGTAGCAGGGCTTACAGTAGCATCCTGTGGTGGTATTTGTTTACCATTGTCAAGGGTCCTACTCTTTCGAGGGACTTGGTCCTTGTATCTCGGTGGTCGCCCTTTTTTTGAGAGTTCCGACCATTTCTGCTGCAGGCGGATTGCATCCATTTTGTGGTATGTCAATCCTAGCTGGAGTGTTGCAGCAGGGACGTGTGATCTGACAATCTTCTGGTTGTCAGTAAATTTGTCCGGCAAGAGATGGACAGTGTTTTGGATGTGGAGAATCTTCAGGACCTCCTCCTCACACTGGCTTGTGGGCGGATCAAAGTGACATAATGTCTTTGTATCCCAAGTGATACAGTCTGAAGCTTCAGGCTTCTTTGTCTGTGAGCCTAGTCTTGGAAATGATGTTTCATCAATTCACAGTCTTCTAGATGTGCCTTGAAAACGTCTCCCGTAAGGGGTTCTAGGAATCTAATTATGGAGGGGGTGTCAAACCCAACATAAATGCCTAGGCGACGTTGTGGACCCATCTTTGTCCTTTGTGGTGCTGCTATGGGGACGTATACTGCACAACCAAATATTCTCAAGTGTGAGACAATTGGTGGGGCTCCAAGTGCTAGTTGCATTGGATAAGATGAATGACCTCCAGAAGGTCTTAATTTTATTAAAGATGCAGCATGCAAAATTGCATGACCACATGCATTCACTGGCAGCTGGGATTGAAGTAATAATGGACGAGCAATCCATTGCAGTCTCTTAATTAGAGATTCTGCTAACCAGTATTTGGTGTGAACATGCGCTACAGGATGTTCGACTTCAATTCCCTGTGCTTGGCAATAGTCTAGAAAGACTTGTGACGTAAACTCCCCCGCATTGTCCAGACGAAGTTTCTTTATCTGGTAGTCGGGGAAGTGGGCCCGTAACCTGATTATCTGAGCTAAAAGTTTAGACAGTGCTAGGTTACGGGTGGACAGTAGACACACATGTGACCACTTAGTAGATGCGTCAATCAGGACCATAAAGTACCTGAACGGACCACTTGATGGGTGTAGAGACCCACAAATGTCTCCGTGGATTCTTTCCAGAAAACTTGGAGATTCCAGGTCCACTTTCAGTGGAGAGGGTCTCGTAATCAGTTTACCCTTGTAACAGGGTGGACATGGGAATTTACCTTTTTGAAGAATCTTCAGGTTCTTCAAGTCTATACCCATGGTGCTTTTTATGATGCGGTACATCATAACAGATCCAGGGTGTCCCAGTCTACTATGCCAGAGTTGGAATTCTGGTGTTTGGGGGCACTGCAGGTGCTTCGCCATTGATGTTTCTGGAGTTTGTATACTTGTTTGGTAGAGTCCCGAGGGGAGTCCCTTGAAACGTTCCATAATGGTTTTTGAACCATTTGTAAGAGACGTTACAAGCAAGTATTACCTTTCATTTTCCTTGACCGTCTCTAAGTGATATCCGTTTAAACGGATATCTTTAAAGCTTGGGAGGTTTCGGATGGATTTGGGGGAGTATAACGCATTCCTAAGTTTGATTTGTGTGTTACCGGGGAGCAATATGATTGCTTCCCCTGATCCTTTGATTATATTAGCTGGCCCTGAGATTGTTCTCAGTGGACCAGAGTAGCTACTTATGCTCGTGAAGTAGTCTATGTTCTGAAGGATCGAGTGCGTTGATGCACTGTCCACTAGGCAAATTGATTCCATATCTATATTAAGAAAGACATTTAAGCAGTAAATAATATGAAGAGGAAAAGATCTACTTTCATTTAATATGCTTAAAAGATTGTTTTACATGGAAAAAAACTAGATACGATGCATGAAAAGGGAAGATACATTGCTAGTAGATAAAAATGGTCCATAACTAGAGAGTGTCATCTCCCATGAAGTCTTCAGGAGTCCATGAGGTCTCTTGCAACGCTGCGCTCTCAATCAGGTTTGTCTCAGCTCGAGGCTTGAGGGTTGCCTAGTAGAGGTCCTGGAGGTGTTTCTGGGTGCGGCAGATTCTGGACCAGTGGCCCATCATTCCGCATTTGGAGCACTTATCCTCCCAGTCTTTCTTGGGAGTACCACCTTTTGACGTCCACTTCTGCTTCTTTTTCACGAACTTCTAGTTTTGAGGAGGAGCTTGGGGAGTGGCCTTCTTCCGCTTCTTCTGTTCTTTCTATTTCTGGAATTTTGCCTTCTTGTCCACCTTCTTCTTCTGGGAAGACTGGAAGTGTGTCTCTGCAGGAGGTGGCAGTGGAGCGGAGCCAGGAGGGCGCAGGTTGTGAGTGGCAACCAACAAATCTCTGTTCTTTTCAGCCATTAAAGGGCATGATAGGAGATCAGAGTACTTCGTGAACTTCCTCTCACGGTATTGTTGCAAAGGATCATGTCCTTCTCATGGAAAGATGTGAACGTCTTTTCCAGCAACATTTTCTCCGTCACCGTTTCACCACACAACTTCAGGCGTGAGGTGATATGGAAGAGTTCTGAGTTGTACTCCGCTACGGATTTGTAATCCTGTATGCAGAGGTGAGTCCACTCGTACTGCGTACGATGCATGTACCTCTCCTCAAGTGCGTCCCACAGCTCGTAAGGATCCTCTACAGTAAGATGCTCGTCCTTCAGGGTCGAGTCTAAATGTTTCCTGATATAGATAATGGCTTTCGCCTTTAGTATATCGGAAACTTCCTCTGTATGAGGTGCTTCTTTAGAAGCATCCTTGTCGGCTGGGGCAGTACTTGTTGTTGCCTTCTCAGTTGGTGTGAGACTGAACCCATGAGATCGCAGATGGAACTTCAGGTCCAACTGCCAACTCAAGTAGTTCAACCCATTGGCCTTCAGGACCGAGAAGTTGACATTCGCAAGTCTAGCCATTGAACAATCTAGCAATATAAAAACAGCATGGATTATTAAACTGTAAAAACAATTAGACATCCACGCGTGTATTTTTACCATTTTCATAAAGAAAATTAATATTCATGCATGCTTTTTAACATTTTCATATCGTGAATTAATAAGGAAAAACTTAACATCCACGCATGCTTTTTAACAGTTCCATAACGTGAATAATTAAAAGAGATTAACATCCACGCATGCTTTTTAACAGTTTCATTGTAACATTAACATATCATGAAAATAGTTAAGCATCCACGCATTTAATGTATAAGCAATGAAAATAACTTAGGACTATGGGGATCAGCCAGCCGACACCGAAATAAAAAATACAGTCCGAAGTTACATCAAAAATTGCATGAAAGAATAAATACAACTCGGGAATTTCAGAGAGAAGCCCCTTTCTTCTTTGTGCATACGCCTTCAGCTCCTTTTTGGTGTCGTCCGGTCTTCTTTTTTACATATATTTCCTCACTTACAAATTTCTCTCAAAAACAAAAAATTGCAGAAAAGAAAAGATGTCGGAAACCTGGCTGATCCCTAAAAACATAGCCTAATCGCACATCTACGCAGATAATATATGGAAAATATACAACCACGCAGATAATCATTTCACAGGCATGTAAAGATTAATTAAATAATCTAAATAGTGTGTGACGTGCTAAAAATTATTTTTGAAAAACTTTTTACCTTTGATCCATATTTTTAATGTTTTATATTCAGCTTTAACCCTTTTTATAACGTTTAAGATTTCTTTAATTATTTTGGGCTTTTGGGGCCAAAAATAAAAAAGGAAAAATCATTGTGCAAATGGGCTAATTTTCAGGCTTTTGGGCCATGAAAACAACCCATTAGGGTTAATTGGGCCTCCCTCGAAAAATTGGCCCGTTTAGGGCGAGGGTTTCTGAAAAACCCTAGGGGGTCCTGCGCGACGCGCCGCCACGACGGCTGGCATCGGGCCGCGGCCGCCGCGGCCTGTAGCCGCGGCAGTTGGCCGCGGTCAGCGGCGAGGCCGCGACGACAGGCTGCGGCCGCGGCCAGTGGCCTGCGGCAGCGAGGCCACAGCCGCCGCGACCGATGGCCGCGGCGTTTACCGCCCGTTTCGCCCTTCGGGCGTGCAGGGTATGGATCAAGGTTGGGGGTAAAAAACTGATTTTTCTAGCATTTAGATCTCTTAAAAAACTGATTTTTATTGTTTTTAGACATGCGGATCTAAATAAAAAATGATTTTTACCGTGTTTTCAAACTTTTTGATCTTAAAACATGCAGATCTATGTGAAAACGCAAGTTTAGATCTAAAAGTTTTGATATTTACCTCTAGATTCGACGAGGGAATCTAGACGACGGTTGGTGAAGGATGCCCTTTTCGCTCCCCGTTGAGAAGATTACGATCTTCTTAGACTGAGCGGTTGATGGATCTCCTTCCTCACGCGTCGCCGCCTTTTCCAACGAGCGTGATCGTGCTGATAACGTGTTGTGAAGGGAAAAGTAGGGAAATATGTGTAGGAGGTTAAGAGCCCCTCTACCCTCTTATTTATAACTTTCAATGGTCGGCCAGATACCCAATGGGCCTCATGGGCCTATTCATAACAGGGATTAATTAGTTATGTAACAATATAAATATTAATTAATAGAGTAATTAATGGGGGAAGATGGTTAAAGGGGGATGAACCATGTTTCGAGGAAAGGAAAACGTGAACCCACGTTTACATCAATTGGGGATGCGTTAATGGTAGGCTAATTAGAGTAATGTACTCAGTTAATTAGTAACCGGTAATTAAGAAATTAGTACATCAATAGAAAAATATTATTATTTTAATATTAAAATATCATTTTTCACATATGACTCCGAAAAATTACGGAAAAATGTCACGGGTTCGTATCGCCGCGAGGATCATGAAAATGAAGTCTATTTTTAGATTTGAGTTATGAAAAATAGAAAAAAAATTATTTACTCCTTTTTAAACTCAATTGAAATCGTTTTCGTTACGAAAAGACGTGCACGACGGAATCAGGCCATTACAAAAAAAATTAGCCAAACTTTGTTAGGGTTATGTGACAAAAAAATTAACCAAACATACTAGACAAAATGATGTCAGGTCCTTCATCCAAGTGTTATGTACACCCCAATTATTCAATGAAAGGTCATAATTCCGCCTTAACACCACATGTTCGAGAAATTGCTGCTATGAAATTCATATGACGGGATGTCGCTTCCTCGCTTCCCAGATTGGATCACAAGCTGCATCGACATGCTGACCCGACTACAAACTCGAAGCATCATTTTGTATCCCTAACGAGTGCCTGACTAGGAGCTCCATGTTGCATGACAAGAAATGCATGTCTAGGCAATATACATATTAATGAGGTAAATATTCTCAATGAAGAGAAGAAATAGTTCTATTCAAAAAAAATTTGGAAACAAATGCCTAGTTTCTATTACCTTGATGTCAACATGGATGAACATCTGAGATTTGACAATTCCTACTTTGTGTAAGACATAGCTAACACACTATAATTTTGGTTGAATTTTTTATCTCCTTATTTATGGCTAATAAGAACACGAAAATAAAACTAACGACAAATAATCGATAATATGCTGCCACAGAGAATTGCTGAAATAAGAGTCGGAGGGCCTTCTGAAGCTTCCTACCAACAAGGCTCTATTGGAAGATCTCGTCTTCAGATGTTATGTTGAGCTCTATGCGAATGTACTAATAAAGAGATGAAAAATATGCAATAGTAGCGATTGAGTTCCTATATGGTCGATGAATTTGGTTAGATCATCTCCTCTCTCATACTTCAGGAAGCATTTTGACTGAGGAAGCATTTTGACTGATGAAAACTCTCTTGGCTTTTGACTGGACAAGGAAGCATTCTTCAGCGAATATGCAGAATCACACAAGAAGCTCTCTGAGCTGGGCTTTACTTCTCTTCGTGATGTCTTTGGCACCCGATTTGAACCAAAGAAAAGCATGATAGTGCCTCAGGGTGCTGTTGGAGTTGTAGTTGCTGCTGCCATGGTCATCCTAAGTTATTTGTATAAAATTGCAAAGAAATAAAAATGAACAGAGTATTAAATATACATGTAGAGTATTAAATATACATGTAGTTGCACGACTTATATATACATGTAGTTGATGTGGGAATTAAGCCTTATCCTTGTATAAGAGTGTAAATGAAGGCAATTGAAGTATTAAATCTTACATTATGCCATCCAATTTAATAATAAATCTTAGTGTCTCTATCAAATTTGGTTCATCTTGCATATAAATGGAGAAGATCTAACTACAGGCCTGAATATACTTTGATCATCCAGACTTTTCTAATACTGAATTGAAATCATTTATACGATTACTCGACCAAACCGAACACCTAATCTATTAAGGCTTGTACGCACTATATTCTCTTTGTTTAGCATATTCAGCAACATATTTCTTGTATGTTCTTCAAATTCCTCAATATCCTTCCAAGTTCTTCAAGATTCTTCAAGATCTTAACAAAAGAACGAAAGTGGCATGTGTAAGTTGTAGACCTTAAAAGTTCAATGTATTAACTTGAAGGATACCCCAAATGTTAGGATATCTTTTCGTGATTTGGGTCAGGGGCAAAATGGGTATAATTTAACGACGTCATCGTCCGTTAGCCAAAGCACACAAAAAGATACTTTTGTGTACAACTTAAGCATTCAAGGTATTAAGTTGAAAGATACCCCAAACGTTTGGATATTTTTTTCCCAATGGCTACAAGTGAGCTCCATCTTAGATGAAGGCATATGACTTAATCAAGGAGGGCTATGACTGAATCAAGGATCTGGAACTTCATCTATCGTTGCTTCTTCATCATGCGATCAGAATCAAAACGGATTGGATACTCCCATGCTTCTCTATGCTAAACCCCAGCTGCTCCTCGAGCACTTGCAGACATGGATTCGACAAAAGCATACACATATACTGACATTACAAGCTCTCCAAATCACTCTTACCATAATTACAGACTGTCCACGATATACCCATAACTGCTCCATATCCATACACCTCGAATCCATGCCACATATTGTTGGCCTTTTGTATACTGGCATCGAAGAAGCACATAAACCACCACCCCATACAAAGATACATGATTATATGTGATGTTGCAAAGTCTGGTTGGTTGTGTCCACGAGCAAAGCTGGTGGACAATATTGCAGTTCTAGGACCATTGTGAAAATGTGATATCCTGGTAGGGGAGGGAAAAAATGGTGAGCTTGATGACTGTAACGCCCCGCACCCCAGGATTCCCGATGAGTACGAATCCGTATCAGATAGTCCCGAAGAGGCGGTTGTTACGAAGGAAATACAAAAACAACACACAAAACAGGTCCACTGCGCATTGCTGGGATAGTACTTGTAGCATCCAGATAACACAGAAACACAAAGAACAACAATCCAAACACTGATATATATATACACACACACACACAACTGCTTATACAACATCTCTATACAAATCTCATAAACAACATATAACTCACACCCAAGCTACTCACACGCTCACCCAAAACCCGCAAATCCAACCAGCTAGCTAATGGGCTTCCAACTCCCAGAATCTCCAACAGCCAAACACCTGGAAAAATATCAACGGGGACACGTCACAGCGTGACCTAGTAGGATGTCCAACCCAACTCACATGGTGCACAAAAATGCAATGCACTAAATAACAAACTGGAATCTAACTCATGGCATATCACGGCAATTCATATGAAAATATAAATAGTATCATTAACAAGACACATACCTGCGGCAAGAGGAAAGCCTGCAAAACAAAGTGAGCAATACAAATAAGGAAGTGAACTGCTATATCAAGAAACTGAACCCCAGCATTACAACATCAAAGTTTGGAAAAACACATTTCTATTGAAACGAAACCAAATTAATGTGTAAATCAAAGTTTGCAGAAAGGGAGCTTGTAGGAACTTGTAGGTGATAACAATTAAGATTCCTACACTCCCTAAATCTTCCAACTTGGAAGTTATCATTAACCCTCTTACTAACTTTCTTTTATAACAATTTTCCAAATAGGTGTTCATTTATGCATGGAAATTTAGGGAGTTAGCAAATGGCAGATTGTGTGATGATCCTAGCTTAAGTTTCTAATGCTTGGGAAGTTGTGGAAATGCTTATAAAAATTTCGACAGAGTTTCTCTTGTATTTATCAAGTTTCCAAGTACAACATACGTAATATTTCTAAAAGAAAACATAAATAGTACTTCAAAGGGAATATGGTATAATCACAACATCCCCACAACACCATCAACACCACCAACGCCACCAACACTACTATAATCATCAACATAACCTTTCCAACTTCCAAATGAGGGCCATTCAATGGAACAATGTAATAAAGAAGAGTAATTTCGTTTACTCCATGCAACAAAATGAATTCTATTCCATTTACCAAGGGAAACCAAAATGAGATTAATTCCATAAAAGGGAGCAGTTTCAACTATTCATGCAATTAGGAAAATAAGAAAGCTTCAAGGTTTCAAAAGGGGAGCACTTTGCATAATTTATTGGGACAAAACATTCAAGCAACATGAAACATGACTATTGCATCAAGTAATTCAAATTAGCATCCCAATTCAACCACGAATGCTCCACGGTAACGGATATGTTAAAATTGCCAACATTACTTAATACTTCCAACAACCCAACATCTACCAACATCAATATCATGAATATCCCTACTAGCAATACAACAAAATAACAATATTTACTAACTAACAACCCACACTTTCCAACATACCACCATTCAAGCACCAAATACATCCATGGCAACATTCATTCTTTTAAGGTTAACCATCACATCCAAACAACCACAAATCACCCAAAAACGCTAAATGATGTCATGATGCATATGATGCTCAAGTAATGCGATGCAATGCAATGCAATGGGGGATCCCATGAATGAGCCGGCGTGCAAGTGTATCGTGATTTCTACTCCGATATCAACGTGGAGCCACCTCCACGTGGAGCCACCTAATGGATCAAGAGGTGGCCAACGGCGTATTCACCCGCCTCCTACCGCGGCACTTTGTCCATGCCCGTGCACTCCACCTCGTGTCATAACGTGACCATGTCACACATTCCATATTCCACGGGTATCCAACACCACACCGCCAATTTTCCCATCTCATTTCATTGTTCACATGTTTCACTTTTTATACAAAACAAGTGAATAAATAACCCTCAACATTCCAAAATGAAAGCAATTCTGATAATCAATATAATACGATGGAAACAATTTCATTTAGGCAATATAACCAAAAGAGGGCAACTTCATCTAATTAAAGCAACAAGCTTCCAATTGCATCACGAATATAAATCATGGCATCACCACAATGCACAACTCATTTCATTGTAATTTAATTCACATTTTCTTTCTTATACAAATGAAATTGAATAACTAGGCCTTCAACATTCCAGATGAGAACAATACAGCATAATTAATGAAATAAGGCCATCAAGACAACATGAATCAATTTCATGGCATGATATCACTCCACACAACATGTGAAACCATATCCGAATGCACACCGCCATTCAATGTCACAAATTCAAACTTATGATACAAAGAGAATTAACGACGGAAGCTTCCAACACTTCAAATGAGAGTTAAAATTTACTAATGAGGCTTCCAACGTTCAAATTAACATAACTCCCAACAAAATTAATGAGAGCAAAATGACGGGAAATTCACTTATTCATTTCTAAAGAGAGCAACGCTCACAAGCTTCTAACATTTCTAAAAGAGAGCAATTTTTCACAAGCTTCAAGGAAAATTGTGTAATAAGCTTCTAACATTGCTAAAGAGAGCAATTTTCACAAGTTTACAAAATTTAAGGAGTAATACTTTCAATTTGCATTATGAATCATCATTTCGCAATTTTATTGTGAGAATTTCAAAATCATGGCATCAAGAGCTCAACATCCATACAATTTTATCCTAGAATGCACCATGTGAAGAATTTTTCCACAAAACTCTAAAAGTTGCTATCTTTATCATCAAAATGAATTGGAATGAAACATGAGAATTGGGATTGGACTCCTACCTCATTAGAGAAGCAAAACCCCCATCAATTGAAGTGAGCCCACTATCTTCAAGTTTCAAGCCCTAATCCTCTTCCAATTTAATGAAACCCCTTCTAGCTCCATGAAATTCACCATGAACTCATCATCCATCTCAAATCCCAATTCTCCTCCTCAAATCCAAACCCTAATCAAACCCTCCTCCAAATTTTCCCCCTTCTCTAAGCTTTCTTCCCTCCCTCTCATCAACTAGGGCAAGCTCACGGCCTGGGGCGATTTCCGGCCATGGCAGCAAGGGGAGCTCGGCATCTAGGGGGATTCGGCCATGGGAAGAGTTCGGCATGGTTGAGGGTTTGGGAAGGAGGTGATGGAGAAGCTCTTTCTCAATTTCTCTCCCCCTCTATTCTTCTTGCTTCCACCTAGAATGATTGGCCTAGAGATTTCGAATGTGGACGGGGATTTTCGGCAGCAAGGAGGGGGGGGGGGGGGGGGGGGGGGGGGGGGGGGGGCTTCGGCCTGTTAAAAAAGAATTAGGGAGAGGGATTTTGGGTATTTACAAGTTCGCCATTCTAATAAAATCCATCTCATCTCTTCTCAATTTCTAATATTTCTAGCCCAACTCCCAAGCCCAACAATACACTCTAGCTACTAAAATTAGCTTAGGGCATAAGCAATACTAATAAGAATGAGAATCAACATCAAACACCAACAAGAATAACAATGATAATACTAAGATGAACAAGAATAATAACCACCACCATACCATTCAGTAATAATAATTTCACTAAAATATTCCCTTTTGAATGCCATCACTAAACACACCAATAAACAATAATAACATCCAATACAACCATATAACCATTCACGTAGAAAATTACTACGCAGAGAACAAAATTACTATTCACACACATTACTATATTCTTCCTACGTATAGGACACTAGGGCCATTACAATGACACTATATGTTCACAGTCATGAACAATGGATTAACATTTTGATGAAGCCTATTCAACCTAGAATTCTGGCCAACAGCTGATGCCATTATGATTTGGAATTTGCAGATATGCTATCAGAGCAATAGAACCACATTTTGTACAAACCAAAGTGACAATGCACAACACTGGTGAAGAATAGTAAAGCTTTATGTATATAATGATCTAGATCTATACCTTTAAAGCTCTCCACTATATTTCAGCTATAGGCTTTCGAAAAATGAATTCTTTTTGTCCCTATAATATATGAAAATAGTTGAACTTCACTTTTTTTGACATTGCATGGTCCTTTCAACAAACGAATTCTTTTCATCCAGATAATCTACAATATAGATTATTCCAAAATCAAGGTTAACATGATGAAGAAGTTTAAGAATCTAATACAAGATATTTAAAATCACGAGGCTGAACCATACGCTCCTAAGAATTCTCCAAGAACCAAGGAGTTCGGGCCAATTTCTTTTTGAACAGCTCCCACAAATTCTTGCAAATTTTTGCTGATAGACAAAAATATCTAAAACAGAACAATGTATTGTCATCGAAAGCATGTATCTTAGAGTAGCACTGTCAATGTCCAAGAACCAGACCAACCTGAACCAGACCGAACCGAACCCACCGGACTGGACCGGACCGGCCAGACCGGACCGAACCCAACCGAACCCAACCGAACCTACCAGAACCGAGCCGGATCAACCCGAACTGAAACTAATCAAACCAATTTGAATCGAACCAAGCCGAAACGAAACGAACCAAGCCAGACCAACCCGAATCGAACCAACCCAAGCCAATTCAAACCGAACCGATCCTAACCAACTAACTAAAGCCAACTTGGACCGAACTGACCCTAACCAAACCAGACTAAACCGAACAGAACCAACCCTAACCAAACACACCCGAACCGAACCGAACACCCACCCGAACCAAATTGAACCAGATCAGCCCGAACTGACCCGAACCAAACCAAACCGAACCAAACCAAACCGAGCCAGAACGAACCGAAACCGAACCAACCTGAACCAACTTGAACCGAAACCGAACCAACCCGAACCAACTTGAACCGAACCAAACCAACCTGAACCAACTTGAACCGAACCCAACCAACCCGCACAAACTTGAACCGAACCGAACCGAACCAACCCGATCCAATTCGAACCGACCCTATCCAGACCGAACCGAACCGAACTGAATTGAACCAGACAGACTCGAGACAAACCGAACAGACCATAATCGAATCAGACCAACCCGACCCGAGCCGAAACTAAACAAACCAACCAAACCGAATCAGACCGACGAGAGCCAAGTTGAACCGAACCGTCCCTAACCCAACCCAACCGTGCCAAACAAAACCAGACAAATCAGAGACAAATCTGAGCTGAACCAAGTCAGACCGAACCGAACCGATCCGACAGACACCAGATAAACCCAAACCGAACACAACCGACCATAACAGATTAAGCCAGACCAAACCGAACCGATCTTAACCAAACCTGACCCGAATCAAATCGACCCGAGCCAAACCGACCCGAGCCAACCTGGCCCAAATCAAACCGACCCTATCCAAACCGACTCGAGCCAATCTAACCCTAACAAACCCAACCCAACCTTAATCAAACCGAACCAGACTAACTCGAGCCAACCTGATCCAAACTAAACCACACCGACCCTAATTAAACCAAACTAGACCGACCCAAGCCAACTTAAACCGAATCGAACCGACTCGATCCCAATGAAACTGAACTAGACCGACCCAATCCAAGCGGAACCAAATTGACACTAACCAAACCGAACAAGACCGGCCCTCGCCAACCCGACCCAAGCTAACCTTAACCAAACCTAACCATATCGATCCGAGCCAACATGACCTAAACCGGACGACCTGAGCCAACATGACCCGAACTAAACCGCCCGCCAGTAGCCAAACAGATCCAGACAAACCCGACCATACCCAACCTTAACCAAACCGACCCTAACCAAACCAAGTCAGACGAACCGCAACCGAACCGACCCAACCTTAACTGAACCAAACTGACCTTAACCAAACCAAGTCAGACCAAACAGAACCAAACAAACCAAAGCTGAACTCAACCAACAAGTACCGAACTGATCCAATCAAACCGGAATAATCCTAACCGAACTGAACCGAACTGAACCGAAGCCAACTGACCCAAACCGAATTAGATCAAACCAAATTAAGTGTGTGTGTTGTTTTCGAGGAGGACCAAATCGAACCGAACCAATCTTAATCGAACTGAACCAAACAAAACTAGCCAAACCTAACAAAACCAACTTGACCCAAACCCACCCGACCCGACCCAAACCTAACCTAACCGACTCGAGCCAACATAAACCAAATCGAACCGACCCTAACCAAAACTAAACTTGACTAACCCAAGCAAGCCTAACTCGAACTAAACTGAACAAGCCCTAACCAAACCAAGTCAAACCGATCCGATTTGTACCGAACCGATACGACCCAAACTGAACCTAACCAATCCCAACCCATACCAAACCGAACTAATCGAACAAAAGAAATCCTAAAGCACCAACCCGATTTGAGCCAACCTATCCCGGACCGTTCTGAATCAAATCAAACCAAATTACGTTGGGGTTGGGTTTATCCCGAACCAAACCGAATCAAAGAAAACCAAATTACATGCGGGGGTTGGTTTTGGGCGGGGTCAGGTTAGAGTTTAGGGTTCGCGTTCTAATTTGGATTCGGGTCGGGGTCAGGTTAGGGGTAAGGGTTCGGGCACATGTTTATGGTTGCTTTGATTCACGGTCAACCCATTGAGTCATTACTTAAAAAGTAACATTACGTAAGATTGGTTTCACGGTCAACCAACATGGTTAGTGATCATGTATTAAAATTGGCAGCAGTGCATAAACTGCACTGACCCTAATTAAACAGAACGAGACCTACCCAAGCCAATTTAACCTGAACCGAACTGACTCAACCCCAATCAAACTAAACTAGACCGACCGAATCCAACCAGAACCAAACCAAACGGAACAAAATTGAACCTTAACCAAAATAAACAAGACTGGCCCTCGCCAACCGAACCTGACCCTAACCAAACCGAGCCAACATGAATCGAACCGAACGACCCGAGCCAACATGACCAGAACCGAGCCAACTGACCATCGCCAAACCGAGCCAGACCAACCCGACCCAACCTCAACCAAACCAAACCGACCCTAACCAACCCAAGTCAGACCAACCGAAACCGAACCAACCTGAGCTGAACCCGACCAAGTACCGAACTGTTCCAATCAAATCGGAATAATCGTAACCGAACCGAACGAAACTGACCCGAGCCAACCTGACCCAAACCAAACCGAATCATATCAAACCAAAGTAGGAGTGGGTGTTGTTTTCGGTGAGGACAAAATTGAACTGGACCGACCTTAACTGAACCGAACCACACAAAACCTAGCCAGACCGACCCGAACCAACCTGACCCAATCCTACCCGACCCGACCAAAACCTAACCTAACCTAACCTACTCGAGCCAACATGAACCAAATCAAACCACATGTAACCAAACTAAACTAGACCAACCCCAGCAAACCTAACTCGAATCAAACCGAACAGGCCCTAACCAACCCGAGCCAAACCGACCCGAATTGCACCGAACCGATGCGACCCAAACTGAACCAACCCAACCCCAACACATACCAAACCGAACTAATCGTACACGAGTAATTTTAACTTAAAGAACCAAACCGATCTGAGCAAACCTTTTCTGAACCGAACTGAATCGAATCATGACAAATTACGTGGGGGTTGGGTATATCCAGAACCGAATCGAATCAAAGCAAACCAAATTTGATGCGGGGGTTGGTTTTGGGTGGGGTCTGGTTAGGGTTTAGGGTTTGTGTTCGGATTTTGTAACGGTGGCATTTTCTAGGCATGTTAATTATTGTATGCCCGCACTTTGTTTGATCGTCCAGATGTTTTCATGCGCGAGTTCCGTTTTTGTACGTCAACGCGAGCGCGTCGATGATTTTTAAATTTTTTTCCATGGCATGAGTAATTAGCTTTAACACTAATTAAATTACCCTAATTAAATTTCCCCTAATCAAATATTAACTAAACTAACCCTACATTGAATCCCACCTCTTTCTGTTGGTGAGATCCAACATGAAATTCAATTCTCCCCCCACCTCCAGCTATCTCACCTTCATGATGTCTCCCCTGCATTATTCTTATAACATCAGCTAGCAAAAACAAGGGGGAACGACAGTAGTTCCTCTTCCCCTGCAAATCACTTCCCGAATTGTCATCCCAAACCAATTCTCCAAGCCAAAATCAACCCATCAACACAAACCGAAATCTATTCATCTTCCCCCCTGCAAATCAATTCCAAACCCAAATCAGTCCCCAAAAATCAAAATCAGCTCCTCAAGCCAAATCAAAATCAGCCCTCCAATAAATAGAAATCAACCCCAAACTGATTTTTTGAAATCAAAAACCTAGAAGAGAGGAGATCTGAAACCACTTCAGATTCATACAAATTCAGATCAAACCACAAAGAAAATCAAGAACAACTCAAATTCTTCCCCTTCCACCTCCTCCTCCCCTTGGCCGCACCACCCACCAACCCGCAGCCGTCGCCTGAAGGCCGACCCCCCTCCTCATGCTGCACGCGTCGCCAGCTCAACGTCGCTGTGCTCCTGCGCGCGACACCGCCGCCGGGAACCGCCGCCGCCGCCGGAAACCCCCTGCCGCCGAGAGCCGCCAGCGCCATCTCCCCTCCACGTGCGTAAGCCTCTTCTCCCCTTTGCGTCGATTTGTGCTTGCTGCAATCAAACGAAAATAAAAAAAAGGAAAGACAAAGAATGAAAGACAGAGAGAAGAGGAGGAGACGACCAATGAATAAAAAAAAGGAAAGAGAGAAAGAAAGATAAGGACAGAGCGAGTTAAAGAGAGAGGAGGAATGATAACTTGTTAGTTGTTATATCTACCCTTAGTCAAAGTTAGTACCAGTAGGTGTAGTAGGTGTAATATTTAATACCATGTTAAACCATGTAATTAGCTTGGTAAGTTAATTAGCTTAGTTAATATTAGTTAGTTGTTAATATTAGTTAGTGTTAATTAATGTTAATTTGATTTCAGCATGTTAGTATTGTAAATAATGTTAGGGTAATAAAACTAGGATAAAATAAGGCGTACCATGTTAGTATAGCACAATATAAATATCACCCTAGCCAGAGAACCCAATAAAACTAGACGAACCCAATTCAGGGATTATCTTAATATTTTGCTTATCTCGCAATAGATCTAATTCATTAATATGCTTAACCAAAATAGAGAACCAATATCACCGTAACATAGTACCCATCAAGACGAACCCAACGACACCAAAATCACTGAAATCAGGCAAGTGTACAAATTATATTGAATTTTTGAAATTAGATACTCATTTGGTCTTTTGCATGTAAAGTTGTATAACTCAAAATCTACTTGTGAAATGACGCATGAATGTACTACCATGACATTCTTGACTGAAAATATGATCCGACAGCATATAACTTGATATACCTTAGTTTAGAACAATAGCAAAGAAAATTAGTTTCCGTGGCATTTTCATTAAATTCATATGTTCAACATTTTAGTTTAATTATTGTAAACATTGTTCAACACTCTTGTAATCATTGGAAATGTTGTATAAAAATAAAGGATGATATTATTAATTTACTTAATGGGTTTTGGATTCATATGGGTTTAAATTGGGTAGTGTGTTTACTTGATTAAGTTGAAAGTTATTAAGTTTTAAAAGTCATTAAAATTATATTAAGTTTAAGTTGTTAGAGTAATTTTATATATTAAGTTTTAAGTTATTAAGTTTCAAAAGAAAATTTTATTAACTAGTTTAAGTTTATATTATTGCTTAATTATATACATGGTTAATAAGTTAGTCTTATTAAAGTGTTCTGTTAATAGATTAATTAGCATTAGTATTAGTTTATAATAATTCTGTTAGCGTAAAACGATTAGCCTGATATCACGAATTTTAATGACGCAGATAAATCGTGCCTTACGCTACGATCATTTGGACACCTACATCTTCTTCAGATCTACGCATCGTATAGTAGGTTCCCCACATCTTCTCATCTAAATAAATTAATATGTATTAATGCAAGCATGCATTTTCCTACCTATTGTTAAATGTTACTTCATTTAAACTGCTTTACGCCATGCTTATTACTCCTGCAAATTAACTGCTAGAAATGCCTACTAGACAAATGAATGAACTTGATAAACAAAGAATGATACATGTCGTTGGCTACCAGTTGTTACATGCCGTTGGCTACCAGTTGTTGCATGCCGTTGACTACCAAATGTTACATGCCGTTGGCTACTAGATGGCTATTCTCGTCGGTCACATGTGACTAGTCTGGCTCGTGTTCCAGTAGGGTCACATGTGACTAGTCTGGCTCGTGGTCCAGTATATGACGGTTTAGCATCCTGGCTCGTGGTCCAGGAAGTACACGTGGGTGGGGTTGGGTTCCCGGGCACTAGCCGGTAGTAAACGGGTCGCCTTCAGGGGCACTTGAAGGTGGATTCACTTACTATTACGGGGTCTTAGTCACGGATTTGCACACACAGTTAAACAATTGGAAAGCAAAGTTAACTTATAGAACTGCTGTTGTTTCTTTTAAATAGTCTGCCATGTTTCATCTGTTAAATAGAATAACCATGTTTTCACTTTCACTAGAACTGCCATGTTCATAATTGTACTACTAATTGCTATCATAAATTGTGTAATCTGCTAGTCTCTCTCTTACTATGCTTATGTATAATTTCCATGCTCACCATGCTTTACTTGTGCACTGCTCTCTACTATGCTCACATGTTTTTATTCCATTAGTAAATAATGCCATTGCCTACTATATTCTTTTAATTGTTTAAATGAGACTAATGCTTGGGAACCTACATCAGTAACCCTCACTGACGGGCATTGTATTTGTGTTTTAATGCAATGTCCGTCAGGTTTTGAGGACATTTTTGCAGATCCTAGTTTCAGCTAGCGTGATCCCCTAGATGCAGGACTTTTTTCCAGGAAGATGCTCTTAGGCTGCTTTTGCCAGTAGATCCATTGTATCAGCTTTAAGTATCATGTGTTGTAAGGGCTATACGGTCTCTTTTCCTTTCCTTATTGTTGTATTTCATTTCTGCGACAATTGAGATTGTAATAATAATAATTATCTGCGTTGTTTTTGAGTATGCAAGCAAGAACCTGCAAGTTTTCACACAGACGCTTATTGTGTTAAGTCAAGGAGGGAAGAAAAGCAAAAGTACCCTCTCCTTGCTTGCACATGCGGACCCGCTCGCGTCCTCGCTCCCAAGCTTAATGGAAAGCAGGGCGTGACATGTTTGGGTTCGAGTAGGGGTCAGGTTAGGGGTAAGGGTTCGGGCTCAGGTGTTGGGGGTTGCTTTGATCCACGATCAACCCATTGAGTAATTACTTAAAAAATAACCTTATGGAAGGTTGGTTTCACGGTCAACTAACATGGTTAGTGATCATGGATTAAAGTTGGCAGCAATGCATAAAATGGGAAGAATCTTCTGCCCAATATATTCACAAATTTCTGTTGATATTCGTACAGTGGATACTTTAATACCACTCCACTAACCCAACTTGTATAAGCTACATATAATATGAAATATGGTCTTAGTTTTAGTCTTGGAGAAAAAAATGGGTTCCCCATCCACCCTTGACGTACTCTTCCTGATTTCAGAACCTCGCCTTCTACTACTGCCCTGCCACCTGAAATTCTGTATCGCCCTATCCATCAAACAACCTCCAGCAACAGTTAGATTTTAAGAAATTTCAGGTTTACATGGGTGTATGGCACACAAGTAATGTAATCTTTAAAAACAAAAGTGTTGAAGTGAATCGCTTTTACCAGCGCATACAGTCGACTGATTTACTTAAAATACTTAAAACTTCTGAAATATTGAATGTTAATAAGATGGCATGAAGTGGTCGCATAGATTAGCAGAGGCAAGAGCGTACCTGACACCAGCATCCAGCATCTCTTTAAAACCCCCCAATGCATCATCTTCCCCGCTGGGATTCCAAAAGCATTGATCAGAAGTGCATAGCTCTTTACATTAAGTTTAAAGCCTATAGCTCATTGCATCTAGAAAGACGATCCATTATTAACTGCAAGAAAATAAAAGAGAATAAAGAAAAAATATTTGGTTGTTCTCCTCTTGTTTAGATTTAGATCAATACTAATTTTATAAATATACATGATCGACAACACAAAAGGACCAATATAGAGCAGATTTTCAATGAAAATTATATTACATGTATTAAGCTCCAGCCACACATGCAAATTTTCCATTCAACAACAAATTTATTTTAGGGTTATTTAGTACTGACCCCCCTGTGTTTTCTCGGAAATTAGTAGTACCCCCCTATGGTTTCAATAATTAGTCAGACCCCCCTGCCATAGGGGGGTAATACTAATTTTTGAGAAACCCTGGGGGGTGATACTAATTGCGGAGGGGGGTCTTACTAATTATTGAAACCATAGGGGGGTACTACTAATTTCCGAGAAAACACAGGGGGTCAGTACTAAATTTTAAAATGTGTAGCAGGAATGATCCCAAGCTGTACACTAATTCAATAGCAGGTCAAGCAATTCACTGAGATTTAACCAGGATGCTCGCAACAATCTCCTGGACTTTACTCCAAGACAGATTGGTAACGGTGCAAAGTCTGGTTGGTTGTGTCCACGAGCAAAGCTGGTGGACAATCTTGTAGTTCTAGGACCATTGTGAAAATGTGATATCCTGGTAGGGGAGGGAAAAATGGTGAGCTTGATGACACTCTATGTTCACAATCATGAACATTAGATCAACATTTTGATGAAGCCTATTCAACCTAGAATTCTGGCCAACAGCTGATGCCATTATGATTTGGAATTTGCAGATATGCTATCAGAGGCTCAGAGTAATAGAACCACATTGTACAAACCAAAGTGACAATGCACAACACTGGTGAAGAATAGTAAAGCTGTATGTATATAATGATCTAGATCTATCCCTTTAAAGCTCTGCACTATATTTCCGCTATAGGCTTTCGAAAAATGAATTCTTTTTGTCCCTATAATATATGAAAATAGTTGAACTTCACTTTTTTTGACATTGCATGGTCCTTTCAACAAACGAATTCTTGTCATCCAGATAATCTACAATATAAATTATTCCAAAATCAAGGTTAACCTGATGAAGAAGTTTAAGAATCTAATACAAGATATTTAAAATCAGGAGGCTGAACCATACGCTCCCAAGAATTCTCCAAGAACCAAGGAGTTCGGGCCAATTTCTTTTTGAACAGCTCCCACAAATTCTTGCAAAATTTTGTCGACGGACAAAAATATCTAAAACGGGAACAATGTATTGTCATCAAAAGCATGTTTCTTAGAGTAGCACTGTCAATGTCGAAGAACCAGACCAACCCGAGCCAGACCGAACCGAACCGAAACCACCGAACCGAACCAGACCAGACCGGACCGGACCGGACCGGACCAGACCAACCCGAACCGAACCGAATCCACCCGAACCGAACCCGACCCAACCGAGCCCGACCGAACCAAGCCTGACCGAACCAAACCGAAACTAACCGAACCAACTTGAACCGAACCAAACCGAACCGAAGTGAACCAAGCCAGACCAACCCGAATCGAACCTACCCAAGCCAATTCAAACTGACCCGAAACAGACCGGATCGAGCCAAACCAAACCGATCCTAACAAACTAACTAGAGCCAACTGGAACCAAACTGACCCTAACCAAACCAGACCAACCTGAACCGAACCAACCTTAACCAAACACACCCGAACCCACGCGAACACCCAACCGAACCAAATTGAACCAGACCAGCCCGAACCGACCAGAACCAAACCAAACCAAACGGAACCTAACCAAGCCAGATCGAACCGAAACTGAACTGAACCAACCTGAACTGAACCGAACCAACCTGAACCAACTTGAACCGAACCGAACCAAACCAACTTGAACCGAACCGAACCGAACCAACCCGAACCTACCCAATCCAATTCGAACCGACCCTATCCAGATCGTACCGAACCGAACCGAATTGAACCAGACAGACTCAAGACAAATCGACCAGACCATAACCGAATCAGACCAACCCGACCCGAGTCGAAACTAAACAAATCAACCAAACCGAATCAGACCGACGTGAGCCAAGTTGAACCGAACCACAACCCAACCGTGCCGAACAGAACCAGAAAAATCTGAGCTGAACCGAGTCAGACCGAATCGAACCGATCCAACCCACACCAGACTAACCCGAACCGAACACAACCGACCCTAACAGATTAAGCCAGCGAACCAATTTTAACCAAACCTTACCCGAATCAAACCGACCATATCCAAACCGACCCGAGCCAATCTAACCCTAACCAACCCAACCCAACCCTAATCAAACCGAACCAGACCAACTCGAGCCAACCTGATCCAAACTAAACCACAACGACCCTAATTAAACCAAACCAGACCGACCCAAGCCAACTTAACCCGAATCGAACCGACTTGACCCCAATGAAACTGAACTTGACCAACCCAATCCAAACAGAACCAAATTGACACTAACCAAACCGAACAAGACTGGCCCTCACAAACCCGACCAAGATGACCTTAACCAAACCTAACAAGACTGGCCCTCACAAATCCGAGCCAACATGACCTAAACCAGACGACCTGAGCCAACATGACCCGACTGAACTGCCTGCCCGTAGCTAAACCAATCCAGACAAACCCGACTAGACCCAACCTTAACCGAACCGAACCTAACCAAACCAAGTCAGACCAACCGCAACCGAACCGACCCAACCTTAACTGAACCAAACTGACCTTAACCAAACCAAGTCAGACCGACCAGAACCAAACAAACCAAAGCTGAACTCAACCAACAAGTACCGAACTGATCCAATCAAACCGGAATAATCCTAACCGAACTGACCCGAACTGACCCCAAGCCAACTGACCCAAACCAACCGAATTAGATCAAACCAAATTAAGTGTGTGTGTTGTTTTCGGGGAGGACCAAATCCAACCGGACCAATCTTAATCGAACTGAACCAAACAAAACTAGCCAAACCTAACAAAACCAACTTGACCCAAACCAACCCGACCCGACCCAAACCTAACCTAACCGACTCGAGCCAACATAAACCAAATCGAACCGACCCTAACCAAAACTAAACTAGACTAACCCAAGCAGACCTAACTCGAACCAAACCGAACATGCCTTAACTAAACTAAGTCAAACCGATCCGATTTATACCGAACCGATACGACCCAAATTGAACCTAACCAACCCCAACCCATACCAAACCGAACTAATCGAACAAAAGAAATCCTAAAGCACCAAACCTATTTGAGCCAACCTATCCCGGACCGAACTGAATCAAATCAAATCAAATTACGTTGGGGTTGGGTTTATCCCGAACCAAACCGAACCGAATCAAAGAAAACCAAATTACATGCAGGGGTTGGTTTTGGGTGGGGTCAGGTTAGGGTTTAGGGTTCGTGTTCTAATTTGGATTCGGGTCGGGGTCAGGTTAGGGGTAAGGGTTTGGGCACAGGTTTAGGGTTGCTTTGATTCACGGTCAACCCATTGAGTCATTACTTAAAAAGTAACATTACGTAAGATTGGTTTCACGGTCAACCAACATGGTTAGTGATCATGTATTAAAGTTGGCAGCAGTGCATAAACCGCATCGACCCTAATTAAACAAAACGTGACCTACCCAAGCCAATTTAACCCGAACCGAACCGATCAAACTAAACTAGACCGACCGAATCCAACCAGAACCAAACCAAATGGAACAAAATTGAACCTTAACCAAAACAAGCAAGACCGGACCTTGCCAACCCAACATGACCCTAACCAAACCGAGCCAACATGAATCGAACCAGACGACCCGAGCCAACATGACCCGAACCGAGCCGACTGACCATCGCCAAACCGAGCCAGACCAACCTCACCCAACCTCAACCAAACCAAACCGACCCTAACCAACCCAAGTCGGACCAACCAGAACCGAACCAACCTGAGTTGAACCCGACCAAGTACCGAACTGATCCAATCAAACCGGAATAACCGTAACCGAACCGAACTAAACTGACCCGAGCCAACCTGACCCAAACCAAACTGAATCATATCAAACCAAATTAGGAGTGGGTGTTGTTTTCGGTGAGGAAAAAATTGAACCGGACCGACCTTAACCGAACTGAACCACACAAAACCTAGCCAGGCCGACCCGAACTAACCTGACCCAAACCCACCCGACCCGAGCAAAACCTAACCTAACCTAACCTACTCGAGCCAACATGAACCAAATCAAACCGCATGTAACCAAACTAAACTAGACCAACCCGAGCAAACCTAACTCGAACCAAACCGAACAGGCCCTAACCGACCCAAGCCAAACCGACCCGAATCGCACTGAACCATGCGACCCAAACTGAACCAACCCAACCCCAACCCGTACCAAACTGAACTAATCGTACACGAGTAATTTTTACCAAAAAGAACCAAACCGATTTGAGATAACCTTTCCCGAACCGAACTGAATCGAATCATGACAAATTACGTGGGGGTTGGGTATATCCAGAACCGAATCGAATCAAAGCAAACCAAATTTGATGTGGGGGTTGGTTTTGGGTGGGGTCTGGTTAGGGTTTAGGGTTCATGTTCGGATTTGGGTTCGAGTAGGGGTCAGGTTAGGGGTAAGGGTTCGGGCTCAGGTGTTGGGGGTTGCTTTGATCCACGATCAACCCATTGAGTAATTACTTAAAAATAACCTTATGGAAGATTGGTTTCATGGTCAACCAACATGGTTAGTGATTGTTTCGGGGTGTTTTCTCTCCGCTGAATTGTTGACCGAAGGACGGGAGGTCAACATGGTCAAAAGGGATACGTGGGACCTCCGGGATCGGTTGAAGGCACGTTCGCTCGATGAGGGAGGCGTGGATCCTCGCATAGGCTTGCCGAAGGGTGGCCTTGGCAAAGCGGCGACCTCCTGGCGGTGGAGACGAGCAGGCTCGGGGACGAGGGTGCTCGGCTCCGGCTGGAAAGACACTGAGAGGTAGCCTCTGTGTCGCTGGATCTCTTGGACCTGAATAGACGAGAGAACTCGTCATGGGGGTCGGACCTTGGTTCTGACCAAGTCCCATCTGATGCCTAAGTCAGAACGGATCTGAAGGATGCTCGGTGGGATCAGAATGGCTTACGGGAAGGCCGATACGCGAGTCCTCGGGCCGAGCTATGGAGGAGAAATATAAGGTGGAAGACTAAGTCGTGTAAGAGGAATACCTCAGTGTGTTTGGGTATCCCGATCTTGATCCCCTGGTACGTTGTACCTCGCGTCTCTTTATAAGAGCCTCCCTCCAGCCACGTCTCCTCGACCTCCCCCATCTCGCACTCGTCCTTTGTCTATTAATGACGCCTTCATGGGTCATGAAGGTGGACGTAATGGGGCCCATTAATGGTGATTAAGGGGGTGCGCTTTAAGGGAAGCGGTTAACTCCTGCTGACGTGGGTCAGATGTAGCGCCTCCTCCGGTCCGAGGCCTGCCCAACTATGAGCCTTCATGGTGGCCTCATTGCTCGGGGGGGGGGGGGGGGTCGTGGGCTTGAGACACAGACGTGGGCCATTCGGTTTTGGCCCATCCTGGGAGGGTCGTATCAATTGCCCCATCGCTCGGGCTGTTCGGATTTTGACGGTTCGATCCGAGGGATGTGATTCATGTGGATTTGACAAGCGCGTCAGTCGAGAAAATGGCATTAAATGAGAGTCATCATACTGTTTCCCGGTTGGACTTCTCCCCGCCCTTGGGAGCGGAATTCGATGTGCCACTGGTTGCAGGATATCGCCACACGTCCTTCTTTGAGCAGCTTAGATCTCGAGACGGTCTTTCATTAAAAATCGACATAGGATTTTTGTTTCTTTTGTGCCTCCTAATCCGAACTTGCTCTCCTGACTGCTGACGAATTCCTTTCCGTCTTCCTTCTCTAAATCGCTTCAAGGTAATCTCCTTCTTATTTCTCTTCTTCTTGATTCGCCAAATGGCTGCATTGACGATAGGGAATTCCGCTCCTTGGTCTGGCAATCCCCACGCCCCGGGGTCTAGCAATCCCTCCGCTCCTCAGCCACCCCTTGACAAAAGGAAGGGCCAGCTGTTCGAGGATCCGACCCGTCAGGATGACGTCCATGCGGCGGAGTTCGACGTTCCTCCGGTGATCCTTGGGTCGTCGTCCATCGTTCCTTTTTCGACGGCCGAGGAGATCAGGGCAAAGTACCTCTGCCACCCGTACGATGTTCGGGTTCCCTTCACCGACGATAGGATTTGCTTTCCAGGGATCCGCGAAGCCGGTGTGTATGTCGAAATGTTCCGCATGGGGCTCTGCTTCCCTCTCCACCCTTTCATCATCCAGGTTATGGAGTTTTTGGTGGTGGCCATGTGTCAGCTGACCCCTTACTCGATTGCGGCATTGGTCGGGTTCATTATGATCTGCAATGTTCACAGCTTGGAGCTGACCTTGCCCCTCTTCTTCTACTATTCCCGGGTTCAGACGGTCGGCCGGGGGTCGTGGCAACACATCTACACCCAAGCGAGGAGGAAGTGTCTGCTAGGTCTGCCCCGCTGGGTTAGCGACTGGAGTAGAGACTACGTCTTTGTTATTTTCCCAGAAAATGCTGTGATCTTGACTGGTTGGGGAAGCTTGTGTCAATATGAACTGACACTGTCCCTTTCTGAGGCCGATCAGGCGGCGATCAGTCTTTTGTCGTCGTTGCCTCTGGTGGATAGGTCGGTCAGGCCTTTGCTGGATGACTTTCTCCTTAAGGATGTCCTATGGTCCCCCGGTAGAGACTTTTTTCTTCCGCTCCCCTTCTTTGCTTACCCTGATCTTCTTTTCTTCTGCAGAGATGTCGGGTCGGGAGTTCAGCCGCGACTTGCGCAAGCTCATTCGTCGGGGAGCTAATAGCGGGCGTGGAAATCCTTCTGGCCATGCGCCTCAACGCACGGTGGAGGAAGAGATCTGCGAGGCTGACACTGCGGTGGGGAGGCTGGAGCCGACGATCGCTGTCATGCCGCCGCCTCAGGTTTGTCGCGACCCCCTGCGGTGGGGAATATGGCCGGCGATAATTCCGGTCCCGCCCATGTCGAGTGGGACACTGGGGGTGCCGAGTAGGGGTCCCGAACCCTAGTTGGGAGACGCGGGGGAGAAAGGAAGCGCCCTCTTTTGGAGTCTGGAGGGCCCGAAGAGAAGAAGAAGAAGAAGAAGAAGAAGAAGAAGAAGGCAGGGGAGGGCATGCCCTCGGTGGTGCCCGAGACGCCGATCATCTCGAGGGCAACCCTCCCGCTGGTGGAGGCCGCCTCCGCTAGCCTGGCCGAGCAGTCGCTGGTCGACGCGAGGGACGCGCTGTACATGATTGAGGCTGACCCGGAGGACCCGCCTGAAGAGTCAGTCTTCGTCGATCGAGACATGGCCGTCCAGCTGGCACAGGGCTCCTTCCTTCCAAGGGACCGCTCCTTTTTGGAGAGGGTCTGCTCCGATCGCTTGACAAACTCCCTAATCTGGCAGTCCAGCAGGTTGTTCTTTTCTTACTTCTGACTCCGTTTTGCGACAACCTTGGCTTATCCCTTCTATCTTGCAGGCTTCCACAATGGCCGTAGAGACAGCGTCGCGCGGCGCGGGTGAACAGTCTCGAGGCGGCTTTGGCACATGAGCGCTTGAGGGCTGGGGCGGCCGAGGTGGCAGCTGAAGAGGCCCGTTCGGAAGCTTGTCGCTCGCAGCGTCGGGTGGACGAGCTCACCTCTGAGGTGGGGAACTTGAGGGAGGCCCTGACGGCTGTCGAGAGGTCTGCTCAGGAGGTGGAGGCGTTCCGCCCAGAGAGGAACGAGCTCTGGGCAGAGCTTGGGGCTCTGCAGCAAACAAACCCCGCCCGGCTCGTCGAGGAGGTAGAGAGGGTTTACGAGAAGGTGGTGAAGCCAAGGATCGCGGAAGCCCTCTGGCAGGCATTCGAGGCCAATGAAGACATCCTGGCCCCGAGGATCGTAGGAGCCTTTCGGGACGGGTTTCAGAGACTCGAGGAGCGAGTCCGACAAGCGCTTCCTCGTCCTGCGGTTGGCCCCGAGGAGCCCGTTCGATCGGGGCAGGGTGAGTTCCCCAGGGATGCCTCTTCTCGGGCCCCGGTGCCGTAGGCGGTGTACTCCCGTTTTTGTCCCTTCCCTTGTAAAGAAAAACAATTTTAAACTCGAAAGATAACTTCTTTTCCTTGAAGTTTTTACCATTTTGTGTGTCATCGTATTCTTGTCAAGTGTTTTCTGGATTGTGCTTCTGACTCTTTGTTGCTCCTCCCGCTGTTCACGCCGAGGTGGCCCTTTGGTTTGAGTTGTGGGAGGCTTTCTTTTTGCTGGTTGAGTCATCGTCTTATTGAGGTGATTAGCCCGCTGGGAGAGTGGTCCTCTGCCTCGTGGATGATCGCAACGATCGTCCTGCCGGGGGTTGCTCCCTAGCCTCCAAGGGTGATCAAAGGGATGGGCCTGCTGGGGGGGTTGCCCCCAGCTGGCCTGCTGGGGGGGTTGCCCCCAGCTGGCCTGCTGGGGGAGTTTCCCCCAGCTCTGGGGTCGATCGGAGTCCTCGGCCTACTGAGGGAGTCCAATGTTTACGAGGTTTGTAACGCCCCGCTTCCCAAAAAGCACAGAAGCAAGAATGTTACTACGAAGGTCTGCATGAACTGGAGCGATGAAGCTCGAGTTCACTGAGCGTCTGTGATAACAACACATCAGGTTCTTGCATGCAATCAGAACAATAGAATATTATTCCATTCAATAGCCATATCAAGAAGTTCGTACATGAAACGAAAACAACAGGGCCTCAGCATGGCCAAAAGAACTACAAGGGACATACTCTAAAACAAGTACCAAAGCCAAACTAAAAGAAGGCAGCAACAACATAAGTCCCTAATCCTCCATAGGGAGCGACTCAGCATCAATAGCAAACTCCTAGCTCTCTGGGTCAGGCGTCTCAACCAAGTCCTCCTGATACTCTGGCGGGTGATCTGACATACATTCCAAAACACGAATGTATGTCAGCAAAGGACTGCAAGTAAGAGTAAGATGACCCAAGGCAAGTGTACGAATAGTAACAATTTATGATGCATTATCAGATAATAAAAGATGTCAGCAGCATAACTGAAAAGATGGTAGTATTAAAACAAGGTGAAGTACTTCTAAGCATGGCAATTCTAAAGACTTTAAAAGTAAGCAGCTATGACATGGCAGATTGTGAGGTGCGACAGCAGGGCAATTTATATAAACATGGCAGGAAGTAAATGGCAGTGCAAGAAGTAAATGTGGCATGGCAATGGTCGTAGCGTGTGCTACCGGCTACAAAACAAGACAAGACAAGACAATGTGTGTGTCTCTAGGGTTCACGCCTTAAGGTTAGAGGACGACCAAACCCTTTAAACCTTGCGACCGCTCAACCCAAACCTAACTCAGTGCACAAGACAATTCCGTACAAAGGATCACACTCTCTGCTAGGAGAGTGACTTATTCTCCGTAGGTTATCCGTACAAAGGACCACTCTCTCTACTAGGAGAGTGCCTTATTCCTTGCAGGTTCAATACAATTTATGCATAAAGTTACATGGCAAGGCAAGAATGATGCATGTCCGTGTTAAGATATTTATCAACATGACAGTTATAGTATATTGGGCCTAGACTTTGTTATCGAGTCTAAGCTATCGCGATGGTATCCTAGACGCTATCATTTCACGTCTAGGTCTCTTGTTCATATATTTACAAACTAAGGAAATTAATGACCTAAATGTGGCCGTTTCAATGCAAGTAAGCACACTTGCCTGTTTTGATGATTGCGGTGTCCAGGTGACCGTAGCGGACAACGTGACGGTTTCTCGTCAATAGATATACATCAAGCTTAGAGAGTTCTAACTTAACATAATAATAGAAGATCCTAACATGAATGTATATTGACTAGCTAATAATACTAACATTAAATATCATACTGCCTACCTACGTCGTGTATTAAGCTAACTCATTGGTACTATAATAGGTTACTGTTTTTATAGTGTTTACTGATACCCTTTTATTAAAACACTACATGGTTTACAACTATCACATACTTACCACAACTACAATATACTACCTATTAAAGAATGTAGCTGGAAGTACTACCACTTACTGATGTCTAACGCTAGTAATAATAACTTAGGTGTTTAAACTAACAGTTATTCGAATCTAATATCAAGGGTTATACATACCGCTACAACATGTATTGTTTATTATTATCCGCGCATTACCCTTCATATCAACCATGTAATAAGACTAAATTAATGAAATTAACTTACATGCATGCGTGCCACCGCGTGGTTGCAGGGCGGTGGACCGGAGGAGGCGGTGAAGGCAGGGAGAAACCGAGGCGGTGGTGGACGCATGGAGGTGGTTGGTGGTCCGTGGGTGGCTGGGCGGAGAGATGAGAGAGGGTCGAAGATGGTGAGATGTTGGGCGAGGAGGAGGGTGAAGTTTGCCTCGGGGGAAAGAGGCAAAGGCTGTGGCTGCTGGTAGGAGGATGCTGCCGTAGCTCAGGGAGGTTGACGTCGGGTGTGTTTGGTCGGAGAAGTAGATGGCGAGGGCTGCAAAATTGATGTGAGGATGTTGAGGGCGAAGTGGGGTTCAGAGCTTGGGTCAGGGGGTCGGGGGTTCCCGATGGCAGGGTCAGAGGGGCGTGGAACAGTCAGGAACGGCAGGGCGACTGACGGTGGGTGGTTCGAATGGAGGGGTTGAGTGTTTCGGGCTGTCTTTTGGAGAGGAGAGGGACTGTCGACCTGGGTTGTGAGGTGGGATGTTTCGAGGCGAGAGAGGACGGCGGCAGGTTGAGTTCGCGGGAGTTCGTGGCAGTGTCGGAGGGTTGAGCAAGGTGGAGGCTGGTCGAGGGTTGGTGCATTGGAGATCGGGAGAAAAGGGTTGGAGGTTGTCGACGGGTCGCGGTTTGAGGGAGCTGAGGCCTGGGTTTCATCATAAGTCGACGAGGGGGAGGTGATGGTGGCGGTGGTGTTTGCTTGGGCGAGGAAAGAGGAGATCGACATTTGGCTAAGAGGAGAAGGGCGACGAGCAAATGAGTCACCTTGTCGAAGGGCTGCGGGGGCGGTGGACGAGCTCGTGGATGCAGGGTGTTCGGTGGTGTGATGTCGAGCTGCTTTGGGTGCCGCTGCTCGGGGTGAGTCAGAGGAGGGTGGTGAAGAGGACGGACTGGGTGGCGGGTTTGGGTGTAGCGAAGGACGGAGGGGATGTTGGTCGGAGCCTTGCTGGCCGTTGACGTGAGGGGAGAACATGGGATGCTCGGGTAGTGGAGCTGCGGGAAGGGAGGAAGAGGAGATGGACGGCGGAGGCGCTTAGTCGGGGAAGAAGGAGATGGAAGAGGTCGGTCGATGAGAGGGTTTGCTGTGTGTGTTCGGGGGAAGGAGAAGTCGGGTTGTGGGGAGAGGCTGCCGGCGGGTCTTTTTGGGTTTCGAAGGGGAGAAAAGAGCAGGGGATGGGTTTCCATAAGGGGAGGTGAGTTGTAAAGGTGGTTGCCTCATTGGGTTGCTTTGTAACAGAGACAAAAGATAGTGCAAGGAGCTAGAGAAAGACGGGGAGAGGTTGCGTGACTTGGGGAATGCTGTTGAGATCGTGGGTTTGTTATGATTTTATTCGAGATTCTGGGTGTGTGCGTGAGTTGGAAGTAGACTGATATTAGGATGATTAAACATTAATACCTGATTCGAATAATTAGATATTGTATTTAGGGAAATGCGGTAATTAAGATATTAGTGAAAATTAAGATTAATATCTATTAAGATTTGGTTAAAATGAGATTCGACTATGAAATCACTTTAGTAAGGGATTTTATTGAATCCCTCAAAATTTTATTAAGATCTTCTAGAATTACCTTGGTTATTAAAAATCGAATCGTTTGGGTTTTGAAAATGAGTTAATTAATGTCATTTAAAATTAATTACGAAAATCAGATTATGATTTGATTTCGAAAATCATATAGTTAAGATCAGATCACTTAGATTAAGTTATTTGGAATCATTACGATAAATTTAAGATGTAGCAAGATCAAGATTTTAATTCAGAGGATGGATCTGATTGGGGATTGATTAGGGTAATCGATTTGGTTATGACATGGAATTCGTCGTGATTACGGTCTGATGTAGTTAGATTAGATTAGGAGAAACTGTTTGATTAAGATCTATCAAGACAATAACTTCAGTCGGGATATTGGTTACTTATGATTTCGATTTGATCAGAGGAATTAGTTAGGATTTAAGATTTCAGTTTCAAAAAGTAATTTAGTTAGGATATTTAAATTAAGATTTGTCAAAGTCAGATATAAGAGGATCAATTTTGGTTAAGATTTGATCCGGTGAGATTGATGCAGACAAGTTTTACGTTTTCGTCCTTGCAATCAATATCAACCACAAGTTATGAAGAAGATACTAATGTGATTGCTAAGTCGTGAGGATCGCGAATACGTGGTCCGATCACGCGACCTGACTATGGAATTAATACTAAAATCATAAGACAATAATTTTAATAGGTCTGTAAATGGGAACACGTACGGAATACGTACGCATAGAAACAGGCCGTTATAAGGTTGACGTTCTTCAGTCCCCCCAGGGTGTTTCATCGCAAACATCTTGTCCTTCGCTGGGTTGAGTAGACGTGCCTGGGAGAATCGCATCAACTTGCTTGATGGTCGGTCTGCCAGGTCGGCGCCAAGGAAGTGTCCATGGGTTTTCAGTCGACCGGATGTTCGGTCGGCCGAGGGATTCCCCTCGGTCTTAAGGTCAAATGGACGATCGTCCTGCTGGGGGAGTTGCCGTCAGCCTTATGGTCGGTCGAGTCGGTCAGCCAGCTGGGGGAGCTACCTCCAGCCATATAGTCGATCGGGTTGGTCGGCCTGCTGGGGGAGTTGCCCCCAGCCTTACGATCGATCGCTGCGGTTGGCCCGCTGGGGGGTTGCCTCTAGGCTTACGGTCGATCGCGGCGGTCGGCCTGCTGGGGGGTTGCCTCTAGCCTTACGGTAGATCGCTACGGTCAGCCCCCTGGGGGGTTGCCCCAGCCTTACGGTCGATCGCTGCGGTCGGCCCGCTGGGGGGTTGCCACAGCCTTACGGTCGATCGCTGCGGTCGGCCCGCTGGGAGGTTACCCCCAGACTTACGGTCGATCACTGCAGTCGGCCCGCTGGTGGTTGCCCCCAGACTTACGGTCGATCTCTGCGGTCAGCCCGCTGTGGGGTTGCCCCCAGACTTACAGTCGATCGCTACGGTCGGCCCGCTGGGGGGTTGCCCCCAGACTTACGGTCGATCGCTGCGGTCGGCCCGCTGAGGGGTTGCCCCAGACTTACGGTCGAGCGCTGCAGTCGGCCCGCTGGGGGGTTGTCCCCAGCCTTACGGTCAATCGCTGCGATCGGCCCGCTGGGGGAGTTGCCCCAGCCTTACGGTCGATCGTTGCAATCGGCCTGCCGGGGGAGTTGCCTCCAGCCTTAGGGTCGACCGTGAGGTCCGGTACAATGGAGTGGGAAGGGGCATGACTGCTTCAATGCAAACTTGCATTTCATTCTCTAAATCCGAGAGTACATTTGAGAGTACATTTAAGGGGAGCTGCGGCTGATAGTCCTGCCTTATCACTCGATAATGCGCAGAGCGGTCTAGACGACATTCACCTTTTTCCCTTTGTCCATCTGTTTGGATGTCCCCCTCTCCAGGGGGTTGTCTTTGGGTCCTCGACAAAGTTCTTCAGGTGCCCGCGACTGATCACCTTGTCTACGTATTTCTTCAGGTGCCAGCACTCGTCGATGTCGTGGCCATTGTCTTTGTGGTACCTGCAGTACTTCTCCTCATCCCTTCTGCCACCCTTCATATTCGGAGGCGGCTTGCCGATGTGGCCCTCTTTCTGGGCCTGAGTTAGGATGGTGTCCACGGTAGCATTCAGTCTGGGGGTCGCGCTTCCTCCTTGAACTGCTTTCCCCTTACATTCTTCTCCTGCTTGTGGTCATCCGGCTCGCGACGCTCGCTTTCGTCCCGTTTGGAGCCCCGCTTGGTTCCTGTGGGGAGACCTCCTTCCTCTGCTGCCAACGCCTCTTCTGTCAGCATGTAACACTCTGCCTAGGCTATTACATCAGCAAGGTCTCTCGCGGGTTTGTTGTGCAGTGACTTCTTTAGGCCACTGTGTAGGAGCCCTTTCTTCAGGGCCATTTTCACGACCATCTCGGGGCAGCTCTCCACATTCAGCCTCTCGGCGTTGAAGCGTCGCATGTAGCTCCTTAGGGATTTGCCCGGCCTCTGTATCACATTGAACAAGAGCTCCGAGTCTGGCTTTATCGGTCGACCGGCCATAAATTACTTGCAGAACTTCTGAGAGAGGTCTTGGAAGTTGCTGATGGAGCAGTTGGGGAGGCTGTGGTACCAACTCCTGGCGGACTTCCAAAGGGTAGAGTAGAAACCACGACAGAGCAGGGCGTCGTCAGCCCCTGGAATGCCATGACTCCCTCGTAGTCCATCACGTGGTCTTTCGGGTCCCTTGTGCTGTCGTATTTCTCCAAGGTCGCACCTTGAACCTGGACGGTACCTGGGCGTCGATAATGCTCCTTGCCAAGGGGCAGCGGTCGTCCTGTCGATGCTTCGATGCGAGGGCTAGGCCGCCCCTGCGGGCTGACAGGGGTTCGAGGGGAATCTGCTCGACGTTCATCTCGACTGGGGACAGTGTAACGACCCGCTCTCGGGAGCCCGTTACTTATTTGATATTTGCACAGGTTCTGCAGTTAACAAGTGAAAACAAAATATCCACGATGCAGAGATGTCAAAAATACTCAAATATTGTCCAATTATTACAATCCACACTGTACAAAATATTCCAACAAAGATACATGGAAGAAGAAAGTACATAAGTGCAAATAGCTCCGAAAGCTGCGGTCTCAGGGTCAAACTCTTGCGCTATTAACTCAGGAACATCTACCTCAACATGTACGTTGTCTGGGGTGCCACGAAAATGGAACCGTAGGTAAGTCACACCAATTCTAAAAATAGAAAAGAAGCAGAGCACAAGTACAATAAAAGTAACTACGTACAAGCAGACCAGAGTGAAAAGTAAAGTACTGAGCAACAACTGAACATAACTTAAAAGTAAACAGAACTGAGAAGAGAGAACAAACTGTATTGTGGTACTGCAAGTGTAAAGCAGGCTAAGCAAGTGAAGTATGCTATCGCTGTAGCTATAAGTACGACAAGTAAAGTACTGGTGGGTGCACAAGTGTGGTATGTGCATGTAATGCATAAAGTAAAAGGTGGCCGTGCAAGTAAAAAAGTAGTGTATAAGAGTAACCATGGTAATAGCAATGGTGAGACTACCAGGCAAGAATTGTAACCATAATAAACATGCAAGGTACTAAAAAGACATACAATCAATAGTTATTTTGGTGTTGACAGTAATTACCTAAACTATGTGATGTGACTCACGTAGGAAAGTATGATATGCAACCATGGGTCACATTCATTGCCACGGAGAGCAAATCTCGAGCGTCAACCACAACATACTTTAAAAACGAGACGAGACGAGAGAGAGTGACTCCGGTTATAGCTCCTACACTTTTTCTACAATGAGTTACTCCAAACCCCAGTGTCGTGTGTATCGATTACATGTTTCTTACGAGATATTCCACAAGATATTCTATGAGATATTCCTTAGACATTCCACGAGATATCCCACGAGATATTCCACACATGATATTCCACAAAACATTCCACGAGATATTCCATATTCCATAAGATGTATCACTAGATGTTCCATACGATCATTAATTGGTCAATAGTTGTTCTTGGACTATATATGAGAGCCTATGTTCATACGAGTGCACTATCTAATTTTCTAAAGTTAGAATTCTTTGTGACTTACTGATCTCGAGGTGGTGGTAGTGATCCGGGACTGGATCTAGTGCTGGTGCACGAGAATTGATACCTGTAAACACAAGAAATAACCGGTTAAAGAACACCCTATTTTCTATTTATTAAACTTGATCATTTTGATTTTTAAAACTGATTGAAACGGTGTCGAAAAACGTTCTAAATTTTTATATAGGCTTAGATATGAAGAAAATAATTTTACTGCAGGAGAAAATATTTTTCTAAAGCTTATAGTAATTTTTATAATTTTTAAAAGCCAAAAATCAATTTAAAAACTAATTTTAATTAGGTAATGTAATTATTCAATAATTTATTCTGGGTGCAATTCTAATCGGAAAGTTGCAAGTGAGCTGTCAAAATGACCGTCTCAAATAGTACTACAACATATATTTTTCTCACGTATCAGTTTACGTGAAAATAATAAGTTACAGATTTTTAAGTGAAAAAGACGTCTTTAAGTTTTAGGGTTAAAAATTTACTCTGGAAAATTAAGCGTCTGATTGAGATGAAACTAGCGCCATTGAGTCCAGAATGTCATTTCTGATTTTCTGGAGCTGGCCTTACAATTTTCTGACTTGTATATTATTTTTTATCAATTATTTACTTTTAAACCCGTATTATCTAATTACAAAAATACGTAAATACGCGTATACGTACGAAAATACGCCTTAAATACGTTTTAATATTATACGTATTAAATATTACCCTTCGTTCGTTACTTGCATGCAAGGGGAAGGCGTTTGACTTACGGAGGCAGTCTGCAAGCGGGGCAGTCGGCGAGCGGAGGAGGCGGCGGCGACGGCGAGTTCGGTGGCGTGGGGCGCTGCTCCTGCGAGGAACAGGGGCTCGTGGCGTTTGGTGGTGGCGACGTCGAAGCGGGCACGGAGGGTGGTCGAGCATCGGAGGGCGGAGCTGCTGGCGTCGTGGGGGCGGTGAGGCAGCAAGGCGACGACGGCAGGGGCTTGGGGCTATGCGGCGGCTACTAGGAGGTAGCGGGGGTTCTAGAGGGCGGAACGACATCGTAGTGACGCAGGCTATCAGGGTACGACGGTGACACTGGGTCGGTGAGAGGGAGGAGGAGCTATGTTTTGAACAGAGGAGGGAGAGGGAGAACAGGGGAAGTGTGGGTGGAGCTCCGGCGGCAAGCGTGGGGGGTTGCTTCGAAGAGGGAGTGGGCGGTGCTTCTGGGTGCCGTACGGAGGCATGAGGAAGGTGGGGCGGCGTGCTTCGTTGTGGCAATGCTAAGGGGGTGGTGGGTGACGTCCGGGGCAGGCCACCGACAACGGTGGCGGGGCCGCATGCGAGGGCAAGGGGAGAGAGGTTCGGCGGTGATGGGTGCTGTGCTGAGTGGGGAGATGAGGGTGGGGGTGTGTACGCGGGTCGCCGGTGGGTGGAGCTGTGGTGGCTGTTGGATATGGAAGACGTTAGTACACCCTTGTAGGGGATGTACGAGGGAATACGGACCTCGAATGTCGCGTACACGAAGTCGTGTGCAAAGGGAATATGTTCCCTTGCGGAGAGGATCTCTAGATTGATGGGAAAGTCGCATTATATGTGCATAAGTGCATGCGACATATGGCTAATAAAGGGGTAATATCTTAAGCTTATGGTGTACCATGCATATGGTACAACTTAAGCTTATAATATGCCATGTACGATGGTACACCTTAGTTAAATTGTTCCAAAGGAACAATTGCTCCTAAAATAACTACCTTGGGGGCTATAAATAAGACCCAAGGGTTAGCCATTTCCTTACACTTTTTTTTTGCATGGCATTCTTGCATGCATTTCATTCTAGCGAAGCTCTGCCGAAATCCTTCCTCTCTCTTTATCCAAGTTCTTAATCTAAAAGTAGAGATTTAGATTGTGGATTTAGTAGCCTTACTCCGTTCGTGAGAAGACTCGATCCGTCCTGGCGAATCCGAAGGCGAAGTTCGTAGACTACCGTGCCGCATACGCAAGCGTAAGTCTCAACTTCATTTATCGATCCTAACTCTGTTTTGGCAGGATCCTACATTGGTATCATAGCCATACGGGTTTGCCCCGGTCAAACCGTCGCCCCGTCGAAACTATGAACGAGTCGTTGTCTTTTTCACGAATGGGTATCCTACCATTACGGATATGGTAGGAACGCTTCGTGACGGAGAGAACGCAGCGGTTGTTCTTTTCACGTTAGGGTCTTCTGTCATTACGGATATGGCAGGAACTCTCCATGACGGGAAGAACCGACCGTTCATATCGTCAAACTCACTCTCTTCATGGATGCTGAGTCTCCATTCATAGGGAATGTGCGCTCTCTTCATGTGGAGCGCGTAGTTTACGAATTTTTGAAGTGGGTTCATTTTTTGGCACACGGCCATTGGAGGACAACTACTTCCTCGACGAACGGGTGCTTCACCGGAGAAGAAGGTGGTGATTATTCCCATCGGGGAAGATGAATTTTAGTGCATGTGCACCATGGCCAAATGGGCTATGAAGGCCATGCACCCCCCTCCCCATGCGGAGGGGGTTGGCTAAGGCCAATAACCACCGCGACAACCCCCTCCGGCGGGGGTGTGCGGCCATCCCACACAAGGGGAGGCCGGCCATGGCCAAAGGGCCATGGCCGGCCAAGGCCAAAATGGCCTTGGCCGGCCAAGGCCAGGGGCCGGCCTGGCCGGCCCTGGCAGTGGCCAGGGCCGGCGCCCTGGCCTCGGCCAGGGCCTGGCCGGCCCTGGCAGTGGCCAGGGCCAGCGCCCTGGCCTCGGCCAGGGCCTGGCCGGCCTTGGCCGGCCTCGGCCAGGGCAGAGGCCCTGGCCGGCCCTTGGCCAGCCTCGGCCAAGGGCAGAGGCCCTGGCCGGAAAAATTTCAGACCAATTCGGCAAAAGGCCTTGGTCGAATATGAACGTGCCAACTAGCCCATACGGGGCCAAACGACAGTCATTTGCATCAAAATTCTCTCATACGGGGGGAAACGCCTGGATCCATACGGGAGCCGGCGACGATAGTTTGCAGAAAAATCCCAAAAGGGGGATCCGACCTTGGCACGGCTACGGCTCATTCCCGACAAATGGTCAGGAAGTGCCGAATGTTTCACTAGTATCATAAGGGTACTAAGATGAAATATACATTTTTTTTTTGAAAAATACGTTTTCATACGTTTCGAAAAATACGTTTTCAAAAACGCCTTTCCGCTGCGAAGTACTATAAGAGTACTAACATTTGATAAAGTGAGGGAGAAATATTGAAAGTTACTCTAGATGGTGATTGGAAACATAGTGACCTTTCCGATTCTAGAGTAACATCTTCAATATTTTTCGAAAGTAACTTATCAAATTATAAATATCATTCCAAGTGGGAGTTGAAATTAGAACTATCCAAATGGGATATTCTACTATCACTTCAAATGGGAATTGTATTTTAAGAATTTAAATGCAATTTTTGGATCAAACCTTTGGTTTTATGTCTTTTGCAGCATTTTAAAAGTAAAATGTCTTCCGCTTCAAAGAATATCGTCGCTGAGTTAAACAGAGGCGAAAAACTCAACGGCGATAATTACAAACTTTGGTCCATCAAGATACAATACGTTCTAGAGGAGCAAGAAGTGCTCGAAACTCTAAAGAACGTTATGATTGAACCCGAGTTGGGCACTACGGCTCAACACCGACGAGACAAGGAAGCTTTTGATGCTTGGTCTCGGAAGAACAAGATAGCGCGCATTACGTTATTAAGCAGTATGGCTGATGACATAATGTGCATCTTCCGAGAACATGACCTAGCCATGGACATATGGTCCAAGCTAGAGGAGAAGTTCGGTGGCACATCGGTGTCCAAACTTCGCGCCTTAACTATAAGGTTCGATACATATAAGAAACGTCCAGATCATTCCATGGGGAAACATCTGCGACATATGGCGAACCTTATCTCGGAGTTAAAGGACGCAGGTCATGTGCTCACTGATGAGCAACAAATCCAAGCAGTTATACGTTCCCTACCAAATGGGTGGGATCAAATGAAGATGCATCTCACTCACAATGAGAGCATCAAGACCTTCAGCGATGTTTCCAAGCACCTCGAATTAGAGGAAGAGCGGCTTATGGCTGCCAAGCCAAGTGCAGAAGTGCACATGGTTGCTAGTTCCTCACACGGGGGAAAGAAACGGAAAGATCGTTCGAAGTTCACTAATGAACGTAATAAGCAACCTGAGTCTACCAAGAAACCCAAACATAAGGGTGGGCACAAGAAATGGCACAAGAAGAAAGACTTGAAGAGGATCAAGTGCTTCAAGTGCAACAAGCTCGGTCACTATGCTCGTTCGTGTACGAGTGGAGGCGACGAGGTAACTTGTAAATATACTAGTTACATATGTGTTTCTAGTTCAATATTTCTTGTGGAATCTAATCCATTTTGGATAATTGATTCAGGTGCCACCGACCACATAGCAAGGGACAGACGGTCCTTCGTGGAGTATCACCGGATACCCCAAGGAACGAAGTGGATCTATGTAGGAAACAACACACGTGTTGAAGTGAAAGGCGTTGGGACTTGCAAGCTAGTCTTGGACAACGGCCGCACTCTCCTACTTCATGATGTCCTCTTCGCTCCAGATATTCGAAGGAATATAATTTCTGTGGTCGTATTAATGGGTCTCGGCTATAACTGGTTTTTTCATGATTGTAATGTGGACTTAAGTTGTAATAATAATCTTATTGGTATTGGGTTTGTATTTAAAGGATTTATTGTAATGAGTACAATGTATGATTCCTCATGTAATGAAAATTTCCTTATTACAAATTCTAAGACTTATGAGTCTGATGTGATTTGTTGGCACGCAAGGCTTGGTCATATTGGACCAACGCGTATGGATAGACTTGCCAAACGTGGCCTTCTATCCAATGTTTCAAAGGTTGAAATGTCGACCTGCGAACATTGCCTTGTGGGGAAATCTTGTCGCAAGCCGTTTGGAACCGGCACAAGGGCCGAGGTTCCATTACAGCTTATCCATTCGGACATATGTGGTCCGATGAATGTCAAGACAAGACGCGAAAAGTCCTATTTCATCACTTTTATTGATGATTTCACCCGATTCGGACATATCTATTTGATATCCCACAAAAGTGAAGCTTTGGCTTGCTTTAAAAACTATATGAGTTTAGTGGAGAATCAATTAGATCGCAAGATTAAGGTCTTGCGAACCGATAGGGGCGGTGAATATCAATCAACAAGTTTTAAGGAACTTTGTGATGAAAAAGGCAATGGTGGACTAATTGAGTTTGAGTCGAGGGATGTCACTTTCTTGGAAAACGAGTTTCCAAGACAGGGCGAGATAAGTCAGGACTTATCTCTATTTGAGATTTATGATCAAGAAGGATTACCTCATTCGAGTGGGAGAATTCTTGGTGAAAACGAAAATACGTTTCAACCTTCACCAATGGATTATACGAATGACGATTATCCTATTCCATACGGGAATAATGATCCAAGTGGGAGCAATTCTGACGACATTCCAAGTGGGAGTGATATTAGAATTGATCTAAACTCAAGTCAACAAGGACGTGAAGAATCTCAAATACGACGTAGTAGTCGTACAAGGTTGGCTCCTCTAAGATTTGAGGATGAATTTCCGCAAACCTTTATGACTTTACTACAAGAAGATGACGAGCCTGCTACTTTCAAACAGGCCGTATCTTGCCCTGCTAAAGACAAATGGATGGAAGCGATGTGAGAGGAGTTAGAATCCATGAAAGTTAACCAAGTCTGAGACTTAGTTGACTTACCCAGAGGACGTAGAGCTATTGGGAACAAATGGGTTCTCAAGATCAAGCATAAGGCTGATGGCTCTATTGACAGATATAAAGCTCGCCTTGTCGCGAAAGGTTTTACGCAACATGAAAGGATAGACTACGAAGAGACCTTCTCACCTGTTGTTCGTTTTACCTCAATTCGCCTGATTCTGGCAATGGTAGCTTGCTTAGACCTCGAATTACATCAAATGGATGTAAAGACTGCCTTTCTCAATGGAGAATTGGACGAGGAGATCTATATGGAACAACCAACATGGTTTGTAAAAGAAGGAAACGAACATAAGGTTTGTAAACTTCTTAAATCCATATATGGTCTTAAACAATCCTCGAGGCAATGGTATATACGATTTCAAGAGGTTGTCTTATCAAATAGATTTTCCATGCTTGATGAAGATAACTGTGTATATATCAAGAGGAATAAGAACAAGTATGTTATTATGTCTCTATATGTAGATGACATTTTAATAGCCGGAAATGACAAGGGCTTTGTGATGGATATCAAGGCTTGGCTTTCATTAGTTTTTGAGATGAAGGACATGGGAGAAGCCGCATATATCCTTGGAGTTAAGATTTCAAGGAATCGTTCGAAGAAACTTCTTTCTCTTTCACAGGAGACTTATATAAAGAAGGTTCTAGAACGTTTTAATATGCAGGACTGCAAGTCCATTGATACTCCAATAAGCAAGTGCGACAATTTATGTCTGAAATCATGTCCGAAGAACCAAAAAGAGAAGGAGATTATGGAAAAAGTTCCATATTCCAGTGCAGTTGGTAGTCTAATGTACGCTATGATGTGTACAAGACCGGACATCTGTTTTGCCGTTGGAATGGTAAGTCGTTACCAATCCAACCCAGGGCAAGTACACTGGAAAGCGGTTAAGAGGATAATGCGGTATCTCAAAGGAACTGCAGACTTTGCTTTATGCTATCAAGGAGATGCCTTGAGGCTCGAAGGCTACACTGATGCTGATTGGGCGGGTGATCTCGATGAGCGACGATCGACCTCAGGATATGTTTTTCTACTCGGATCTGGTGCAATATCCTGGAGTAGCAAGAAACAATCCTGCATCGCACTTTCAACCATGGAAGCCGAGTTTGTAGCATTTAGCATGGCAGTCCAAGAGGCTGTTTGGCTTAGGAAGTTCTTAGACAGGCTAATTAATGCAAGTGACTCAGGTGATGTACCCATACACAGCGACAGTCAAGCATCTATAGCCTATGTCAAAGATCCGAAATTCCATTGTAAGACCAAACACATAGATATCCGCTACAAATTTGCAAAAGACTATGATAAGACCAAGAAGGTAGACATAAGGTACATATCTATGCATGAGATGATAGCGGATCCGCTTACGAAGGCTATCCCCAGAGATGTGTTTTACAAACACTTATCCCGAGAGATGTGTTTTACAAACACTTATCATCTCAAGGATTACGTAAGAGCTGAGTTGTACCAATGTAAATTCCCATGTCTGTAAATGATCAAAATTAATAAAAGAATAAGTTCTTTTTCAAACATTGCATATGAATTTCTTAAGAAATGTTTGTGTACATTTTTGAAATCTCAGCTGAATTCTAGTATGTCGGACAGATTGAGGTTGTCTCTCTCACATGAGCAACCGCCTTATTCTATCAGACAGATGGAATAGAGATGAGACCTGTTTGAAGTCAAAATCATCAGGCGGATGATTTAAGAGTCATGACTTAAACAAAATGGTCGCATGAAAGATCTGCATCATATGGATGCTTACAAAAGATCTAAGAGGATTTTTTTTGAAATCCTATCTGTCTAAATGCGGGATGTGAGTCCAAAGGATTATTTGAGTAGAATAAGGGACTCAAAGTCAGACATTGTGGTGTCTGATCATCATCCTTACAACATCATTTGAGACATACACTCCCTGGGAAAGGAGCGATGTTGTAATACGTGTTCATACCACGTATGCATTTCGACCACTGAGTTAGTAGCAATAGTGTTTGCTATTATGTGAGACTCAAAGGCCATATGGGTCTTAACTCTTACCCTCAAGGACTCCAATTGGTTCCTTTAGATTTGACGAGATGATCGCTATCTTAGCGTGTTGCTAATGGGCTATGATAATTCGGCTCGGCGGGACATGTTAGAAAAACGAATCAAGTCAAGATCAGAAGGTTCGCAAGAAGAGGAAGATTGATTTCATATTCACATTTGGACTTTAATGATTCAAAGCTGGCCAGCCAATTGTAATCCAGATGGGATTCAATTGTTGAATATAAAGTATAAGAAATGTGAAGAAATAATCTAGGGTAAAGCATGCGTTGAACTACTCAACTTTGCACCTTCGAGGTCGTTGTGTATCTCTAACAAGTGCACAACAACAGACTCTACGCGCATGACGTTCGCACGGTCTATTTCTCGGTATGATAGATGAAAGAACTAAGAGAAAGACGTTCTCTTACAATCCCCTCAAGTGTGAGTGTGAGATGTTGGATATGGAAGACGTTAGTACACCCTTGTAGGGGATGTACGAGGGAATACGGACCTCGAACGTCGCGTACACGAAGTCGTGTGCAAAGGGAATATGTTCCCTTGCGGAGAGGATCTCTAGATTGATGGGAAAGTCGCATTATATGTGCATAAGTGCATGCGACATATGGCTAATAAAGGGGTAATATCTTAAGCTTATGGTGTACCATGCATATGGTACAACTTAAGCTTATAATATGCCATGTACGATGGTACACCTTAGTTAAATTGTTCCAAAGGAACAATTGCTCCTAAAATAACTACCTTGGGGGCTATAAATAAGACCCAAGGGTTAGCCATTTCCTTACACTTTTTTTTGCATGGCATTCTTGCATGCATTTCATTCTAGCGAAGCTCTGCCGAAATCCTTCCTCTCTCTTTATCCAAGTTCTTAATCTAAAAGTAGAGATTTAGATTGTGGATTTAGTAGCCTTACTCCGTTCGTGAGAAGACTCGATCCGTCGTGGCGAATCCGAAGGCGAAGTTCGTAGACTACCGTGCCGCATACGCAAGCGTAAGTCTCAACTTCATTTATCGATCCTAACTCTGTTTTGGCAGGATCCTACAGTGGCGCCCTAGGGGTTCGACGTGCACAGCTCGAGGAGGTGGTGGGGTCTGTGTCGGCGTTGCTAACGGCGACGATGGCACTCGGGCCAAGCTCGAAGGGTGAGTAGTGGAGATGGGGTCGGGCGACGGGGTGTTGCCGTTCGGGCTTGGGTTCGGGGTGCGTGGGTTGCAGATGATCGGTGAGGGGAAAACGAGAGAGGGAGAGAGCCTGTGCGTGTGTGGGTTGGGATGAGTGAGTTACAGGCTTGGGTTTAAACGAGAAAAAGAGAGAGATGGAGAGACTGTGTGCGTGCGTGTGGCTAGGGTTGATATCAAATGGAGAAGCTGGGTTACGAGATGGAGAGATAGTTTTGAGAGAGAGAGAGAGAGAGAGAGAGAGAGAGAGAGAGAGAGAGAGAGAGAGATGGGCTTACTTGTGAGAAGAGTGGGATGGGTTTTGTTCGGCCTGGGTTTTTGGTGCATGAGTGAGGGATAGGGTTAGCCTGGGTTGAGTGATTTGTGAGGGAGAGATAATAGGAGTGGTATTTATATAGGTTAGTAATTAATTTAATGTTAAATTAGTCAATGATATTAATGGTATTAGGTGGGTGGGTGAAGACTAACTAGGGGAGGTGAACCTGGTTTAGAGGGGAGGAAAACGTGATCACACGTTTTCCTCAGTTGGTAGGTTAATTAGGGTAGGTTTAATTAGCAATGTAATTAGTAAACTTTTAGTAGTAAAATACACGAAACTACAATTTTGCCCCGGAGACTAAACGTCTCCGAAAAATTACGAAAACATAGCCACGGGTTCGTATCGTCCGTTTCAGGGTTTGAGCTACGGTGGTACTAGTTTTAAGCAAAAATATTTTCAAACTTCTACAGTATCATTCTATGATCATTTCGGGCTCCCTATTTTAATTTCGTAATTTTCTGAAGTCAAATCAATAGAAAATTAATTCATTAAGGCAAAACAGTAATAGTTGAAAATGAATTTTTATCACAATTGTTTAGAGGTGTTTGATGAAACCCGAACTTACTAAAATACTCCACAACTAGTTTGATACTTCAAAATATTTTTATAAGAAATTTTTGAAATCGTAAAACTCCTGATCAACCACTATAAAATACTTTTTTTAAAACGAAAATACGTTATATACGTAATTAAATGTATTTGAAAAATACGAGTTGTTACATTCTACCCTCCTTAAAATAATTCCGTCCTCGGAATTAAGAAGATCGATAATTGCCTAGGTGATTTAAATGATCGAAAGGAAGGCTTGATGAACGATTACGATAAATGAAAAATAAGTTGTTAATAGCATGAAATATAATGTGATATCACAGCATCAAGAAAACAAGAGATGTTATTATGAATACATATTATTGACATCTACATAGCTTCTATAGCTATTCTCAAGTTAAAATAGGCTCAGCTAGAAGAAGAAAGGCGAGTTCAAGAAAGATGGAGAAGTAGCGGTATCAGCTTATACGTCTCGGTTAGGTTCGTCTCAATTTGTCTCGCACCGTCCTTCGATTTGCTTCTGTTGTCGAACTCGAACTTCTGGTGATCGAAAATTCGAACGCTACACTCCTTAAAATAGACGAAGCTAGAGTTCAAGCGAAAAAGAATAGAAAAATTCTAAGAAGGTCAATTGATAGGTCATCAAACTAAAGGAAGAGTGACGATGTTAAAGTAAAAGAATGGTTCAACTTATGAAAAACCAATCTAACTGCTAGAAAAGGAGGTTACTAGGGAAGGTATATCCAAAGAATGGAACACGAATTTCTAGACAAGGGTTAAGAGTTCAAAGAAGATGATGAGAATCAAGGAAGACCTATTGAAGATGGTAATAAGGACGCTTCACCCGTATATCCAATACATGTGAATACTCGAGACATCCCATACTCGAAGTTAATTTGAGTATTTTATACTGTATACCCTGATCTTGCTATATTGTTCACGAGGTAGTTAGCGCGGACCTGCGTGGGCCACCAAACTTGTAACGACCCGCTCTCGGGGGCCCGTTACTTATTTGATATTTGCGAAGGTCCTGCAGTTAACTAGTGAAAACAAAATAGCCACGATGTAGAGATGTACAAAATACTCAAATAGTGTCCAATTATTACAATCCATACTGTACAAAATGTTCCAACAAAGATACATGGAAGAAGAACGTACATAAGTGCAAATAGCTCCGAAAGCTGCGGTCTCACGGTCAAACTCTGGCGCTATTAACTCAGGAACATCTACCTCAACATGTACGTCGTCTGCGTTGCCACGAAAATGGAACCGTAGGTAAGTCATAACAATTCTAAAAATAGAAAAGAAGCAGTGCACAAGTACGACAAAAGTAACTACGTACAAGCAGACCAGAGTGAAAAGTAAAGTACTGAGCAACAACTGTACATAACTGAAAAGTAAACAGAACTGAAAAGAGAGAACAAACTGTACGGTGGTAGTGCAAGTGTAAAGCAGGCTAAGCAAGTGAGAAGATGAGTGCAAGTGTAAAGCAGACTGTGTGCGTGCGTGTGGCTAGGGTTGATATCAAATGGAGAAGATGGGTTACGAGATGGAGAGATAGTTGAGAGAGAGAGAGAGATGGGCTTACTTGTGAGAAGAGGGGGATGGGTTTTGTTCGGCATGGGTTTTTGGTGCATGAGTGAGGGATAGGGTTAGCCCGGGTTGAGTGATTTGTGAGGGATAGATAATAGGAGGGGTATTTATATAGGTTAGTAATTAATTTAATGTTAAATTAGTCAATGATATTAATGGTGTTAGGTGGGTGGGTGAAGACTAATTAGGGGAGTTGAACCTGGTTTAGAGGGGATGAAAACGTGAGCACACGTTTTCCTCAGTTGGTAGGTTAATTAAGGTAGGTTTAATTAGCAATGTAATTAGTAAACTTTTAGTAGTAAAATACACGAAACTACGATTTTGCCCCGGAGACTAAACGTCTCCGAAAAATTACGAAAACATAGCCATGGGTTCGTATCGTCACGAGGATCGCGAATACGAAGTCCGTTTCAGGGTTTGAGCTACTGTGATACTAGTTTGAAGCCAAAACGTTTAGGAAGCAGTTTTGCGGGTTCTCTATTGATTTGACTTCAGAAAATTACGAAATTAAAATGGGGAGCCCTAAATGATCATAGATTGATACTGTAAAAGTTTGAAAATGTTTGTATAGAAAATTAATTCATTAAGCCAAAACAGTAATAGTTGAAAATGAATTTTTATCACAATTGTTTAGAGGTGTTTGGTCAAACCCGAACTTACTAAAATACTCCACAACTAGTTTGATACTTCAAAATATTTTTATAAGAAATTTTTGAAACCGTAAAACTCCTGATCAACCATTATAAAATACTTTTTTTAAAACAAAAATACGTTAAATACGTAATTAAATGTATTTGAAAAATACGAGTCGTTACAGACAGGTGTTGGTCGCCGAGCGTTTCTCCTCTCATTGCGATCTCCTCGGCCTATATGCCTCCTCTGACGGGGGCTCCTGCTTCGGCCCCGCCGATCCTCGGTGGCCTGATGACTGGGTGACCGTCAAAGCGCCGAGCGTGATCGCCTGGACGAGGCCATGGTCGACTTGCCTCTGGTCCATTCGGGCCTTCCGTCTGCCTCATCTCGGAGTGAAGTGGGGTGAGGAATCGTACCGGGACGAAGTTTGGCATGATGAACCTCAGTTCCGGGTTGGCGCCCTCGTCGTCGTGAGCGGCGACCACGGCCGAGCACAGTGGGGGCGGTATTCCTGTCGATCGGGAATGTCCGCCGTGCCCCTCTCCGGGAGGTGCAGATTGCCCGCGAGTTGTTGGATGGCTACTGCCAGCGTTTGGAAGTGGGCGTGCTTCGGCGAAGAGACGGAGTTGTTCTTGTGTCACCGAGCGTGAGTCGCTTGTGCCCTCGGTGGTGTGACTGTGCCCGTTTTCGGACGGGACGTAGTCGCCCTCCTCATGGATGGGGGCATGCATCCTGCTCCATTGCATGCGGATTCCATTTCGGTGATGCGGTTGTTTGACGTGGGTGCTTCTTCGTTCCCACAGATGGTGCCAGATGTTTCGGGGTGTTTTCTCAACGCTGAATTGTTAACCAAAGGCTGGGAGGTCAACATGGTCAAAGGAGACACGTGGGACCTCCGGCATCGGTTGAAGACGCATTCGCTCGGTAAGGGGCGCGCGGATCCTCGCGTCGGCTTGCAGAATGGTAGCATCGGCAAAGCGGTGACCTCCTGGCGGTGGAGATGAGCGGGCTACTCGTACAATCCATTTTATGCATTACTGGCAGTGGATTAAAGTTGGCAGCAATGCATAAAATGGGAAGCATCTTCTGCCCAATTTATTCACAAATTTCTGTTGCTACTCGTACAGTGTATGCTTTAGCACCACTCCACTAACCCAACTTGTATAAGCTACATGTAATATGAAAAATGGTCTTAGTTTTAGTCTTGGAGAAAAAACGGGGTCCCCACCCACCCTTGACGTACTCTTCCTGGTTTCAAAACCTCGCCTTCTACTACTGCCCCGCCACCTGAAATTCTATATCGCCCTACCCATCAAACAACCTCCGGCAACAGTTAGATTGTAAGAAATTTCAGGTTTACATGGGTGTACGGCACACAAGTAATGTTATCTTTAAAAACAAAAGTGTTAAGTGAATCGCTTTTACCAGTGCATACAGTCGACTGATTTACTTAAAATATTTAAAACTTCTGAAATATTGATTGTTAATAAGATGGCATGAAGTAGTGGCATAGATTAGCAGAGGCAAGATGGTACCGGACACCAGCATCCAGCATCTCTTTAAAACCCCCCAATGCATCATCTTCCCCGATGGGATTCCAAATGCATTGATCAGAAGTGCATAGCTCTTTACATTAGGTTTAAAGCCTATAGCTCATTGCATCTAGAAAGACGATCCATTATTAACAGCAAGAAAATAAAAGAGAATAAAGAAAAAATATTTGGTTGTTCTCCTCTTGTTTATATTTAGATCAATACTAATTTTATAAATATACATGATCGACAACACAAAAGGACCAATATAGAGCATATTTTCAATGAAAATTATATTAGCCACACATGCAAATTTTCCATTCAACAACAAATTTATTTTAAAACGTGTAGCACGAATGATCCCAAGCTGTACACTAATTCAATAGCAGGTCAAGCAATTCACTGAGATTTAACCAGGATGCTCGCAACAATCTCCTGGACTCTACTCCAAGACAGATTGGTAACGGTGCAAAGTCTGGTTGGTTGTGTCCACGAGCAAAGCTGGTGGACAATATTGCAGTTCTAGGACCATTGTGAAAATGTGATATCCAGGTAGGGGAGGGAAAAAATGGTGAGCTTGATGACAATATATGTTCAGTCATGAACATTGGATTAACATTTTGATGAAGCCTATTCAACCTAGAATTCTAGCCAACAGCTGATGCCATTATGATTTGGAATTTGCAGATATGCTATCAGAGCAACAGAACCACATTTGTACAAACCAAAGTGACAATGCACAACACTGGTGAAGAATAGTAAAGCTTTATGTATATAATGATCTATCTATCCCTTTAAAGCTCTCCACTATATTTCCGCTATAGGCTTTCGAAAAATGAATTCTGTTTGTCCCTATAATATATGAAAATAGTTGAACTTTTTTTGACATTGCATGGTCCTTTCAACAAACGAATTCTTGTCATCCAGATAATCTACAATATAGATTATTCCAAAATCAAGGTTAACCTGATGAAGAAGTTTAAGAATCTAATACAAGATATTTAAAATCAGGAGGCTAAACCATACGCTTCTAAGAATTCTCCAAGAACCAAGGAGTTCGGGCCAATTTCTTTTTGAACTGCTCCCACAAATTCTTGCAAAATTTTGCTGACAGACAAAAATATATATAACAGGAACAATGTATTGTCATCAAAAGCATGGTTCTTAGAGTAGCACTCTCACTGTCCAAGAACCAGACCAACCCGAACTAGACCGAACCGAACCGAACCCACCGAACCGAACGAGACCAACCCGAATCAGACCGGACCGGACCGGACCAAACCAACCCGAACCGAACCAGACCAAACCCACCCGAACCGAACCGAACCCACCCTAACCGAACCCGACCGAACCGAGCCGGACCGAACCGAACCGAGCCGGACCGAACCGAACCGAACCGAAACGAACCAAGCCAGACCAACCCGAATCGAACCTACCCAAGCCAATTCAAACTGAACCTAAACAGACCGAATCGAGCCAAACTGAACCGATCCTAACCAACTAACTAGAGCCAACTTGAACCGAACTGACCCTAACCAAACCAAACCGAACCGAACCGAATCAACCCTAACCAAACACACCTGAACACACCCGAACACCCACCTGAACCAAATTGAACCAGACCAGCCCGAATGACCCGAAACAAACCAAACCAAACCAAAACCGAACCAACCTGAACCAACTTGAACCGAACCGAACCAACCTGAGCCAACTTGAACCGAACCGAACCAACCTGAACCAACTTGAACCGAACCGAACCAACCTGAACCAACTTGAACCGAATCGACCCGAACCAACCCGAACCTACCCAATCCAATCCAAACCGACCTTTTCCGTACCGAACTGAATTGAACCAGACAGACTTCAGACAAACCGAACAGACCATAACCGAATCAGACCAACCCGACCCAAGCCGAAACTAAACAAACCAACCAAACCGAATCGGACCGACGTGAGCCAAGTTGAACCGAACCATCCCTAACCTAACCCAACCGTGCCGAACAGAACCAGAAAAATCTGAGACAAATCTAAGCTGAACCGAGTCATACCGAACCGATCCGACCCACACCAGACTAACCCGAACCGAACACAACCGACCATAACAGATTAAGCCAGACCAAACCAAACCGATCTTAACTAAACGTGACCCGAATCAAACTGACCCGAGCCAACTTGGCCCGAATCAAACCGACCCTATCCAAACCGAATCGAGCCAATCTAACCCTAACCAACCCAACCCTAATCAAACCGAACCAGACCAACTCGAGCCAACCTGATCCGAACTAAACCACACCGACCCTAATTAAACCAAACTAGACCGACCCAAGCCAACTTAACCCGAATCGAACCGACTCGACCCCAATGAAACTGAACTAGACCGACCCAATCCAAACGAAACCAAATTGACACTAACCAAACCGAACAAGACCGGCCATCGCCAACCCGACCCAAGCTGACCTTAACCAAACCTAACCATATCGATCCGAGCCAACATGACCTAAACCGGACGACCTGAGCCAACATGACCCGAACTGAACCGCCCGGCCGTAGCCAAACCGATCCAGACAAACCCGACCAGACCTAACCATAACCGAACCGACCCTAACCAAACCAAGTGAGACCAACCGCAACCGAACCGACCCAACCTTAACTGAACCAAACTGACCTTAACCAAACCAAGTCAGACCAAACAGAACCAAACCAACCAAAGCTGAACTCAACCAACAAGTACCGAACTGATCCAATCAAACCGGAATAATCCTAACCGAACTGAACCGAACTGACCCGAAGCCAACTGACCAAAACCAAACCGAATTAGATCAAACCAAATTAAGTGTGGGTGTTGTTTTCGAGGAGGACCAAATCGAACCGGACCAATCTTAATCAAACTGAACCAAACAAAACTAGCCAAACCAAACAAAACCAACTTGACCCAAACCCACCCTACCCGACCCAACCCTAACCGACCGAGCCAACATAAACCAAATCGAACCGACCCTAACCAAAACTAAACTAGACTAACCTAAGCAGACCTAACTCGAACCAAACCAAACAGGCCCTAACCAAACCAAGTCAAACCAATCTGATTTGCACCGAACCGATACGACCCAAACTGAACCTAACCAACCCCAACCCAAACCAAAACGAACTAATCGAACAAAAGAAATCCTAAAGCACCAAACCGATTTGAGCCAACCTATCCTGGACCGAACGGAATCAAATCAAACCAAATTACGTTGGGGCTGGGTTTATACCGAACCAAACCGAACCAAATCAAAGAAAACCAAATTACATGCGGGGGTTGGTTTTGGGTGGGGTCAGGTTAGGGTTTAGGGTTCGTGTTCGAATTTGGATCCGGGTCGGTGTTAGGTTAGGGGTAAAGGTTCGGGCACATGTTTGGGGTTGCTTTGATTCACGGTCAACCCATTGAGTCATTACTTAAAAAGGAACATTACGTAAGATTGGTTTCACGGTCAACCACCATGGTTAATGATCATGTATTAAAGTTGGCAGCAGTGCATAAACCGCACTGACCCTAATTAAACAGAACGAGACCTACCCAAGACAAGTTAACCCAAACCGAACTGACTCGACCCCGATCAAACTAAACTAGACCAACCGAATCCAACCAGAACCAAAACCAAACGGAACAAAATTGAACCTTAACCAAAACAAACAAGACCGGCCCTCGCCAACCCAACCTGACCCAACCAAACCGAGCCAACATGAATCGAACAGAACGAGTCGAGCCAACATGACCCGAACCGAGTCGACCGACCATCGCCAAACCGAGCCAGACCAACCCGACCCAACCTCAACCAAACCAAACCGACCCTAACCAACCCAAGTCAGACCAATCGGAACCGAACCAACCTGAGCTGAACCCGACCAAGTACCGAACTGATCCTATCAAACCGGAATAATCGTAACCGAACCGAACCAAACTGACCTGAGCCAACCTGACCCAAACCAAACCGAATCAAATCAAACCAAAGTAGGAGTGGGTGTTGTTTTCGATGAGGACAAAATTGAACCGGACCGACCTTAACCGAACCGAACCACACAACCTAGCCATACTGACTCGAACCAACATGACCCAACCCCACCTGACCCGACCAAAACCTAACCTAACCTAACCTACTCGAGCCAACATGAACCAAATCAAACCGCATGTAACCAAACTAAACTAGACCAACCCAAGCAAACCTAACTCGAACCAAACCGAACAGGCCCTAACCAACCCAAGCCAAACCGACCCGAATTGCACCGAACCATGCGACCCAAACTGTACCAACCCAACCCCAACCCATACCAAACCGAACTAATCGTACACGGGTAATTTTAACCAAAAAGAACAAAACCGATTTGAGCCAACCTTTCCCGAACCGAACTGAATCGAATCATGACAAATTACGTGGGGGTTGGGTATATCCAGAACCGAATCGAATCAATACAAACCAAATTTGATGTGGGGGTTGGTTTTGGGTGGGGTCTGGTTAGGGTTTAGGGTTCGTGTTTGGATTTATGGAAGATTGGTTTCACGGTCAACCAACATGGTTAGTGATCATGGATTAAAGTTGGCAGCAATGCATAAAATGGGAAGAATCTTCTGCCCAATATATTCACAAATTTTTGTTGCTACTCGTACAGTGGATGCTTTAATACCACTCCACTAACCCAACTTGTATAAGCTACATGTAATATGAAAAATGGTCTTAGTTTTAGTCTTGGAGAAAAAATGGGGTCCCCACCCACCCTTGACGTACTCTTCCTGATTTCAGAACCTCGCCTTCTACTACTGCCCCGCCACCTGAAATTCTATATCGCCCTACCCATCAAACAACCTCCAGCAACAGTTAGATTTTAAGAAATTTCAGGTTTACATGGGTGTATGGCACACAAGTAATGTTATCTTTAAAAACGAAAGTGTTAAGTGAATCGCTTTTACCAGTGCATACAGTCGACTGATTTACTTAAAATACTTAAAACTTCTGAATGAAATATTGACTGTTAATAAGATGGCATGAAGTAGTGGCATAGATTAGCAGAGGCAAGACGGTACCTGACACCAGCATTCAGCATCTCTTTAAAACCCCACAATGCATCATATTCCCTGCTGGGATTCCAAAAGCATTGATCAGAAGTGCATAGCTCTCGACATTAGGTTTAAAGCCTATAGCTCATTGTATCTAGAAAGACAATCCATTATTAACTGCAAGAAAATAAAAGAGAATAAAGAAAAAATATTTGGTTGTTCTCCTCTTGTTTATATTTAGATCAATACTAATTTTATAAATATACATGATCGGCAACACAAAAGGACCAATATAGAGCATATTTTCAATGAAAATTATATTACATGTATTAAGCTCCAGCCACACATGCAAATTTTCCATTCAACAACAAATTTATTTTAAAATGTGTAGCAGGAATGATCCCAATCTATACACTAATTCAATAGCAGGTCAAGCAATTCATTGTGATTTAACCAGGATGCTCGCAACAATCTCCTGTACTATACTCCAAGACAGATTGGTAACGGTGCAAAGTCTGGTTGCTGTCAACATATTAGAATTTAAACATTGTCCCTGGGTTTTTTTGCAAGTGGGGTTCTTTGTCTCCCGAACCGAACTGACCCTAACCGGCCCGAGAAAACCTTGCCCGACCCAAACCTAACCGAACCTGACCCAAACCGGACTGACCCGACCCAACCCAAACCGAACCGAGCTAGGCGACTGGCCATAGCCAAACCGGACAAGACAGGCTGAGCCAATGTACACTGAACCAAATAAGTGCGGACTGGATCGAACCAGACCAGCCCGAATCGAACCAGACAGACCTGATCCAGACCGATCCTAACCAACGAACTAGAGCCAACTTGAACTGAACCGACCCAAACCGAACACACCCGAAACGAACCGAACCATACCAGAGCAAACCGAACCAATTTGAACCGAACCGAACCAGACCGACCCAAACCGAACCAGACCATACCGAACCGACCCTAACCGAACCCACCCGTGCCAAACTAGACCCACCCCAACCGAACCGAACCAGACCCACCCGAACCGAACTAGACCCGACTGAACCAAACCGAACTGACTTGAACCAAACAAAACCGGGCCAAACTAAACCAAGTCCGGTCGACCCGAACTAAAACTAACTGAACCAACTTGAACCGAACCGAACCGAACCAAGCCAGACCAACCCGAACCGAACCTACCCAAGCCAATTCAAACCGACCCTAACTAGACCGATCCGAACCGATCCGAGCCGAACCAGACAGACTCGAGCCAAACCAAACCAGACCAACCAGGCCCGATCGTATCCAACTAACTGGAGCCAACTTGAATCGAGCCGACCCTAACCGAACCTACCCGAACCGAACGAGACCAACCCAAACCAGACCAGACCGAACCAACATGAACCAAACTTAACCAGACAGAACCCATCCGAACCGAACCAGACCAAATTGAACCAAACCGAACCGAACTGACCCTAACTGAACCTACCCTAACCCGACCCACCAGAACCGAACCGAACCAGATTAGCCGGAACTGACCCGAACCAGAATAAACCGAACCGAACCGAACCGAAACAAGCCGGATCGACCCGAACTGAAACTAACCGAACCAACTTGAACCGAACCAAGCCGAACCGAACCGAGCCAGACTAACCCGAACCGAACCTACCCAAGCCAATTCGAACCGACCCTAACCCGACCAAACTGAATAGAACCGAATTGAACCAGCCAAAAACCAGACCAACCCGACCCTAGCCGATACTAAACAAACCGACCCTAACTGAACCAAACCAATCAGACCGACTCGAGCCAAGTTGAACCGAACCGTCCCTAACCCAACCCACCCATGCCGAACAGAACCGGACAAATCTGAGCTGAACCGAATCAGACCGAACTGATCCGACCCACACGAGATTAACCCGAACCGAACACAACCGACCCTGACAGACCAGCTAGACCAAACCGCACCAAACCAACCCAAGCCAACATATACCGAACCGATCTTAACCAAACCTGATCCGAATCAAACCGACCTTACCGACCTAAGCCAACCTGACCCAAATCAAACCGACTCTATCCGAACCGACCAAACCCGACACTAATCAAACCGAACCAGCCCAACTCGAGCCAACATGATCCGAACAAAACCACACCGACCGTAATTAAACCAAACCAGACTGACCCAAGCCAACTTAACCAGAACCATACTGACTCGACCCTAATGGAACTGAACTAGACCGGCCCAATCCAAACGGAACCAAATTGACCCTAACCAAACCGAACAAGACCGGCCCTTGCCAAACTGACCCAAACTGACCCTAACCAAACCTAACCATATCGATCCGAGCCAACATGACCTGAACCCTACGACCTGAGCCAACATGACCCGAACCGAGCCGCCCAACCGTAGCCAAATCGAGCCAAACGAACCCGACCCGACCCAACCTTAAACGAACCAAACCGACCCAACCTTAAACGAACCAAACCGACCCTAACCAAACCAAGTCATACTGACGAGAACCGAACCGATCTTAACCGAACCAAACCGAATCGAACCGAACCAAACCAAACCAAGTCAGACCAACCAGAACCAACTCAACCTGAGTTGAACCCGGCCAACAAGTACCGAATTGATCCAATCAAATCGAAAAAGAGAGATAACAAGAAGAAAATTACAATGAATTTCACAAAGAAATCTCAAGAAGATCACTCACCAATTCATGCCCCAAAGCGCCAAGATGCGAGATGAAAAAGAAACTTGATAACGGCACATGCTCTCTCCAAAATAAACCATAGGAGGGGTTTAAATAACTCCATCAGTCGTGTGGAATCTCAGACGTCCGATTTGATTAGGTTTTAGATCCAAACCCTAATCTAACTCACGTGTTTGGGCCGACTATAAGTGACATGACTGTGCTATAAAGCGGCACGGCCGTGTTGAACTTGCAGGAAAAAAACTACTTTCTGTTCCGGTGACACGACCGTGTTGTTGCCCATGTTGGCTGCCGACTCTCTGTTTCCGGTGACACATCCGTGTTGCTGCCCGTGTTGCAGTCGTAGTCTCTGAAAAACAAAGCACGGCCATGCTGACCATAGCACGGCCGTGTCGAGCCCAAAACGTCAATTTGAAGCACAAAAACAACAGAAAGATCACAATATTACACTATGTCTAACTGCATCAACATGATTTCAGCCATGGAAGTCTCCTACAGAAGAGAGTGCAATGGACACAACTACTTCCAAGTCGGATAAGAATTCAAAATATATTACTATATGCATACACATTCCTACTCATCATGTACAGTACTATCCAAGTACTATCCAAATGATTGAAGATATAAAAACTTAATAACATTTTCACCATAACGATACACAAAATATCAGCATCAACATGATTTCAGCAAACTTAGAAAACACAAAAAGATCACAATATTGCATTGTGTCTTACTGCATATTAAACTATATGTTCAAACATTCATAATAAATTTATCGATTAATCCACAATAGTGTTGCATTAAGACATGTGATGTCTATCGAGCTTATGATGAAAGAGGTCACATTGTTTACAACCAACCTATAGAACCCTCTCATTTGTTGACATATCGCCTACATCAAGCTAAACATAAGTTTTGTAAAACATGTATTTCAAACAAATTAACTCACCAAACACCGATACCAACATTAGAAATAGATAGTATATACAATTGGACTGCCACCGTTGATTCAATAACAAGTAACCAATGGCTTGGTGAGAAATTTAAAGCGGGGAAGATAGACCTGATATATATGCCAAGATTGAACGGAACATCAGGAAAACTTATACCTATTTTTGAAGTGTTTGAAGATGAATATGCACATCGCGTTGAATGCATTAAACGCCTTGTTGTGTATATGGCAGATTCCAGCTGGTTTCGATATAGTTCTCAAAGTGATAGAGTTCACCAAGTGGCCTTGATTTAATTGTAGGAACACCCCCCCCCCCAAAAAAAAAAAAAAAAAAACATTATCTTTCATATTTTTAGCCTTCTAACAGTTCATTTATAAGTCAGTTTCTCGATTTAATACTGTTATGATCATAGCAAATGTAAAAATTTTAAGTATTGGTTATTTTCTGACTTGTGTATTCATAACAATGTGATATACATTAAGTGCATATTTCTTTTGACTGAAAAAGGTTGTGAAAACTGTAGTCTTCCTCTAAAGGATAATATGTGTAACCATATTCCTTTCTTATCTGTACTAGACAATATGGATAACTCTAATAGACAACGTGATATTCTTGCGAGTACAATGCACAGAAAATAAAGGGGCAACCGACCTCTAGTACCCAGTTCATCTTCACCTTCGAATCCATGGTGAAGCTGAGCTCCACATTCAAGTGTCTGGTCCTGGAAACACATGACTACAAAAAAAAAGAGTGACACGGGTATTAACATTGAGGAATATAAATTCGAAGGGAAAAAATAGGAGGTTATAAACAAAAGGTTGAGGTCAAGTTGGGATACATATAATACAAGTGCATCAACTTGGGATATAAATTTATAGCATGTCTGTACATTTTACCAGGGTTTGAGGTATCGGCCGATGCCATTAGGTATAGGTAGTTGACGATACCGATACCAAGGTTTAGTTTCAGTATCGACTGATACTAAACGGCATCGGTCAGTTTCGGCCGATCCCGCCGAAACTGACCGATACCGGCCGAAACTGACTGATACCGTTCAGTACATGTCAAAGACGAAGAAAGAAGAATATGTAATTAAATAAAAATTCTCTAAAAAATCCCAAAAAATTTCGTTAATTAATAAGTTGCATAGAAAGCTCGGTTAAAATAGAGGAGAAAACCATAGGGTTTCGGCTTGAAAATGATGAAGAATTAGATGAAGAAGAGACAGAACCACGAAAAAATTGCTGAAAAAAGAAGAAAAAGTACAAAAGGAAGATGATGAAAAAATTAAACTCACCTCATCGCGGCGCCGCCTCGCCGAACCTGTCTCCTGCCTCACCGAACCCGCCTCCTGCCTCACCGAACTCGCCTCGACCATCTAGCGTGAAAGTGTGAGAGAGCAAAGATAGAGAGAGAAAGAGGCTAGAGTCGCCTTTCAAGAGATGATGCGTTCTTAAAAAGGCAAACTTGTAAATAAGTGGTATATGCGTAAAGTAAAACAGTCGGTGCGCATATCAAGCGGATATTTTGTGACAACCTTGTAAATACGTGGTATATGCGTAAAGCAAAATGGTGGGTGCGCAAAGCAATGCCCAACGATTTTTTTGGCAAACTTGTAAATAAGTGGTATGTGCGCAAGGTAAAACGGCACGTGCGCAAGGCAAGCTTTAGGATCTATTCATTTATCTAATATTTAGTTGGGTTTTTAGAATTCGGTCCCTCCAAAAAATGAGTTATTCGAAAAGAGGCCCCAAATCATGGTATTTGCTATTAGGTCCCCCAAATCATTTAACTCACTCGAAAAGAGTCACTTTTAGGGACCTAATTGCAATATTATTTTTTTAGAAATCAGTCCCCTAAAGGGACTCTGTTCGAGTGATTTATATGATTTGGAGGACTAAATCGCAAATACTATGATTTGGAGGACTCTTTTCAAATAACACATTTTGGGGGGACCGAATTCTTAAATACCATATTTAGTATTTAAGTACCAAACTTTAGGTATTTAGTATTTGGTATAATTACGAACTCAAATTTAGTTTATCTATTTAGTATTTACTAATTGATAGTATATAATCAATATTTTAGTTTGTTAAGTATTGAATGGTATTTGATAGGTTTAGATTTAAGAACCTTCGAAACCATCACTGTGTGTATATAGTATATATATATAAACATTTAAAATATCGCTGAAACCGAAACCGATACCTGAAACAAAACTGCCGAAACTAGCGATACAAACGAAACCGAAACTTGCTTCCGAAACCACCGAAACGAGCGATACCGATACCGAAACCTAAATTTTGGGAAGAACGATACCCAGACCGAAACCGAGACATAAAACCTTACATTTTACTGTATGGCAGAATGTCTGTACATTTTACTGTATGTCAGGCAAGTATGTCTGGCAACTATATGTCTGATTTACAAATTGCCAAGTGGCACTCTCACATTTGTCTAGTATTGCAAGTCTTTATGCTTTAGGAACTGGACATATTGTAGGAAATAGAATAAGCTATGCCATATAAGTCAATCACTACTAAACACATATATTAGCAACTTGCCTTTAGAATAAGCTATTTGATCATCACAAAGCAAGATAGTAGTACTAAAAGATTAAGAACATAGCAGGGATTCTCAATACTTGTCCATAGTCAAAATATCAAGAAGAAAAAAAATCAAATGTCTATGCAAAAGTGATATAATTCATATTTGAATGTTATTGCTCCTCAAAAACATATGACAATGGACTTACAAACCTCAGTGTACCCATTGAGTGTAGCAGGACAAAAAAAGGACACCTTCAATGTATGAACAATAGAAACAAACCACTCACCTTGATCTAGATAATAATTAGCTTAACAAGAGAAATGAAGTTATTAACGATAGGATCCATGATTAAATGATAAGTAGCACAGTTTTAAAACATACTCGAGTGAAAAAAATCTCAAAGCTAAAAAATAGCTTAAAATTTCCAAATTTTCTATAAATCATCAAAACACCCTTGCCCATCCCCAATCAAACCCCAGCACCATGGTCTCAACGTATAATTTTGAAGACTGCATGAAGTATCATTTTCAAGGAAACATTCAGCTGTTGAACTAATGGAGCAGTTGATGAATAACAATAATTAAGCAACAGTTAATTGAATCATTATGAAATAGCAGTACTAATAGAAGAAACATGAAGGCTTATACAAGCTACTGACTGACTTCATATCCATCCAAAGCCTGAAAAGTTCTTCCAACGTATAAACTCTACAATTTGAACACTACTAGACAATTTGCATATTCCTTGTGACTAATTTGAAAACTACCAGTCATAAAGCAAGATCTTATGAAACAGGGCAACTGGCAGTTTCATCGATACAAAGCTCAATTTCAATACCGACCTTCACACCCCTAAAATGAGCTGAAGACTGGAGCACAACCCAAATTTCTTAAAGCAATCCTGCGTGACTAGGCCAGAACCAAGCAGATTGATCTCAGAGAGAGCCGAGATGCTAGAACTTGAGCTACCACAAGATACACGACTTTTTTTTTCCTTCCCATAAAGATAGTAAACTAGTTCTTATACATGGTGGTGTGTTTAAAAGCAGGGAGGATCATTTTTTGACGTTGACCTGCTTACAGTGAAAGGTCCTTTCACTTTTTACCTTTAAATCACAAAAAAAGAAATATAAACCTTTTCTATGCAAATATACTACTTTGTTTGGTCAATTTAGTTCACATGTAGCATGTATATATAAGTCTAGACTACCTTAGATAAAGCTATTGATACTGTGATTAAAGGGGGAAAAATAGAAGCCAGATTAACACAAAGCCAATGACACACAACAAAAACATAATAGATAACCAGTGAAACTTACTGTCAATTTATTTCCCACAAGCAAATGTCAAAATTATGAAAAAATAATGATAAAAACCTATCATTCAAGCTCCCTTCATGTATATTGAACCATCCATATTCAAATCAAAGGAAGATTGAGTTACAAAGATGAGCTCACTGGCATCTGCAATAAAGAGATTTATCTCAGTCAAAATCCTGTATAGCCGAGCACAAGAACTTTGTCAACAAAGAGGGGGATAATTGAAATTATACCCATAATCGCCAGTGGAAGCACAAACAAGAGCTCCCTTGTCGTTACCGCAAGAGATTTATCTCATTCCACTCGAAGTACCAGCAAATATCCCCCTGCTCGCTGCACATATTCGACTCGACCCCGACCTGCAAGCAGAATAGGAAATAAAGATCTGATACGAATAGCATAATAGGAAATTACGAGAAATAGTTCAAATGTGCATGTTGGTAATATGACAGGTATATCCATAATAGTTCGAATATCCTATGCTTTGCCTTGTATAGGATAATTTGGAATAAATATTTGTCAATTAATATTTACAATGTGAATTTGATTTAGGTGGCCACCCCTTCTTTTTAGTGTCAACACAACAGAAAAGAAAACAAAAATTGCTGCAAATATTAATTTTTTCCGTTTATAAATTCTTCAAAGGCATGTAAACAATCTCTTTCATCACAGTTAAGCAACACGTTTAAGTTTTTAACCAAAATATATACCTTAACTGGTTGCAGGTTTGTTGCATGGCTATAGCCGAGCCCCAATTTCAAGTCTGCGGATCCATCTTGATGCATATATGGAGAACCCAATTGCATATCAGTTCCCTTGAAGTCTAACATGGTACCTGATCACAAAGAAACATTTACATAACTGAAAGTTTTACATAAATGGTATCAACAACATATCTGAATCTTTAGCTTAACATTTATGTGATACTGATGCGGACCCGAGCCCACACCCGCATCCACCACTTGAGGCCGGCGGCTATCTAGGGGGGACCCACCCCCCTTTAGTCACTTACGTGCGCCGTAGGAGGCGCGGTAGCACGTAGGAGGGTTAGTTAGGGGTATTCTAGTCATTTTAGACTAGATTAGTAATTCCCCATTTTTCTATATATTAGGGCTAGCCGTCTTTATTTGTTTTCATGCTTATTTTGTGAAGAACAATTGTAGGCGTCATTTGTGAAGGTTTTAGGCTTTGTTCCGTGCAACAAAGCTAGGAGAGTGAGTCTCCTCTCGAAAGAGGCTCATTTATCAATCTATTTTCATAGTTCTTCGCAATTTAAGATCCAAAAATTCCACCTTTTTATATTTTTCCTCTTTAAATTCTGAAATTAATTGATACGAAACCCTAGTTCGTATCAAATTGGTATCAGAGCATTGAGATCCAATGGCGACGAGCACGAGGTCAAAGGCGGATGGCGTGGATGAGAAGGTACAAGGGCTTCGAGAAGAGTTCACCCGGGAGATCGAGGGCTTGAAGAAAAACCCTAGGTGAATCCATCAAGGATCACGCCCATTCGCAAGAGGACATCCAAACCGAGCTTCAGGGCATGCGAAGGGACGCCACGCAGACGGCAAGGGACATCCAAGGGTTAAAGGAGGCAACTTCAGATCTGAAGTTTTTAAGGGAGGCTACATCGTCAATTCCGGAGATAAAGGCTATGCTCCAAGCCCTCACGATGGAGAGGGGAAGAGATCGGGGCAACGGGATTCAAGGGGGAGAAAATCAAGGAGATTCTATCCTTGAATCAGCAATTTGGGAGCAACCGGAGGGGATGACGGCTACGGCGACACCTTGGGGGCGAAACGCGGCCCCCCAAAACCCTAGGAGGGCCGGCCAGCAGGAAATAGGGCCGGCAGGCCCTCCTGGGCCTGCGGATGACCCGGCAGGCCCCCCAGGGCATGCGGCCACTGCAGCAGGCCCCTCAGGGCCTGCGGAAAGTACAGCAGGCCCTGTTGGGCCTGCGCAGCACGCGACAGGCCCAACTGGGCCTGCCGCAGCAGCTGCAGGCCCAACTGGGCCTGCCGCAGCAGCTGCAGGCCCGGACGGGCCTGCTGCGGCATCGGCAGGCCCATTCAGGCCTGCCGCTGCCCCAGCAGCCCCGATCCGGCCTGCAGCCCAGTTCTGGGGGCCCGCCGAGGTGCAGGCGGCCCCCTGGGGGCCCGCGTCGACGCCAACTACTTTCCGAGGGCCCCCGGTAGCGCAGACAGGCCCATGGGGGCCAGATGGAGGCGGATGGGCCCGGGACACGATGATTGGGGCTCCAGCAGCCCAATTTTGGAGACCAGAGGCTCACCCACAGGTACTGAGACCGCAGGTGGACCCCAGACATGTATTTGATGGCTTTCCGGAGTGGGGACAGGGCCCGGGGGGCTACTTTGGAGGACGGACAGCGCCGGTACAGCCGCCCAGAGGAGCCGGAGGGCCCATGATGGCGCGACAGCAGGAGTTTCCGGTGTACCATTACCAGCCCGAGGCGTGGGAGCGACCCGGGTGGCCTGAGGAGCTGTACGGGGCTGACGGAGGAGGACCCGTTGAGGCAGTCGGCGGAGGATTCGGCCGTGGGGGAGACCGCGGTAGAGATGGGGGTCCACAGGGAGACATTAATGCAGACCGCCGCCTCATGAAGCTGAAGATGCCGATTTTTGACGGCACAGACCCGGACGGATGGATCTACCGGGCGGAGCGGTATTTCCAGGTGATGAGATTGACGGAGGAGGAGGTTCTGAGAGCCATAGGGATCTACTTCGAGGGGAAGGCGTTGGCATGGTACAGGTGGAAGGCGGCACGGACGCCCTTCCGCACTTGGGAGGAGCTTTCCGCACTGATACTAGACTGGTTCCAGGAGACCCCAGGAGGAGATTTCTACGAGCAGTTATCTGCTTTGAGGCAGGAGGGGACGGTCAGGGATTATGTGGAGAGGTTCGAGATGTTGAACAGTAGGGTGAAGGGGGTGACTGACGAGGTGATGATCGGGAATTTCATGAGGGGGTTGAAGCCCTCTATCCGAGCAGAGCTGAGGATGCAGAGTCCGGGGACATTGGAGGATGTCCTTCGCCTGGCCCACAAGGCGGAGGAGAAGCATGCGGAAGAGAGGAGGATACGGGGAGCTTGGGGGACCCAGGGGACCCGCCCCACCCCCGCAGCGGCAGCACCGAGAGCACCCACAGCCGCGCCAGAGGCTAGGGCAGAGAGTCGACCTGCGACTCTGGGGCGACGGATGACAGAGGCGGAGGTGAGAGAGAAGCGTGCCAAGGGGTTGTACTTCCGTTGCGACGAGAAGTTCACCCCTGGACATCGATGTGCTAGTCGCCTGCTTCAGATCACTATGGTACCGGACGAGGAGGGGTACGGAGGTGATGAGGAGGAGTTCGAGGTGGAGCAGGAGACACCAGTGGAGGAGAAGTCTCACCTAGACTTCGCTGAGGTGTCCCTAAACTCTGTGGTGGGGTTCACTCCGAACCACACCATGAAGTTGACGGGGCAGCTAGGGGACACGGCGGTGACGGTGTTGATCGACAGTGGGGCCACCCACAATTTCATCTCCAGCCGGATAGTGGAGAGACATGGGCTGCAGTTGAGCACGCATGAGAAGTTTACCGTGCTGCTGGGGACGGGGAAGATGGAGGAGAGCAAGGGGCTCTGCAAGGGTCTGTGCCTGACCTTGCAGGGAGTACAGATCATGGAGGATTTCCTACCCCTTGAGTTAGGCAACGTTGACATCATCCTGGGCGTACAGTGGCTGAAGAAGCTGGGGGATATGCGGGTGAACTGGAAGCAACTCAGGATGGAGTTTGAGGAGGGGGAGCGGACAGTGGTGCTCACTGGGGACCCGACCCTATGCTTATCGATGGTGGCCTTCAAGGCCATCACTCGAGCCTTACGGAGGGAGTGGGAGGGGTACTTGGTGGAGTGCCGTTTAGCAGGGGCAGAACAGGAGCCGCAGGCAGGGGTTCCAGAGGAGGTGGAGCAGGTGTTGGGGCAGTACCAGGAGGTCTTCCAGGACCCACAGGGGCTACCACCAGAGAGGGGGCACGAGCATGCGATAGTCCTGAGGGATGGCGCAGCACCAGTGAGTGTGCGCCCTTACCGCTACCCCCACGTGCAGAAGGATGAGATAGAGCGGATGGTCGGTGAGATGCTACAGGCGGGGGTGATACAGCCCAGCGTTAGCCCGTTCTCGAGCCCAGTCCTGTTGGTGAAGAAGGACGGGAGTTGGCGCTTCTGCGTAGATTACCGGGCATTGAACAAGGAGACAGTGGCTGACAGGTTCCCTATCCCGGTCATAGATGAGCTGCTAGATGAGCTGCATGGAGCAGTAGTGTTCTCCAAGATTGACCTGAAGGCGGGGTATCACCAGATACTGATGAGACCAGAGGATGTGCCGAAGACAGCATTTCGTACCCACGAGGGCCACTATGAGTTTCTCGTCATGCCGTTTGGCTTGACGAATGCTCCTACATTCCAGGCGTTGATGAACGACGTCTTCCGACCGTTCCTGAGGAGGTTTATACTCGTCTTCTTCAACGACATTCTGGTCTACAGCAAGACCATGGGGGAGCACGTTGGCCATCTGGAGGTGGTGTTCCGAGAGTTACTGGCATCAGCTGTATGCCAACCGAAAGAAGTGCAGCTTCGGTCAGAGGCAGATAGAGTACTTGGGACACATGGTGTCGGCCGCCGGGGGTAGCAGCAGACCGGGCGAAGATAGAGGCGATGATAGACTGGCCGGTACCCACCACTCTGAGGGCACTATGGGGATTTCTCGGGCTGACGGGTTATTACCGGAAATTTGTGAGGGGCTACAGCACCATTGCCGGGCCATTGACAGATCAACTGAAGAAAGATGGGTTCCAGTGGGGAGAGGCAGCGGCCAAGGCCTTTGAGGCCTTGAAGGAGGCGATGACCACAGCACCAGTCTTGGCGTTACCTGACTTCGGTATCACGTTCGTGGTGGAGACTGATGCGTCAGGAGTCGGATTGGGGGCGGTCCTTATGCAGCTAGGGAGGCCGATAGCCTACTTCAGCCAGGTGCTTTCGGCTAGAGCACGGCTGAAGTCTGTTTACGAGAGGGAGCTGATGGCTATTGTGTTGGCGATCCAGAAGTGGCGACCGTATCTGATGGGCAGGGAGTTCGTGGTCAGGACCGACCATCGCAGTTTGAAGTATCTATTGGAGCAGAGGTTGGTGACAGAGGAGCACCAGCGCTGGCTATCCAAGCTGGTAGGGTACAGGTTCGTCATTGAGTACAGGCCGGGGCTGGAAAATAAGGCGGCAGACGCCTTATCACGCAGAGAGGAGGGGGTGCACTTGAGAGCACTCTCGTTGCCGGTATGGATAGATGGCGAGCCCATGTTGCAGGAGGTCGATGCCGATCCGGAGTTGAGACTGATTCGTGAGCAGCTGCAGGGAGGCGGGGAGGCGCCGCAGGGTTACTCACTAGAGGGGCGGAGACTATTATACCAGGGGCGGTTAGTATTGCCGCGGACGTCCACCTTCATACCCGCATTATTTCAGGAGTTCCACAGTTCGGTGGTGGGGGGACATTCTGGGGTGCAGCAGACATATATGAGAATGTCCCGGGAGGTTTACTGGCCTGGTATGAGGAGAGCGATAGCACATTTGGTTGCTGCTTGTGACGTGTGCCAGCGTCACAAGTACATGGCCATGTCGCCAGCCGGACTTTTGCAGCCCTTAGCACTCCCTGAGCGGGTCTGGGAGGAGGTGACGATGGATTTCATAGACGGGCTACCCAGGTCGGAGGGGTACTCCGTAATTTTTGTTGTGGTGGATAGGCTGAGCAAGTACGCCCATTTTATACCGCTGAAACATCCGTACACGGCTGTTTCAGTGGCTGCAGCCTTCACCAGAGAAGTCATACGGTTACATGGGATCCCAGCCTCCATCGTCACAGATAGAGATCAGGTTTTCCTGAGTGGGTTTTGGCGGGAGATATTTCGTGTCCAGGGTACCGTGCTGAAGAGGAGTACCGCATATCACCCTCAGACCAACGGGCAGACGGAGGTAGTGAACCGCAACATCGAGACATATTTGCGGTGCTTCATGTCGGAGACACCTCGACAGTGGTATCGGTGGTTAGCCTGGGCGGAGTATTGGTACAATACTTCGTACCATTCAGCAGCAGGTACGACCCCCTTTCGGGTATTATATGGCCGGAATCCACCAGAGCTACTGCGATTTGGGGAACGTCAGACCCCAGTCTCCCAGGTAGAGGACTATATGAGGGAGCGGGAGAGCATTATGGAGGAGCTGAAGAAGCATTTGTTGCGAGCTCAGCAGGTCATGAAGGCTAAGGCGGATGGGCATCGGCGGGATGTGCACTTCCAGGAGGGTGATATGGTCTATCTGAAGCTGAGGCCTTACCGACAGAGATCGCTAGCGAGGAGGCGGAACGAGAAGCTATCAGCAAGATTCTATGGGCCGTTTGAGATTGCGGCCAAGATTGGCCAGGTGGCTGAGGTTGCCATCGACGGCGACGATACACCCGGTTTTTCATGTATTGCAGCTTCGGCGAGCCATCGGGGAGCAGACGGTGTCCTCTACCCTACCGCCTACACTTACTGAGGAGATGGAGGTGATGCTGGAGCCACTGGAGGTTCGAGCTGTTCGTCAGGGGCCGCGTGGGCAGAGGGATGTGCTGATACACTGGGCGGGGCTACCAGACTGTGATGCGACATGGGAGGCCTATCGAGTGATCCAGGAGCAGTTTCCCCACTTCCACCTTGAGGACAAGGTGGCACTTTTAAGGGGGGTATTGATGCGGACCCGAGCCCACACCCGCATCCACCACTTGAGGCCGGCGGCTATCTAGGGGGGACCCACCCCCCTTTAGTCACTTACGTGCGCCGTAGGAGGCGCGTTAGCACGTAGGAGGGTTAGTTAGGGGTATTCTAGTCATTTTAGACTAGATTAGTAATTCCCCACTTTTCTATATATTAGGGCTAGCCGTCTTTATTTGTTTTCATGCTTATTTTGTGAAGAACAATTGTAGGCGTCATTTGTGAAGGTTTTAGGCTTTGTTCCGTGCAACAAAGCTAGGAGAGCGAGTCTCCTCTCGAAAGAGGCTCATTTATCAATCTATTTTCATAGTTCTTCGCAATTTAAGATCCAAAAATTCCACCTTTTTATATTTTTCCTCTTTAAATTCTGAAATTAATTGATACGAAACCCTAGTTCGTATCAGATACATTTACTAATCTTTAATAGTTAAACTGATTAAATTATATAAACGAAGGGCAAACAACAAGGAATTCATGCTCTCTAATTTTGTGGTAGTTGCCAATTCTAGCAAATACATGATGCTGGTTAATTTGTGGTTAATTTCAGGATTTGCTTGCTTTAACAGGTTATATTACAAATTGTTTAAGTCGATGAAATAGATATTCAAAGTTTATTACAACAAAATAGAACAAATTGTCTAGTAATCCTTTGTAGACATGGGAATAGCTTATTTATGATATTTATTATTTATATTATTTAAAGTTAGATGTGATATTCTTTAGACATAATTTACTACACTCAAGTTTTATGAAAGTTAGACAATCATTGTAGAAAAGCTAACTCTGATATAAAAATTCATTTTTTCCCCAGCAGTGGTGGTCCTTGGTTTTGGGTGTTTGAAATTTTGTTTACAGGACTGTGGAGGAAGTTGTGCTCTGAATTAACCCCGGTGTGAGGCGTTTCTATTTTTTCAGTTCCAAAGATGTTGCAAGAACCCAAACAAAGTTGATAACGTTCCAGAGAACTTAATGTCAGCTTTGGCTACCAGTGCAATTTTTATCAGAGTAATTCAAGAAACGTTAATTGTGAATTCGAACTATTCAGTGGAATTCAATACCAACCTCAAAGCAAATAGCAATAGGAAGAAGATAGGCTTGTAGTATGCAAGAGTAAGCCACCAAGAAGAGCTTCGACTCGAATAGAACAGCTCGCCCGACTACGGCCAGAGCCCCTGAGTACAGACCCAACTCGGATCCGACCCGATCCGCCACCATTACGACCCAACAACAAGAAGAAGAAGACCGTAAAATAAGGATCCAACTCGGATCCGACCCAATTACAACGAGGAAGGAGAGGATCATCCAGCAGACTGCAAGAAGAAAGGCACCCACCCAGAGATCCGACCCGGATCCATCCCAAGAAGAAAAAGAAACACCCGAACGCCGTTGGTTCCTCTCCTCCGCTCCACCTTCAGTGAGGCCGCCACCGTCATCATATCGACCGCCCTTCATCGGCAACCAAGATCCGATCCACAATGACCCATCAACGAGGAATGGGAAGAATCCCTCGAGCATGGCCACCGATCAAGGGATCCGACCCGGATCTGAATCCAAGACGAAGAAGATGAGGCCACCCAAGAAAGATCCGATCGAGATCCGACCCTCAGCTGCTCCATCTCACCCGACCCCATCAGCTTGCAGCGAAGGAGGGTGGAGAGAGAGATGAAGGCACGTACTTTGAAAGATGTTCAAGCTCAAGATTTCGCCAAAGCGAAATCTAGAAGAATTTTATTAATGGAAGAGTAAAAAATTACATAGAAAGAAACAAAAGTCAAATAGAGGAAATTTCTCATATGATCATCGATGCATTTCTCGTTACATTTCTTTGCATTTATACTCTCTTACCAACAAAGCTAACTCAAACAGCTCCCAACAGAAACGGTTATAACCACCTTGGCAACAATAGCTTTTCTAGACTCCAACGGCTATGTGGGCCCCTTTTCATTTAAAGAAATCAACGACGCGTTTGAACTGAGCTCACAAATGGACGGTTCCAATTTGATCATCTTCGTCATCGTCTTCGTATACACCCGCTTCTACACCCGCCAAGCCCTCTTCATCTTCTAGCTAAGCTCCGACAGCTTGGACTCCAACATTCCCTCCCCCATTTGAGACCTTGCCTTAAGGTCGAATGCAGGAAATCTTCGCATTAAGTCCCAATATGACTCCCAAGTCGCCTCCTCCAAGGGTCGCTGCTTCCATTTGATGAGCACATGAGATATTAAAGCCCTCCTCTCCTGTATCACTCTTCGATCGACGATAGCCTCCGGCTCATAGCACATATCTTCTTGGTTGGAAATCTTGTAGAACCGTCTTAGCACATATCTTCTTCTGCAACTGAGAGACATGAAACACATGGTGAATGTGAGCCTCAGCAGGCAACTCCAATTTATAGGCTACTCCGTCAATTTTCTCCAAAACTTGATAGGGTCCATAATATTTCGGAGAAAGTTTGTGAGTCTTTCTCATAGCAAGGCTGAGCTGTCGATATGGTTGCAACTTCAAATACACCAAATTCCCAGCTTGGAAGCTCCTTTCAGGCCGATGCTTGTCTGCATTAAAGAAAATGTAAACACAACAAAAGATTGAAATGAGAACCAGCAAAGTTTTCATTCATCTTGATGTGCTTATATACAGAGCATCAAGGGTAATATCGTCATTTACAAGGAGATATGGATCTCATCGGTTTAGTAGCTATTAACCTCGGATCCTTACATGATTTGGTTCGTTGAATGGGGACACACCCGGTGATATGGATCTCATTGGTTTGGTAACTATTAACCGCGGATCCTTACATGATTTGGTTCGTTGAATGGGAACACACTCGGCAATGAATGTGGGTGATACAATCCCGATTGTAAGGGGATTTTGGAGAATCGGTCTATATTCCTTATACGCCCCTTCAAACTGAGCGGCAGAAATGACGAACAGTTTGGAACGTACCTGTTCAAAATGATCGGCAGAAAGACTCTTTGTGAAGATGTCGGCCGGGTTGTTTTTGGTGGAAATGTGCTGAACACAAAGTTTGTCCGTCTGAACTTGCTCGCGAATGAAGTGGTAGTTAACCGTGAAGTGCTTGGTCCTAGAATGGAATACCGGGTTGGCAGAGAGAGAGATGGCCGACTTATTATCACAAAGGAGAAGCGGCTATCTTGAAGAGGGATTTGAAGGTCAGAGAGTAATAGTTTCAGCCAAATTAGCTCCTTAGCAGTGACCGACAGTGAGGGGTACTCAGATTCCGTAGAGTTGTGGGCAATGGAAGTTGTTTCTTAGCACTCTAGGTGTGGGGTTTTTTCCAAGGAACACACAGAATCCAGTAATTGACTGTCGATCTGTTGGATCACCGGCCCAATCGGCATCAGAATAAGACATGAGGGAAAGAGGACCCGGACGAAGAAGTAACCCATGAGTCGGTGTGCTGTGAAGGCAGCGAAGAATTTGCTTGGTTGCAGTGAGATGAGACTCGCGAGGTGCATGAAGAAATTGGTAGACCCGATTGACAGAGTAAGAGATGTCAGGGCGAGTCAATGTTAGGTATTGAAGAGCACCAACTAGACTGCGATAATAGGAACCATCAGTGAGCAGCGGGTCAGAGGCATGGCATGGTCTGGTAACTTTGAAACGACTGGAGTGCAGCTCGGCTTACAGTCAGATAGTCCGGCCTTATGAAGAAGCTCCTTTGTGTACTTCATTTGATGAATGAAGCAACCATTCTGTCTGCGATCAATTTCTAGCCCCAAGAAGTAGGACATCATGCTAAGATCCTTGAGTGCAAATTCACGGGATAAAATTCCCATAAAGTGACCTATGAACCCGGCAGAAGAATCCGTGATAAGTATGTCATCCACATAAAGAAGAATAACCGTCTTATGTCCGCCCGAGTTGCGAATGAATAGAGATGAGTCGGCGTGACTCGACATGAAGCCATGGTGAAGGAGAAACTGGGAGAAGCGAGCATACCATTGGCGAGGAGCCTGTTTTAGCCCATACAAGGCCTTTCATAGTTTCCAAACATGGAGAGGAAGAGAGGGATCTTAGAAGCCAGATGGTTGCACCATGTAAAGGCCATCCGTTATATGACCATGGAGGAAGGCATTGGAGACATCAAGTTGACGGATTGACCAGCCAAAGTGGAGAGCAATGGTAATGAGCAAGCGGATAGAGCCGTGTTTGGCAACAAGACTGAATGTCTTGGAGAAATCTAATCATTCTTGTTGATGAAAACCCTTAGCAACCAGGCGGGCTTTGTAACGAGCAATGGTGCCATCCGCATTGTGTTTGATGCGGTACACCCATTTGTTGCAGATGATATTTGCTGAAGGAGGAGGGGGAACAAGGTCCCAAGTGGCCTGTTGACGAAGAGCATTGAATTCGTCACGCATTGCGGCGACCCACTTTTACTAATGGTGCCTCCACTTTGTCGCTAAAACTGTCTCCCACTGAAGCTTACTCTCACTGTTCTATGAGCAAGAGCCACAAGCGGCATTTTTCTTTTGTCCCCATCGAGAGCAGATTCTCCACTTTCGCTAGTTCATTCGGATGTATGAGGCACTGCTCCTGTTTTATCTCACAAAGGATATCGGTTGGGGTTAGGGGCAGGGTTAGGGTAAGTGTAGGGGTAGGTGTAGGTGTATGGGTTAGGGGTTGTGGTTGTGGTTGTGGTTGGGTGGGGGTGGGGGTGGGGTTAGGAGTAGGGTAGGGGTAGGGGTAGGGTTTAGGTTCGGGTTTGGGTTCGGCTTAAGGTTAGTGTTAGGGGTCAGGGGTCGGGGGTAGGGGTCGGGGGTCGGGGTCGGGGTCGGGGTCGGGGTCAGGGTCGGGTTCGGGTTCGGGTCTGGGGTCTGGGGTCTGGGGTCTGGGGTCTGGGGTCTGGGGTCTGGGGTTTCGGGTTTCGGGTTGGGGTTGGGGTTGGGGTTGGGGTTGGGGTTGGGGTAGGGGTTAGGGGTTAGGGGTGGGGGTGGGGGTGGGGGTGGGGTTGGGGTCGGGGTCGGGGTCGGTTTGGGGTTAGGGATAGGGGATAGGGGTTAGGGGTTAGGGGTTGGTGTTAGGTTTGGGGTTTGGGGTTTGGGGTTAGGGGTTAGGGGTTAGGTGTTAGGTGTTAGGGTTAGGGTTAGGGTTAGGGTTAGGGGTTAGGGTTAAGTGAATCGCTTTTACCAGTGCATACAGTCGACTGATTTACTTAAAATATTTAAAACTTCTGAAATATTGATTGTTAATAAGATGGCATGAAGTAGTGGCATAGATTAGCAGAGGCAAGATGGTACCGGACACCAGCATCCAGCATCTCTTTAAAACCCCCCAATGCATCATCTTCCCCGCTAGGATTCCAAATGCATTGATCAGAAGTGCATAGCTCTTTACATTAGGTTTAAAGCCTATAGCTCATTGCATCTAGAAAGACGATCCATTATTAACTGCAAGAAAATAAAAGAGAATAAAGAAAAAATATTTGGTTGTTCTCCTCTTGTTTATATTTAGATCAATACTAATTTTATAAATATACATGATCGACAACACAAAAGGACCAATATAGAGCATATTTTCAATGAAAATTATATTAGCCACACATGCAAATTTTCCATTCAACAACAAATTTATTTTAAAACGTGTAGCACGAATGATCCCAAGCTGTACACTAATTCAATAGCAGGTCAAGCAATTCACTGAGATTTAACCAGGATGCTCGCAACAATCTCCTGGACTCTACTCCAAGACAGATTGGTAACGGTGCAAAGTCTGGTTGGTTGTGTCCACGAGCAAAGCTGGTGGACCATATTGCAGTTCTAGGACCATTGTGAAAATGTGATATCCAGGTAGGGGAGGGAAAAAATGGTGAGCTTGATGACACTATATGTTCAATCATGAACATTGGATTAACATTTTGATGAAGCCTATTCAACCTAGAATTCTAGCCAACAGCTGATGCCATTATGATTTGGAATTTGCAGATATGCTATCAAAGCAACAGAACCACATTGTATAAACCAAAGTGACAATGCACAACACTGGTGAAGAATAGTAAAGCTTTATGTATATAATGATCTATCTATCCCTTTAAAGCTCTCCACTATATTTCCGCTATAGGCTTTCGAAAAATGAATTCTGTTTGTCCCTATAATATATGAAAATAGTTGAACTTTTTTTTTGACATTGCATGGTCCTTTCAACAAACGAATTCTTGTCATCCAGATAATCTACAATATAGATTATTCCAAAATCAAGGTTAACCTGATGAAGAAGTTTAAGAATCTAATACAAGATATTTAAAATCAGGAGGCTGAACCATACGCTTCTAAGAATTCTCCAAGAACCAAGGAGTTCGGGCCAATTTCTTTTTGAACTGCTCCCACAAATTCTTGCGAAATTTTGCTGACAGACAAAAATATATATAACAGGAACAATGTATTGTCATCAAAAGCATGGTTCTTAGAGTAGCACTCTCACTGTCCAAGAACCAGACCAACCCGAACTAGACCGAACCGAACCGAACCCACCGAACCGAACGAGACCAACCCGAATCAGACCGGACCGGACCGGACCAAACCAACCCGAACCGAACCAGACCGAACCCACCCGAACAGAACCGAACCCACCCTAACCGAACCCGACCGAACCGAGCCGGACCGAACCGAACCGAGCCGGACCGAACCAAACTGAACCGAAACGAACCAAGCCAGACCAACCCGAATCGAACCTACCCAAGCCAATTCAAACTGAACCTAAACAGACCGAATCGAGCCAAACTGAACCGATCCTAACCAACTAACTAGAGCCAACTTGAACCGAACTGACCCTAACCAAACCAAACCGAACCGAACCGAATCAACCCTAACCAAACACACCTGAACACACCCGAACACCCACCTGAACCAAATTGAACCAGACCAGCCCGAATGACCCGAAACAAACCAAACCAAACCAAAACCGAACCAACCTGAACCAACTTGAACCGAACCGAACCAACCTGAGCCAACTTGAACCGAACCGAACCAACCTGAGCCAACTTGAACCGAACCGAACCAACCTGAACCAACTTGAACCGAACCGAACCAACCTGAGCCAACTTGAACCGAACCGAACCAACCTGAACCAACTTGAACCGAACCGAACCAACCTGAACCAACTTGAACCGAATCGACCCGAACCAACCCGAACCTACCCAATCCAATCCAAACCGACCTTATCCGTACCGAACTGAATTGAACCAGACAGACTTCAGACAAACCGAACAGACCATAACCGAATCAGACCAACCCGACCCGAGCCGAAACTAAACAAACCAACCAAACCGAATAGGACCGACGTGAGCCAAGTTGAACCGAACCATCCCTAACCCAACCCAACCGTGCCGAACAGAACCATAAAAATCTGAGACAAATCTAAGCTGAACCGAGTCATACGGAACCGATCCGACCCACACCTGACTAACCCGAACCGAACACAACCGACCATAACGGATTAAGCCAGACCAAACCAAACCGATCTTAACTAAACGTGACCCGAATCAAACTGACCCGAGCCAACTTGGCCCGAATCAAACCGACCCTATCCAAACCGAATCGAGCCAATCTAACCCTAACCAACCCAACCCTAATCAAACCGAACCAGACCAACTCGAGCCAACCTGATCCGAACTAAACCACACCGACCCTAATTAAACCAAACTAGACCGACCCAAGCCAACTTAACCAGAATCGAACCGACTCGACCCCAATGAAACTGAACTAGACCGACCCAATCCAAACGAAACCAAATTGACACTAACCAAACCGAACAAGACCGGCCCTCGCCAACCCGACCCAAGCTGACCTTAACCAAACCTAACCATATCGATCCGAGCCAACATGACCTAAACCGGACGACCTGAGCCAACATGACCCGAACTGAACCGCCCGGCCGTAGCCAAACCGATCCAGACAAACCCGACCAGACCTAACCATAACCGAACCGACCCTAACCAAACCAAGTGAGACCAACCGCAACCGTACCGACCCAACCTTAACTGAACCAAACTGACCTTAACCAAACCAAGTCAGACCAAACAGAACCAAACCAACCAAAGCTGAACTCAACCAACAAGTACCGAACTGATCCAATCAAACCGGAATAATCCTAACCGAACTGAACCGAACTGACCCGAAGCCAACTGACCAAAACCAAACCGAATTAGATCAAACCAAATTAAGTGTGGGTGTTGTTTTCGAGGAGGACCAAATCGAACCGGACCAATCTTAATCAAACTGAACCAAACAAAACTAGCCAAACCAAACAAAACCAACTTGACCCAAACCCACCCTACCCGACCCAACCCTAACCGACCGAGCCAACATAAACCAAATCGAATCGACCCTAACCAAAACTAAACTAGACTAACCTAAGCAGACCTAACTCGAACCAAACCAAACAGGCCCTAACCAAACCAAGTCAAACCAATCTGATTTGTACCGAACCGATACGACCCAAACTGAACCTAACCAACCCAAACCCATACCAAAACGAACTAATCGAACAAAAGAAATCCTAAAGCACCAAATCGATTTGAGCCAACCTATCCCAGACCGAACGGAATCAAATCAAACCAAATTACGTTGGGGCTGGGTTTATACCGAACCAAACCGAACCGAATCAAAGAAAACCAAATTACATGCGGGGGTTGGTTTTGGGTGGGGTCAGGTTAGGGTTTAGGGTTCGTGTTCGAATTTGGATCCGGGTCGGGGTTAGGTTAGGGGTAAGGGTTCGGGCACATGTTTGGGGTTGCTTTGATTCACGGTCAACCCATTGAGTCATTACTTAAAAAGGAACATTACGTAAGATTGGTTTCACGGTCAACCACCATGGTTAATGATCATGTATTAAAGTTGGCAGCAGTGCATAAACCGCACTGACCCTAATTAAACAGAACGAGACCTACCCAAGACAAGTTAACCCAAACCGAACTGACTCGACCCCGATCAAACTAAACTATACCAACCGAATCCAACCAGAACCAAAACCAAACGGAACAAAATTGAACCTTAACCAAAACAAACAAGACCGGCCCTCGCCAACCCAACCTGACCCAACCAAACCGAGCCAACATGAATCGAACCGAACGAGTCGAGCCAACATGACCCGAACCGAGTCGACCGACCATCGCCAAACCGAGCCAGACCAACCCGACCCAACCTCAACCAAACCAAACCGACCCTAACCAACCCAAGTCAGACCAATCGGAACCGAACCAACCTGAGCTGAACCCGACCAAGTACCGAACTGATCCTATCAAACCGGAATAATCGTAACCGAACCGAACCAAACTGACCTGAGCGAACCTGACCCAAACCAAACCGAATCAAATCAAACCAAAGTAGGCGTGGGTGTTGTTTTCGATGAGGACAAAATTGAACCGGACCGACCTTAACCGAACCGAACCACACAACCTAGCCATACTGACTCGAACCAACCTGACCCAACCCCACCTGACCCGACCAAAACCTAACCTAACCTAACCTACTCGAGCCAACATGAACCAAATCAAACCGCATGTAACCAAACTAAACTAGACCAACCCGAGCAAACCTAACTCGAACCAAACCGAACATGCCCTAACCAACCCAAGCCAAACCGACCCGAATTGCACCGAATCATGCGACCCAAACTGAACCAACCCAACCCCAACCCATACCAAACCGAACTAATCGTACACGGGTAATTTTAACCAAAAAGAACAAAACCGATTTGAGCCAACCTTTCCCGAACCGAACTGAATCGAATCATGACAAATTACGTGGGGGTTGGGTATATCCAGAACCGAATCGAATCAAAACAAACCAAATTTGATGTGGGGGTTGGTTTTGGATGGGGTCTGGTGAGGGTTTAGGGTTCGTGTTCGGATTTATGGAAGATTGGTTTCACGGTCAACCAACATGGTTAGTGATCATGGATTAAAGTTGGCAGCAATGCATAAAATGAGAAGAATCTTCTGCCCTATTCACAAATTTTTGTTGCTACTCGTACAGTGGATGCTTTAATACCACTCCACTAACCCAACTTGTATAAGCTACATGTAATATGAAAAATGGTCTTAGTTTTAGTCTTAGAGAAAAAACGGGGTCCCCACCCACCCTTGACGTACTCTTCCTGATTTCAGAACCTCGCCTTCTACTACTGCCCCGCCACCTGAAATTCTATATCGCCCTACCCATCAAACAACCTCCAGCAACAGTTAGATTTTAAGAAATTTCAGGTTTACATGGGTGTATGGCACACAAGTAATGTTATCTTTAAAAACGAAAGTGTTAAGTGAATCGCTTTTACCAGTGCATACAGTCGACTGATTTACTTAAAATACTTAAAACTTCTGAATGAAATATTGACTGTTAATAAGATGGCATGAAGTAGTGGCATAGATTAGCAGAGGCAAGACGGTACCTGACACCAGCATTCAGCATCTCTTTAAAACCCCCCAATGCATCATATTCCCTGCTGGGATTCCAAAAGCATTGATCAGAAGTGCATAGCTCTCTACATTAGGTTTAAAGCCTATAGCTCATTGTATCTAGAAAGACAATCCATTATTAACTGCAAGAAAATAAAAGAGAATAAAGAAAAAATATTTGGTTGTTCTCCTCTTGTTTATATTTAGATCAATACTAATTTTATAAATATACATGATCGGCAACACAAAAGGACCAATATAGAGCATATTTTCAATGAAAATTATATTACATGTATTAAGCTCCAGCCACACATGCAAATTTTCCATTCAACAACAAATTTATTTTAAAATGTGTAGCAGGAATGATCCCAAGCTATACACTAATTCAATAGCAGGTCAAGCAATTCATTGAGATTTAACCAGGATGCTCGCAACAATCTCCTGTACTATACTCCAAGACAGATTGGTAACGGTGCAAAGTCTGGTTGCTGTCAACATATTAGAATTTAAACATTGTCCCCGGGTTTTTTTGCAAGTGGGGTTCTTTGTCTCCCGAACCAAACTGACCCTAACCGGCCCGAGCAAACCTTGCCCGACCCAAACCGAACCGAACCCGACCCAAACCGGACTGACCCGACCCAACCCGAACCGAACCGAGCTAGGCGACTGGCCATAGCCAAACCGGACAAGACAGGCTGAGCCAATGTACACTGAACCAAATAAGTGCGGACTGGATCGAACCAGACCAACCCGAACCGAACCAGACCAGCCCGAATCGAACCAGACAGACATGATCCAGACCGATCCTAACCAACGAACTAGAGCCAACTTGAACTGAACCGACCCAAACCGAACACACCCGAAACGAACCGAACCATACCAGAGCAAACCGAACCAATTTGAACCGAACCGAACCAGACCGACCCAAACCGAACCAGACCATACCGAACCGACCCTAACCGAACCCACCCGAACCAAACTAGACCATACCGAACCGACCCTAACCGAACCAACCCGAACCAAACTAGACCCACCCCAACCGAACCGAACCAGACCCACCCGAACCGAACTAGACCCGACTGAACCAAACCGAACTGACTTGAACCAAACAAAACCGGGCCAAACTAAACCAAGTCGGGTCGACCCGAACCAAAACTAACTGAACCAACTTGAACCGAACCGAACCGAACCAAGCCAGACCAACCCGAACCGAACCTACCCAAGCCAATTCAAACCGACCCTAACTAGACCGATCCGAACCGATCCGAGCCGAACCAGACAGACTCGAGCCAAACCAAACCAGACCAACCAAGCCCGATCGTATCCAACTAACTGGAGCCAACTTGAATCGAGCCGACCCTAACCGAACCTACCCGAACCGAACGAGACCAACCCAAACCAGACCAGACCGAACCAACATGAACCAAACTTAACCAGACAGAACCCATCAGAACCGAACCAGACCAAATTGAACCAAACCGAACCGAACTGACCCTAACTGAACCTACCCTAACCCGACCCACCAGAACCGAACCGAACCAGATCAGCAGGAACTGACCCAAACCAGAATAAACCGAACCGAACCGAACCGAAACAAGCCGGATCGACCCGAACTGAAACTAACCGAACCAACTTGAACCGAACCAAGCCGAACCGAACCAAGCCAGCCTAACCCGAACCGAACCTACCCAAGCCAATTCGAACCGACCCTAACCCGACCAAACTGAATAGAACCGAATTGAACCAGACAAAAACCAGACCAACCCGACCCTAGCCGATACTAAACAAACCGACCCTAACTGAACCAAACCAATCAGACCGACTCGAGCCAAGTTGAACCGAACCGTCCCTAACCCAACCCACCCATGCCGAACAGAACCGGACAAATCTGAGCTGAACCAAATCAGACCGAACTGATCCGACCCACATGAGATTAACCCAAACCGAACACAACCGACCCTGACAGACCAGCTAGACCAAACCGCACCAAACCAACCCAAGCCAACATATACCGAACCGATCTTAACCAAACCTGATCCGAATCAAACCGACCTTACCGACCTAAGCCAACCTGACCCAAATCAAACCGACTCTATCCGAATCGACCAAACCCGACACTAATCAAACCGAACCAGCCCAACTCGAGCCAACATGATCTGAACTAAACCACACCGACCCTAATTAAACCAAACCAGACTGACCCAAGCCAACTTAACCAGAACCATAGTGACTCGACCCTAATGAAACTGAACTAGACCGGCCCAATCCAAACGGAACCAAATTGACCCTAACCAAACCGAATTAGACCAGCCCTTGCCAAACTGACCCAAACTGACCCTAACCAAACCTAACCATATCGATCCGAGCCAACATGACCTGAACCATACGACCTGAGCCAACATGACCCGAACCGAGCCGCCCAACCGTAGCCAAATCGAGCCAAACGAACCCGACCCGACCCAACCTTAAACGAACCAAACCGACCCTAACCAAACCAAGTCATACCGACGAGAACCGAACCGATCTTAACCGAACCAAACCGAATCGAACCGAACCAAACCAAACCAAGTCAGACCAACCAGAACCAACTCAACCTGAGTTGAACCCGGCCAACAAGTACCGAATTGATCCAATCAAATCGAAAAAGAGAGATAACAAGAAGAAAATTACAATGAATTTCACAAAGAAATCTCAAGAAGATCACTCACCAATTCATGCCCCAAAGCGCCAAGATGCGAGATGAAAAAGAAACTTGATGACGACACATGCTCTCTCCAAAATAAACCATAGGAGGGGTTTAAATAACTCCATCAGTCGTGTGGAATCTCAGACGTCCGATTTGATTAGGTTTTAGATCTAAACCCTAATCTAACTCACGTGTTTGGGCCGACTATAAGTGACATGACTGTGCTATAAAGCGGCACGGCCGTGTTGAACTTGCAGGAAAAAAACTACTTTCTGTTCCGGTGACACGACCGTGTTGTTGCCCATGTTGGCTGCTGACTCTCTGTTTCCGGTGACACATCCGTGTTGCTGCCCGTGTTGCAGTCGTAGTCTCTGAAAAACAAAGCACGGCCATGCTGACCATAGCACGGCCGTGTCGAGCCCAAAACGTCAATTTGAAGCACAAAAACAACACTAAGATCACAATATTACACTATGTCTAACTGCATCAACATGATTTCAGCCATGGAAGTCTCCTACAGAAGAGAGTGCAATGGACACAACTACTTCCAAGTCGGATACGAATTCAACATATATTACTATTGAGTGTTATTGTAGGGTGTGTGTGTGTGTAAAGCAAAGCAAGGGATATTATAAATATGAGGGGTTAGCTCATTTGTGGGCTAATCACACTTTCCCCAAATTACAACATGGTATCAGAGCCCTAAATCTCCCAAAACCAAAACCCTAAATCTCCCAGAACCCTAAATCTCCCACCCGCCGCCTGCGCCAACCACCGCCTCCACCCGCCTTCACCCGCCTGCTCCCGCCCGCCTTCGCCTCCCCCCCCGCGCGCGTGCTCCAGCCTTCGCCTCGCCCGCGCGCGCCTGCTCTCGCCCCACCTCGCCCGCGCGCGCCGGTGCAGGCCGCCGCCTGCGCTCGCCGCGTGTGCCACCGGCTGCGGGATCTGCCCTCCTTGGTAGCTCCGCTGTCTCACGCCTTGTGATCCCCTCTTCCAAGCCCTCTTCTAGCCACCACAAAACCCTAACACACTACAAAAGAAAACCCAAAAGAACCCTAACCCTAGATCTATGGTAGAGTCATGAGAAGGACTCCATAGATTTACGGTTAGGGTATGACCTAGAAGAGGAGGAGGAGAAGTAGATCTGCGGATCTAAGGAGGGAGATAGGAGAGATGGGGGACAATCTTACCTCTGCCGACATGAAGGCCTTCATTGGAGAGATAACGAAGCTGCTTGCTTCGAAGGAGTTGGGATCCTCGAGTGGATCGATGCCTTCACGGCCCGTGCAGAAGCTGGAATTGATGCCCAATGATGTGAAACTGGAAGGGACGAAGAACTACCTCAGTTGGTCCAGGAGGGTTCTTCTCATTCTGAAGTCAAAGGGGTTGGAAGGTGTCGTTCTGGGTTCATGTAAGGAACCGGTGGATAAGACTGGGGATGACTGGAAAGTCTGGAGCACCACCAACTCACTGGTGGCTGCTTGGTTGATGACATCGATGGTTCCACCCATCGCTGGGATGGTGGAGGCCATAGAGAGTGCTGCGGGGATATGGGGTATGGTGGAGAAGATGTACTCTGGAGCAGGGAATGTGATGCTCATGATGGAGGTTCAGGGCAAGGTCGACACCTTGAAGCAGTGGGAGTTGTCTATTCTAGCCTACTCTGCGGAGTTGAAAAGGCTGTGGTCAGAGTTGGACCACTATGACCCTATTGATCTGCCTGATCCTAGGAGCGCTGCGATACACAGGAAGTGGGTGGAGCGTAGGTGTGTCACACATTTTCTAAGAAACCTGAATGGAGATTTTGAGGCCAGGAGGGCGAGTATGTGCCACTTATCCTCCATCCCATCTCTGGAGGAGGCCATAGCGGCAATGGCACAGGAGGAGACCAGACTGAGGGTTATGAAGGATGAGGGTATTCAGGTCACTCGGGCTGCACTGGCTGTACCGGCAGTGGCAGCAGTGAGCGAGGATCGAGAGTGCTACACATGTGGGGGTGAAGGGGCACCTGAGCTTCAACTGCCCACAGAAGGGCAGTGGACGAGGACGTGGCACAGGAGGCAGAGGAGGTCGTTGGGGCCGTGGAGGCCGTGGACGAGGTCGCGGCGGCCCACGGGCCAACTTTGCTATCGCTGACGGACGACAGGAGACAGTGATGATCAAGGCCACGCCAGCTGAGGCCTCAGATCTAGAGCAGCGGAGACAGTCCAGGTCTACCACTGAGAGCTCGGAGAGTCATGCAGACCAGACTGGGGATATTGCCTCGCCATTCGGTAACTTTGCCCACTTCGCTCACACAGGCTCAGGTAACCGATTAGACCTTTCATGTAGAGATCATATAGAGTGGATTATTGACTCAGGTGCATCTAGTCATGTGTCAGGAGCATATAGACAATTTTCCACATATAAACCACATACCATTCATGAAACCGTTCAGACAGCTGATGGCACATCCCAACCCATTAGAGGGATTGGTACTATTCAGTGCACTCCCTCCATACGTCTCTCTTCAGTCCTTCACGTCCCATCATTTCCAGTCAACCTCTTATCTGTTGGTTCTATTGTTGATGACCTCGACTGTAGCATTACTTTTGACTCTACTCATTGTGTGTTGCAGGAAAGGAAGAATGGGAGGAGGCTTGGGACTGGCGTCAGGCGTGATGGACTGTGGTACCTTGACAGAGCTAGTGGGGATGCTGCACTGGCTGTCGTTGGTGGAGAGAAGGAAAGGGATGTACTTTTGTTACATTGTCAGTTGGGACACCTGCCTTTTGATATTTTGAGTAAAATGTATCCCGATGTTTTGAATAGAGTGAATGAAATGAATTTGAAATGTGATGCATGTGAATTTGGGAAACACACTAGGACGTCATATCCTAGTGTAGGGATGAGGAGTGTAGAGAAATTTCATCTTATTCACTCAGATGTTTGGGGGCCCTGCCCAGTGACTTCAGTAAGTGGGTTCAGGTGGTTTATCACCTTCATAGATTGTCATTCTCGGATGACATGGCTTTATAAGATGAAAAACAAAGGTGAAGCATTGAAGTGTTTTCAGGACTTCCATAGAAGTGTCAGAAATGTGTATGGGGCCAAGATCTGTGTCTTGAGAACGGATAATGGGACAGAGTATGTAAACAGGGAGTTTGCATCTTACCTATCTGAGAGTGGGATAACTCATCAAACCACTTGTCCCAACACCCCCCAACAGAACGGAGTTGCTGAAAGGAAAAATAGACACTTGTTGGAGGTAACTAGGTCACTCATGCTCACCATGAATGTACCTAAGATATTGTGGAGTGAAGCAGTGATGACAGCCACATATCTTATCAACAGGATGCCTTCACGGATCCTTGGGATGAAGTCTCCATGTGAGATTCTTATGGGAAAGAACACTTTCGTAGTTCCACCAAAAGTGTTCGGATGCACATGCTTTGTGAGGGATCATAGACCTTCTGTGGGGAAGCTGGATGCTCAGGCAATTAAATGCATATTTGTTGGGTATCCTTCAAATCAGAAAGGCTATAGGTGTTGGAGTCCCTCAGAAAGAAGGCTGTTTGTGAGCATGGATGTGACGTTCAGAGAGACTGAACCCTTTTATGGAGGACTGACAGATTCTACATCAGTATTTGATACTGGGGCCTCTCCAAGCACAGGAGGAGCTGGTCGAGAGGGGGAGACTGATGACAGGAGGGTAGTGGTTGGACTTATACCGTGTCCTGTCAGGCCTACTGGTACTGGTCCTGATAGCAGGGAGGAAGAAAGGACATTGGTGGAAGAGGAGGAAGACAGGTTGTACGGCAGGAAATATAGCAGGAGACAGAAGGATAGTCATGGCGATGGAGAACAACAAGAGGTCATCTTCCCCACTGAAGAACCACTAGCTCCACTGCCCCATGTCGAGATTGATCAGTCTATCACGCCTGCTCGAGTCCCGACTTCCTTACTGCCTTCCTCTCCTATCACGGATGGTAACCTTTCTTTGCCTTCCTCTAGTTTAGATCTTCCACTTGCATCTCGTAGGGAGCCTCGTATGAATGCCAGCAGACCTCCTGTACGGTATGGATATGAGACTGATATTGCTAATCATGTCTCCTATGCCTCTCTTACACCTGCATATAGGGCTATCATTGCATCCTTACAGTCTATCCCTATACCAAGTGATTGGCGAGTGGCAAAGCAACATCTCCAGTGGAAGAAAGCAATGCTCGAAGAACTTGAGGCACTGGAGAAAAACAAGACATGGAGACTTGTCTCACTTCCAGCAGGGAAGAAAGCTGTGGGCTGCAAGTGGGTATTCACAATAAAGCAAACTTCAGAAGGGAAGGTGGACAGGTACAAGGCGAGGCTGGTTGCCAAGGGCTACAGTCAGACCTATGGGATTGATTATGATGAGACATTTGCCCCAGTGGCAAAGATGAGTACTGTGAGAGTACTGATATCCTGTGCAGCGAACTTTGGATGGAAATTGCATCAGTTGGATGTAAAAAATGCCTTCTTGCATGGAGACTTACAGGAGGAGGTATACATGGAGGTTCCACCTGGCTTTAGCACACAACAGACGGTGGGAAAGGTGTGTAGACTGGACAAGTCCTTGTATGGGCTGAAGCAATCTTCAAGGGCATGGTTCGACAGGTTCAGGCGTGCAGTCATCTCTATGGGCTACAAGCAGAGTAATGGTGATCATACTGTATTCTATAGACATTCAGGACAACAGATTACTCTTTTGGCTGTGTATGTTGATGATATTATTATCACTGGAGATGATGAAGAGGGAATCTCTCACTTGAAGGTAAGGTTGGCGAGAGAATTTGAGGTCAAGGACCTTGGACAGTTGGGATATTTCCTTGGACTGGAGATTGCTAGGTCCAGGAAGGGTATAGTTCTCTCACAGAGGAAGTATGCCCTGGATTTACTGGCTGAGACTGGTATGTTGGGGTGTCGTCCAGCAGTTACCCCTATTGATCAGAATCATAGGTTGCATTCACAATCAGGGGAGCCAGTAGACAAAGAAATGTACCAGAGACTTGTTGGACGCCTTATCTACTTATGCCATACCAGACCTGGCATTGCCTATGCTATCAGTGTGGTAAGTAGATACATGCATGATCCTAGGACTGGACATATGGAAGCAGTCTTCAGGATATTGAGGTATCTGAAGAATAGTCCAGGAAAAGGCATATTATTTGGTAGTCATGGTCACATGAATGTGACAGGCTACTGTGATGCAGATTGGGCCAGTTGCCTAGATGATAGGAGATCGACCTCAGGCTACTGTGTGTTTGTTGGGGGGCAACTTGGTCTCTTGGCGCAGCAAGAAGCAGGATTTGGTGGCTCGTTCCACTGCAGAGGCAGAGTATCGTGCTATGGTGCTTAGTACCTGTGAGATGATCTGGTTGAGATCACTCCTACATGAGCTACGCCTGCTGAGAGAAGGACCATTGTGATTGTTGTGTGATAACAAGTCAGCTATTAATATTGCCAACAACCCAGTGCAACATGATAGAACGAAGCACATAGAGATTGACATGTTCTTCATTAAAGAGAGACTGGACAAGAAACAGTTGGAGATCTCCTATATTGCCTCTGGAAAGCAATTAGCGGATTGCCTTACGAAGGGGTTAAACTCTAAAGGAGTAGAGGATACTTGTAACAAGATGGGCATGATAAATATCTTTTGCTCATCTTGAGGGGGAGTATTGAGTGTTATTGTAGGGTGTGTGTGTAAAGCAAAGCAAGGGATATTATAAATATGAGGGGTTAGCTCATTTGTGGGCCAATCACACTTTCCCCAAATTACAACAATTACCATATGCATACACATTCCTACTCATCATGTACAGTACTATCCAAGTACTATCCAAATGATTGAAGATATAAAAACTTAATAACATTTTCACCATAACGATACACAAAATATCAGCATCAACATGATTTCAGCAAACTTAGAAAACACAAAAAAATCACAATATTGCATTGTGTCTTACTGCATATTAAACTATATGTTCAAACATTCATAATAAATTTATCGATTAATCCACAATAGTGTTGCATTAAGACATGTGATGTCTATCGAGCTTATGATGAAAGAGGTCACATTGTTTACAACCAACCTATAGAACCCTCTCATTTGTTGACATATCGCCTACATCAAGCTAAACATAAGTTTTGTAAAACATGTATTTCAAACAAATTAACTCACCAAACACCGATACCAACATTAGAAATAGATAGTATATACAATTGGACTGCCACCGTTGATTCAATAACAAGTAACCAATGGCTTGGTGAGAAATTTAAAGCGGGGAAGATAGACCTGATATATATGCCAAGATTGAACGGAACATTAGGAAAACTTATACCTATTTTTGAAGTGTTTGAAGATGAATATGCACATCGCGTTGAATGCATTAAACGCCTTGTTGTGTATATGGCAGATTCCAGCTGGTTTCGATATAGTTCTCAAAGTGATAGAGTTCACCAAGTGGCCTTGATTTAATTGTAGGAACACCCCCCCCAAAAAAAACATTATCTTTCATATTTTTAGCCTTCTAACAGTTCATTTATAATTCAGTTTCTCGATTTAATACTGTTATGATCATAGCAAATGTAAAAATTTTAAGTATTGGTTATTTTCTGACTTGTGCATTCATAACAATGTGATATACATTAAGTGCATATTTCTTTTGACTGAAAAAGGTTGTGAAAACTGTAGTCTTCCTCTAAAGGATAATATGTGTAACCATATTCCTTTCTTATCTGTACTAGACAATATGGATAACTGTAATAGACAACGTGATATTCTTGCGAGTACAATGCACAGAAAATAAAGGGGCAACCGACCTCTAGTACCCAGTTCATCTTCACCTTCGAATCCATGGTGAAGCTGAGCTCCACATTCAAGTGTCTGGTCCTGGAAACACATGACTACAAAAAAAAGAGTGACACGGGTATTTAACATTGAGGAATATAAATTCGAAGGGAAAAAATAGGAGGTTATAAACAAAAGGTTGAGGTCAAGTTGGGATACATATAATACAAGTGCATCAACTTGGGATATAAATTTATAGCATGTCTGTACATTTTACCAGGGTTTGAGGTATCGGCCGATGCCATTAGGTATAGGTAGTTGACGATACCGATACCAAGGTTTAGTTTCAGTATCGACTGATACTAAACGGCATCGGTCAGTTTCGGCCGATCCCGCCGAAACTGACCGATTCCGGCCGAAACTGACCGATACCGTTCAGTACATGTCAAAGACGGAGAAAGAAGAATATGTAATTAAATAAAAATTCTCTAAAAAATCCCAAAAAATTTCGTTAATTAATAAGTTGCATAGAAAGCTCGGTTAAAATAGAGGAGAAAACCATAGGGTTTCGGCTTGAAAATGATGAAGAATTAGATGAAGAAGAGACAGAACCAAGAAAAATTTGCTGAAAAAAGAAGAAAAAGTGCAAAAGGAAGATGATGAAAAAATTGAACTCACCTCATCTCAGCGCCGCCTCGCCGAACCTGCCTCCTGCCTCACCGAACCCGCCTCCTGCCTCACCGAACCCGCCTCGACCATCTAGCGTGAAAGTGTGAGAGAGCAAAGATAGAGAGAGAAAGAGGCTAGAGTCGCCTTTCAAGAGATGATGCGTTCTTAAAAAGGCAAACTTGTAAATAATTGGTATGTGCGTAAAGTAAAACAGTCGGTGCGCATATCAAGCGGATATTTTGTGACAACCCTGTAAATAAGTGGTATATGCGTAAAGCAAAATGGTGGGTGCGCAAAGCAATGCCCAACGATTTTTTTGGCAAACTTGTAAATAAGTGGTATGTGCGCAAGGTAAAACAGCAGGTGCGCAAGGCAAGCTTTAGGATCTATTCATTTATCTAATATTTAGTTGGGTTTTTAGAATTCGGTCCCTCCAAAAAATGAGTTATTCGAAAAGAGGCCCCAAATCATGGTATTTGCTATTAGGTCCCCCAAATCACTCGAAAAGAGTCACTTTTAGGGACCTAATTGCAATATTATTTTTTAGAAATCAGTCCCCTAAAGGGACTCTGTTCGAGTGATTTATATGATTTGGAGGACTAAATCGCAAATACTATGATTTGGAGGACTCTTTTCAAATAACACATTTTGGGGGGACCGAATTCTTAAATACCATATTTAGTATTTAAGTACCAAACTTTAGGTATTTAGTATTTGGTATAATTACGAACTCAAATTTAGTTTATCTATTTAGTATTTACTATTTGATAGTATATAATCAATATTTTAGTTTGTTAAGTATTGAATAGTATTTGATAGGTTTAGATTTAAGAACCTTCGAACCATCACTGTGTGTATATAGTATATATATATAAACATTTAAAATATCTCTGAAACCGAAACCGATACCCGAAACAAAACTGCCGAAACTAGCGATACAAACGAAACCGAAACTTGCTTCCGAAACCACCGAAACGAGCGATACCGATACCGAAACCTAAATTTTGGGAAGAACGATACCCAGACCGAAACCGAGACATAAAACCTTACATTTTACTGTATGGCAGCATGTCTGTACATTTTACTGTATGTCAGGCAAGTATGTCTGGCAACTATATGTCTGATTTACAAATTGCCAAGTGGCACTCTCACATTTGTCGAGTATTGCAAGTCTTTATGCTTTAGGAACTGGACATATTGTAGGAAATAGAATAAGCTATGCCATATAAGTCAATCACTACTAAACACATATATTAGCAACTTGCCTTTAGAATAAGCTATTTGATCATCACAAAGCAAGATAGTAGTACTAAAAGATTAAGAACATAGCAGGGATTCTCAATACTTGTCCATAGTCAAAATATCAAGAAGAAAAAAAATCAAATGTCTATGCAAAAGTGATATAATTCATATTTGAATGTTATTGCTCCTCAAAAACATATGGCAAGTACTATAAAAGACAATGGACTTACAAACCTCAGTGTACCCATTGAGTGTAGCAGGACAAAAAAAGGACACCTTCAATGTATGAACAATAGAAACAAACCACTCACCTTGATCTAGATAATAATTAGCTTAACAAGAGAAATGAAGTTATTAACGATAGGATCCATGATTAAATGATAAGTAGCACAGTTTTAAAACATACTCGAGTGAAAAAAATCTCAAAGCTAAAAAAATAGCTTAAAATTTCCAAATTTTCTATAAATCATCAAAACACCCTTGCCCATCCCCAATCAAACCCCAGCACCATGGTCTCAACGTATAATTTTGAAGACTGCATGAAGTATCATTTTCAAGGAAACATTCAGCTGTTGAACTAATGGAGCAGTTGATGAATAACAATAATTAAGCAACAGTTAATTGAATCATTATGAAATAGCAGTACTAATAGAAGAAACATGAAGGCTTATACAAGCTACTGACTGACTTCATATCCATCCAAAGCCTGAAAAGTTCTTCCAACGTATAAACTCTACAATTTGAACACTACTAGACAATTTGCATATTCCTTGTGACTAATTTGAAAACTACCAGTCATAAAGCAAGATCTTATGAAACAGGGCAACTGGCAGTTTCATCGATACAAAGCTCAATTTCAATACCGACCTTCACACCCCTAAAATGAGCTGAAGACTGGAGCACAACCCAAATTTCTTAAAGCAATCCTGCGTGACTAGGCCAGAACCAAGCAGATTGATCTCAGAGAGAGCCGAGATGCTAGAACTTGAGCTACCACAAGATACACGACTTTTTTTTTCCTTCCCATAAAGATAGTAAACTAGTTCTTATACATGGTGGTGTGTTTAAAAGCAGGGAGGATCATTTTTTGACGTTGACCTGCTTACAGTGAAAGGTCCTTTCACTTTTTACCTTTAAATCACAAAAAAAGAAATATAAACCTTTTCTATGCAAATATACTACTTTGTTTGGTCAATTTAGTTCACATGTAGCATGTATATATAAGTCTAGACTACCTTAGATAAAGCTATTGATACTGTGATTAAAGGGGGAAAAATAGAAGCCAGATTAACACAAAGCCAATGACACACAACAAAAACATAATAGATAACCAGTGAAACTCACTGTCAATTTATTTCCCACAAGCAAATGTCAAAATTATGAAAAAATAATGATAAAAACCTATCATTCAAGCTCCCTTCATGTATATTGAACCATCCATATTCAAATCAAAGGAAGATTGAGTTACAAAGATGAGCTCACTGGCATCTGCAATAAAGAGATTTATCTCAGTCAAAATCCTGTATAGCCGAGCACAAGAACTTTGTCAACAAAGAGGGGGATAATTGAAATTATACCCATAATCGCCAGTGGAAGCACAAACAAGAGCTCCCTTGTCGTTACCGCAAGAGATTTATCTCATTCCACTCGAAGTACCAGCAAATATCCCCCTGCTCGCTGCACATATTCGACTCGACCCCGACCTGCAAGCAGAATAGGAAATAAAGATCTGATACGAATAGCATAATAGGAAATTACGAGAAATAGTTCAAATGTGCATGTTGGTAATATGACAGGTATATCCATAATAGTTCGAATATCCTATGCTTTGCCTTGTATAGGATAATTTGGAATAAATATTTGTCAATTAATATTTACAATGTGAATTTGATTTAGGTGGCCACCCCTTCTTTTTAGTGTCAACACAACAGAAAAGAAAACAAAAATTGCTGCAAATATTAATTTTTTCCGTTTATAAATTCTTCAAAGGCATGTAAACAATCTCTTTCATCACAGTTAAGCAACACGTTTAAGTTTTTAACCAAAATATATACCTTAACTGGTTGCGGGTTTGTTGCATGGCTATAGCCGAGCCCCAATTTCAAGTCTGCGGATCCATCTTGATGCACATATGGAGAACCCAATTGCATATCAGTTCCCTTGAAGTCTAACATGGTACCTGATCACAAAGAAACATTTACATAACTGAAAGTTTTACATAAATGGTATCAACAACATATCTGAATCTTTAGCTTAATATTTATGTGATACATTTACTAATCTTTAATAATTAAACTGATTAAATTATATAAACGAAGGGCAAACAACAAAGAATTCATGCTCTCTAATTTTGTGGTAGTTGCCAATTCTAGCAAATACATGATGCTGGTTAATTTGTGGTTAATTTCAGGATTTGCTTGCTTTAACAGGTTATATTACAAATTGTTTAAGTCGATGAAATAGATATTCAAAGTTTATTACAACAAAATAGAACAAATTGTCTAGTAATCCTTTGTAGACATGGGAATAGCTTATTTATGATATTTATTATTTATATTATTTAAAGTTAGATGTGATATTCTTTAGACATAATTTACTACACTCAAGTTTTATGAAGGTTAGACAATCATTGTAGAAAAGCTAATTCTGATATAAAAATTCATTTTTTCCCCAGCAGTGGTGGTCCTTGGTTTTGAGTGTTTGAAATTCTGTTTACAGGACTGTGGAGGAAGTTGTGCTCTGAATTAACCCCGGTGTGAGGCGTTTCTATTTTTTCAGTTCCAAAGATGTTGCAAGAACCCAAACAAAGTTGATAACGTTCCAGAGAACTTAATGTCAGCTTTGGCTACCAGTGCAATTTTTATCAGAGTAATTCAAGAAACGTTAATTGTGAATTCGAACTATTCAGTGGAATTCAATACCAACCTCAAAGCAAATAGCAATAGGAAGAAGATAGCCTTGTAGTATGCAAGAGTAAGCCACCAAGAAGAGCTTCGACTCGAATAGAACAGCTCGCCCGACTACGGCCAGAGCCCCTGAGTACAGACCCAACTCGGATCCGACCCGATCCGCCACCATTACGACCCAACAAGAAGAAGAAGAAGACCGTAAAATAAGGATCCAACTCGGATCCGACCCAATTACAACGAGGAAGGAGAGGATCGTCCAGCAGACTGCAAGAAGAAAGGCACCCACCCAGAGATCCGACCCGGATCCATCCCAAGAAGAAAAAGAAACACCCGAACGCCGTTGGTTCCTCTCCTCCGCTCCACCTTCAGTGAGGCCGCCACCGTCATCATATCGACCGCCCTTCATCGGCAACCAAGATCCGATCCACAATGACCCATCAACGAGGAATGGGAAGAAGCCCTCGAGCATGGCCACCGATCAAGGGATCCGACCCGGATCTGAATCCAAGACGAAGAAGATGAGGCCACCCAAGAAAGATCCGATCGAGATCCGACCCTCAGCTGCTCCATCTCACCCGACCCCATCAGCTTGCAGCGAAGGAGGGTGGAGAGAGAGAGATGAAGGCCCGTACTTTGAAAGATGTTCAAGCTCAAGATTTCGCCAAAGCGAAATCTAGAAGAATTTTATTAATGGAAGAGTAAAAAATTACATAGAAAGAAACAAAAGTCAAATAGAGGAAATTTCTCATATGATCATCGATGCATTTCTCGTTACATTTCTTTGCATTTATACTCTCTTACCAACAAAGCTAACTCCAACAGCTCCCAACAGAAACGGTTATAACCACCTTGGCAACAGTAGCTTTTCTAGACTCCAACGGCTATGTGGGCCCCTTTTCATTTAAAGAAATCAACGACGCGTTTGAACTGAGCTCACAAATGGACGGTTCCAATTTGATCATCTTCGTCATCGTCTTCGTATACACCCGCTTCTACACCCGCCAAGCCCTCTTCATCTTCTAGCTAAGCTCCGACAGCTTGGACTCCAACATTCCCTCCCCCATTTGAGACCTTGCCTTAAGGTCGAATGCAGGAAATCTTCGCATTAAGTCCCAATATGACTCCCAAGTCGCCTCCTCCAAGGGTCGCTGCTTCCATTTGATGAGCACATGAGATATTAAAGCCCTCCTCTCCTGTATCACTCTTCGATCGACGATAGCCTCCGGCTCATAGCACATATCTTCTTGGTTGGGAATCTTGTACACATATCTTCTTCTTCAACTGAGAGACATGAAACACATGGTGAATGTGAGCCTCAGCAGGCAACTCCAATTTATTGGCTACTCCGTCAATTTTCTCCAAAACTTGATAGGGTCCATAATATTTCGGAGAAAGTTTGTGAGTCTTTCTCATAGCAAGGCTGAGCTGTCGATATGGTTGCAACTTCAAATACACCAAATTCCCAGCTTGGAAGCTCCTTTCAGGCCGATGCTTGTCTGCATTAAAGAAAATGTAAACACGACAAAAGATTGAAATGAGAACCAGCAAAGTTTTCATTCATCTTGATGTGCTTATATACAGAGCATCAAGGGTAATATCGTCATTTACAAGGAGATATGGATCTCATCGGTTTAGTAGCTATTAACCTCGGATCCTTACATGATTTGGTTCGTTGAATGGGGACACACCCGGTGATATGGATGTCATTGGTTTGGTAACTATTAACCGCGGATCCTTACATGATTTGGTTCGTTGAATGGGAACACACTCGGCAATGAATGTGGGAGATACAATCCCGATTGTAAGGGGATTTTGGAGAATCGGTCTATATTCCTTATACGCCCCCTCAAACTGAGCGGCAGAAATGACGAACAGTTTGGAACGTACCTGTTCAAAACGATCGGCAGAAAGACTCTTTGTGAAGATGTCGGCCGGGTTGTTTTCGGTGGAAATGTGCTGAACACAAAGTTTGTCCGTCTGAACTTGCTCGCGAATGAAGTGGTAGTTAACCGTGAAGTGCTTGGACCTAGAATGGAATACCGGGTTGGCAGAGAGAGATGGCCGACTTATTATCACAAAGGAGAAGCGGCTATCTTGAAGAGGGATTTGAAGGTCAGAGAGTAATAGTTTCAGCCAAATTAGCTCCTTAGCAGTGACCGACAGTGAGGGGTACTCGGATTCCGTAGAGTTGTGGGCAATGGAAGTTGTTTCTTAGCACTCTAGGTGTGGGGTTTTTCCAAGGAACACAAAGAATCCAGTAATTGACTGTCGATCTGTTGGATCACCGGCCCAATCGGCATCAGAATAAGACATGAGGGAAAGAGGACCCGGACGAAGAAGTAACCCATGAGTCGGTGTGCTGTGAAGGCAACGAAGAATTTGCTTGGTTGCAGTGAGATGAGACTCGCGAGGTGCATGAAGAAATTGGTAGACCCGATTGACAGAGTAAGAGATGTCAGGGCGAGTCAATGTTAGGTATTGAAGAGCACCAACTAGACTGCGATAATAGGAACCATCAGTGAGCAGCGGGTCAGAGGCATGGCATGGTCTGGTAACTTTGAAACGACTGGAGTGCAGCTCGGCTTACAGTCGGATAGTCCGGCCTTATGAAGAAGCTCCTTTGTGTACTTCATTTGATGAACGAAGCAACCATTCTGTCTGCGATCAATTTCTAGCCCCAAGAAGTAGGACATCATGCTAAGATCCTTGAGTGCAAATTCACGGGATAAAATTTCCATAAAGTGACCTATGAACCCGGCAGAAGAATCCATGATAAGTATGTCATCCACATAGAGAAGAATAACCGTCTTATGTCCGCCCGAGTTGCGAATGAATAGAGATGAGTCGGCGTGACTCGACATGAAGCCATGGTGAAGGAGAAACTGGGAGAAGCGAGCATACCATTGGCGAGGAGCCTGTTTTAGCCCATACAAGGCCTTTCATAGTTTCCAAACATGGAGAGGAAGAGATGGATCTTAGAAGCCAGATGGTTGCACCATGTAAAGGCCATCCGTTATATGACCATGGAGGAAGGCATTGGAGACATCAAGTTGACGGATTGACCAACCAAAGTGGAGAGCAATGGTAATGATCAAACGGATAGAGCCGTGTTTGGCAACAAGACTGAATGTCTTGGAGAAATCTAATCATTCTTGTTGATGAAAACCCTTAGCAACCAGGCGGGCTTTGTAACGAGCAATGGTGCCATCCGCATTTCGTTTGATGCGGTACACTCATTTGTTGCAAATGATATTTGCTGAAGGAGGAGGGGGAACAAGGTCCCAAGTGGCCTGTTGACGAAGAGCATTGAATTCGTCACGCATTGCGGCGACCCACTTTTACTAATGGTGCCTCCACTTTGTCGCTAAAACTGTCTCCCACTGAAGCTTACTCTCACTGTTCTATGAGCAAGAGCCACAAGCGGCATTTTTCTTTTGTCCCCATCGAGAGCAGATTCTCCACTTTTGCTAGTTCATTCGGATGTATGAGGCCCTGCTCCTGTTTTATCTCACAAAGGATATCAGTTGGGGTTAGGGGCAGGGTTAGGGTAAGTGTAGGGGTAGGGGTAGGTGTATGGGTTAGGGGTTGTGGTTGTGGTTGTGGTTGTGGTTGTGGTTGTGGTTGGGTGGGGGTGGGGGTGGGGTTAGGAGTAGGGGTAAGGGTAGGGGTAGGGTTTGGGTTCGGGTTTGGGTTCGGCTTAAGGTTAGTGTTAGGGGTCGGGGGTCGGGGGTAGGGGTAGGGGTAGGGGTAGGGGTCAGGGGTCGGGGTTGGGTTGGTTTGGGGTTGGGGTTTAGGGTCTATGGTAGGGGTTTAGGGTCTAGGGTTGGGGTATAGGGGTTGGGGTTGGGGTTGGGGTTAGGGTGGTGGTTGGGGTTTGGGGTTTGGGGTTTGGGGTTTCGGGTTTCGGGTTTGGGTTAGGGTTGGGGTTTATCGTTAGGGGGTAGGGGTTAGGGGTAGGGGTGGGGGTGGGGGTGGGGGTGGGGGTGGGGGTGGGGGTTGGGGTTAGGGTTAGGGTTAGGGTTAGGGGTCGGGGTCGGGGTCGGGGTCGGGGTCTGGGTCTGGGTCGGGGTCGGTTTGGGGTTAGGGGTTAGGGGTTGGGGTTGGGGTTTGGGTTAAGGGGTTAGGGGTTAGGGTTAGGGTTAGGGTTAGGGGTTAGGGTTAGTGGTTAGGGGTTAGGGTTAAGTGAATCGCTTTTACCAGTGCATACAGTCGACTGATTTACTTAAAATATTTAAAACTTCTGAAATATTGATTGTTAATAAGATGGCATGAAGTAGTGGCATAGATTAGCAGAGGCAATATGGTACCGGACACCAGCATCCCGCATCTCTTTAAAACCCCCCAATGCATCATCTTCCCCGCTGGGATTCCAAATGCATTGATCAGAAGTGCATAGCTCTTTACATTAGGTTTAAAGCCTATAGCTCATTGCATCTAGAAAGACGATCCATTATTAACTGCAAGAAAATAAAAGAGAATAAAGAAAAAATATTTGGTTGTTCTCCTCTTGTTTATATTTAGATCAATACTAATTTTATAAATATAGATGATCGACAACACAAAAGGACCAATATAGAGCATATTTTCAATGAAAATTATATTAGCCACACATGCAAATTTTCCATTCAACAACAAATTTATTTTAAAACGTGTAGCACGAATGATCCCAAGCTGTACACTAATTCAATAGCAGGTCAAGCAATTCACTGAGATTTAACCAGGATGCTCGCAACAATCTCCTGGACTCTACTCCAAGACAGATTGGTAACGGTGCAAAGTCTGGTTGGTTGTGTCCACGAGCAAAGCTGGTGGACAATATTGCAGTTCTAGGACCATTGTGAAAATGTGATATCCAGGTAGGGGAGGGAAAAAATGGTGAGCTTGATGACACTATATGTTCAGTCATGAACATTGGATTAACATTTTGATGAAGCCTATTCAACCTAGAATTCTAGCCAACAGCTGATGCCATTATGATTTGGAATTTGCAGATATGCTATCAGAGCAACAGAACCACATTGTACAAACCAAAGTGACAATGCACAACACTGGTGAAGAATAGTAAAGCTTTATGTATATAATGATCTATCTATCCCTTTAAAGCTCTCCACTATATTTCCGCTATAGGCTTTCGAAAAATGAATTCTGTTTGTCCCTATAATATATGAAAATAGTTGAACTTTTTTTTGACATTGCATGGTCCTTTCAACAAACGAATTCTTGTCATCCAGATAATCTACAATATAGATTATTCCAAAATCAAGGTTAACCTGATGAAGAAGTTTAAGAATCTAATACAAGATATTTAAAATCAGGAGGCTGAACCATACGCTTCTAAGAATTCTCCAAGAACCAAGGAGTTCGGGCCAATTTCTTTTTGAACTGCTCCCACAAATTCTTGCAAAATTTTGCTGACAGACAAAAATATATATAACAGGAACAATGTATTGTCATCAAAAGCATGGTTCTTAGAGTATCACTCTCACTGTCCAAGAACCAGACCAACCCGAACTAGACCGAACCGAACCGAACCCACCGAACCGAACGAGACCAACCCGAATCAGACCGGACCGGACCGGACCAAACCAACCCGACCCGAACCAGACCGAACCCACCCAAACCGAACCAAACCCACCCTAACCGAACCCGACCGAACCGAGCCGGACCGAACCGAACCGAGCCGGACCGAACCGAACCGAGCCGGACCGACCCGAACTGAACCGAAACGAACCAAGCCAGACCGACCCGAATCGAACCTACCCAAGCCAATTCAAACTGAACCTAAACAGACCGAATCGAGCCAAACTGAACCGATCCTAACCAACTAACTAGAGCCAACTTGAACCGAACTGACCCTAATCAAACCAAACCGAACCGAACCGAATCAACCTAACCAAACACACCTGAACACACCCGAACACCCACCTGAACCAAATTGAACCAGACCAGCCCGAATGACCCGAAACAAACCAAACCAAACCAAAACCGAACCAACCTGAACCAACTTGAACCGAACCGAACCAACTTGAACCGAACCGAACCAACCTGAACCAACCTGAACCGAACCGAACCAACCTGAACCAACTTGAACCGAATCGACCCGAACCAACCCGAACCTACCCAATCCAATCCAAACCGACCTTATCCGCACCGAACTGAATTGAACCAGACAGACTTCAGACAAACCGAACAGACCATAACCGAATCAGACCAACCCGACCCGAGCCGAAACTAAACAAACCAACCAAACCGAATCGGACCGACGTGAGCCAAGTTGAACCGAACCATCCCTAACCCAACCCAACCATGCCGAACAGAACCAGAAAAATCTGAGACAAATCTAAGCTGAACCGAGTCATACCGAACCGATCCGATCCACACCAGACTAACCCGAACCGAACACAACCGACCATAACAGATTAAGCCAGACCAAACCAAACCGATCTTAACTAAACGTGACCCGAATCAAACTGACCCGAGCCAACTTGGCCCGAATCAAACCGACCCTATCCAAACCGAATCGAGCCAATCTAACCCTAACCAACCCAACCCTAATCAAACCGAACCAGACCAACTCGAGCCAACCTGATCCGAACTAAACCACACCGACCCTAATTAAACCAAACTAGACCGACCCAAGCCAACTTAACCCGAATCGAACCGACTCGACCCCAATGAAACTGAACTAGACCGACCCAATCCAAACGAAACCAAATTGACACTAACCAAACCGAACAAGACCGGCCCTCGCCAACCCGACCCAAGCTGACCTTAACCAAACCTAACCATATCGATCCGAGCCAACATGACCTAAACCGGACGACCTGAGCCAACATGACCCGAACTGAACCGCCCGGCCGTAGCCAAACCGATCCAGACAAACCCGACCAGACCTAACCATAACCGAACCGACCCTAACCAAACCAAGTGAGACCAACCGCAACCGTACCGACCCAACCTGAACCAAACTGACCTTAACCAAACCAAGTCAGACCAAACAGAACCAAACCAACCAAAGCTGAACTCAACCAACAAGTACCGAACTGATCCAATCAAACCGGAATAATCCTAACCGAACTGAACCGAACTGACCCGAAGCCAACTGACCAAAACCAAACCGAATTAGATCAAACCAAATTAAGTGTGGGTGTTGTTTTCGAGGAGGACCAAATCGAACCGGACCAATCTTAATCAAACTGAACCAAACAAAACTAGCCAAACCAAACAAAACCAACTTGACCCAAACCCACCCTACCCGACCCAACCCTAACCGACCGAGCCAACATAAACCAAATCGAACCGACCCTAACCAAAACTAAACTAGACTAACCTAAGCAGACCTAACTCGAACCAAACCAAACAGGCCCTAACCAAACCAAGTCAAACCAATCTGATTTGCACCGAACCGATACGACCCAAACTGAACCTAACCAACCCCAACCCATACCAAAACGAACTAATCGAACAAAAGAAATCCTAAAGCACCAAACCGATTTGAGCCAACCTATCCCGGACCGAACGGAATCAAATCAAACCAAATTACGTTGGGGCTGGGTTTATACCGAACCAAACCGAACCAAATCAAAGAAAACCAAATTACATGCGGGGGTTGGTTTTGGGTGGGGTCAGGTTAGGGTTTAGGGTTCGTGTTCGAATTTGGATCCGGGTCGGGGTTAGGTTAGGGGTAAAGGTTCGGGCACATGTTTGGGGTTGCTTTGATTCACGGTCAACCCATTGAGTCATTACTTAAAAAGGAACATTACGTAAGATTGGTTTCACGGTCAACCACCATGGTTAATGATCATGTATTAAAGTTGGCAGCAGTGCATAAACCGCACTGACCCTAATTAAACAGAACGAGACCTACCCAAGACAAGTTAACCCAAACCGAACTGACTCGACCCCGATCAAACTAAACTAGACCAACCGAATCCAACCAGAACCAAAACCAAACGGAACAAAATTGAACCTTTACCAAAACAAACAAGACCGGCCCTCGCCAACCCAACCCAACCGTGCCGAACAGAACCAACCAAACCGAGCCAACATGAATCGAACCGAGCCAACATGAATCGAACCGAACGAGTCGAGCCAACATGACCCGAACCGAGTCGACCGACCATCGCCAAACCGAGCCAGACCAACCCGACCCAACCTCAACCAAACCAAACCGACCCTAACCAACCCAAGTCAGACCAATCGGAACCGAACCAACCTGAGCTGAACCCGACCAAGTACCGAACTGATCCTATCAAACCGGAATAATCGTAACCGAACCGAACCAAACTGACCTGAGCCAACCTGACCCAAACCAAACCGAATCAAATCAAACCAAAGTAGGTGTGGGTGTTGTTTTCGATGAGGACAAAATTGAACCGGACCGACCTTAACCGAACCGAACCACACAACCTAGCCATACTGACTCGAACCAACCTGACCCAACCCCACCTGACCCGACCAAAACCTAACCTAACCTAACCTACTCGAGCCAACATGAACCAAATCAAACCGCATGTAACCAAACTAAACTAGACCAACCCGAGCAAACCTAACTCGAACCAAACCGAACAGGCCCTAACCAACCCAAGCCAAACCGACCCGAATTGCACTGAACCATGCGACCCAAACTGAACCAACCCAACCCCAACCCATACCAAACCGAACTAATCGTACACGGGTAATTTTAACCAAAAAGAACAAAACCGATTTGAGCCAACCTTTCCCGAACCGAACTGAATCGAATCATGACAAATTACGTGGGGGTTGGGTATATCCAGAACCGAATCGAATCAAAACAAACCAAATTTGATGTGGGGGTTGGTTTTGGGTGGGGTCTGGTTAGGGTTTAGGGTTCGTGTTCGGATTTATGGAAGATTGGTTTCACGGTCAACCAACATGGTTAGTGATCATGGATTAAAGTTGGCAGCAATGCATAAAATGGGAAGAATCTTCTGCCCAATATATTCACAAATTTTTGTTGCTACTCGTACAGTGGATGCTTTAATACCACTCCACTAACCCAACTTGTATAAGCTACATGTAATATGAAAAATGGTCTTAGTTTTAGTCTTAGAGAAAAAACGGGGTCCCCACCCACCCTTGACGTACTCTTCCTAATTTCAGAACCTCGCCTTCTACTACTGCCCCGCCACCTGAAATTCTATATCACCCTACCCATCAAACAACCTCCAGCAACAGTTAGATTTTAAGAAATTTCAGGTTTACATGGGTGTATGGCACACAAGTAATGTTATCTTTAAAACGAAAGTGTTAAGTGAATCGCTTTTACCAGTGCATACAGTCGACTGATTTACTTAAAATACTTAAAACTTCTGAATGAAATATTGACTGTTAATAAGATGGCATGAAGTAGTGGCATAGATTAGCAGAGGCAAGACGGTACCTGACACCAGCATTCAGCATCTCTTTAAAACCCCCCAATGCATCATATTCCCTGCTGGGATTCCAAAAGCATTGTTCAGAAGTGCATAGCTCTCGACATTAGGTTTAAAGCCTATAGCTCATTGTATCTAAAAAGACAATCCATTATTAACTGCAAGAAAATAAAAGAGAATAAAGAAAAAATATTTGGTTGTTCTCCTCTTGTTTATATTTAGATCAATACTAATTTTATAAATATACATGATCGGCAACACAAAAGGACCAATATAGAGCATATTTTCAATGAAAATTATATTAGCCACACATGCAAATTTTCCATTCAACAACAAATTTATTTTAAAATGTGTAGCAGGAATGATCCCAAGCTATACACTAATTCAATAGCAGGTCAAGCAATTCATTGAGATTTAACCAGGATGCTCGCAACAATCTCCTGTACTATACTCCAAGACAGATTGGTAACGGTGCAAAGTCTGGTTGCTGTCAACATATTAGAATTTAAACATTGTCCCTGGGTTTTTTTGCAAGTGGGGTTCTTTGTCTCCCGAACCGAACTGACCCTAACCGGCCCGAGCAAACCTTGCCCGACCCAAACCGAACCGAACCCGACCCAAACCGGACTGACCCGACCCAACCCGAACCGAACCAAGCCAGGCGACTGGCCATAGCCAAACCGGACAAGACAGGCTGAGCCAATGTACACTGAACCAAATAAGTGCGGACTGGATCGAATCAGACCATCCCGAACCGAACCAGACCAGCCCGAATCGAACAAGACAGACCTGATCCAGACCGATCCTAACCAACGAACTAGAGCCAACTTGAACTGAACCGACCCAAACCGAACACACCCGAAACGAACCGAACCATACCAGAGCAAACCGAACCAATTTGAACCGAACCGAACCAGACCGACCCAAACCGAACCAGACCATACCGAACCGACCCTAACCGAACCCACCCGAACCAAACTAGACCCACCCCAACCGAACCGAACCAGACCCACCCGAACCGAACTAGACCCGACTGAACCAAACCGAACTGACTTGAACCAAACAAAACCGGGCCAAACTAAACCAAGTCGGGTCGACCCGAACCAAAACTAACTGAACCAACTTGAACCGAACCGAACCGAACCAAGCCAGACCAACCCGAACCGAACCTACCCAAGCCAATTCAAACCGACCCTAACTAGACCGATCCGAACCGATCCGAGCCGAACCAGACAGACTCGAGCCAAACCAAACCAGACCAACCAGGCCCGATCGTATCCAACTAACTGGAGCCAACTTGAATCGAGCCGACCCTAACCGAACCTACCCGAACCGAACGAGACCAACCCAAACCAGACCAGACCGAACCAACATGAACCAAACTTAACCAGACAGAACCCATCAGAACCGAACCAGACCAAATTGAACCAAACCGAACCGAACTGACCCGAACTGAACCTACCCTAACCCGACCCACCAGAACCGAACCGAACCAGATCAGCCGGAACTGACCCGAACCAGAATAAACCGAACCGAACCGAACCGAAACAAGCCGGATCGACCCGAACTGAAACTAACCGAACCAACTTGAACCGAACCAAGCCGAACCGAACCAAGCCAGACTAACCCGAACCGAACCTACCCAAGCCAATTCGAACCGACCCTAACTCGACCAAACTGAATAGAACCGAATTGAACCAGACAAAAACCAGACCAACCCGACCCTAGCCGATACTAAACAAACCGACCCTAACTGAACCAAACCAATCAAACCGACTCGAGCCAAGTTGAACCGAACCGTCCCTAACCCAACCCACCCATGCCGAACAGAACCGGACAAATCTGAGCTGAACCGAATCAGACCGAATTGATCCGACCCACACGAGATTAACCCGAACCGAACACAACCGACCCTGACAGACCAGCTAGACCAAACCTGTAACGACCCGCTCTCGGGGCCCGTTACTTATTTGATATTTGCAGGTTCCGCAGTTTACCAGTGAAATCACCATAGCCACAACTCAGAGATGCATCATAATACTCAAAACCAGCGTACAGATGTTATTACAGTCCAAATTAAAGTACAACAACCACCAGCACACTTTCTGAAAAGAAGTGCGGAAAAGTAAATACACAGTACAACCCACACACCAACAGTAAAGTAAATAAAACTCTGCAGCTTCAGGGTCAAGTGTAGGCTCCACGAACTCTGGGGCAATCTCCTCGATTAGGTCTTCGTCTGTCGGTGCCATAAATGGAACCGAAGGTAAGTCACAACAATTCTAGCGATAGAAAAAGAGGAGTGCACAAATATGGAGCAGGCTAGGGTAAACAAGTGCTGAAAGTAAAGTAAGGATATAGTAAGGACAGACAAGCATGCAAGTGCGATAAGTAAAGTACATCAAGTCAAGCATGCAAGTGTGACAAGTAAAGTAAAGGGGACCGAGCAAGTACAACTAGTAATGACGTTAGCAATGACGCTAGCAATGACAATTGCAATAGTGAGAGTACTTGTGCCTATTCTAGTTCGTGACTTATAACGGGAAGTACAGTGAGCAACCAAGAGGCCAACTCTTGCCGCGGGTGCTACCCGGGCGAACCAATTCTCTGAGTACTGTGCAATAATCTGTGATATGTGATCTGTGATGGATGTCACCAGCACTGTTATGGGTTGATAGAACCCGCACGGTGACAACAAAGTCTGGACTAGTCGCTCCCGCACTTCCGCAATTATAAGTTACCCCAAAACCCCAAGTGTCTGTGCAGGTTACCGTTCTTTGCAGTTTTACGAGTCATTTACTGTTCTCACATTTCCAGTTACAATCTTTCTGTCAAGCATGTCAATCTGTTCAGGTCAATAACTGTTCCGAGACTAAATGTTAAGTCCTATACGCGTTAACGATACTCCAAAGATCTTTGCTTGTTGAATAGTCAAGGAAGAAACCTCAAGAGAGAATGTCAGTCCTGAGCAATGTGTGAAGTCCAACAACTAAGGTACCGATCCACGCTTTGAGCATGCGGTGTTTCCATTAGGTACACTATCTAGATTTCTAAAGTTAGAATTTACTGTGACTTACTATCTTCGAGGTGATGGTAGTGAGCCGGGACCGGATCTAGTGCACGAGATTCGATACCTGCAAACACCATAACAACTAGTTAGAGAATACACTATTTCTTAGTTATTTAACTTGGTCGTTTTGATTTTTAAAACTGTTGAAACGGTGTCGGAAAGCGTTCTAAATTTTTATATAGACTATATATAATAAAAATAGTTTTACTGCACGAAGGAATATTTTTCTGAAGTCCATAGTAATTTTTATAATTTTTAGAAACTCAAAATAGTTTAAAAACCCAGATTATTTAAGTTACGCGTATCTTCCGTAATTTCTTACGGGAGCAATACAAGTCGGAATGACTTGAGTTAACAGTCAAAATGACCGTCTCGAAGTCTATTATCACATATAATTTTATCAAATATTAGTGCACGTAAAATCAGCGAGTTACGATTTTTAGAACGATTTATACCTATTTAATTTCTAAGTTCAAAAATTTATTCTGGGAAAAGTAGGCGTCTGATCGCAGTGAGACTAGCGCCATTGGATCCGAAATGTCGTTGCTGATTTTCTGGCCCCTGTATAATTAGTTATGGATTTTATACCATTAAACCCTATTATTAATTATTTAATAAATCGAAAATACGAATTTTCCTCATATTTACAAGTTTGTCATTCGAGCAAACTTACGCTTCCCCGATCAATCGACGCCGGCGGGGGCTGTGGGCGCTCGACTAGCGGCGACGGCGGCGACCGTGGGTGGTCGGCGACGGCTCCTGCAGCGGAGGGCGACGGCGACGGCGAGAAGCGGCGGTGGGCGGTGGGCGGTGGCCGACGGCGATGGAGGCGGAGCTGTGGGGGTCTTCGGCGTCGGGGCTGTCGTCGGAGCATCGAGGGTGGCCGGCGGTCGAGGCGGCGGTGTACGGCGATGCTGTCGGGGGCTCGGCGGGCGACGAAGGGCGTCGGGGCGGCGGTCGAGCGAGGCTGGAGCAGCGGCGGAGCTTCGGGGCGCTGTCGGGCTTCGTCGGAGGGTTCGTCGGCGCTTGGGCGAGGGCGGGCGACGTGGGGGCTGAGCTGACGGCGGCGGCGGCGGTCAGCCACCGAAGGGCGGTCGGAGGCCGGCGGAGGATGGCGGAGAGAGAGAGGAAGAGAGGAGATCGAGAGAGAGAGAGAGAGCTATGCTGTGTGCGTGTTTGTGAGGAAGAGAGGTTAGAATTTGAAGGGGTTTAAATACTAAAGTTAATTAATATAAAATTAAGTAGTGGTTAAATACTTAGTCAACAAAAATTAATGATGTTAGGTGGCAATTAGAACTAAGTTTAGAAAAAACTTTAAACGTGTCTCCCACGTTTAAATCCTGGTTTAGGGTTAAAACTTGATTAGGTTAATGTAATTAAGAGTGGGTAAAAGTCATTAGTGAAAAATCATTTTGTAACGAAATTACGATTTTGCCCCTACTAGTAAACGTGTCCGAAAAATTACGAAAACATACCCACGGGATCGTATTGTCACGAGGATGGCGAATACGAAGTCCGTTTCAGGGTTTGGGCTACGGGAATACTAGTTTTTGGCCAAAACATTTAGAAAACAGGCATGTGGGTTCTCTATCGAAATGATATCAGAAAATTACGAAATTAATGTGGAGAGCCCTAAATGATCATAGGAGGCTACTGTAGAAGTTTGAAATCGATTTGAAGACGTTTGTATAGAAAATAAATTCATCGTATCAAAACGGTAATTTTGGAAGATGAATTTTAACAGAAAAGTTTTGGGTATTTGAGGAAATCTGAAATTGCTAAAATACAATACGATAAGTCTAGTACTCTAAAATATTTTTATAAGAATTTTTAAAGTCAGTTTTGTTAGAAAATTCTTGACTAACATTTATAATGTAAAATTTATTCTTAAAAATACGTATAAATACGTAAATTGAACTGTTGAAAATTACTGATCGTTACAAAACCGCACCAAACCAACCCAAGCCAACATATACCGAACCGATCTTAACCAAACCTGATCCTAATCAAACCGACCTTACCGACCTAAGCCAACCTGACCCAAATCAAACCGACTCTATCCGAACCGACCAAACCCGACACTAATCAAACCGAACCAGCCCAACTCGAGCCAACATGATCCGAACTAAACCACACCGACCCTAATTAAACCAAACCAGACTAACCCAAGCCAACTTAACCAGAACCATACTGACTCTACCCTAATGAAACTGAACTAGACCGGCCCAATCCAAACGGAACCAAATTGACCCTAACCAAACCGAACAAGACCGGCCCTTCCCAAACTGACCCAAACTGACCCTAACCAAACCTAACCATATCGATCCGAGCCAACATGACCTGAACCCTACGACCTGAGCCAACATGACCCGAACCGAGCCGCCCAACCGTAGCCAAATCGAGCCAAACGAACCCGACTCGACCCAACCTTAAACGAACCAAACCGACCCAACCTTAAACGAACCAAACCGACCCTAACCAAACCAAGTCATACCGACGAGAACCAAACCGATCTTAACCGAACCAAACCGAATCGAACCGAACCAAACCAAACCAAGTCAGACCAACCAGAACCAACTCAACCTGAGTTGAACCCGGCCAACAAGTACCGAATTGATCCAATCAAATCGAATAAGAGAGATAACAAGAAGAAAATTACAATGAATTTCACAAAGAAATCTCAAGAAGATCACTCACCAATTCATGCCCCAAAGCGCCAAGATGCGAGATGAAAAAGAAACTTGATGACGGCACATGCTCTCTCCAAAATAAACCATAGGAGGGGTTTAAATAACTCCATCAGTCGTGTGGAATCTCAGACGTCCGATTTGATTAGGTTTTAGATGTAAACCCTAATCTAACTCACGTGTTTGGGCCGACTATAAGTGACATGACTGTGCTATAAAGCGGCACGGCCGTGTTGAACTTGCAGGAAAAAACTACTTTCTGTTCCGGTGACACGACCGTGTTGTTGCCCATGTTGGCTGCTGACTCTCTGTTTCCGGTGACACATCCGTGTTGCTGCCCGTGTTGCAGTCGTAGTCCCTGAAAAACAAAGCACGGCCATGCTGACCATAGCACGGCCGTGTCGAGCCCAAAACGTCAATTTGAAGCACAAAAACAACAGAAAGATCACAATATTACACTATGTCTAACTGCATCAACATGATTTCAGCCATGGAAGTCTCCTACAGAAGAGAGTGCAATGGACACAACTACTTCCAAGTCGGATAAGAATTCAACATATATTACTATATGCATACACATTCCTACTCATCATGTACAGTACTATCCAAGTACTATCCAAATGATTGAAGATATAAAAACTTAATAACATTTTCACCATAACGATACACAAAATATCAGCATCAACATGATTTCAGCAAACTTAGAAAACACAAAAAGATCACAATATTGCATTGTGTCTTACTGCATATTAAACTATATGTTCAAACATTCATAATAAATTTATCGATTAATCCACAATATTGTTGCATTAAGACATGTGATGTCTATCGAGCTTATGATGAAAGAGGTCACATTGTTTACAACCAACCTATAGAACCCTCTCATTTGTTGACATATCGCCTACATCAAGCTAAACATAAGTTTTGTAAAACATGTATTTCAAACAAATTAACTCACCAAACACCGATACCAACATTAGAAATAGATAGTATATACAATTGGACTGCCACCGTTGATTCAATAACAAGTAACCAATGGCTTGGTGAGAAATTTAAAGCGGGGAAGATAGACCTGATATATATGCCAAGATTGAACGGAACATTAGGAAAACTTATACCTATTTTTGAAGTGTTTGAAGATGAATATGCACATCGCGTTGAATGCATTAAACGCCTTGTTGTGTATATGGCAGATTCCAGCTGGTTTCGATATAGTTCTCAAAGTGATAGAGTTCACCAAGTGGCCTTGATTTAATTGTAGGAACACCCCCCCCCCCAAAAAAAAAAACATTATCTTTCATATTTTTAGCCTTCTAACAGTTCATTTATAATTCAGTTTCTCGATTTAATACTGTTATGATCATAGCAAATGTAAAAATTTTAAGTATTGGTTATTTTCTGACTTGTGTATTCATAACAATGTGATATACATTAAGTGCATATTTCTTTTGACTGAAAAAGGTTGTGAAAACTGTTTCCTCTAAAGGATAATATGTGTAACCATATTCCTTTCTTATCTGTACTAGACAATATGGATAACTGTAATAGACAATGTGATATTCTTGCGAGTACAATGCACAGAAAATAAAGGGGCAACCGACCTCTAGTACCCAGTTCATCTTCACCTTCGAATCCATGGTGAAGCTGAGCTCCACATTCAAGTGTATGGTCCTGGAAACACATGACTACAAAAAAAAGAGTGACACGGGTATTAACATTGAGGAATATAAATTCGAAGGGAAAAAATAGGAGGTTATAAACAAAAGGTTGAGGTCAAGTTGGGATACATATAATACAAGTGCATCAACTTGGGATATAAATTCATAGCATGTCTGTACATTTTACCAGGGTTTGAGGTATCGGCCGATGCCATTAGGTATAGGTAGTTGACGATACCAATACCAAGGTTTAGTTTCAGTATCGACTGATACTAAACGGCATCGGTCAGTTTCGGCCGATCCCGCCGAAACTGACCGATTCCGGCCGAAACTGACCGATACCGTTCAGTACATGTCAAAGACGGAGAAAGAAGAATATGTAATTAAATAAAAATTCTCTAAAAAATCCCAAAAAATTTCGTGAATTAATAAGTTGCATAGAAAGCTCGGTTAAAATAGAGGAGAAAACCATAGGGTTTCGGCTTGAAAATGATGAAGAATTGGATGAAGAAGAGACAGAACCAAGAAAAATTTGCTGAAAAAAGAAGAAAAAGTACAAAAGGAAGATGATGAAAAAATTGAACTCACCTCATCGCGGCGCCGCCTCGCCGAACCTGCCTCCTGCCTCACCGAACCCGCCTCCTGCCTCACCGAACTCGCCTCGACCATCTAGCGTGAAAATGTGAGAGAGCAAAGATAGAGAGAGAAAGAGGCTAGAGTCGCCTTTCAAGAGATGATGCGTTCTTAAAAAGGCAAACTTGTAAATAAGTGGTATATGCGTAAAGTAAAACAGTCGGTGCGCATATCAAGCGGATATTTTGTGACAACCCTGTAAATAAGTGGTATATGCGTAAAGCAAAATGGTGGGTGCGCAAAGCAATGCCCAACAATTTTTTTGGTAAACTTGTAAATAAGTGGTATGTGCGCAAGGTAAAACGGCAGGTGCGCAAGGCAAGCTTTAGGATCTATTCATTTATCTAATATTTAGTTGGGTTTTTAGAATTCGGTCCCTCCAAAAAATGAGTTATTCGAAAAGAGGCCCCAAATCATGGTATTTGCTATTAGGTCCCCCAAATCATTTAACTCACTCGAAAAGAGTCACTTTTAGGGACCTAATTGCAATATTATTTTTTAGAAACAGTCCACTAAAGGGACTCTGTTCGAGTGATTTATATGATTTGGAGGACTAAATCGCAAATACTATGATTTGGAGGACTCTTTTCAAATAACACATTTTGGGGGGACCGAATTCTTAAATACCATATTTAGTATTTAAGTACCAAACTTTAGGTATTTAGTATTTGGTATAATTACGAACTCAAATTTAGTTTATCTATTTAGTATTTACTATTTGATAGTATATAATCAATATTTTAGTTTGTTAAGTATTGAATAGTATTTGATAGGTTTAGATTTAAGAACCTTCGAAACCATCACTGTGTGTATATAGTATATATATATAAACATTTAAAATCTCTGAAACCGAAACCGATACCCGAAACAAAACTGCCGAAACTAGCGATACAAACGAAACCGAAACTTGCTTCCGAAACCACCGAAACGAGCGATACCGATACCGAAACCTAAATTTTGGGAAGAACGATACCCAGACCGAAACCGAGACATAAAACCTTGCATTTTACTGTATGGCAGCATGTCTGTACATTTTACTGTATGTCAGGCAAGTATGTCTGGCAACTATATGTCTGATTTACAAATTGCCAAGTGGCACTCTCACATTTGTCGAGTATTGCAAGTCTTTATGCTTTAGGAACTGGACATATTGTAGGAAATAGAATAAGCTATGCCATATAAGTCAATCACTACTAAACACATATATTAGCAACTTGCCTTTAGAATAAGCTATTTGATCATCACAAAGCAAGATAGTAGTACTAAAAGATTAAGAACATAGCAGGGATTCTCTTGTCCATAGTCAAAATATCAAGAAGAAAAAAAATCAAATGTCTATGCAAAAGTGATATAATTCATATTTGAATGTTATTGCTCCTCAAAAACATATGGCAAGTACTATAAAAGACAATGGACTTACAAACCTCAGTGTACCCATTGAGTGTAGCAGGACAAAAAAAGGACACCTTCAATGTATGAACAATAGAAACAAACCACTCACCTTGATCTAGATAATAATTAGCTTAACAAGAGAAATGAAGTTATTAACGATAGGATCCATGATTAAATGATAAGTAGCACAGTTTTAAAACATACTCGAGTGAAAAAAATCTCAAAGCTAAAAAATAGCATAAAATTTCCAAATTTTCTATAAATCATCAAAACACCCTTGCCCATCCCCAATCAAACCCCAGCACCATGGTCTCAACGTATAATTTTGAAGACTGCATGAAGTATCATTTTCAAGGAAACATTCAGCTGTTGAACTAATGGAGCAGTTGATGAATAACAATAATTAAGCAACAGTTAATTGAATCATTATGAAATAGCAGTACTAATAGAAGAAACATGAAGGCTTATACAAGCTACTGACTGACTTCATATCCATCTAAAGCCTGAAAAGTTCTTCCAACGTATAAACTCTACAATTTGAACACTACTAGACAATTTGCATATTCCTTGTGACTAATTTGAAAACTACCAGTCATAAAGCAAGATCTTATGAAACAGGGCAACTGGCAGTTTCATCGATACAAAGCTCAATTTCAATACCGACCTTCACACCCCTAAAATGAGCTGAAGACTGGAGCACAACCCAAATTTCTTAAAGCAATCCTGCGTGACTAGGCCAGAACCAAGCAGATTGATCTCAGAGAGAGCCGAGATGCTAGAACTTGAGCTACCACAAGATACACGACTTTTTTTTTTCCTTCCCATAAAGATAGTAAACTAGTTCTTATACATGGTGGTGTGTTTAAAAGCAGGGAGGATCATTTTTTGACGTTGACCTGCTTACAGTGAAAGGTCCTTTCACTTTTTACCTTTAAATCACAAAAAAAGAAATATAAACCTTTTCTATGCAAATATACTACTTTGTTTGGTCAATTTAGTTCACATGTAGCATGTATATATAAGTCTAGACTACCTTAGATAAAGCTATTGATACTGTGATTAAAGGGGGAAAAATAGAAGCCAGATTAACACAAAGCCAATGACACACAACAAAAACATAATAGATAACCAGTGAAACTCACTGTCAATTTATTTCCCACAAGCAAATGTCAAAATTATGAAAAAATAATGATAAAAACCTATCATTCAAGCTCCCTTCATGTATATTGAACCATCCATATTCAAATCAAAGGAAGATTGAGTTACAAAGATGAGCTCACTGGCATCTGCAATAAAGAGATTTATCTCAGTCAAAATCCTGTATAGCCGAGCACAAGAACTTTGTCAACAAAGAGGGGGATAATTGAAATTATACCCATAATCGCCAGTGGAAGCACAAACAAGAGCTCCCTTGTCGTTACCGCAAGAGATTTATCTCATTCCACTCGAAGTACCAGCAAATATCCCCCTGCTCGCTGCACATATTCGACTCGACCCCGACCTGCAAGCAGAATAGGAAATAAAGATCTGATACGAATAGCATAATAGGAAATTACGAGAAATAGTTCAAATGTGCATGTTGGTAATATGACAGGTATATCCATAATAGTTCGAATATCCTATGCTTTGCCTTGTATAGGATAATTTGGAATAAATATTTGTCAATTAATATTTACAATGTGAATTTGATTTAGGTGGCCACCCCTTCTTTTTAGTGTCAACACAACAGAAAAGAAAACAAAAATTGCTGCAAATATTAATTTTTTCCGTTTATAAATTCTTCAAAGGCATGTAAACAATCTCTTTCATCACAGTTAAGCAACACGTTTAAGTTTTTAACCAAAATATATACCTTAACTGGTTGCGGGTTTGTTGCATGGCTATAGCCGAGCCCCAATTTCAAGTCTGCGGATCCATCTTGATGCACATATGGAGAACCCAATTGCATATCAGTTCCCTTGAAGTCTAACATGGTACCTGATCACAAAGAAACATTTACATAACTGAAAGTTTTACATAAATGGTATCAACAACATATCTGAATCTTTAGCTTAACATTTATGTGATACATTTACTAATCTTTAATAATTAAACTGATTAAATTATATAAACGAAGGGCAAACAACAAAGAATTCATGCTCTCTAATTTTGTGGTAGTTGCCAATTCTAGCAAATACATGATGCTGGTTAATTTGTGGTTAATTTCAGGATTTGCTTGCTTTAACAGGTTATATTACAAATTGTTTAAGTCGATGAAATAGATATTCAAAGTTTATTACAACAAAATAGAACAAATTGTCTAGTAATCCTTTGTAGACATGGGAATAGCTTATTTATGATATTTATTATTTATATTATTTAAAGTTAGATGTGATATTCTTTAGACATAATTTACTACACTCAAGTTTTATGAAGGTTAGACAATCATTGTAGAAAAGCTAATTCTGATATAAAAATTCATTTTTTCCCCAGCAGTGGTGGTCCTTGGTTTTGAGTGTTTGAAATTCTGTTTACAGGACTGTGGAGGAAGTTGTGCTCTGAATTAACCCCGGTGTGAGGCGTTTCTATTTTTTCAGTTCCAAAGATGTTGCAAGAACCCAAACAAAGTTGATAACGTTCCAGAGAACTTAATGTCAGCTTTGGCTACCAGTGCAATTTTTATCAGAGTAATTCAAGAAACGTTAATTGTGAATTCGAACTATTCAGTGGAATTCAATACCAACCTCAAAGCAAATAGCAATAGGAAGAAGATAGCCTTGTAGTATGCAAGAGTAAGCCACCAAGAAGAGCTTCGACTCGAATAGAACAGCTCGCCCGACTACGGCCAGAGCCCCTGAGTACAGACCCAACTCGGATCCGACCCGATCCGCCACCATTACGACCCAACAAGAAGAAGAAGAAGACCGTAAAATAAGGATCCAACTCGGATCCGACCCAATTACAACGAGGAAGGAGAGGATCGTCCAGCAGACTGCAAGAAGAAAGGCACCCACCCAGAGATCCGACCCGGATCCATCCCAAGAAGAAAAAGAAACACCCGAACGCCGTTGGTTCCTCTCCTCCGCTCCACCTTCAGTGAGGCCGCCACCGTCATCATATCGACCGCCCTTCATCGGCAACCAAGATCCGATCCACAATGACCCATCAACGAGGAATGGGAAGAAGCCCTCGAGCATGGCCACCGATCAAGGGATCCGACCCGGATCTGAATCCAAGACGAAGAAGATGAGGCCACCCAAGAAAGATCCGATCGAGATCCGACCCTCAGCTGCTCCATCTCACCCGACCCCATCAGCTTGCAGCGAAGGAGGGTGGAGAGAGAGAGATGAAGGCCCGTACTTTGAAAGATGTTCAAGCTCAAGATTTCGCCAAAGCGAAATCTAGAAGAATTTTATTAATGGAAGAGTAAAAAACTACATAGAAAGAAACAAAAGTCAAATAGAGGAAATTTCTCATATGATCATCGATGCATTTCTCGTTACATTTCTTTGCATTTATACTCTCTTACCAACAAAGCTAACTCCAACAGCTCCCAACAGAAACGGTTATAACCACCTTGGCAACAGTAGCTTTTCTAGACTCCAACGGCTATGTGGGCCCCTTTTCATTTAAAGAAATCAACGACGCGTTTGAACTGAGCTCACAAATGGACGGTTCCAATTTGATCATCTTCGTCATCGTCTTCGTATACACCCGCTTCTACACCCGCCAAGCCCTCTTCATCTTCTAGCTAAGCTCCGACAGCTTGGACTCCAACATTCCCTCCCCCATTTGAGACCTTGCCTTAAGGTCGAATGCAGGAAATCTTCGCATTAAGTCCCAATATGACTCCCAAGTCGCCTCCTCCAAGGGTCGCTGCTTCCAT